>CM062616.1:28137572-29337572 GCA_025617555.3 Puccinia polysora
ATTTTATTATTTTATTATTTTATTATTTTATTATTTTATTATTTTATTATTTTATTATTTTATTATTTTATTATTTTATTATTTTATTATTTTATTATTTAATTATTCAATTATTTTATTATTTTATTATTTTATTATTTTATTATTTTGTTATTTTATTATTTTATTTTTTTATTATTTTATTTTTTTATTATTTTATTTTTTTATTATTTTATTATTTTATTATTTTATTTTTTTATTATTTTATTATTTTATCATTTTATCATTTTATCATTTTATTATTATATTATTTTATCATTTTATTATTTTATTATTTTATTATTTTATTATTTTATTATTATATTATATTATTATATTATATTATTATATTATATTATTATATTATATTATTATATTATATTATTATATTATTATATTATATTATTATATTATTATATTATTATTTTATTATTTTATTATTTTATTATTTTATTATTTTATTATTTTATTATTTTATTATCTTATTATCTTATTATTTTATTATTTTATTATTTTATTATTTTATTATTTTATTATTTTATTATTTTATTATTTTATTATTTTATTATTTTATTATTTTATTATTTTATTATTTTATTATTTTATTATTTTATTATTTTATTATTTTATTATTTTATTATTTTATTATCTTATTAATTTATTACTTTATTACTTTATTACTTTATTACTTTATTATTCTATTTTTTTATTATTTTATTTTTGTTCACAGCTCATATGTGTTTGGAACATCTATTCCCAACTACTATGAGTTGTGAACAGCTTTTCACGCCCGTCTGAAACTCCTGGGTTGAAAATTTAACATTTCCCTCGATTTTAATGGACTTAGTCATTCCAGAATTAGTGGAAGGCTCAATTGCAGGAATTGAAAAATGCTTGTAATTCTAGAAACCAAAATAATTTAAAAGCACCTTTCTTTTTGAAATCATTTCCAAAAAGGAAGGCACACCTTCAAAGAACTTGTATTTGTAAAATTTGTTAACAATTTTCCATTCTTTTTCTTTTTTTGGAACCACCAGGAAAAAAAAGTGTGAATAAATATTTCAATGGTCAATATGGGGGGAGTTTTGCATTCTGAGTTTCGAACAATAACATCCTGTTTGCTGACAACCCTCTCTCACTTCCTCCTGTTTGATTCAAGAGACTTGAAAAGATGGTTGAGAAAGAGATGGAGAGGGGGGAGTAATTCTGGAGATGAAGGAAGAGGCTAATTTCTGACTTCAGGGGTCTAGTAAAGAAGAAATTCAGGAGGGCTTAAGTGCATATGCCTGGATGGGAAGGGAAGAATGTGATTATTTTCATTGAAGAAATAAGAAAAGAAGGAGAATTGAAAAATAACTAAGGAAACACAAATTGGAGCCCTTGACAATTTATAGTATTCCATAAAGCAGGCATGGAGGTAAATGGGTGATACAGGAAGTTTAACATGAGAATCACATAGGCTATGAGTAGCAAAATCTGAATAAAAGGAGCCTGTGGAATGTGTAAGATAAGGTGGATGGAAGTATAAAATTACCAGTAATAAAGGAATAGCTTTGCCTATATAACAAAAAGTATCAGGGCATAAATGGGTGGTAGTGAAATCAAAAAGTATCACCATCATACAAGAGTAATAACAAAATAGGTTGAGATAGACTATAATTACCTCTGACATATAAATTAATAATTGAGGAAAAAAGTGTGCTGAGAGAGGGTGGCAAGCAGACAGGATGATGAGGTCCAAAACTCAACAATTTGTAAGCCACCTGAGGTGAAATTAATGTTAGTCAAAGATAAAAAGCAGTTTTTTTGGTACCAAATTTGAAGGAGGAGAATCAGGGCATTTTATTTTCTTCCATGATTTTTTGATTTGATTCAAATTTTATCCCATCCAATTTTCAAAAAGTTTCACCCATGATCTGGGAAACCTGGTCTGATTTTAGATTGGGATACCTGAGATCTCAAAGAGAAGGTTTGAATGCAGCTTTTTCAACTTATTTAAAAAAAATCAAATAATTGAATTGATTTTTGCCATCCTGTTAACAAAAATTGTTTAATTCATGTTCTTTAAGGGCCAACAGGATTTAGAAAATTTTTGGATTTATGGAGGTAGGTTGTGACAAATTTGATGTATTTATTCTCTTTCTCAGTGATTTGGTCAAAATGAATGAATTTGATAATGGCCAAAATTGATCCCTTGTTGAAATTATCCACAAAAACCACCTTTTGACAACTGAAAAGGTTAAAATCCTTCAGAAGAGCTTGAGCTTCATGGAGCATCTGTTGGTTCTATTACAGGGAAAATTATTTTTTTCATGGTTGATAGAAGGTTAAAGATGAACGGGTGTTAGAGTTTTATATATTGATGGTACTAGGTTATTTTCTCCCTGGGTTGGAGCCCATCACTATTGATTTCAAGAAAAAATTTAGAGATTCTATTTTTTTCCCTCTTCCAACTCTGCTTGTCATGTTTTTGCTTTTTATTATTAATTTTTGCCTGATTTAAAACAGTTGTTAATAAGCCCCCCAGATCTTTGAGAGATAAATCACAAAGGGAATGAACAAAGGAAATTTATTGATTCCAACAATTCAAAAAAGAATTTTCCAAAAAGGAGGGCCATCAGAATTTAACATTGGGGTCTTGGATGGAGGAGGAGGTGGGTGTTGGTGTTGTCAAGGTGGGTTTGTGGTGAGGTGGAGGTGGTGCTGGTAGGTGAAGAGGTGGAAGCAGGTGAATTAAAAAAAGGGTTGGGAAGGAGGATATGTTGTTTGTTGGTGGGGTGGAGGAGGGTTATTGGTGAGAACTAGATGGTGGGTGGTTGATTGAAAAAATGCATTCCACCAAAAATAAATGAGTATAGGATCCTTGGTTTAAAACACATCAAAAAATGGTTCCAAAAAAATAATAAAATAGAAAAAAAGGAAATTGTGGTTTTGAGGTTTGAAATTAGAGGAAGAAATTCAAAATTAAAATTTAGAAAGAGTGAGGGGTAGAATATTTTATCTCATTGCAAAATATGAACAATAAGATGAGACTGTATTGGCTTGAGGAGGGTCAGGGATATTTCTTCAAATATTTCATCCAATTCATCTGTAATTTTGGAAAATAATTCATGGAGAATAATACAGCAGACAATGCAGTTGATAAGTATCTTCATTTATCTTTAATTTTGGAGATTTTTAAGAATTTCTATTAAGCTTGTCCATCTTCCCATCAGCACTCCTATGGCATGCTAAATCCAAACTTTTGATTGAGAAATATTATAGTTCTTTTTTTGACTCAATAATTGGAAAAAAATTCTGGTATGCTGGAGCAACATATTTTTTACTAGCATAAGCTGAATATTCCAGAAGTTATTGAACTTCATCAAAGTGGTTATGTGGTTATTGTGCAATATGATTCCAATTGAAAAAATATAAATCATGACAGGAACCTGGAAGGACAGCATGGACAGGAATAAACATATTTTTGCTATCATCAAACTAGTTGAACTTGAAAGTATTTTTTTCAGTATCTCATAAAAGAAATTTTAGAATGAAAGAATGGATTTAAATTGTCTTTTCTTCCAATCAAAATAGTATTTTCCATCAAGCTTGGGTTTTTGACTCAAGGGTATGGTTGTTCCAACAAAAAATGAAATACAAAGAGGATAAACATCACTATCCATGACAGGTGTGGTGTGATTATATAGCCTTGGATTGGGAACTAACTTGCTTCCTGCGTGCTCAGAATTGGGTGGGTCAGACTCAGCAGCTGGGGTGCTTGCGGTCTCAGCAGTGGCCGCTGTGGGCTCAGCAGCAGCAGCTGCAGGCTCAGCAGTAGGTACTGTGGGGGTCAGCTCACCAGATGCGGGTTGGGCTTCATTTGATGCAGCGGGCCTGCAAGCCACTTGGATGTTACGGACCTAGGAATGGAGCCGGCCCAAGCAAGTTTTCAGAGGTAAGAGCAAGGAAATTTCCAAGGTTATATGGGCAGAGCAGAGGCCCGCAAGTGCGGACCAATCTGGCAATATCAGGAGAATCATGGTGGCGCCTTGGGCAGTGTAGGACTCCAAATGGTGCTTTTTTTTGGCAGTTCTGAGGAGCCGAAAGGTGCTTTTGTAGGCTGCCCTCCTGAGTGTTAAAAATATTTAGATGTAACCAGAATCAAGGTCCAGAATGTTAAAATACGTATGCACTTACACGCGTGCTACATATAAGTGTAATCCAAATTGGATGCACATGTGGGCCTCTGCGGCCCCTTGGACACACACACAGACCATACGTGCCTGTGTGGATGTCACGGATTTGGGGAAACTGGCCTCAAAAAGCGTGAAACAGGCCTATTGGTACAGGGGCCCTAACGGGCCCGGTGGGGTATATGGGCAAATACAGCCAGATGGGCTTGTATGGGCATAATTGGGCCCAAGGTTTATTTTGGACATACTTGGCCAGAAGGGCTGGCCCACCAAAGTATTTTAAACTCACTTTTTGGGCTTGGGGCAGCCCATTGGGGCCCCTGCATGTGTTGCAGCCCATTTGGGGCTGCCTCCCGTTTCGCGGCCCACTCGGGGCACCTGTTTTTGCTTTTGGCCCGCTTATGGGCCCAATGGCCCGCGTGGGGCCATTGTAGGGGGCAGAGGGACTCAAAATGGAGTCCCCCCACCCGGATTGCGGCTGCCAGCTGTCAGTGCCGCGGAGCTGGGGCCAATGGCCCCGGCTCCTCCCCCTCCCCTTGCTTGCCATTGCGAGGGGAGGAGGAGGGCTGGCTGGGTTGAACTAGCCAGCAACCAGTCGCAAGAGGCAACCGGTCAGGGTGGGGGGGACCTATTCATCCTCCCACCAAATTTCTGTGGCTAGGCTGGCTGCAACAAGGCAACCAGGGGTGGGGGGGACTTGATAACCCTCCCACCATCAAACAATAGGGCCCCTCTCCCCCCTCCCTTTACCAAGGGGGAGGAGTGACAGGGCTGAGGGCATTTGACCACCCCCCATTCCACTTACCTATGAAGGCACCCTGGGGGTATCAACCCCCAGGGCCCTGGCAGGGGGATTTGACCTCCCCCTCCAGGGATCTGTGAGAAAGAGAGGGGGGGGGGACAGCATGTCCATGGGTCACACCCTCCCCAGGTGAGTCTGAAACGGGACCCAGGTGTGTCCTGGGTCCCACCTGGCCATTTTTATGGCCAGGGGCTGGTTGCATGAGGCAACCAGCCAGCATGTGAGGTAACAGGGCCTTTTGTAACAGAAAATCAGCCAGGGATTCAAACAGCTAAGGGGCTGGTTCAGCCCCATTATGGTGGAAACACCAGAAATGACCAGAATAGGCTGGTTTTAGGGGTACAGGGACTGACTCCATGCGGGCTGATGCAGCCCAAATCAAGTAACAAGGCCTGTAGAGCCTGTAGAAAACCTTTTGGGACGGAAAATTTGCCTTTTGGCTTGTTGTATCATGGGCTCACAAGAGGCCAATCTTTTGTACTTAAGGAGCTCTTCTCCCTGCTGTTTTCCATCATTCATTCATCATCCAATCAAATTCATCACCAATATCATCCAACATATTGGCCCATTGTGAGAGCCCATTAGCAATTATTGACACCAGGTGTCCAGCATTTATCTTGCTTTAAATACTGCTCATTTTCCTTGTATAATTGCTGGCCATAATTATAACACATTATCAGTACCATTATCATCATTACTTCCAAGCCATCTAGACCCTTTTACCATACTCTGGAGAACCTCAAAGACTTCAAGTTTTTCAAGACAATTTCCTATATCCCTGATGTTAACTCCACTAAGATAGTTCTTAAAGATCAGAATTTTAATGCTTGGGCTGTCCTTATGGATAGTGAGCTGGAAAACATCTGTTGTTGGGAAATAATGGATGCAGATGACACTTTGATCAGTTCAGAAGTGGAGAAAAAGTCTTATCATCTCATCCTTAGGCATCTTGATGAGAATCATGTGATATGGGTTGCTGATCCTCTTAGGGAAGATGAAAGAAGGAGGGGCAGCATCCTTTGGAAGTTGCTCAAGTAAAAATATTCTGGTGATTCTGTTCACCAGAAGGGTCTAGCTTTCAATAAAATATTCAATTTACAATATTCAAATTGTAAGAAGTTTGTTTCAGAGGCTAGGTCTAGCATAGGCAAGTTTAAGTCATCAGGACTTTACATGGATCCTGAGTGTTTGTCACTCTTAATCCTTCAGAAGCTACCAAATGAGTTTGATTCCTTAGTCAGAACTCTTTTTCAATTGGATCCTCTTCTTGTAGAGGAGGATGTGCTGAAGAGGATTGAAAAGGATGAGCTTCAGTTCAAGATGAAGGGGGGCTCTGGAACAGCCCTTGTTGGAAAGACTGGAAAATCTTGCAAGAAGGAAAAAAAGGATTTGTCCAAGGTCTTATGCTATAATTGTCAGAATAAGGGGCATCATGCTAAGGATTGCAAGGAGGCTAAGAAGTTGAAGAAGTCCAAAGAGAATGAAAAGGAGGTCAATCTCACTACAGAAAATGTTGCAATGGTGGCGTTGGATGGTCCAATGGAAGAGGTTGTTGGGGAAGAAGGTACCAAAAAGAAGGCCAAAATTGATGAGGATCAAGAAATGGACTTGATTGATTATGAAGTGAGTAATCTTAACCTCAAAGATGAGAAATTATCAGTGACCAATAAAGCTTCTTTCCTATTAGGAGGATTGAAGGAGTATGTTCTTGTTTTGATTGATTCTGGTTGTACAGATCACATGTTCTTTGAACCAAATTCATTTTCAAATCTTAGTGATTATGATGGAGTTGTAAATATTGGTCAGAAATGCAGAAAAATTCAGACTAAGGGAATTTGAAAAGCTATTCTTGCAAATCACTTGGGTTTCAAAATTTCTTTTGAGAAAGTGTTCTATGTACCAGAGTTGCCTTATAAACTTGTGTCTCTTGGAGTGTTGTGGAAAAAAGGTTTTCAGATGTGTTATCTTAAAGAAGATAGGTTTTTTATTGATATGGATGGGAGAACTGTTCTTAGTGGACAAGTTTGGAATAAGATTCTGTGTGCAAGCTTGTTCAAATTCTCAGCTCTGAGCACTGTTGCTCACAATAGAAGTGGCCATGAGGTAAAGGACAGCAACTGTAAGAGTTGTAAATTGGGGGCTAAGACTAGAAATGTGTTCTCTAAGAGTAGAGATTGCACTGATGTTCCTAGAGAGGAATTTGACATTGATTTGGCAGGGCCATTCACACCAGAGTCCCTTGGTGGGGCAAGATAATTCATCAATTTAGTTGATACTGCAATTAATTATGCTCGGGTTAAACCAATTTAATCTAAGGATCAGGCCAGAGAGGAGGTTTCTTTGATCATCAAAGTCTGGAAACAGAATGTTCTAATGAAGGAGATCAAGAGGTTTATTACAAATGGAGGTGGTGAATTTGTGAGTAAAGAGTTTGAGAGGTTATTGAAAGATTATGGTATCATTCATATAGTCACTACTGCAATTACTCCACAGAATAATTGAATAGTTGAGAGAATTAACAGGAATTTACTGGAAAAAGTCAGAACAATTATGTCTCAATCTGGTCTACCAAAGTTCTCATGGGGTGAGTTGATGTGTACAGTCTGTCTGTTGCACAACATTGTAAGTGTTAATGGGAAGAGTCCTCATTAACAGTTTTGGAAGTTGTACCCCAAAACCTCAGACCTAAGAACAATTGGTTGCTTGGTTTATTATAGTGTCCACCATAATGAGATGGTTGGAGAATTAGACCCTAGAGCCTGAAAAGGGCCACTTGTTGGCTATGATTTAATAAGTAAATTGCATAGGATCTATTGTCCAGGGAAAAGAGGGTTATCCGTAGTAGGGATTTAAAATTTGATGAAAGTAACTTTCCAATCAAAAGGAGTGAATATGTTGTTGTGAGTAAGTCACAGCAAGGAATAGAATTAGCACCAATTTCACCAGCAAAGGCTGAGGAACATGTTGTTCCAGAAGATGAAGAGTTGGCAGATGTTCCACCAGAGGGTTTAGTGCCCACTTCAGGGGAGTCCATTAATTCAGAACCTGATGAGCCTCCACCTCCAGTTAGAAGGAGTGGAAGGCTGGAGTTCCAGTTGATAAGCGCAGGGAATGGAAGTCCAATTATGCTTCCACAGGATATGAGGAAAATAAATTTCAGGAACAGTGTATGCTCAATGAAGTCCTGGAGTTGAGTTCAGAAATGGGTAACGGGGTCAACCCAAATAGCTTTGGCCAAGCTATGAATTCTGATGAGAGAGCCAACTGGAATAGTGCTATTCTTGAGGAATTTGATTCTCTAGAAAATAATAGTGTCTTTGAAGTGGTTAAGCAGGATTCTGTTCCAAAAGGAAAGACCATTGTGCGGTCTAGATTGGTGTTAAAGAAGAAGTTTGAAACAAATGGCCTTTTGAAGAGGTTCAAAGCTAGATGCATTGCACAGGGCTTCAAGCAGAGAGAGGGTATCAATTAAAAAGAAACTTTCTCACCAACTGGAAGGCTGTCCACCTTCAGGTAAATCATTCCTATGGCAGTGGAGTTGGGTGAAGAAATCAGACAAGCTGATTTTGTAACAGCACACTTGAATGCAAAACTTGGAGAGGAGGAGACTTTTTACATTTCAATTCCTGATTGTTTTTGTGAATGGTTAGTAGGGACTAAACCAGAAACCATGAAGAAAATCTGTGTTAGAAGTTTTCTTTCAGAATATAAAGGGAATATTTCCTCAAGCTGTGTAGATCCCTGTATTGATTGAAGCAAGCAGCTAGGTTGTGGTATAATACCAAAAGTGAGAAACTGATACAGATTGGTTTCAAGACGTCTGAGGCCAACCCTTGTCTCTTTGTGAGAAAGGATGCAATTTTGTTTGTATGGGTTGATGAAATTATCATTATTGGGAATTGTAAAGAGAGAGTAATGAAGACACTCAAAAAGGAATTCACAATAAAAGATCTTGGTCTGGCACAACAGGTGCTAGGAATGAAAGTCAGTAAGAGCAAGAATGGTATGAAGTTAGAAAAGAGCCACTACGTGGAAGCTCTTCTTAAGCAATATGGCTTAGCGGATGCAAAGGAGTTTGGTACTCCCATATTCAAAAATTTGTTTAGAGAAGTCTACAGATGAGGAGTATCTGGAGTTTGTTCAATCTGGGAACAACTACAGGTCAGCTGTTGGATTGCTTAATTATTTGGGGCAGGGTACAAGGCCCAATATTTCCTTTGCAATTGGTTTCTTGTTGAAAAACTTAGAGAAGCCAAGCATGAGTCAGTGGTCAGCGTTTAAGAGAGTTATGAGGTATCTTAAAGGAACGCACAGTCTGGGACTGTTGTTTACAAAGTCAGAAAACTTTGATTTGGTTGGTTATTCCAATGCAAGTTGGGCAGATGGTAACACTAGGGAATCAACAAGTGGTTTTGTGTTCTTCTTAGGTAAGAATCTGGTGTCATGGATGTCCAAGAAGGTATCAGAAATAATTCTTTCATCAAAAGAGGCTGAGTATAGAGCTTACTTAGCAGCTTTACAGGAAGCAAAATGGTTGAGGAAAGTCTTAGAGGATTCACATAAGCAACAAGGCTTTGCCTTGTTTATTCTGATAACCAGGGTGCCATTGCTTTGGCGCAAAACCAAGTGTTCCATTCAAGAACATAAAATATTGATGTTCAATATAACTATATTCTTGATTCAGTTAACTGCAAGGAGATTAGGTTGAGGTAAATGCCTACTGGAGCAATAATTGCAGATATCTTGACTAAGGATTTAGATAGGAACAAGCATCAAGGCTTTGTGACTAATATGCAAATGTTGCCCCTTTTGGATTAAGGGGGTGTGTTAAAATACGTATCCATTTACGGGTGTGCTACATATAAGTGTAATCCAAATGGGATCCACATGTGGGCCTCTGCAGCCCATTGGAAACACACACGGACCATACGTGCCTGTGTGGATGTCACATATTTGGAGAAACTGGCCTCAAAACGCTTGAAACAGGCCCATTGGTACACGGGCCATAACGGGCCCGGTGGGTTATATGGGCAAATACAGCCAGATGGGCTTGTATGGGCATAATTGTGACCCAGGTTTATTTTGGACATACTTGGCCAGACAGGCTGGCCCGCCAACATTTGGGGCTTCTGCCTGTGTTGCGGCCCACTTGCAGCCGCTGTTTTTGCTTTTGGCCCGCTTATGGGGCCCAACGGCCTGTGTGGGGCAGTCATAGGGGGCAGAGGGACTCAAAATGGAGTCCAGCCACCCGGTTGCAGCTGCCGTGCTGGGTGGGGGCCAGCTTTCAGAGCCGCAGAGCTGGGGCCAATGGCCCCGGCTCCTCCCCATCCCCTTGCTTGCCATTGCAAGGGTGAGGAGGAGGGCTGGCTCGGTTGAACTAACCAGCAACCAGTTGCAAGAGGCAACCGGTCAGGGTGGGGGGGACCTCATCACCCTCCCACAGAATGTCTGTGGCTAGGCTGGCCGCAACAAGGCAACCAGCGGTGGGGGAGACTTGATCATCCTCCCACCATTGAACGATAGGGGCGCTCTCCCCCGCCCCTTTACCAAGGGGGAGGAGAAACGGGGCTGAGGGGATTTGACCACCCCCCACCCCACTTACCTATGACGGCACCCTGGGGGTATCAACCCCCAGGGCCCTGGTAGGGGGATTTGACTACCCCCTCCAGGGATCTGTGAGAAAGAGAGCGGGGGGGGGACAGCATGTCTGCTGGTCAAACTCCCCCCAGGTGAT
The DNA here is from genome assembly GCA_025617555.3 of Puccinia polysora. Taxonomy (NCBI): domain Eukaryota; kingdom Fungi; phylum Basidiomycota; class Pucciniomycetes; order Pucciniales; family Pucciniaceae; genus Puccinia; species Puccinia polysora. Next base: position 28,148,302 of record CM062616.1, read on the forward strand.
TCTGAAATGGGACCCAGGTGTGTCCTGGGTCCCACCTGGCCATTTGTATGGTCAGGGGCTGGTTGCATGAGGCAATCAGCCAGCATGTGAGGTAACAGGTCCGTTTGTAACAGACAACCGGCCAGGGATTTGAACAGCTAAGGGGCTGGTTCAGCCCCATTATGGTGGAAAAAACAGAAATGACCGGAATAGGCTGGTTGTAAGGGTACAGGGACTGACGCCATGCGGGCTGATGTAGCCCAAACCAAGTAACAAGGCCTGTAGAGCCTGTAGAGAACTTTTGGTGCGGAAAATTTGCCTTTTGGCTTGTTGTATCATGGGCTCACAAGAGGCCAATCTTTTGTACTTAAGGAGCTCTTCTCCATGCTGTTTTCCATAATTCATTCATCATCCATTCAAATTCATCACCAATATCATCCAATGTATTGCCCCATTGTGAGAGCCCATTAGCAATTATTGACACCAGGTGTCCAGCATTTCTTTTTCTTTAAATAATTCTTATTTGCCTAAGCTAATTGCTAAACATAATAATAACACAGAACCTTGTAGATGTAGAATCACAGAGAAGGGATAAATTGGTAGTAAACAACAGCATGGAAGACAACACACTCTGATATAAGAGGGTGAGGGATAAACTTGAACAAAATATGTTATAGTCTGTTTCAGAGTTCAATAGAACAGTGCAGTTGAAAGTAAAAGCACCCATAATCTTATAGTTCTGGTTGTAACAAGAGGCTCAGGAAAATATCAACTCAATCCCAATCCTCCTCCAAATTCTCAATGAACCTGCCCAACTTAGAAAATCAATTGCTTGGAGGTACAAGGAGGGTACCAGATAACTGTTGGAGGCCTCAATAACAACAAAACTTGTCTATGAAGTTCCAAAGCAGAACAATGAAGCATTTGAACAAGAGTACCCCAACACTTCTAAAGGAACTAAAGAGTATTGTGGAGGAATGCAACTATCACAAAAATAAAGGGAAGCTTAAAAATCCAGGTTTAAACTTTATAAGCCTCTCAAAAAAACGTGAATGTTCCAGAAAGACAATCAAATGAATAATCAAGACCAAAGTGGTCAGAGAAAGGGATCAAAGAAGTGGTTTAACACACCCAAGAATTCAACCAAATGAATTATTCTTCAACCAGAAAGGCTATTTGTTGGTGATAAGGATGAGAAACAGGGTATAATAAAAAGATATATCCAGCTTTATGATGATCATGATGATGAGGCACACAGGGGGATACCTTTATTTATTTATCAGAGGATTAGATGATTGATTTGATACCAAAATGGATCATGCTGTAAAAAGGAGAAGAGATTCCCTCCTTTCATGGGCAAGGGAACCTATAGACTATTTAAAAGAGGATATACATATGAGAGCAGAAAAAAACCATTTTATTTTTAATTTTTAATTATTTATCTATTTAACTATTTTTTTATTGATGATGGAAAAAAAGGAATGAAAAAAAAAACAAAAAAAGCCTGAGAGGAGATGAAGGTAATACAAAAAAAAAGTAAAAAGAGACAGAAAGAGACAGAAGACAAGTAAAAAGGCTGAGGAAAGCAATGCTCTGGAACAGAGGAGCTTGAGCACCCATGAAAGTTACAACAGTGGGCGGAGAAACAAGAGCCCCAGCAGAAATGGAAGGACAGATGAGAGATTTCGAGGACAGCCATCAGGAAGCTGACCAACAGATGAGCTGAAGGACAACCAAGGGCTTGCTACTAATTAGCGCAAGTGAGTTGAGGATTGACTGCAAGGGCCAAGCTAGGAGAAATTTGAGAAATCAAAAGGAGACTTGACACCTGTCAAGCCTGGGGGACTCTTGAGCGTTGGCGGGCAGGTTTGATGGAGAGTAAGAAAAAGTGAGCCAATTGATGAAAACTTGATATTGTTGAAAAAAGTATTCTTGGTTTGGATGAGATTGATGAGGATGAAGAGATGGGGGGAGTGGAGCCGGAAGAGGATGGATGGGAGGAGGGAGAATGATGGAACAATCAATGGATCTAGTCTAGTTCTAAGCAAGTCTTCTGCTTGATTTGTATTCTATGGTTCTCTTGAAGATGTAAGACTCCAAACAGTGCTAAGCGGGAGGCAGTTCTGTGGAGGGGAAAGGTGCTGTTTAGGCTGCCCTCCTCAGTGTTACAAAAAATATTTAAATGTAACCAGAATCAAGATCCAGAACCTTTTAAATAAGGAATCAATGGGAAGGATGAATTTTGACAGTAGTTGGTAGCAATGGAAACAATACTATCTGAGGCAAGATGGTGCGGGAAGAGAATTCAACAAATAAGTTAAATTTTGTTCAGAGTTAAATAGGAACAAGGTGGTTGTAAGTAACAACACCCAAAATCTAATAACTGTGGTCATCATCAGAAGAGTAGGAAAGATTGACTCAATCCCAACAAACCTCTAGGTTCTCAATGAACCTGCCCAACTCTCCGCAATCAAGCGCTTGAAGGTTAACAGATAACTGTGGGTGGCTGAACAAAAAAAAGCAATTTGTTTGTGGAGATCTAGAAGCAAAGCAATAACAGATTCAAAAAAGAATAACCCGACACTTCTCAAGGAACTCAAGAGTAGCATGGCTGAATTCAACTTTAAGGAAAAAAGGGAGGTCCAAAACTCCAGGTTTCAAACTTAAAGAAACCTCTCAGCCAAACGTGACTGGTTCTGGAAAGAAAATAAAATGAATGATCAGGACCAAAGTGGTTGGAGAAAGGGATCAAAAGAGTGGCTTAACACAATCAAGAATTCAAACCAATCAATTCTTCTTCAACCAGAAAGGCTATTGGTTGGTGATAAGGATCTGGTAACAGAGGACAGATCAAAGGATTGATTATTGAGGCTCAAAGGATCAAGGGGCAATCAAAAGATATACCCAGGATAAGGATGCTCAGACAAGGGGAGGGGCCCCAAAGATTGATTATTCAGATGATGATGATAGGATGAATTATTGAACATAAGATGGATGATGGATGATGGGGAAAAAGGCAGGGGTAGATCCATCCTTTCATGGACAAGAGCCCTGTGTACTACTTACAAGATATATATATATATTTTTCAGAATAATATGAGAAAGAAAAAAAAAGGTGAGCAATAACAAATTTGGCAACAGGAAGCGCCTGTCATGTGAGAAGAAAGGAAAAAAAAGAGACCAGCCCTCATCAAGGATGACAGCGGGCAGTTGGATGGATGGTGGCCTCAGCGGTTGCAGACAAAGAGGATGAGTCCCAACAGCCATGAGAAACAGATTGCAGTTGTCAGGTGAAGGATTGGTGGGCTGCCTAGCTGCGCAAAGGATAACGGTTGGAGAGGAGGCAATGGAATGATTGTGAGTTGAAGCTGGACAACAGCTTTTGGGTTGCAGGACATTGGCAGCAGTTGAAGATAACAGCAAGAGGGGGGATCATTGGGATCAAAATAGAAGTGGTTGACTGATGTTGGTAGAGATGATGATGACAGATGGCAAGAAACATCAGTGCAAGGCGCAAGGTGGGAGGATTGAGAGAATTCAGATGAGCAACAGCGCCAATGGTGTGGAAGGTAAGAGAGTGGTACTCCCCTATTTGTCCCTGAGCTCTAGAATCAATGGTCCTAGCCTTGGTAAGGATGAGGATGCAACCATATATATATATATATATAGCAAGAGAGAGAGAGAGAGATGAATTTACTTCCTTTCCATTCCATTCCGTATCCTAAGCTCTCATCCCAGTCCCCTCCCTCTCAAGCTGGTGTTGAGAGCACAGAACTTATGCCCACACTCTCAACCCTAATTTAAGTACAAGTGCAATGAAAGCCCAAAAACAAATAGAAAAGAAACACTAAAAACCAGAACCCTGGCCTAACCATAACCCCTTCCCATGCTGCAACCACCCTCAAGCCCCCCTACACTTAAAAACACCCAGTTCTTCCTTCTCATGATGCGGCCCTCTGCCACACCCTCCTTGGAGCCCCCCGTGTTGTCTGTATCCCCCCAGCGCGCTGCGGGATTTCCTGCGCGTTTGGCCCATGCTTGCATGCACCCAGTCCACTCCTATAGCCCCAATGGCCCTGCTTGAGTTTCCCTAAGATCAGGTTTCTGACAAACTTAACAACTCTTGCACCATTGAGAAACAGATTTCTTCAGAGATGGCCACCAGAATTATTTTGATAATTGTTGATAGTTTTTGGTTTCCCCACAATGAACAAGACCTTCATAGAGAATTTCAAGGATAGAATCTTATTTGGAAGGGATAGTAATAACAATAAGAGCACAAGGATTCCCTCTTTTAATAAGCCTAGATCCTTGTACAAAGAAATCAGAGGACTTTGTTTTGAGAGATCAAAATTATTTAGCAGAGAGATAAGGGGGTTTTTTGAGATTTAAAAAGTACTGCTCTATTTTAAGCCAGAAACCTTGTTGAAAGCCAGAATAATCTTGAGAGGAGAAGGAGAAGACAGGATGGAGTAAAGGTTCTTCCTCATTGAAATCTGTTAAGATGTTAAGACATTTTAGGTCTTCTCCTCTTGCTGGGTACACTGGCGCCGGCGCGGCACTCAGACAGACAGACAGGGGAGTGAGGACACTGCAACTCACACTCCAAATCCAGCTTATGCCTCATGGCCCCAGATCCCGGCTACGCCTCTTGTCTCAACCTCTGAACCTGGATTCTCCCTCATTGCTTCTCAACCTCATCATCTCTCCTCAATCTCAACCACGCCTCAATCCAACAACCTCATCTCCAACACTCCCTTCCTTGTCTGTTCGTCTGTATGCTTCAAGCCCTGTCTGTGTTCCTGGTGAGATATTTCTACTTTCCTATTTCCTCATCTTTCCTTGATCTCATATTGACCCATCTTCTGGTAAAGTCCTCATCATCTCTTGTCATCATCTCTTGTCTTGCTGCTCCTCACCTAACTCTTGCACCTCAATCACGCCTATGCCAGATGTTTGTCATCTCCTTTCTTTTTCTCATGTCTACTCATCCTGTGTTAATTCCCATCTGCTTCAGTTCCCAGTTTACAGTATAATCAATTTCTTAGCTTAACACGGTTAAAAGCCAAATTTGGCTCTCCACTCTCAATCTCGAACATCACCGAATAACTGGGAAATCATGGCCAGCTCAATTTCGGAGGGATTTAGGCAGGCCATGCTAAAAACTGCCCTTGATACAATCCCAAGGCTCAGAGAAGACAACTACGGCGTGTGGAAAGATAAAATGGACACCATCCTTGACGTTCATGGATACTCCACACCCATTAATGACAACTACTCAGTTCTTGACCCCAATGTGAACAACGAAATCAAGCTTCTTATTATCTCCAGACTGGAAGCTGCCACGCACAACAACATAGTCACCTCACTCAACAAGAATTCCGCCAAACTTCTGTGGAAAGCTATTATCAACAAGTATGCCTCCTTGCAGGCCTCAAACAGAGCCAGTATTTTCAATGAATTTCTCTACCTGCCATTTGTGTCAGATCACATCGACAATTTCATAACCAAACCCAAAGTCTGCCTGAAGAAAATTTCAGAAGTCGGTATCATCCTTCCAAAGAATATCTTGGCCTACCATCTCCTCTTCAAATTTCCTGACTCTATGAGCGACATCAAACGGCAAATCATGCACACAGATAAGGAACTCTTGGAAGATTACATTCTCAACCACCTCACCCAACTGAATAATGAATCAAAAGCGCAGACAACTCAAGATCATCAGCACTCTTGGATGGAAGTGGCCTTGAAAAATTCAAAACCCATAGCTTCTAATCACAACGACAAATCTGGTGAGCGGCGTTGGTGTACTGAAGGGTACCATAATCCAAAACAGGACAAATACCACTCAGTCGACAACTGCTGGCACCTACATCCGGAAGTTGCGCCTGACTGGTGGAGGGAAGAACAAACCAAATGGAAGTCTCGCAAAAGCCAATCCAAATCAAACTCAAACCTGGTAGCCCATTATCTTGCACTGCTTTTGATGTGGATTGACCATGGAAACCCCAAATCTTGCTTCATCCTGGACAGCGTCGCCTCGATTCACATGATCAACGACAGTCAATACTTCAAAAACATGTCTCCGTGCAACAACAAATCAATCAAAACCGGCAAGGAGGGAGCAGAACTAGAGATCAAAGGCAGGGGCACCGTGGTACTCATTTGGGAGAACTTCACACTCGAACTTTCTAACGTGTTCTATGTTCCCAATCTTACCATCAACTTAATCAGCGCGGGAGAACTCAATCATTCAGGATGCTTGCTGAAAGCAAGCAAAAAGCAATTTGAGGTTTTGAGGGATGGGCGCAAGGTGTTTGGTGGGAATATTGTTGATAACCTCTACACTCTTGACACCCCTTGGTTTGATCAAAAGCACATTTGAGATCATTCAGAAAACATTGCCTGAACCGCCGAAGAGGAGCTCATGGAAATCCACCAAAACTACGGGAACGCTTCCATTGCAAGACTAGAGACAATCACAAAACATATACCATCCGAGGCAAAAAACAACTTTGAATGCATCCATTGCGTCAAGAAAAAGATCTCCAAATCAACCTTCAAGGGGAAGTCCATCAACGCTGAGAAACCCTTTGAGCGAATCCACTTCAACCTCATAGGGCCTCTCAAGCCGCAGTCCAAGGGAGGCCACTGGTTCCTTCTCACGCTGGTTGACAGCTCCACGGGGTATATTGGCGCTTTTCCCTTAGTCTCCAAGGAAGAAACCCCCGAAATTGTGATAGATCTCATAGAGAAAGAAAATAGACGAAGGGGATACTATCCGGCTGAAGTGTGCTCCAACGGTGGATCCAAGTTTGTGAATGAGAAGCTGCAGAACTTCTACAACAAGAACCACATACCCAAAATCATCTCAGAACCTTATCACCCTGAACACAATCGCAAAGCGGAAAGAGCGAACAGAACCATTTTCAAATCAACTCGCACCATCCTCAAGGACGCCCGTCTTCCTGCAAACCTCTGGCACGAGGTGATCAAATCTAGTGCCCTAATGCTCAATCAAATCCCGAGGGAAGACCACCCTGACTTGCCCTGGTCTTGACTACATGGCCACTTGCTGCTGCCGTCCTACCTCAAACCAATTGGGAGTCCGTGTGTCTACTTGTTGATGCAACAAGAAAAAGGGCACAAATTCAAGGAAAAAGGGGAAGAAGGAACTCTAGTAGGCTTCAATCCTCTTTTTCACTCGTATTGCATTCTAACTAAATTGCACTCCATCATCTGCTCTAAGCACTTGAAGTTCCTCAAGATGCCAAGCCCTTCAAATTCAATACTGACTTTCTCAACAGACGACTGGACAGACAAGCCTGGCATGAATGACTTGGCCAAAACCTCTCCTGCTCCATTGGAGCTGAACCGGGATGCCATACCTCGGCAAGACAACCCATCCTTCACGAACTACAGGAGCATACTGGAAACCAACCTATCATCAAAATCTGACGCTAGTACTGCGTCTGACTCACAATCGTCAAACAGGGAGGACTCGCCTATTCCAGTCATCTCAGCTCAACCGCTACCTGAAACCTTGCCACCAACTCAATCACTGAGAAGTCTAAGAGATTGCTCAACCATTAAACCTCCTCAACGCTATGGCTTTTTCCATTAATACGAGCCAAAAAGTTACAAGGACGCTGTGACAAGCGAAGAAAGCATAAAATGGGTCTCAGCTATGGATACGGAGCTAAGTTCAATCAAATTGTTTGACGTGTGGGAGGACTATGAGGGACCCAAACCAACAAACCCGCTTTGGACAACCTGGATCTACAGACTAAAGGAAAACTGCCATGGTGATCCTGTCAAATTCAAGGCAAGACTCTGCATTCAAGGCTTTAGCCAAATCAAAGGGATAGACTACTTCAAAACTTTTGCGCCCACCGGCAAACCTTCAACTCTGCAACTTTTACTGCTATACGCCTTGAAGTCCGCTCAAAAGGTCCACCAATTCAACGTGAAGAGTGCATTCTTACACTCGCCAATTGAGGAAGAAGTCATTATCAGAACGCCAAAAGGCTCAAATCGATCCGCAAAATTTCTCAAATTGAAGAAATTGCTGTGCGGGTTGAAGCAATCACCCAAAAAATGGTATGAAACCTTGACGGACTGGTTCAAACAGATTGGTTTCTACAAATCAACCTGCGACCCATGCTTGTACCTGTCAAAGGACAGGAAATCACGATTGTTCTTTCACGTTGATGATCTAATACTGGTTGGAAATGGCCAAGGCTTCGAAGAAAAATTTGTACGCTGTGGTGACCAATCCGGGACACCACGGGAAAAAAAATATATATATATATATATATCTTTTTTGGTTGTACCCCTATGGGTACCTTCATTTCCCCCCATCTCTCAACTTCTCCCTGTCCTAGCGGTCTAGGACAGGTCTCTTGCCTGTCTCTCTGCTTCGATCCCCTCTTCCTATGTTCAACTCCCACTTGTCGCGCTCGCGGCCCGGACTTTTGGCGACGCGAGCGATTGGCGAACCACTTTTGACAATCCCCTCCATCCTCACCTTCACTCCATCGACTCAGACTCTGATCGTGATGCTTGGTTTGACCTCTTGAGTTCAATTGGCCTACCTCCACATCATCCATCCTCATCACTTGGCTATCATCCCCTTCCCAATCACCGCTACCGATTCCCTCATCTCCAACCTGAGCTCATCAGAACCCACTTCGAGCCTTGGCATGATCTCCTTTGCCTCCTCCTCATCCATCCATCGGGTTGATCATCGACCGTAACTACCCTCTCCACCCTTCACTCTCTCACCCGCGCCCATCATCATTCCCCCATCTCATCCTCACCACTCCCAACACTCAAATCCAAGCATTCAATCTTAAAAAATGTCGTCCCTCCTCACTCATCCAGATTCATCAATTCATGACCCCCAACGAGTCCATCCATCCACCCCAAACCATCTACTCGAATCCATTGCCCATCATCCGATCCGACCAACGACCGCGAGCAACCGCTCGCGGCCGTCGGGACCTTCACCCCGTTGTCGCCGCCGATCGGGCGACGACAGCCGTTGTTGACACCCGCGACCGCTGTCACGGGTGTCCATCTGGTTGCCCGCGGTCATTCTCGAAGCCGGTGTCCATCTGGTTGCCCGCGGTCATTCTCGACGCGGGTGACATTTTTCCTCTCATGTTATTTTTTTTTTTTTTTTTTTATTTTTTTTTATTTTTTTTTTTTTTTTTTTTTTTTTTTTTTTTTTTTTTTTTTTTTTTTTTTATGTTTTCATTTTCCCGCATCTATTTGTAGTATCTCTTGTAATAGTATACAGGGCCTCATGTCTATAAAAGGAGGGGCTCTCCCCTGCCTTTTGGCCCAGGATCCCAGGAGACCATCAGCATCCTATCAGACCATCATCAGAAATCAACTTATCCGTGGGCATCCTTCCCACTTATCTGAGCAATTTATCCGGGTATATCCATGATTGCCCCTTGATCCTTTGAGCCTCCATACTCAAACTCTGTCCCTTGTGACCTTGTTCCTTATCACCAACCAATAGCCTTGCTGGTTGAAGAAGAATTCCTGTCTGTCTGAATTCTTGGGTGTGTTATACCACTCTGATCCCTTTTTCCGACCATACTGGTCTTGATCTCTCCTTGATCATCTTTCTGGAGCCAATCACGTTTGATTGAAGAGGTTTTATTAAGCTTAAAACCTGGAGTGTTATACCTCCCTTCTTCTTTAAGGTTGAATTTCTCCACGCTATTCTTGAGTCCCTTGAAAAGTTTTGGGATATTCTTGCTCAAATTTGTTATTGATTTGCTTCTAGAGCTTCATAAACAAATTGCTTTTGTTTTGCTCAGCCTCCCACAGTTATCTGGTACCCTTCAAGCGCTTGATTGCGGAGAGTTGGGCAGGTTCATTGAGAACCTGGAGGTTGGTTGGGATTGAGTTGATCTTTCCTAATCAGCTGCTGACGACCAGAGTTATTAGCTTGTGGGCGTTGTTACTTACAACTGCCTTGTTCTATTGAACTCTGAACAAACCTTGACTTATTTTTTCAAGTCTTTACCTGCACCATCTTGCCTCAGATAGTGCTGTTTCCATCGCTACCGACAACTCTTATCCTCTTCCCTTACTTTGATTTCTCATCCATAAGGTTCTGGACCTTGATTCCGGTTACATTTAAATATTATTGTAACTCCTAGGAGGGCATCCTAAACAGCACCTTTCCCCTCCACAGAACTGCCACAGCCTAGCACCGTTTGGAGTCTTACATTTGGTCCCCCGGGCCGGGATCAAACCAGAAACCTTGGGATTTACAGTCCCAAGACATTTAAAATCAACCTCGAAATCCGATTTTTTTTTCCTATTTTTTTCTCTCCTCAAAATCTGATCCGTGGAGGCAACTTATCCTAGAAGTAAGTCCTCCCAATTTGTGCACCGCTTGGGCAAGATACTTGTTGTTTTTGGCGAAACCCTACTCTTGCCACACTCGTGAGCCACTTTGGAAATCTGATCTTTGGATCCCCTAGGAACTCTGTTATTTGATATGGCATCTTCCGCTACTCCAACCACCCCTGTCCGACCTAAGATGGTAAAGATCAAACCTCAGAACAAGAACTTAGGCTTCAATGGTACAAATGTTGAGTAATTCTTGGACTCCTACAAAATGGCTGCTGAAGTGGATGGAGCTAGTGAATTTGATATGGCTTATCAGTTGTGGTTCTTTATCTCCTCTGATGAAGTTATGGAGGTAATCAAGTCTTTCGAGGGATTGGAATCCCACAACTGGACGCTTCTCAGGAAGGCTATGTTGGCATACTGGGGTAAAATAGATGTGGCTAGGTTTACTATGCAGGATTTGGATGCTCTGGTTTCTCAGTGGATCTCCAATGGTGGTATTTCTTCAGCCTCTGACTATGAGATTTTTAGGAAGTCTTGGGATCCCATTCAAAACTATCTTATCCGAAACGATCACATTGACACAGTGGACAAAATTCGAGCAAAGTTCTTCCAATCTTTTTCGTCGGCTGTGCAGGAAAGGATTAAAGAAGAACTGGTCAAATCTGGATCCATGATTACCACCAGGGATAATCGATTCAAGCTCCCTGTTTTTCTTACCCTTAGGAGTACTGTGGACAAAGTCATGAAAGGTCAAACTGCTCTTACCTTTGAAAAGCCTAGAACTACTGAACCGGTCCATGCTCCTTCTTTTAAAGAGTCAAACAATATTATGATTAAAATGGAGGCAGATCGTAGGCCTAAAGCAGATCCTAATTCCAATCAAGAACCTACTACTATAGATGAAATCACCAAGTTACTTAGAGCCTTTGAGAAAAAAATATATCAAAAGATTTCCTCGCTAGCTACGCCTAAAACTCCTTCTTCTGTCCCCAAATCAACTCTGGTCTGTTACTACTGTCATAGGGAAGGCCATGGAACCGGACAATGCCAAGAACTTCAGAAGGACCTAAAGGAAAAATTGGTAGAGCAGAGGGGGAACAATTACTTCCTCCCTAATGGTGCCCTAATCCCTTTTGACTTGTCTTGTCCTATCCGACATGTGGTAGCCTCTTACCAGCCATCACCTCCTGTGAAAGCATCTCTTGCTTCCTTTGAATTTTGATCATCCTGTGGTACCCTCCAACCTTGGTATCCTCCAGCTATTTCTTCCTCTAGTCTTGCTGGGACTACATATCAATCTGATCCAGCCAGGAAACGACATGAGGAACCTAAACCTCATAAGGCTCCTTCCTTGCCAACTTCAATCCTTCGAAAACCCGTTAAACGTCGATCATCACTTGAGCCTCCTTCCTCTGATGTAGAAGACATGGAGGTGGAAAAGGAACCACTCATGGAAAGGTTCCCAGATCACCCTGATCCTTCTCCCTCACCTCAACCTTATAATCCTATCTTAGATTCTGCCTCACCTGCACTTCCTCCCTCCACCCAGCCCAAAGTTTGATTTGAAAGGGGCATCTCCAAGGATCACCCCAATGCTGTGGAGGGAGTATTAAAGAAAATTTCTGATCTCAAAATTCCTGATCTATCTGTGGCTGAACTCCTATTGATCTCTCCATCTTTTGCTGAAGGAATGAAGAAATGGGTCTCTTGTCAACGTGTGGAAATTGGCCCTGAAGAACTCAAAGTCTCCTCTGGCACTTTAATGGAGGACTCTGGTGGAACCAGTCCTTCTATAGAATCCAACCTTTATTCCTGTCCCCTTGGCTTTCTTCCTTGTTATCTTGGTGACTCAGCTAAAACTGTTTATCCTCTTGTGGATTCTGGATCTCAGCTTAACTTAATCTTGGATGCTATGGCCTGCAAGCTCAAACTTAGTCCTAGGGTCAGCCTCAACTCTGCAGTGTATGGGATAGGAAATCAAGCTTGTGAACTGGTTGGTATTGCTGAAAATGTACCGGTCAGGATTGGTCGAAATATTGTTGGAACCTGCCACTTTTGGATCACTTGTTTGGACAGTCCTATGATCTTGGGACGACCCTTCTTAATGGACTTTGGTGCAACCCTGATGTTTTCTGATCAAGTTGGGGAGAGAATTCTTCTCCCTGATGCTGATGGCAAGAAAATTGAAGTTCCTCTTTGCTCCTTGGATTCTGGTCGTTGGGAAAGAGATTTTCTTGGTCATTCTCCCAAATCATCTTTTAAGGGGAAGCAGAAGGATAACTCTAGTTCCTCTCATTTTTTAGGGGAATAGTTGATCCTACTAATAGTTGTAGTTCTTTTCAGCCTCAGACTGCAACTCAAGGGTTACCTCCCATCCCTCAGGCTTATTTTTCATTCCTTTCATCATTCTCTTCTGAGCTCAAGAATATTAAAAAACAAAAACATATCAAAATAGAAAAATCCAAAAATATTTCTTCTCCATCTCCTTCTCTCTCTGGATCTGTTGTGTCTTCTTTTCCTTCTACTTTTGAGTCTGATCAATCTTCTCTCAGTTCCGGTTCGAATCTCCGCAACAAGTCTAAACTAGATCCTAATTGCAATTCCGTTTTTGGCGATTTTGGTATGAAGGAATATGGGCTTCAGTGGAGGCAATTTGGGGTACAAGTAAGTCCTCCCAATTGTGCACTGCCAGGGAAATCTTTTACCATCATTTTCAAAACCCTAACTTGTGCCACACATGTGAGCAACATATTATCTCCTGGTTCTCCTTTTATGGAAAAGGCACCCTTCAAGGATATTGCAGAACATCGGACTTGGAAGATGTTGGAACTTGGACTCAGCTTTTGTAATCAAGTCTCTCTGGTCAACTCTTGGAGGAAACAAGAACTTCTCTCTTTTGCCACTAAGTATAAACCAGTTGCTAAGAAGATCCAACCAGTCAACCAGCCTATGCCTCTCAACCTCAATCCTCCCCTTATGCGTCCTCCTCTATCTTGTGATCCTTACTGTGGTCTTCCTCAATCTCTTACTGGTCCCTTTGTGCCTAATGGACGGGTCACTGAAGAACGTCTGAAGATGGTCAACTTTGGTCCAGATGAATGGCTTCTTCCTGATGAGTTAAATTTAATCAAAAATGTCTTATCTCTAAGGGAAAAATATATTGCTTTCTGTGAAGAAGAGAGAGGTCTCTTGCGGGAATCCTATGGCCTCCCTTATATCATCCCTGTAGTTGAACATGATCCTTGGCAAAAGAAAAAGATCCCTATCCCCGCTGCTAAAGTTGACGAATTCATCAAGTTGGTCCGGGAACGAGTTCGAACTGGCCTGTATGAACAGTCAACTTCTAGTTACTCCAGCCCCGTCTTCTGTGTCCTCAAGAGTAATTCTAAACTTAGAATAGTTCATGATCTTCAACCTATTAATAAAGTTACTATTAAAGACTTGGGTATCCCTCCTGCTACTGAAGAATTTGTTGAATCCTTCGCGGGAAGAGCTTGCTATGGTCTAGGGGATATTATGGGTGGCTATGACAAACAATCCTTACATCCTATTTCTCGTCCTCTCACTACTTTCAATACTCCTCTTGGTTGATTTTAACTTACTCGATTGCCTCAAGGAGCCACCAACTCGGTTGCAGTCTATCAGGCTCAGATGATGTGGATCCTCCAGGATGAAATCCCTGATCATGCTGGTATCTTTATTGACGATGGAGGAATTAAAGGTCCAGTATCTGACTATGATAATGAGCTCTTACCTTGGCATTCAGGAATTTGTCGTTTTATCTGGGAATATGCTACTACCTTGGAGAGGATTCTGTTTCAAATCGAGGAATCTGGCCTTACTGTCTCTGGATCCAAACTGGCGGCTTGTGTCCCTGCTCTGGAAATTTTTGGTCATGTGGTCTGCAAGGAAGGAAGAAGGATGGCACCAGCCAAAGTCAACAAGATCATCTCTTGGCCTACCCCAAACAATCCAACTGAAGTTAGGGGCTTTCTAGGTGTTGTCACTTATTTTAGAATCTTTATCCCATCTTTATCCAAAATCTGTGCACCCTTGCGTCGACTAACCAGAAAAGATGCTGAATGGATTTGGACCCAAGATTGTGAATGTGCTTTCCAGCTACTCAAAAGGATAGTTGGTAAAGACATAGTTTTGAAAAAGATCTCTTGTGGACCTGGAGCTGGCAAGATCAAGCTGGCTGTCAATTCTAGTTATAAATCTGTTGGGGCAGTCCTTACTCAGGAAGATGAAAATGGTTGGGACCGTCCTGCTCTTTATGAATCTTTGTTGCTTTCGGATGTAGAATCTAGATACTCCCAGCCCAAACTGGAACTCTGTGGTGTGGCTCGAATGATGAAGAAACTTCAAACCATTCTCTGGGGCCAACATTTTGAATTGAAAGTCGATGCTCAATCCATCATTGAAATGATCAACGCTCCCAGTCTTCCCAATGCTCCTATGACTCGTTGGGTGGCCTTTATCCAGCTTTTATCTTTTGATATTGTTCACAGGCCAGGAAAATCTTTCACCATGCCTGACGGTTTATCTCGACGACCTCTTGAGGACAACAAATCTGATTTTGGAACCTATTTCAATGAAGAGGAACCTTTAATCCAACCCATTTTCTCTTTTTCTTCTCAAAATTATTCTGGCTTTCAACAAGGCTTTGTTATAATTATGGCCAGCAATTAGCTTAGGAAAATGAGCAGTATTTAAAGCAAAAGAAATGCTGGACACTGTGTGTCAATAATGGCTAATGGGGCTCTCACAATGGGGCAATATGTTGGATGAATTCGATTGGATGATGAATGAATGATGGAAAACAGCAGGGAGAAGAGCTCCTTAAGTACAAAAGATTGGCCTATTGTGAGCCCATGATACAACAAGCCAAAAGGCAAATTTTCCGCCCCAAAAGAGCTCTACAGGCTCTACAAGCCTTGTTACTTGGTTTGGACTACATCAGCCCACATGGCATCAGTCCCTGAACCCTTACGACCAGCCTATTCCGGTCCATTCTGGTGTTTCCACCGTTACGGGGCTGAACCAGCCCATTTGCTGTTCAATCCCCTGGCTGGTTGTCTATTACAACCGGCCCTGATGGCCTTATTACCTCTGTTACGGGCTGGTTGCCTCATGCATCCAGCCCCTGGCCCCTCAAATGGGCCAGGTGGGACCCAGGGCTCACCTGGGTCCGGTTTCAACCTCACATGGGGGGGGGTGTAGCCGGCGGACATGCCGCCCCCCCCCTCTTTCTCTCAATTCCCTGGTGGGGGCGGTCAAATCCCCTCACCAGGGGCCCTGGGGGTCGATACCCCCAGGGCGTCGTCAAGGTAAGGATGGCTGGGGGGTGGTCAGATCCCCCCTGGCCCGTCGCTCCTCCCCCTCGGTAAAGGGGGGGGGAGAGCGCCCCTCGTCACCTCTTCGCTACAAGGTGGGAGGGTGATCAAATCCCCCCCACCGTCCGGTCGCTACACTCGCGGCCGGCGCCGCCACCTCCCTGGGCAAGGGGGTGGTCAGGTCCCCCCTGCCCTGACCGACCGCGTCATCGCGGCCGGTCGCTGGCTGGTTCAACCCAGCCAGCCTGCCCCCTCCCCCTCGCGACGGCGAGCGAGGGGAGGGGGAGCGAGCCGGGGCCGCGAGCCCTGGCTCCGCGGCGCTGGTCGCCGGTCGCGACCAGCCGGGCCCGCGCGGCATCGCACCGCGCGGGATCCCTCGGCCGCGTAACAGCCCCGCGCGGGCCGTCGGGCCCCGCGTGGGCCGTGCCGAGGAACACAGGCGGCCCCGAACGGGCCGCGACGCGAGCAGCGGTCCCGAGCGGGCCGAAACACGGGCGGCAACCCTAATGGGCCGCCCCAAGCCCGAATTATGAGAAAAGACTACTTTTGCGGGCCAGCCCGTCTGGCCAAGTATGTCCAAAATAAACCTTGGGCCCAATTATGCCCATACAAGCCCATCTGGCCGTATTTGCCCATATACCCCATCAGGCCCGTTAGGGCCCGTGTACCAATGGGTCTATTTCACGCGTTTTGAGGCCAGTTTCCCCAAATCTATAACATCCACATGGGCCCGTATGGTCCGTGTGTGTGTCCAATGGGCCTTAGAGGCCCATTTGTGCATCCCATTTGGATTACACTTATACGTAGCACCCGCGTAAGTGCGTACGTATTTTAACACACCCCCTTAATCCAAAAGGGGTGACATCCGCATATTAGTCACAAAGCCTTGATGCTTGTTTCTGTCTAATGCCTTAGTCAAGATATCCGCAATCATTGCTCCAGTGGGCATGTACCTCAACACAATCTCTTTGCAGTTAACTGCATCGCGAATATAGTTATAGTGGACATAAATATGTTTTGTTCTTGAATGGAACACTTGGTTTTGCGCCAACGCAATGGCACTCTGGTTATCGGAATACAACAATGCAAACCCTTGTGGTTTATGTGTGTCCTCTAAGACTTTTCTCAACCATTTTGCTTCCTGTGAAGCTGCTAAGTAAGCTCTATACTCAGCCTCTGTTGATGAAAGACTTATTGCCGACACCTTCTTGGACATCCATGACACCAGATTCTTACCTAAAAAGAATACAAAACCACTTGTTGATTCCCTAGTGTTACCATCTGCCCAACTTGCATCGGAATAACCAACCAAATCAAAGTTTGCTGACTTTGTAAACAACAGTCCCAGACTGTGTGTTCCTTTAAGATACCTCATAACTCTCTTAAACGCTGACCAATGCCTCATGCTTGGCTTCTCTAAGTGTTGCGACAAGACCCCAATTGCAAACGCAATATCGGGCCTTGTACACTGCCCCAAATAATTAAGCGATCCAACAGCTGACCTGTAGTCATTCCCTGATTGAACAAACTCCAGATACTCCTCATCTGTAGACTTCTCTAAACGAATGTTTGACTGCATAGGAGTACCAAACTCCTTTGCATCCTCTAAGCCGTATTGCTTAAGAAGAGCTGCCACATAATGGTTCTGGTCTAACTTAATACCATTCTTGCTCTTGCTGACTTTCATTCCAAGCACCTGTTGCGCCAGACCAAGATCTTTTATCTTGAATTCCTTTTTGAGTGTCTCCATGACTCTCTCTTTACCATCACCAATAATGATAATGTCATCGACCCATACAAACAAAATTGCATCCTTCCTCACAAAAAGGCAAGGATCGGCCTCAGACGTCTTAAAACCAATCTCTATCAGTTTCTCACTCATGGTGTTATACCATGACCTAGCTGCTTGCTTCAATCCATACAGGGATCTACACAGCTTGAGGACATATTCCCCTTTATCTGCCGAAAGAAAAGTTCTAACACAGATTTTCTTCATGGTTTCTGGTTTAGTCTCTACTAACCATTCACGAAAACCATCAGGAATCGACATATAAACAGTCTCCTCCTCTCCAAGTTTTGCATTCAAGTATGCTGTTACAAAATCAGCTTGTCTGATTTCTTCACCCAACTCCACTGCCAGAGCAATGATGTACCTGAAGGTGGACAGCCTTCCAGTTGGTGAGAAAGTTTCTTGGTAATCAATACCCTCTCTCTGCTTGAAGCCCTGTGCAACACATCTAGCCTTGAACCTTTTCAAAACTCCGTTTGTGTCAAACTTCTTGTTTAACACCAATCGAGACCCCACAATGGTCTTTCCTTTTGGAACAGAATCCCGCTTAACCACTTCAAAGACACTATTATTCTCTAGAGAATCAAATTCCTCAAAAATAGCACTCTTCCAGTTGGCTCTCTCATCAGAATTCATAGCTTGGCCAAAGCTATTTGGGTTAACCCTGTTACCCATTTCTGAACTCAACTCCAGGACTTCATTGAGCATACACTGTTCCTGAAATGTATCTTCCTCATATCCTGCGGCAGCATAATGGGATCTCCACTCCCCGTACCTGTCAACTGGTACTCTAACCCTACCACTCCTTCTAACCGGAGGTGGAGGCTCATCAGGTTCTGATTCCACAGAATCACCTGAAGCGGGTACTGAACCCTCTTGTGGCACGTCTGCCACCTCTTCATCTTCTGGAACCACATGTTCCACAGCTTTTGCTGGTGAAATAGGTGCTAATTCTATTTCTTGTTGTGGCTTAATCACAACAACATCTTCACTCCTTTTGAGTGGAAAGGTACTTTCGTCGAATTTTACATCCCTGCTACGGATAACCTTTCTTGTCCCTGGACAATAGATCCTATAAGATTTACTTATTAAATCATAGCCTACAAGTGCCCCTGTTCTGGCTCTAGGGTCTAACTTTCCGACCATTTCATTATGGTGGACACTATAATACACCAAGCAACCAATTGTTCTTAGGTGTGATGTTTTGGGGTACAACTTCCAAAACTGATAATGGGGACACTTCCCATTAACACTTACAATGTTGTGCAACAGACACACCGTGCACATCAACTCAGCCCATAAGAACTTTGGCAGACCAGATTGAGACATAATAGTTCTGACTTTGTCCAGTAAAGTCCTATTCATTCTCTCAACTATTCCATTATTTTGTGGAGTACTTGCAGTAGTGACTATATGAATGATACCATAATCTTTCAACAGCCTCCCAAACTCTTTACTCACGAATTCACCCCCTCCATCGGTAATAACCCTCTTGATCTCCTTCATCAGACCATTCTGTTTCCAGACTTTGAAGATTACAGAAACCTCCTCTGTGGTCTGATCCTTAGATCGAATCGGTTTAACCCAAACATAATTAGTTGCAGTATCAACTAAATTGATGAAGTATCTTGCCCCACCAAGGGACTCTGGAGTGAATGGCCCTCCCAAATCAATGGAAAATTCCTCTCTAGGAACATCTGTGTGATCTCTACTCTTAGAGAACACATTTCTAGTCTTGGCCCCCAAGGTACAACTCTCACAGTTGCTGTCCTTTACCTTATGGCCACTTCTATTGTGAGAAACAGTGCTCAGAGCTGAGAATTTGAACAAGCTTGCACACAGAAGCTTATTCCGAACTTGTCCACTAAGAACAGTTCTCCCATTCATATCAATAACAAAC
Organism: Puccinia polysora; assembly: GCA_025617555.3. NCBI lineage: Eukaryota > Fungi > Basidiomycota > Pucciniomycetes > Pucciniales > Pucciniaceae > Puccinia > Puccinia polysora. Next base: position 28,167,683 of record CM062616.1, read on the forward strand.
CTATCTCCTTTAAGATAACGAATTTGGAAACCTTTTTTCCATAACACCCCAAGAGACACAAGGTTGTAAGGCAACTCTGGTACATAGAACACTTTATCAAAAGTAATTTGGAAACCCAGTTGATTTGCAAGAATAACTTTTCCAATTCCTTTAATCTGAATTGTTCTGCCTTTCTGACCAATATTTACAACCCCATCATAATCACTAAGATTTGAAAATAAATTTGGTTCAAAAAACATGTGATCTGTACAACCAGAATCGATCAAAACAAGAACATCCTCCTTCAATCCTCCTAGTAGGAAAGAAGCTTTATCAGTCACTGATAAGTTCTTATCTTTGAGGTTAAGATTACTCACTTCATAATCAATCAAGTCCATTTCTTGATCCTCATCGATTTTGGCCTTCTTGTTGGGACCTTCTTCCACAACAGCCTCTTCAATTGGAGCATCCAACGCCACCATTGCAACGTTTTCAGTTGTGAGATTGACCTCCTTGTCATCCCCTTCGGACTTCTTCCTTTTCTTGGCCTCCTTGCAGTCCTTAGCATAGTGACCCTTATTCTGACAATTGTAACATAAGACCTTGGACAAATCCTTTTTCGCCTTCTTGCGAGATTTTCCAGTCTTTCCAACTAGGGCTGTTCCAGAACCCCCCTTCATCTTGAATTGAAGGTCATCCTTTTCAATCCTTTTAAGCACATCCTCCTCCCCAGGAAGAGGATCCAATTGAGAAATGATTCTGACTAAGGAATCAAACTCTTTTGGCAGCTTTTGAAGGATTAAGAGTGACAAACACTCTGGATCCATGTTAAGTCCAGATGACTTGAACTTGGCTATACTAGACCTAGCCTCTGCCACAAACTGTTTACAATTCGAATATTGTAACTTGAACAGTTTATTAAAGGCTATACCCTTCTGGTGAACAGAATCACCAGCATACTTGGACTTAAGCAGCTTCCAAAGGATGCTGCCCCTCCTCCTCTCATCTTCCCTAAGAGTATCAGCAACCCATGTCACATGATTCTCATCAAGATGCCTAAGGATCAGATGGTAAGACTTCTTCTCCACTTCTGAACTGATCAGAGTGTCATCTGCATCCATAATTTCCCCACAGCAGATGTTATCCAGCTCACTATCCATAAGGACAGCCCAAGCATTATAGTTCTGACTATTCAGAACTATTTTGGTAGAGCTAACATCAGGGATATAGGACATCTTCTTGGAAAACTTGAGGTCTTTGAGGTTCTCCAAAGTAAGGTACAAAAGTCTAGATGGCTTGGAAGTAATGATGATGTTGGTACTGATAATGTGTTATAATTATGGCCAGCAATTAGCTTAGGCAAATGAGCAGTATTTAAAGCAAAAGAAATGCTGGACACTGTGTGTCAATAATGGCTAATGGGGCTCTCACAATGGGGCAATATGTTGGATGAATTCGATTGGATGATGAATGAATGATGGAAAACAGCAGGGAGAAGAGCTCCTTAAGTACAAAAGATTGGCCTATTGTGAGCCCATGATACAACAAGCCAAAAGGCAAATTTTCCGCCCCAAAAGAGCTCTACAGGCTCTACAAGCCTTGTTACTTGGTTTGGACTACATCAGCCCACATGGCATCAGTCCCTGAACCCTTACGACCAGCCTATTCCGGTCCATTCTGGTGTTTCCACCGTTACGGGGCTGAACCAGCCCATTTGCTGTTCAATCCCCTGGCTGGTTGTCTATTACAACCGGCCCTGATGGCCTTATTACCTCTGTTACGGGCTGGTTGCCTCATGCATCCAGCCCCTGGCCCCTCAAATGGGCCAGGTGGGACCCAGGGCTCACCTGGGTCCGGTTTCAACCTCACATGGGGGGGGGGTGTAGCCGGTGGACATGCCGCCCCCCCCCTCTTTCTCTCAATTCCCTGGTGGGGGCGGTCAAATCCCCTCACCAGGGGCCCTGGGGGTCGATACCCCCAGGGCGTCGTCAAGGTAAGGATGGCTGGGGGGTGGTCAGATCCCCCCTGGCCCGTCGCTCCTCCCCCTCGGTAAAGGGGGGGGGAGAGCGCCCCTCGTCACCTCTTCGCTACAAGGTGGGAGGGTGATCAAATCCCCCCCACCGTCCGGTCGCTACACTCGCGGCCGGCGCCGCCACCTCCCTGGGCAAGGGGGTGGTCAGGTCCCCCCTGCCCTGACCGACCGCGTCATCGCGGCCGGTCGCTGGCTGGTTCAACCCAGCCAGCCTGCCCCCTCCCCCTCGCGACGGCGAGCGAGGGGAGGGGGAGCGAGCCGGGGCCGCGAGCCCTGGCTCCGCGGCGCTGGTCGCCGGTCGCGACCAGCCGGGCCCGCGCGGCATCGCACCGCGCGGGATCCCTCGGCCGCGTAACAGCCCCGCGCGGGCCGTCGGGCCCCGCGTGGGCCGTGCCGAGGAACACAGGCGGCCCCGAACGGGCCGCGACGCGAGCAGCGGTCCCGAGCGGGCCGAAACACGGGCGGCAACCCTAATGGGCCGCCCCAAGCCCGAATTATGAGAAAAGACTACTTTTGCGGGCCAGCCCGTCTGGCCAAGTATGTCCAAAATAAACCTTGGGCCCAATTATGCCCATACAAGCCCATCTGGCCGTATTTGCCCATATACCCCATCGGGCCCGTTAGGGCCCGTGTACCAATGGGTCTATTTCACGCGTTTTGAGGCCAGTTTCCCCAAATCTATAACATCCACATGGGCCCGTATGGTCCGTGTGTGTGTCCAATGGGCCTTAGAGGCCCATTTGTGCATCCCATTTGGATTACACTTATACGTAGCACCCGCGTAAGTGCGTACGTATTTTAACAGGCTTCTGGTTTAAATTAGATCAGTACCTTTCAACTCTTCAAAAACCTCCTGATCTCTCTGCTAAGGAATTTCGATCTCTTAAACAAAAGTCTTCTAATTTTTTTTTTCAAGGCTCTAGACTTATGAAGAGAGGCAATCCTTGTGCTCTTATTGTTGTTACTATTCCCTCTAAACAAGATTCTATCCTTGAAAGTCTCCATGAAGGCCTTGGTCATCGTGGGGAAACCAAAACTTATCAACGATTATCCGAATGATTCTGGTGGCCATCTTTGAAGAAATCCGTCTCCCAATGGTGCAAGAGTTGTGAAGTTTGTCAAAAACATGATCTTAGGCGCCCAGCTGAAATTCGTTATCCTACTGGGGAGTCCACTGTCTTTGGAAGGATTGCTATGGATGTGGTTCATATTAAGGCAGGTGGTGCTAAGTACCTCATTGTGGCTAGAGATGATTTTTCTGGATGGGTTGAAGCAAAATTTCTTAAGAACCTTAGCTCTGAATCAGTGGCAGCTTTCCTCTACAAGACCTGGACAATGCGTTATGGCCTGGCTTGATCTTACTCTACTGATGGTGGCTCTGAATTTGGGGGCAAGCTCGCTGAAATGATCCGATCCCTTCCTGGACAACATAGAGTTACTACTCCTTATTATACTGAAGGCCAAGGCGTGGTGGAACGAGGCCATGCCCCTTTGAAGGCTGCACTTGTTAAACTGGCTGGTGAAAGTGGCAAGAATTGTTGAAAATTCCTTCCTCTTGTTCTCTTCTCTGATCGAATCTCAAACAAAAGGACTACTGGCTACTCACCTTATGAAATCATCTTTGGTCAAAGAGCAGTCCTTCCTTTGGATCTGGAAATGGAATCTTTCTTGGTTATCTCTTGGGAGGAGGTGTCCTCAACCACTGATCTGTTAGTTGCTAGATCCAAGCAACTGGAGTGGAGTGAAGACATTCGTGATGAAGCTTATCAAAAAATGATGGAGTCCAGAGCAAAATCCGTCCAGTATTGGGAGGACAAGCACTCTAATCGGATCAGGGAGCCCTTGAACCCTGGTGACCTAGTTTTAGCTTATAATTGATCTTTGGAGACCCAGTGGGGCAAGCTTTTCTCTAATCATTGGAATGGCCCTTATTGAGTGGTTCATCAAGTTAGAGGTGGATCTTATGTTTTGGAGGAGCTAGATGGTACTCGGTTGGCCAGAAGGTTCTCTGCTGATCAAGTCAAGAAGTTTCATTGTCGTGGGGGTAACTTATCTCAGAAGTAAGTCCTCCCAATTGTGCACCACCAGGGTCATTTGCTGCGTTTTTGTTGTAAAACTCTACTGTATGCCACATATGTGAGCACCTGGGACGCCCTCCTTGTTCTATTCCTGCCGCTTCTAGGGCTCATTTGGAAGAATCAAGATATTTTCCTCAACTCTTCAATTGCTCTCAAGATCAAGAAATGGCCAATCTTTGCTTCAATTTCTTTGTTCCCTGGTTTTCTTTTTTTTAATCCCTTCAAATTTAAGATGCAGACTAGGGACAGTCTGTAAGTTGGGGAGAGATGGGGTGACCAATCCGGGACACCACGGGAAAAAATATATATATATATATATATATCTTTTTTGGTTGTACCCCTATGGGTACCTTCATTTCCCCCCATCTCTCAACTTCTCCCTGTCCTAGCGGTCTAGGACAGGTCTCTTGCCTGTCTCTCCGCTTCGATCCCCTCTTCCTATGTTCAACTCCCACTTGTTGCGCTCGCGGCCCGGACTTTTGGCGACGCGAGCGATTGGCAAACCACTTTTGATGATCCCCTCCATCCTCACCTTCACTCCATCAACTCAGACTCTGATCGTGATGCTTGGTTAAACCTCTCGATTTCAATCGGCCTACCTCCACATCATCCATCCTCATCACTTGGCTATCATCCCCTTCCCAATCACTGCTACCAATTACCTCATCTCCAACCTGAGCTCATCAGAACCCACTTCGAGCCTTGGCATGATCTCCTTCGCCTCCTCCTCATCCATCCATTGGGTCGATCATCGACCTTACCTACCCTCTCCACCCTTCACTCTCTCACCCGCGCCCATCATCATTCCCCCATCTCATCCTCACCACTCCCAACACTCAAATCCAAGCATTCAATCTTAAAAAATGTTTTCCCTCCTCACTCATCCAGATTCATCAATTCATGACCCCCAACAAGTCCATCCATCCACCCCAAACCATCTACTCGAATCCATCTCCCATCATCCGATCCAACCGACGACCGCAAGCGACCGCTTGCGGCCGTCGGGACCTTCACCCCGTTGTTGCCGCCGATCGGGCGACGACAGCCGTTGTCGACACCCGCGACCGCTGTCGCGGGTGTCCATCTGGTTGCCCGCGGTCATTCTCGACGTGGGTGACATTTTTCCTCTCATGTTTTTTTTTTTTTTTTTTTTTTTTTTTTTTTCATTTTCCCGCATCTATTTGTAGTATCTCTTGTAATAGTATAAAGGGCCTCATGTCTATAAAAGGAGGGGCTCTCCCCTGCCTTTTGGCCCAGGATCCCAGGAGACTATCAGCATCCTATCAGACCATCATCAGAAATCAACTTATCCGTGGGCATCCTTCCCACTTATCTGAGCAATTTATCCGGGTATATCCATGATTGCCCCTTGATCCTTTGAGCCTCCATACTCAAACTCTGTCCCTTGTGACCTTGTTCCTTATCACCAACCAATAGCCTTGCTGGTTGAAGAAGAATTCCTGTCTGTCTGAATTCTTGGGTGTGTTATACCACTCTGATCCCTTTTTCCGACCATACTGGTCTTGATCTCTCCTTGATCATCTTTCTGGAGCCAATCACGTTTGATTGAAGAGGTTTTATTAAGCTTAAAACCTGGAGTGTTATACCTCCCTTCTTCTTTAAGGTTGAATTTCGCCACGCTATTCTTGAGTCCCTTGAGAAGTTTTGGGATGTTCTTGCTCAAATTTGTTATTGATTTGCTTCTAGAGCTTCATAAACAAATTGCTTTTGTTTTTTTCAGCCTCCCACAGTTATCTGGTACCCTTCAAGCGCTTGATTGCGGAGAGTTGGGCAGGTTCATTGAGAACCTGGAGGTTGGTTGGGATTGAGTTGATCTTTCCTAATCAGCTGCTGACGACCAGAGTTATTAGCTTGTGGGCATTGTTACTTACAACTGCCTTGTTCTATTGAACTCTGAACAAACCTTGACTTATTTGTTCAAGTCTTTACCTGCACCATCTTGCCTCAGATAGTGCTGTTTCCATTGCTACCAACAACTCTTATCCTCTTCCCTTACTTTGATTTCTCATCCATAAGGTTCTGGACCTTGATTCCGGTTACATTTAAATATTATTGTAACTCCTAGGAGGGCAGCCTAAACAGCACCTTTCCCCTCCACAGAACTGCCACGGCCTAGCACCGTTTGGAGTCTTACAACGCAAGTTCAAGGGATCAATGTGTCAAGATCCAAACACCATTCTCGGAATGAAAATCAAGGTCGAGGCGGACAGAATAATGCTCAGCCAGCCAAACCACATTCAGCACGGCCTGGAAGAACTGGGCCTGGAGGAAGCAAAAGGCTCATCCACACCTCTCACGCGTAAACTTCAACTCAAACCGGCCACCAACAAAGAACACGCGCAATTCAAGGCTCTAAATATCAACTATCAAGCTGCTATTGGGTTGCTAAACCACATAGCGTGTTATACTAGGCTGGAAGTTAGCTTTGCGGTGTTGAGTCTTGCTTGCTTGAACTTTAAACCAGGGATCACCCACTGGAACAAACTGAAGAAAACCTGGAAATACCTCAAGTTGACGCAACACTACAGGTTGGAACTGAGGCACCTACCTCAATCAAATGCGCTGGAGGCTTTCTCAGATGCATCCTGGGCAGACAACCCTTCCACTCGTAAATCCCAAACAGGTTACCTATGCACTGTGTTTGGGAGCCTGGTCTCCTGGAACAGCTGCAAACAAAAGAATATTACGTGGTCTTCTACTGAAGCCAATTTGAATGCCTTGGTAGATGCATATCACAAACCAACATGGATCAAGGCATTAGTTAATGAAATATTCGACTTATGCTTACAAATCATTCCCCTCAACATCGACAACAGCGGACTGGACGATAAGATACAAAAATTTGGCTCAAACTCTAAAACTCGGCACTTAGATTTGAAAACCAAAGGTATGAGAGACGAACTTAACGCAAGAAGAATAGAAATCAAATTGATAAAGTCGGAGGTAATGTTGGCTGATGCGCTAACTAAAGCATCCTCTGTTCATAGCATTTCATTGTTGTTTCCTTTCCTTCTCTCTGAAAAATCCTGATACTGAACTTCTCCTTGTTGTTTCCTTTTCCTTAACTCTCTTATCTTCGCTTCTGTGCTGTAATATCTCATTGGGCATGGTGGGGTGTTAAGATGTTAAGACATGTTAGGTCTTCTCCTCTTGCTGGGTACACTGGCCTGGGCGCGGCACTCAGACAGACAGACAGGGGAGTGAGGACACTGCAACTCACACTCCAAATCCAGCATATGCCTCATGGCCCCGGATCCCGGCTACGCCTCTTGTCTCAACCTCTGAACCTGGATTCTCCCTCATTGCTTCTCAACCTCATCATCTCTCCTCAATCTAGACCACGCCTCAATCCAACAACCTCATCTCCAACACTCCCTTCCTTTTCTGTTCGTCTGTATGCTTCAAGCCCTGTCTGTGTGCCCGGTGAGATATTTCTACTTTCCTATTTCCTCATCTTTACTTGATCTCATATTGACCCATCTTCTGGTCAAGTCCTCATCATCTCTTGTCTTGCTGCTCCTCACCTAACTCTTGCACCTCAATCACGCCTATGCCAGATGTTTGTCATCTCCTTTCTTTTTCTCATGTCTACTCATCCTGTGTTAATTCCCATCTGCTTCAGTTCCCAGTTTACGGTATAATCAATTTCTTAGCTTAACGAAATCCCCTTCAAAATCAGGTTTGTCATCAAGAGGATGTCAAGATCAACCATCAGGCATGGTGAAAGATTTTCCAGGCCTGTGAACAATATCAAAAGAGAAAAGCTGGATAAAGGCTACCCAAAAAGTCATAGGAGCATTGGGAATGCTGGGAGCATTGATCATTTCAATGATGGATTCAGCTTTGACTTGTAATTTGAAATTTTAACCACAGAGGACATTCTGGAGTTTCTTCATCATTCAAGCCACACCACAGAGTTCCAGTTTGGCTGAGAGTATCTGTATTCTACATCTTAAAATAAAAAATATTCATAAAGAGAAGGAATTTAGCAATGAATTTAATCTTCTTGAGCAAGGACAGCCCCAATAGATTGATAACTAGAACCAACAGCCACCTTGATCTTGCCAGCTCCAGGTCCATAAGAGATCTTTTTCAAAAATATTTCCTTGCCTAAAATCATTTTGAGCCACTGAAAAGAATGTTCCCACTCTTGGGTCCAAATCCATTGAGTATCTTTCCTGGTTAGACAACTCAAGGGTGAATGGAGTTTGGATAAAGAAGGGATAAAGATTCTAAAATAAGTCACAACACCTAGAAAACCTCTAACTTCAGTAAGATTGATTGGAGTGGGCCAAGAGATGATCTTGTTGACTTTGGCTGTGGCCATATTTCTTCCTTCCTTGCAAAACACATGACCAACAATTTCCAGAGCAGGGGCACAAGAAGCCAATTTGGATCAAGAGGAAGTAAGACCAGAATTCTCAATTTGAAATAGAATCCTTTCCAAAGTAGTAGCATATTCCCAGATAAAAAGACAAATTACTGGGTGCCAAGGTAAGAGCTCATTGACATAGGCAGAAACTGAACCTTTAATTCCACCATTGTCAATAAAGATACCAGCATGATCAAGGATTTCATCCTGGAGGATCCACATTATCCAAGCCTGATAGACTGAAACCAAATTGGTGGCTCTTTGAGGCAATCAAGTAATTTGGAATCAACCAAGAGGAGTATTGAAAGTAGTGAGAGGGCAGGAAATAGGATGTAGGAATTTTCAGTCATAAAAACCCATAATGTCCCCTAGACCATAGCAAGCTCTCCCAGAGAAAGATTCAACAAATTTTTCAGTAGCAGGAGGGATACCAGAGTCTTCAATAGTAACTTTATTAAGAGGTTGGAGATCATGAACTATTCTAAGTTTACCATTACTCTTGAGGACACAGATGACAGGTCTGGAATAACTAGAGGTTGACTGTTCATATAGACCAGTACAAACATTTTTGAAGACCAACTTGATAGATTTTTTGACTTTAGAAGCAGGGATCAGGATCTTTTTCTTTTGACAAGGATCATGTTCAACCACAGGGATAATATAGGGGAGGCCATAGGATTCTTTCAAGATAACCCTCTCTCCTTCACAAAAAGCCATAGATTTTTCCCTTAGAGACAAGAAATTTTTGATCAAATTTAACTCATCAGGAAGAAGCAATTGCTCTGGACCAAATTGGACCATCTTCAGACTTTCTTCAGTCAAACAACCATTTGGCAAAAAGGGACCAGTAAGGAATTGAGATATAGCACAGGAAGGATCACAAGATAAGGGAGGAAAAACAGGAGGACAGTTGAGGTTGAGAGGCATAGGCTGGTTGATTGGTTGGAACTTTTTAGCAACTTTTTTATACTTGGTAGCAAAAGAGAGAAGTTATTGTTTTCTGCAAGAGTTGACCAGTGAGACTTGATTCAAAACACTGAGTCAAAGTTCCAAGATTTTCCACCTCCAATGTTCCAAAATATCCTCAAAGGGTTCCTTTTACATAAATTGAAAACCAGGAGATAATACTTTGCTCACATGTGTGGCACAAGTTAGGGTTGAACAAATTATGGTAAAAGATTGCCCTGGCGGCGCAAAATTTAGAGGAATTAGTTCTACCTTAAATTGCCTCCACTGGAGCCCATATTCCTCAATACCAAAACCACCAATACTGGAATCAAGATCAGGATCTAGTTTACAATCATTGCAGAGATTTGAACGGGTAATGAGATAAAATTGATCAGTCCTAAGAGTAAAAGGAAAATAAGACACAACAGATCCAGAGAGAGAAGAAATATTTTTGGAATTTTCTATTTTAACATGTTTTTGATTTTAGATACTTTCTAGATTAGGAGAGAATGAGATAAAAAAGAAAAATAAGCCTGAGGGATGAGATTTGATCCTTTGGTTGAGGTCTGGGGCTCAGAATAACTACAACTATTAGTAGGATCAACTATTCCCATAAAAAATGAGAGGAAGTAGAATTATCCTTCTGCTTCACCTTTAAAGATGATTTAGGAGGATGACCAGGGAAATCCCTTTACCAAAGAACAGAATCCAAGGAACAGAAAGCAACTTCAATATTTCTACTATCAGCATCAGGGAGGAGAATTCTCTCACCAACTTGATCAGAAAAAATCAGGGTTGCACCAAAATACATCAAGAAAGGTTGACCAAAGATCATAGGATTTTCCAACCAAGTGATCCAAAATGACAATTTCAAACCATATTTCAAACAATTATGACTTAGAAATCTTCCTCAATACCAAAAAATTCACAAGATTGATTCCCTATCCCATAAACCCCAGAATTGAAGCTTACCCTAGGACTGAGTATGAGTTTATAAGCCATAGCATCAGAAATTAAGTTGATTTGAGACCCAGAATCCACAAGAGGAGAAACAGTTTTAGCTTAATCACCAAGATTAGAACAAAGAAAACCAAGATGAAAGGATTAAAGGTTTGAATCTGAGGAAGGACTTGCTCCACCAGAGTCCTTCATCAAATTTCTAGAGGAAACCTTCAATTTTTCAGAACCAATCTCCACATGTTTACAGGAGACCCATTTATTAATGCCTTCAGAAACAGATGGAGAGATTTATAAGAGTTCAGCCACGGATAGATCAGAAATTTTGAGATCAGAAATTTTCTTTAATACCCCTTTGACAGCATTGGGGTAATCCTTTGAGATTCCCCTCTCAAATTAAAATTTGGGCTGGGTGGAGGGGGGATGATCAGGTGATACAGGAATTAGGGTGGGATTGAAAGGTTGAGGTTATTTAGATGAAGGAAGAGGGTCAGAGTGATCTGGAAATCTTTCAATGAGTGGCTCCTTTTCCACCTCCATGAATTCTCCATCAGAGGAAGGAGGCTCAGTTGAGAAATGATGTTTAACCCGTTTTTGAAGAATTGAAGTTGGCAAAGAAGGAGCTTTATGAGGTTTAGGTTCCTCATGTCTTTTCCTAGCTGGGAAAGATTGATAGGCCACAGCCAGAGAGGAGGAGGAGATAGCTGGAGGGTACCAAGGTTGAAGAGTAACACAGGAAGATCAAAAATTGAAAAAACCATGTATTCCTTCAAAGGAGGTGGTGGCTGATAAGAGGCCACCACATGAAAAATAGAACAAGATGAATCAAAAGGGATTAGAGCACCATTAGGAAGAAAGAAATTTTTTCCGTTCTGATCCACCAACTTTCCCTTTATACCCTTATGGAGTTCAAGGCATTTTCCAGTTCAATGACCTTCCCTATGACAGTAACAGCAGACCTGAGTAGATTTAAGGACAGAAGTAGAGGGTTTAGGAGTAGTAAGAGAGGAAATCTTTTGATCAATTTTGCTCTCAAAAGCTTCAAGTATCTCTGTGATGTTGTCCATGGTAGTAGGCTCTTGGGTGAACTGAGGATCCCCTTTAGGCCTACAATCTTTCTCCATCTGAATGATAATATTGTTTGACTCTTTGAAAGAAGGATAATGGACTGGTTCAATGGTTCTAGGCTTTTCAAAAGTTAAAGCAGTTTGACCTTTCATAACTTCATCCACAGTACCCCTAAGGACAAGGAAAGCAGGGAGCTTGCATTGATTATCAATGATGGTGATCTTTGACCCAGATTTGAACAATCCATCCCTAATTCTTTCCTGCACTGCTACCAAAAAAGACTGGGAAAACTGCACTCATTCCTTTCTTCGTATCAATCTGTTTGTTTTGGATAAGATAATTTTGGATTGGGTCCCATGACTTTCTAAAATTCTTATAGTCAGAGGATGAAGAGACACTACCATTGGAGATCCACTGGGCTACAAGATTGTCCATGTCCTGCAAAGTAAATTGGGCTACATCTATTTTCCCCCAATATGCCAACATTCCTTCCCTGAGAAGCGTCCAGTTATGGTTTTTTAATCCTTCAAACAACTCAATTACTTCCCTGAATTCATCAGAGGAGATAAAAAATTGTAACTGGTTGGCCATATTGTATTCACTTGCCCCATCAACTTCAGCAGCCATGTTTTAGGAGTCCAAGAACCATTCAACATTTACCCTGTTGAATCCCAAGTTCTTGTTCTGAGGCTTGATCTTGACCATCATAGGTCAAAGAGAGGATGCAATTTCAAATAACAGAGTTCCTAGAGGTTCCAAAGAGCAGATTTCCAAAGTGGCTCAGGAGTGTGGGAAGAGTAGTTTTTCACGTAAAATAACAAGCATCTTGCCCAAGCCATGCACAATGGGGAGGACATACTTTTGAGATAAGTTTCCTCCACGGATCAGATCTGAGAAAGAGAAACAGAAAAAAAAGAAAAAAAAGAAAATAAAAGGAGATTGGATTTTGAAGTTGATCCCAAACATGATTGGGAATGTCAATCCCAGGGTTGCTGGCTTGATCCCAGCCTGGGGGACCAAATTTAAGACTCCAAAAGGTGCTGAGCCAGAGGAAGTTCTGTGAAGGGGAAACGTGCTGTTTAGGCTGTCCTCCTGAGTGTTACAAAAAATATTTAAATGTAACCAGGATCAAGATCCAGAACCTTGTGAATAAGGAATCAATGAGAAGGATGAATTTTGAAATTAGTTGGCAGAAATGGAAACAACACTATCTGAGGCAAGATGGTGTGGGAAGTGACTTGAAAAAATAAGTTAAAGTTTTTTCAGAGTTCAATAGAACAAGGTGGTTTTAAGTAACAACACCCAAAAGCTAATAACTCTGATCATCATCAGAAGAATAGGAAAGATCAACTCAATACCAAATAACCTCCAGGTTCTCAATTAACCTGCCCAACTCTTGGCAATCAAGCGCTTGAAGGGTACCAGATAACTGTGGGTGGCTCTACAAAACAGAGTAATTTGTTCTATGAGGCTCAAGAAGCAAAGCAGCAACAAATTCAAACAAGAATGAACCTACACTTCTAAAGGGACTCAAGAATAGTGTGGCGGAATTCAACTTTAAGGGAGTAAAGGGAGGCTTAAAACTCCAAGTTTCAAACTTAAAGAAACATATCAGCCAAACATGACTGGTTCTGGAAAGACAATCAAATGAATGATCAGGACCAAAGTGGTTGGAGAAAGGGATCAACAGAGTGGCTTAACACACTCAAGAATTCAACCCAATGAATTCTTGTTCAACCAGAAAAGCTATTGGTTAGTGATAAGGATCTGGTCACAGAGAACAGATCAAAGGATTGAGTATTGAGGCTCAAAGGATCAAGAGGAAATCAAAAGATATACCTAGGATAAGAATGCTCAGACAAGGGTAAGGGCCCCATGGATTGATTTTTCATATGATGATGATAGGATGGATTATTGATCGTAAGATGGATGATGGATGATGGGGAAAAAGGCAGAGGGAGAGCCCTCCCTTTATGGAAAAGAGCCCAGTGTACTACTTACAAGAGATGACTACAAATGGGCGCGGAAATATATATATATATATATATATATATATATATATATATTTCAGAATAATATGAGAAAGAAAAAAAAAAGGTGAGGAACAAAAAATTTGGCAACAGGAAGCAATTTTCATGTGAGAAGAAAGGAAAATAAATATTATAAAAAAAAAGGAGACCAGCCGGCCTCAAGGATGACAGAAGGCAGTTGGATGGATGGTGGCAACAGCAGTTGCAGATGGTGAGCAAGAGTCCCAACAGCTGCAAGCAACAGCTTGCAGTTGTCAGGGGAAGGATTGGTGGGCTGCCTGGGTGTGCAGAGGGCAACAGTTGGAGAGGAGGCAATGGGTGATTGTTATTTGAAGCTGGACAACAGCTGTTGGGTTGCAGGACATTGGCAGCAGTTGAAGATAATAGCAAGAGGGGGGATCATTTCAATCAAGATGGCGGTGGTCAATGGATGTTGTCAGAGATAATGATGACACATGGAAAGCAACATCAGTCAAAAGGTGCAAGGTGGGAGGATTGAGAGGATGCGGATTGGCAACAGGGCCAAAGGCTGCAAGCAACCGCTTACTGGTCTGTCAGGTGAGTGATCAAAGGGCAATGGGTTGTTTGGTGGTTTTGATGGATGGTGATGAGGGCAGGATCAAGAGTATGACCAAAGGCAATACTGCAGGTCCATTGGGTGATCAAAACAAAGGTGAAAAGCGTGGGGATGAGCAAAAGCAGAGATGGTGGGATGCTTGTGATGAGGAAGATGTGGATCATTGTAGGATGGGTAGCAAGAGCTTGACGGCCGCAATCAACTGCTTTTGGTTTTTGGAGAAGAGATCTTGGGCAGGTGATTGATGGAGGAGGGGATTGGGTAGGGGTGGAGGCCTAGATCAGATGGATGATGAGGGTGGAAGGTACATTGGGTGGATCAAGGGAGAACACTTGCACGTGCTCCTTGGCCAAAAAGGGCAGAGGGCTGTCAAGCGTGAGAAAAGGGGGAATTGAACACCAAGCCTGGAGATGCCTTCCTAGACTGCTAGGAAAGGGAGGAGTTGGGATGAAAAAAAGAGGAAGAGTACCCATAGCAACAATGAAAGATTTTTTTTTTGATGAATTTGGATGAAAGAATGTATATAAAAAAAAATTAAAAATTTCCCCTTTACATGAGGTGTCCCAAATTGGTCACCACAAAAAGTGCTGCTGGTCAGTTTGAGGAGGAGCTCTTCATCATCATAATCAGATTGTTTGACGATGGAGACATCAAGCCTGGCCAAAAGTTGTTAAATATCCGGAGTGGAGGAGCTCTAAGATATTTTATCAACACTAGTTCATCTCAACCAAAAAGGGTTTAGGAGACACAAGCTAGACAGAAAAGAGAGAGTCATGAGTGGAGACAAGCTTTCTTCCTTCAGGGAGTTGGTTAGGAACCTGATGATGGTCACACTCTCAATCAAGGAACAGCAAGGGGGAATGCTGGATGTGATGGGTGGTGGTGGTGAGGTTGTCTGGTGAGTTGGTTTGATAGACAATCAGATCATCCAGACAATAGGGGGCTTCTGGGAAGATGGAAAGATGAGGGGGCAAAGGATTTCAAGCTTGAGGAGCATCAATCAAAGGGGGTATGTTGATTTTATCAATCATCATGGATTGAGTGAGAATGCTTGCATGCGCTCCTTGGCCAAAAATGGTCAGAGGGCTGTTGAATGTGAGAAAGAGGGAAATTGAACACAGAGCCTTGGGAATTTAACAACCCTGTGCCTGCCCTAGACTTCTAGGACAGGGAGAAGTTGGAGGAAGGAAAAAAATAAAAAATGCTATACTTAATATTTTTTTTAATTTTTTGATAAGATAAAAAACTAAGAATTTTTTTTAGAATTTTGCCCCATTTCTTGAGGTGTAACAAAATGGTCACCACAGCAGATGCAGACAAGCGCAGGGGGCTCCAATAAGGGCGCAGAGGAGGGCCGCGTCATGAGACGGAAAAACCAGTTGTGCGTAATGGCAGGCAAGTGTGGAGGATTGGACGGTATGGGTAAGGGTTAGGGTTTGGCCAGGTTTCTTGTTTGTAGGGTTCCCTTCTTATTTATTGCTAGGCTGTCATTGCGCTTGTAACTAGGTTAGTGTTGAGAGAAAGGAAATAAAGACCTCACTCTCAGCAACAGGTTGGAAGGGGGAGAACCACACGCTCTAAAAACGAAGGAAGGAATTCATCAATCTCTCTCTCTCTCTCTAAGGGTGCATCCCACTCCTTACAGACGCTAGGACAAATAACTTCCAAGCTGAAGGGAAACCTCTGGGATTTCTCCAATCTTTTTCCAAAATCTGGGGTCTGGCCAGGAAACAATCTTTTGTTCTCAGTCTCTCAAAGGTAACCAAATGTGATTCCCTATCAACACCTCCCAAAAATCACTTTTTCTCCCTTCTCTTCTTCCTCCTCAGAGTCTATAGACCCAACACCGCTTTTAAACCCTCCTCTTCCTCCCTCTTACTGTTCTGTTCTCATTGAGTCGTGGTATTACCCTCAAATTTGATTCAACACTGCAGAAGTGGAGTGATTAATCTTGCAATATGAAGTCATTGCAGAATCCAAAGGCAAGTCAGATTTGGACAAGGCATGCCTTGTTGTTCTGTTCATCACAGAAAAGGAAAAGATTTGGGACATGGAAGGGATGGAAGACTATAGTAAATTTGAATGGCCAAAACTAAAGGGGGAAAAGGAAGGTGGCAAAAAGGCAAACCACGGTTCTGGGGGAGCAACTTTGAGAGGGTGGCTTGGGGGGCAAGTGTGCACAAGGGGGTCCTTTCTCAAGCAGAATTGATGGATTATGTTGCAACGCATTCCCCAGCCCCACCACTGGCATCCATGCTTTGGGCTAACAAACTAGCGGAGTTGGCAAGGGACCTCAAGGTCTTTATAAGCCGGATGTTGCAGCACCATTGCAGTTTGCTACCTCACCCAGAGGAGGTTTTTTAGCGCACCCGCGCTCCTGGTGTGTGCATATGGTGGCAATAATTGCTCTTGGCAGACTGGAAGTGAGAAACCAGAAGAGGATTCAACCTGCATGGGGTTGGTTTGTCCAGCAGGCGCAGGATATGCATTCCTGGTGCTCAAGCAGATTTTGACAGAATTGGGTTGGCCTGCTGCCATGAAGCAAGGGAAAATTCAGGGACAGGAAGAAAAATTAATGGCAAAAAGGTTCCTTGGCATTGTAAACAGGGCTGGGTCACAGCAGCCGCAGGGGGGAAGCCAAGGTAAAGGTTTTGGAAGCAGAGGAAAGGTGGGATGGGGTGGATAGGATGGAAGTGGATGTGGAGGAGCAACCACCATTGGATGCTCCAAGACCCGTGGCGCAGTGTTGAGGAACCAATGGGCAGCAGAAAATTCTTGTGGGGAAGGAGGAAGCAGCAGATATTGCGCGTGGTCAGGGAACCAATGGGAAGAAGAAAAGTCTTGTTGAGAAGGAGGAAGCACAAGATATTGCGCATGGTTTGGAAACCAATGGGCAGTGGATGGGTCTTGTGGAGATTAAGAGAGCAGTGGTTATGGTGCAGGGTGGGACAGGAAAAAAGATTCTGGAGTTGGTGGTGGTGGAAGGCATGGTTCAGGCGTCAAAGGATTGCAACCAAGGTTGGACCCATTCAACCGCAAGGAGAATGCATGTGGTGCAGAAGGGAGCTGAGCGGGGGGAGTGCAGAGAAAATGGGTTAATGGCAGATGCTTTGCAATTGCAGCTAGCAAGGTATTTGGGATAAGTGCAAGGGACATGTGGGATGGGCTTCAGGTGGGGAAAGGGAAGGGTCTCGTTGTTGACAGTATGCTTGGGAAAAGAGAAGATTGGGTTGCATGGTTTTTGGCAGAAGACACACGCAGATGGTGGTTTGGGACATAAATTGGAAAACTTGCCCTGTGTGGGATTGGATGAATCCATGCATGTCTTTTCTTCCAATGAAGTGGAAGGTTGCAACCCGCTGGGGACAGCAGCAAAGTTTTAGGGGAACCAGTTCAGATGGTGGTTTGGTGAGGGGAAAAATGGGCGCTGTGGTGACCAATCCGGGACACCTCACGGATTAGGAAAATTTTTTGAATTTTTTTACATTCCCCTATCCATCAATACAACTTCCAAAAACAAAAAAAATATTATCCCTTGTGTTTCTATGGGTACCCACTCATTTCCTATTCTCCCAGCTCTTCCCTGCCCTAGCGGTCTAGGAAGCTCTTCCTTGGTCATGCAACGCTTGCCTCCTCTGCTCAAATCACCCCCATGCATGCGCTTTACCCTGATTTTTGGCCAAGCACACACAGGCGGCCATCCCCTCCTCAACTTGTAACCACCATCCTCCTCCATGGATTTCTCAATCTCATCGACCATTGACTCCCGATTGGTCAAACCATCCAGCATCATTCCTTCCAACATTGCCGCCATTGACTGATGACTGTGAGTGTTGCTTGCAGTCTTTGGAGACCCCATGACCAGCCTCCATCACCCATCTGAACAATCCGCGCCACCTGACCCAATTGGTCATTCCCATGACCAATCTCACCCCCCATCCTCACTTTGATTACCTCCTTGTACCCATTGACAATGAAAATCAGACTGTCATGTTTGAATGGTTTGATCTTGTTGCATGCTGGATTCAAGACTGATTCAACAATCCAAACCCTTACACTGTACTCATCCACTGTCTTGCGGGTTTCAGCCGCAGCTGTAAACTCCTAGCCGCTTATCTCATGAAGGCTTGTAAGCTGAAAGCAGACCAATGATTGACCAAGAACCCCCAACCATCATTTTCAATGACCATCAAATTACTCATCATAGCACCCCTCCAGTCCAACCAGCTCTGCTCCCATCTGATCCTCTACCTGATCCCTCTCTGCAACACCTGCAAACTAAAGGGACTCTTCCCCTTCATCTACAACCTTTATCCTGGGTATATCTGTTGATTGCCCCTTGATCATTTGAGCCTCCATACTCAAACCTTGATCCTTCCATCTGTGACCTTGATCCTTCCATCTTTGACCTTGATCCTTATCACCAATCATAGCCTTGCTGGTTGAAGAGAATTCCGTCCGCTGGAATTCTTCAGTGTGTTATACCACTCTTGATCCATTTTTCTGACCATACTGGTCTGATCCTTCCCTGATCATCTTTCCAGATCCAGTCAAATTTGACTGAGAGGTTTCTTTAAGCTTGAAAACTTGAGTGTTAGACCTCCCTTTATTCTTTAAAAGTTGAATTCTGCCACGCTACTCTTGAGTTCCTAGAGAAGTGTTGGTTCATTCTTGTTTGAATTGGTTATTGCTTTGCTTCTAGAGCTTCATAAACAAATTTCTTTTGTTTTTGTTCAGCCACCCACAGTTATCTGGTACCCTTCAAGCGCTTGATTGCGGAGAGTTGGGCAGGTTAATTGAGGACCTGGAGGTTGGTTGGGATTGAGTTGATCTTTCCTAATCTTCTGCCAACAACCAGAGTTATTAGCTTGTGGGAGTTTTTACTTACAACTGCCTTTTTACATTGAACTCTGAACAAAACTTTGACTTATTTTTTTCAAGTCTTTCCCTGAACCATCTTCCCTTGGATAGTGTTGATTCCATTGCTACCGACTATTCCTGAACTCCTCCCTTACATTGATTCCTTATTTACTAGTTCCTGGACCTTGATTCTGGTTACATTGAAATATTATTGTAACTCTTAGGAGGGAATCCTAAACAGCACCTTTCCCCTCCACATAACTGCCTGCGGCATAGCACCATTTGGAGTCTTACAGCGCAGAGAAATTCTGGTACATAAATTCAAGCACAAGCCCTGCAAGCAGAAGGTGGTACAAGGAGCAATGTGATGGAATTGAACAAAAAAAACCTTTCTCTTTCTTTTTCTTTTTTTTTTGCGGGTCTTTTTCTGTCTTTCTCTCTTTTTCTTGTTCTGCTTCTCTTGATCTGTTTCTTTCTTTATGGACAGGTGTAATGGGCATGGATGGGTATATGATTGGGGTGTTGCAGGAAAAGCTTGCCTTGGTAAGGGGGTTCTCTAGCTGATTCACAGCCGGAACAACTAGGCACCCAAGAATTTTTGTTTCCTATTTTCTCTCTCTCTCTCTCTCTCTGGTGGTGCGCACAAGCTGTTGTCTTGGTGTTTGTTTTGTTTACAGAAAGGGTATGGGGAACTGCGTTTCAGTCCCTCTGTGGAGGTCCAGGTACCCTTCTGGGAAGCATTGATGGTCTGGGCCCTTGCACAGACGCAGATTTGGGATTTTTTCTCACTCACAGGCTCAAGGAATCACTTACTTACAGGGCTCTTTGGTGGATGAAGATTCTATTTTACCATTTCTCACTCATTGGGCAATGGCGCAAGAAAAAGTCTAATTCTCTCAAAATACAAAAGTGTGGATAGATCTAAGAAGAAGCAAAAAGGGGAGGGGGAAATACACTTAAACAAGGTCCATAACCTCCACCATCTCCAACCAGGCCACGTCCAGAAGTCCTCAAAATGCCCCTAGCAAGTTGCCGCCGGAGTTGAAACCATGAGCGCCCCCCCAAGCCCCTAGGAATTTCCAGAGCGGGTTTTCCCATCTCACTGCAAAGTCCTTGAAGTGCGCCTGTCTCAGTGCTAGCCCAGTGGGGATTTCCAGGATTTTGGGTGTAGCCGTGCAGGGAAAAGGTGAAGCCAGACAAGAAGGTGGTGAGGCCGCGCAGGGAAGAGGGGAAGCCTGATGGGTTTTGGAATAGATGCTTGACAAGATGAACAAGGAGGGATTGGAGATGAGAGGCGGATGATGGAGGGGATTACAATCCAACTGAGGAGGTCCCAAAGGGACCAGATTCAGTAGCGCCTCAGTGATTGGGCACAGATAAGAGGAGGAAGAATCTGATCTGTTTCAATCAAGGGACAAGGAGACTTAAGAGTATTTATAGACAACTCAGAGACCACAAGTTGATTATACTAATATGTTGAATATTAAAAGAATTAGAGAGTGATTAAAATGGTGGAGGAAGGAGGTTTCAAGACAAGAATCACAGAGGCTAAGAGTAGTGACATTTGTGTATCAGAATCTTGTGAAATAACAAAGATATGGAGGCCAGCAGACTACAAGTACCTGGCATACAATGGTGGTCATGACTACTAAAAGAATCAAAAACATACAATAATATAGATATATTGGTCAGAACAGTCTATAAGTGCTCTAAGAATATAAAATAATAGTCAAATACTAGAGTGCGCTGAAGGAGGGAGGTGAGCCAACAGGAAGATGTAGTCCAAAACTCAAAAATGGGGAGGCCACAAAGCCAACAGAGACGATGGGATTACAATCCACTCTGGGGATGCCAGAGTCCAAGCATGGCCTTTGGGAACCAGAGACAATTGCGGGGCCAGGGATGGAGACACCAGAAAAGCTGGAGGAGCCTGGGGAGGAGGGGGTGGAGAACCAAAAGCTGGAGCACAGTGATTCAAGATTTCCTTGGTTTGCAGGTCCACCTCCGGGTGATTAACTTGGGCTCAATCAGTCCAGTAAGAAATGGTGGCTTGTTAAGCAGAAAAGGTTGTGAAGTCCTCCTTGCAAAGGGGGGAGGCCAAGTTGTGGCTTTTGGTTGAGACCAGGGGCATCAAGCTTGCGGGAGGCAAAGCGGCAAGATGGGTGGGGTCCACAAATTCACCAAAATGGTATTGTCATCCAACACCACAGATGCAGCCTGACGCGTCCTGTTGTGCAGTTGAGGACAGGAACCATATTGGGGGGGAGCCCAGGGAATTCCCTCACTGAGGCAGCAGGGACAGTGGGCGTGGCTGCAGGAGGAGAAATCACAAAAAACGGAGATCATAGAACATTTATACCCATTGCAAGCGCAGAAGTCACAGGGGGCCATGGTGAAGGTGGATTTGGGTGGGTGGGGAGTTAGGGTGCAAGTTTGGCAGTAGGGGGAGCAGGGTTATGCTTGAGTTAATGATGGGAAGAAATCTGGGGGCAGAACTAAAGTTGGGGGGGATGTGGTGTCATTATATAGCATTGGATTGGGAACTGTGTTGCGGCCTGCGCGCTCAGCATTGGGAAGGTCAGGCTCAGAAGCTGGAGTGCTTGTGGTCTCAGAAGTGGCCGCTTCAGGCTCAGCAGTAGGCGCTGCTGGCTCAGCACACCAGTTGCAGGTTGGGCGTAATTGGATGCAGCGGGCCCCAAAGCACTCAGATTTTACAGACCTAGGAATGGAGCCACCCCAGCCCATTTTAGGGAGGTAAGAGCAGGGTGATTGCAGAGGTTATACGGGTGGAGCGGACACTGTGCACAGAGATTTTGTTTCATTTAAAATTCCCCGCAACAATCCCACTCAAAGTTCCAAAAATCCCCCAAGCCCTTGAGTTACACTCCTGTACCTCAAAAAACGGAATAAAATCCACACCGCAAGGAAAGCTACTACAGCCAGCAGCATTTGAAAATTATGCCCAATACCCTTCTCCCCTGTGAGACTCCTAATGGGATAAGGTTAAATTTAGCAAATAGCTTGTTGGAATTCCTTGAAGGAGAATTTAGTATTACTTCTAATTGTTTAGAGCATCAGTATATAATAAGAGTGGTTTTGAATTGCCTGCCCTTCTAGTACTATATTAAGTCTGCACAATAATTTATTTAAATCAATGGATGGTTTCTTTGAGACTTAAAATGGGTCTCAGATCAGAACTAGATTTGTTATTAAATTGTTATTGGTAGGTTTTTGTTGAAGAATAGATTAGATTTATTGGATTATTAATCAATTAATGATCAGATATATTTGATCTGAACCAATATCCCAATATTAAAGGGTTCAAGGGTTTATCAAATGGTTAGTTCAGGAGAGGATCCAAGGCTGGGTTTTTCCAAAGGGGGCTGGGTAGAGGAAAGGTTGGTGGTTTCTTTTTGTTGTGCTCTCTTTCTTTGTAAGGCTTATTTATTTATTAATGGGTGGTGTTTCTTTAATATGGTGCTGAATATTTAGCTCACAGAAGAACACTTATTCAAGCGCCTGCTGGGTGGTTTAATTTTTTAAATATGGGTAATAACTTGGTTTCTGATTTCTTTTTTTTCTTTATAACTGGTCCACTGATACTATTTTATCTGGGCCAAGAGGGCCTTATAGGTGGTGGGTGATTGGTCCAGAGGGCCTGATATCTGAGTAGAGGTGGCTGATTATTTGTGATCATAAAAATTGGATAGGGCAGAGAGGCCCTCCTTAAATAGAAATTCTGTTCCCCCAGGGGTGCTAAAGGCTGCCCCTGAGGTTTCTCCCTGTTCTGGTGAGGAACAGTGAGATAAAACTGCACGAGACATTTTAGCTGGTTGGAAAAAGCTGGTACAGTTAAATGAGGCATTTCTGCTGGTAAAAAAAGCTGGTACAGGTGTTTCATGCATGCACAGCCCTGCATAAACTGCTGTGAAGTGCAGATATAGTATATTCCTGTGCAGGACTGGTGGTTGGTTTGGTGCTAATTTCTTCTAGCTTCATGTATTTCTGTGAATTACTGGTGGTTTTTTTCTTTCTGCATGGTCTTGAATGCCTGCATATATTGCTGGGTAACCCTGTGGTACTTGTAATGGTTGTTTGTTTGGTATCACATGCTTCTGACTATATAAATTGCTGTGTGGTCCTGAGGTTTTTTAGTACTGGTAGATTGCTTGGTATCATATGCTACTTAATGCATAAATTGCTGTGTGGTGATGGGGGTTGTTGTTACTGGTAGTTTGTTTGGTTATCACATGCTTCTGACTGCATTGTGCCTGTATACTTCTGCACAGGTTTGTGTACATATATTTTCTTGTTTTGTTTGGTTATGGTTGAGACTGTTTCCACTTCCTCCAGCCTATACTGTCCTGTATACTTCTTCATGGCCTTGTGTATGTATATTTGAATGCATTTCTGGGTGATGTAACAGGAGCTGAACTAGCTACACTGCCTCCTGTATCTGTATTGCTGTATTCTGGATGAGGTGACAGGGTTTGTATATGGTTCTGGTGTTGAGGGTAAGCTTTTATTGGTATGTACTTGATTCTTTGCAAGGTATGTCTTTATGCCTTGAAAAGAGCTGTGACACCTGGTTGGGTATGAGTTTGCCACATTTGAAGGGTTCTTGGGCTGTATCTTCTAATCCATGAGGGATAGGGTGGTACTTTGGCTGAGTGACTATAGATTATTTTGGATTTAGAATCCATTTCTGAGGTTTATTTGAGTTTTTGAGATTTTTTTTAGCAAAAAAGTGAGTCTGATGGCTATAGGACAGGTTTGGTCTACCAAATCACCCCCAGACTTAATGCTGTCCATAGAATTCCTGTCCATAGAAATCAGAATCCTCCTCCCATCCTTCCTCTTCTTCTTCTTCTTCTTCTTCTTCTTCTTCTTCTTCTTCTTCTTCTTCTTCTTCTTCTTCTTCTTCTTCTTCTTCTTCTTCTTCTTCTTCTTCTTCTTCTTCTTCTTCTTCTTCTTCTTCTTCTTCTTCTTCTTCTTCTTCTTCTTCTTCTTCTTCTTCTTGTTGATCTGAGAGAAATAAATAGTAAAGAAACTCAATAATCAAATTTAGAATAAAACAAAGGCCCACAGAATCCACGTGATCCAGTTGGTCCTGTTGAAATCTTGATTGTTTATCTCCAGGTCTTCTCCTCTCAATTATTTCTAGATTGTATTGATGTAGCAAGTAAAAGTATAATTAGATCATCTCCATTCTTTGTGGTTTGTTGAATTATAATAGGGTTCTTCTGGATAAAGACAGTTTTTGGAATTTTCATCTTTATTTTTGATTCCTTGGATTTAACTGATTCCTTGAATTCAAATATTCTTTTCTCTTCTCCATATCTTGTGGTAATTCATGGCCAAAGACAAATTATTTCCCTCTAAATCTTTCCTATTCTCCTCTAAATCATTCCTTGAATATCAAGCCTTGAAACCCTGTTTGCATCTATTCAAACCTGATAGATAACTTTTTACTTTGAAAACTACTAAAATTTCTTGATTAAGATTTTACTACCAAAACATTAATTGATCCCTTTTTCATTGATACCTTGACACATCTTGAAATCTTCAATTGGTTCCATGTTGCATTTAAGGCAATCTTAATTTCTTCAGGTCCTTCTTTCACTCTTAGAATCCATTTTTCTTCCTGAGTATTGACTGAAATATTTAGTCCCTATGAAAGAAGTCTTCCTATCTCTCTCTATTTTTTTTTTTTTTTGGGGGGGGGGTGGCATTTTAGGTATTTTTTTTATATTTTTTATAACCCCGCTTGATTCAGTCTTGAGGGCGGTGTGTCTCTTTTATTTCAGATGTGCCCGGGTTTTGGTTGTGGGCGATTGGGGGTTGCTTTTTACAAGCAGATGGGGCGCGAGGTGCACGGGAGGATGGGTACAGAGTCAAAAAAGGGGCGCAGGGTGCGCGGGAGGTTTGGGAGAGGGGTACATGTGCAGTATTTTTTGTGGAGCCCATCCTTGGCCATCAATCTCCGCAGCTCAATCTTTATGGCAATCACCCAATATTGGCTTACAATGGATATGGAAACAAGGCGCCAGGTAAGTCACAAATCTGTATTTCTTTTCTGTTCTTTTCCTATTCATTTATTATTAATATTATTCTTGTTTATTCAACCAGGGTTTAGTGGGTTTTGGAGTTGAGGTACCTCCAGCTCAATTGGGCTTAGTTTCCAACAACCGCTTGGGTGATTTATTTTTTTGGGCGCATCTATCTGGCTTTTATTTTTTGTTATTTAAAAAACCTTTTGATTGATGCAGTTCCTTCAGCCTTCAATGTTGTAGCAAATGATTGACCAGACAAACGTTGATGGACTTAATCAATACACCAACCAACCGCTTGCATTGGTTGACTTAATTTGGCGCATGGGAGCAGGCCAATGGATTGCAGCAATTGGTGGTGAGATTTGGTTGGATTCAAAACCAGGTTTCAGGCATTTGCTTTGTTGGTAAGTCCCCATTTCTCCTCTCCTTTTCTGTATTTTTTTTTTTCTATGTTTATTTTTGTATTAATTTTTCTCATGAATAAATTCCTGACAAAATACTCATGCTGATACCATACTTGTGGCTTGATTATTTTTTCTACATATGTAGATCATGACAACTGTACTCCCCCCCTCCTTAACTCAAGGCAGGTATTCAAAAAAAAATAGTGGCCCAAAGTCATCATTGGCAATTGAAGTGAGTGTCCTATATTTTTAGATTGATTGGATGATTGATTTTTATTTTTTATTTTTTAATTTATCTTATTTATCTATTTATTATTTTTTTATACCGTTCTGATTGATTTGAGGTCTGCAGGGCCCAGGAAAAAAGTTTTGTTGTAAGACTCCAACCGGTGCTAGGCCGTGGCAGTTCTGTGGAGGGGAAAGGTGCTGTTTAGGCTGCCCTCCTGAGTGTTACAAAAATATTTAAATGTAGCCAAGATCAATTTCCAGAACCTTTTAAGTGAGGAATCAAGTAGTAAAGGATGTAGTTTGATAATATTTGGTAGTGATGGAACAGAACTAATTGAGGAAAGATTATGTGGGAGATATTTGAACAAAAGAAGTTGAAGTTTGTTTAAAGTTCAAAAAGAACAAAGCTGTTGTATGTAAACAACACCCACAAGCTAATAAATCTGGTTCTCAGCAGAAGATTGGGGATGATCAACTCAAAGCCCAACCAACATCCAGGTTCTCAATGAACCCACCCAACACTCCAAAATCAAGTGCTTGATGGGTACCAGATAACTGAGTGTGGCTGTAAAAGACAAAGCAAAATTTTTTGAGAAGCTCTAAAAGAAAAAAGTAACTGATTTGAACAGGGATAACCTCAAAACTTCTCAAGGAACTCAAGAGTAGGCTGGCAGAATGCAACTTTGAAAAAAAGGAGGTATAACACTCCAGGTTTTAAGCTTAATAAAAACCTCTTCAATCAATTGTGATTGGCTCCAGAAAGATGATCAAGGAAGGATCAAGACCAGTATGGTCAGAGAAAGTTATCAAAGAGTTTTGTAAAAAACTCAAGAATTCCAACAGACAGAATTATCTTCAACCAGAAAGGCTATTGGTTGGTGATAATGATCAGGCCACAGAGGTGCAAAGACAAAAGATCAAAGGGTCAAGGGGTAATCATAGATATACCAACGATAAGGATGAGGATCAATTACTGATAATAACCGGGGGCATACGCACACAATCCCATTGATTTTTTGGAAAAAGGTAGGGGAGAGCCCCTCCTTCTATGGGCCATGGTTCCCTGTAGACTACTTACATGAGATAACTTACATGAGATAACTTACATGAGATAACTTACATGAGATAACACATATAGAGTAGAAAAAACCAACAATTGAAGAAAAAGTTTTTTTTTAATTTAATTTGATATGATTTTGATAATGAGAAAAACAACAAAGACAGCTGGCGGGAAAAAAAAGAAGGGGAAAAAAACAATTAAGAAAAAAACCAATCTCAAAAAAAGGCAATGGAAATAATGAAACACACAGCTGAACAGGAACAGAGAGATACCAACCCAGGCCAATGATGGCCCTGGGTGATGAGTAGCAGATGAGAACCGCGCGGAAAACAGGCATTCTGGGCGGCTAGGGGACTTTGAGGGGCGCAGGCCACCAGTGGGCAACAGGCAGGGAGCCGCGTGGCCTACCAAGGAGCCAGGTGGGAAACCAATGAGCAAAGATGGGAAAACAAGTCAAGGAAACATAAAAAGCAATCCCAGGGTCAAGAATGACCACGGACTGGCGGAGGCGCAAGCTGGGACAGAAACAGAAGCAACAGATGCCGGAGAGCCTCTGCGGATGAGGGGATGCTTGAGATCAGGTTGGAGCGGATTGATGGAGTGGTGATTGGATGATGAGCAAGGCGGTGAGGGTACTGAAGGATTATCTGGAGTGAACCAAGCGGGTGCAAAAATGATCATTGCAAGGATTGGTGGTGGATGTCTAGGATATTTTTTGTTGTTGTTGGCCACAACTACAAAAAGCAGATGATTGGAAGAGTGGCTAATGGTTCAGTTGAATGAGGTCTTAGCAAGACAACATGGCCATCTTTCAACAACCAAATCAAAGCAGATGATGAGGGGGTAGCTGGTTGATTACGGTTGTTGGATGGGATCAATGATTCTCAAAAGACAAGCCGCCATCAATTGTTGTTGACAGAAATGGTGGCAACGTGATTGAGGATTTTCCCAATCATCTTTGGAAAATTGGGATGGGGATTGATGGCAATGGAAGATGATGGTTTGGAAGGGGGTGCCCAACAATGGAGGCAAGGGAGTTTCAACATGGAAGATGGCCATTGCCATTGATGTTGGCAAGGGTTGAGCCAAGCCAAGCCGGTCTTTGCCCGTGCGCTTGCCAAAAGGGACACAAAGTGAGAAGGAAGAGGATTGAACGCCAGGCCAGGGGTCTAAAACACCCCAGAGATCCTCCTAGAAAAATAGGAGAAGGAGAGCTGGTAGAATTGGAACTGGAACAACAGTCATTGCAGAAAAGAATTTTATTTTTATTTATATTTTTTTGATGAAAGATGATTGTAAAAAATCATAAAAAAATTTCAATTTTCCGTGTTGCCCTAAGGTTTCCAGATTTTTTCACCACAGTGTGATTGTGCGGACAATCATTGGGTCATCTGGTTTAACTATTCCAATTGAATCAAGGTTGTTGTGATGAAGGCGCAATTGGGGTGGTCTATGGTAGCAGTTGATTGTGAGATTTCTCTGGTTCTATTTTCTCTTTTTTACAGTTTTTAATTTATGTAATTTTTTTATTTATTATTCTTCCTTCAAAGTGACACAGGATCTCCAGGGGATGTGGCAACAAGTTGCATGATTGTGCGGACTTGTGGTAACTTTGGTTTCATCCAACCGCATGATTGGCCCAAATTGCAGTCATTGGTGTTGTCATCCAATAGGGGTTATGGTAGGTGTTTCCTCCAATCTTAAATTCATTTATTTCTAATTAATCTTGAAAGGGATTGGCAATCCTTGCTTAATTTGACTTTCTCCCTTTTTTTTGAGTTGATGGTGAGCAGCCTTAGCCAAGCCGCAGATTTTGGCATTGCTGCCCAAACTGGTCCAACGTTGTTGTGTTGCGCCTATATAGGGAAGTTGGTGGTCAAGAGCAAGGTTCTTCCCCTCCCCCCATTTCTATTTAAAGAGCGCTAACAAGCAGTCACCTCCTCCCTCCATCCAATAAACCATCCTGGCCATTGTTGCAATCCTTGTCAAAGCTTTGGTGAGTTCTTTCTTTCTTTCTCTCTTTTTATTGTTGCCTGGGTGGTTCCTGACGCTTTTTGCTTGTGGTTGAAATATTAATAGGTGAGGGACTCTGCAATGCCTCCTTTCCCAGAGCTGGTAGCGGCCCTTTCCCCCAGGTTGTTGCATTGGTAAGTCCTTCCTTTATTTTCCCTTTTTTTTGTTAGGCAAGCTTCTGACCCATTCCCTTGTTGTTGAAAAGTCCATAGGTGGGGAAGTTGTGCAATGCCTTCCTTTCCAAGGCCAGTAGCTACCCCTTCATCTTGGCTTCCAACCCAGAAATATATGGCAAGTAGTCCCCTCTTTTTTTTTCTGTTTTTTACAGGCACTAACAAACAATGTTTTTTTTTTGTATTTTAGATCCCTTTTGGTGTAGGTTTGAACCACCTGCTCTTTCAATTCAAAGAATGATGGATTGGGTGGCAATGGTGTTTTTGACCCCAAGGTTTCAAGTCCAGTACTTCCTCCTCTCATCCATGTCTATAAGAGGATCACTGATGGAGGTCTTCCTTCCCCCATCCACAAATATCATTCTCCTCACAATCACATTCCTTGTCATCATGTTGGTAAGTTCCTTCTTTATTTTCCTTGTTTATAGGGCAGATTCCAGAGAAGTTGGAATTCTAAACCTTTTCTTTCCCCCCTTTTTTTTAAAAAAAATCAAACAAAGGCTGCCCAGAGCTGCTTTTCCCCCTTTTCTTATGTACACCTCCTGATCCACAAATTACCCGCAATTGTATCCCTGCTTTAGTCACTTGGAATCCTCTTGATTCCCTTGTTGTAAATGAATATCTGCACAGTTTCTGTGACATTGTCCTGCAAAACACATGTCATCTGCGCTTGGTAAATTGCCACCAAATGAGTTTCCCCCTGCAGAAGCCAAGCCAACTGAAGTTGCCTCCATTGCATCTCAAAGGCAGTCATCAGGGGGGACTCATGATGTAGTTCCGAGTGGTTGTACCCCCCATCACATCCACCAACCCATAGCAGACTCTCCCCGTCATATTCTCCACAATCTCCTCCACCTGCAGAGGCAACCCAGCATCTCTGATAGTGACTTTGTTCAATTTTTTCAGGTTGTGGAAAATCCGCAGACTCTTCCCATCCTGTTTCAGCACTGCAAAAATTGGACTAGAATACGTAGAACAAGAAGGCTTTTACAGAACCGTCCGCAATTGCTCTGCAACAAATTTGTAAACTTATCCCTCACCACTTCCAGAATAGGAATGGGTTTGATCTTCCAAGGGTCGTGAGGCACTGTCAAGATCCAGTAGGGGTCTGCAATTTTTCATTTGAGCAAACCTTTCTCCTCCAGACAAAAGGACAACACCTTCCTCCCCATTAAAATTACTTCTTTCATCAACTGCACTTCCTCCCATTGCAACCACCCCTCTTGTCCAAATTTGAGTTTGGTCATCTGCTCCTCTGTTACACCCGTCAAAAAATCCTTTAGAATTGCGTGTTTCAGGGGAAAATAAGGCAGTTCCTGTGATAAATGAATTTTCCTCATTGGTTTGTTGAGGTCCTGCAGCATTGGCTTGTTCTGTGGCCATACTCTCTTGGAAACCGGTTTGTACTTTCCACCAAAAGTCCACACTTCAATCAACTTTAAAACTTTGGATGTCTCCTCCACCCATAAACGTTGGCCTGCAATAAAATCCGGGTTGCTCACAATTGTGGAACAAGGGTAGCTGCTTCTGCAAACACCCATGGGAGGCAAATACAAGGAACAAATCACTTTTGATCCTATCCCCGCTCCCATCATTGACCCACCAATTCTGGTTCTCCTCCATTCTGCCCAAAGCACACTGCTCCGTGCCATGGGGGTTCCCCCTTGCTCCTCATCTGTTGACCATCTGTGCAAGGAAGGATCCTTCTCAGCACAGGCGACAGGGCAAACATCTAAAAATCCTCCGCCGCCAGATTTTTGTGACCTCCATACACAAACAGACAGCCACTGCAATGTTCCCATCTGCCGTTCTCAGGTCAACAAATGGTTTTTTTTTTACTGTTTCCCCAAGGAGTCTGCAAAAGTGAGGATTTCCTCCCTATTATCTGGATGGAATCAAATACATGATTGGAAAGCAAAAAGAAATGGCCTACAAAGTAGGACCTCCAACCCGCTTACTACCAAATACAACAGTGGAGCCAATAACTTAGCCAATTCCATCAAATCCTTCTCCACTACCCCTTTGACCACGCATTCAAAACCACCCAAAGTCCACAACCCAATATTTTCCTTGTGTTGTACCAAACCCATTTCTTTTTCCAACGTCAATGAAATAAAACTCATTATTGAGCCACCATTGACCATTGCCCAACACCATTTTCCTCCAATCCTCATTTCCATGTATCCTAAAGGGCACATCATTTTGCCACTTGCCCCCAGAACATCTTCCCCAGCATTAAGAGAACCCACCTTTGGCTCCTCCTTGGGTTTCGGGTTGCCTCCTTATTTCCCGCGTACTGCTTAAAGAATTCAACCATCTCATCCGTCATTACTTCTGAGATTTCTGCCAGCTCATTTGAGGTCATGGAAACTGGGTGATCCTTTCCACAAATCCTCCTGCAGGATCCCCCCGCTTTAACTACCACTGCCTGCTCCGGATATTTTGCAGGAGTTGGACAATCAATGTCCATTCTACTCTCATTGAAGCGTACCACTGTGGTGGTCTTTTATAGACAAAAGTCGGAATTGGCTGCCTTATGCGCGCTCAGCAGTAGTGGCGGGCGCAGCAGGGGAAGCGCGCTCAGAGATGGGTGCGGCTTTGCCGCAGAAAGTTGCGCTGCAGGCTCAGCAGCAGTCAAATTGGGCTCAGCATCTGGAGATGAGGGATGTATTGGATTGTATTGGATTGGAAAGATTGCGCGTCACAGGACACGGATTGGATTGTGCGGATATATCTTGGACATTGGGAATGGCGCTTCAGGCAGATGCAAACATGCGCAGGGGGCTATGAGTTGGGCGCGGCTTGAGGCTGCCTCATTAGAAGGAGGAACCGGGTGGAAGTAAAAGCAGGCGGGCAACACAGATGAATATGGGATATGGGATGTGGGATATGGGATGGGAAGGATAGGGTTGAGGCTAGGGTTCTGTGGTTAGGGGTTGTATTTCATTATTCTTGCTTGTTTCTGGTTGTACTTAGGTTAGGGTTGAGGGGGAGGTTACTTAAGCGGCACCCTCAACCAGGTTGGAGGGGGGATCATTGGATCAAGGAGGATCACATTAGTTGTCATAGGCTTTGGAAGGATCTTTATTCTCAATTCTCTATCTCTCAGTCAAAGGGTGAACAGTTGCACTCAGGGTTTGCAGACGCAAGGGATCAATAACTTCCAAACTTGGAACCATTAAGGGAGAAGTTCTCTTGTGAATTCCACATCCAGGATTCTAGCCGGGAAGTAATCTTTTTTTCCTTGTCTCTTGAAACTAACAAGCGCCATGTCCCAGTACAACCAATTGAATGTTGCGCGGTCATCTAATGTTACCACCACACCTCTTCCTCCTCCTCCTCCTCTGGCTTCTACAAAGCAACCCTCATCAGGGGCAGGATACCGTGTCCCTTGTTCCTACAATGGTGCCAATCACAAGCCCATTTGCATCAGGCTGCGGGACTATCCTTGCATCTGGTTCAACACTGAGGATGTTGAGGGATTCCTTGCGCAATACGGATGAATCACCAACGCAGAAGGTGCAACGGGTTTGGATAAGGCGCTGCTTGTTGTCCTCTTCATCACGGACAAAGAGAAGCTTTGGGATGTGGAGGAGATGGAAGGGTATGAGGAACTTGATTTTCAAAAGCTGAAGGCAGGAATCTTGGCACAGTTGGGAAGGCACGAACCTTGGTTTTGGAAAAGAAACTTCAAGCAAGCCTTGGAGGAAGAAAGCACAAATGGCAGAGTCCAGACGCGGGCGCAATTGGGGATTATGTAGCAATGTTGGATCAGATTTATTGTTACCTGGCAAAGAAAAAGGTGATATCCAGGCAGACAGGCGCAATGAAGAGGGCGTTTTTTGGAGGACTTAGTTCCCCACTCCGCGGGCGGGTGCAGTGGCACTTGTACAACAAAAAATTGGTGAAGAAATTGTTGGATGGGAGTATTGAACTTCTTCCAGACATCCTTGTTATTTGTTTTTTGGTGGAAAGCAAGCTGGACTTGGAGGAACTGATGGGGGACACAGCAAGGTTGTTCCCAATGGGGCCAAAGAAGTCCGTTTCCCACACTCCGGAAGCACCAACGCAAGTTCTGGTTGTGGGACCCTCAAAAACCAAACACCCTCAGGCAACACCACCAACAACAAGCCCAGAGGTTTGCAAAATGACAGAATTGATGAAGGATTTATGGATCATTCTGAGTGGAATTTTTTCCAGGACACGCAATCTGCCTCCTCACCTTGGGGGAGCGCTTCCGTTGTCAAATCCGCCCGCCTTGTGGTTATGCAATTACTCCAGGGACAAGGGACATTGGCGGTTGGGGTGGGATAAAATGACAAGGGACCTCAAGGGGTGATTGATTTGACCTCTGGGAATGGGATTCATGTTCCCAACGGGCAATCAGATCTCCTCTGAACCTGGGAATCTGACTTTCATGGAGCCAGTGCACGTGCCAGGACAGGAACTGGGGGTAACTGCTCAAGCTTTGCTAGGGATTGTCACTGGTCCTGGGGTATGGCAACCACCGGTCATGGAAGCAAAAGTGAGGGTGTTAGCAACGGAGGAGTTGGTGGCGGGGGAAAGGATGGATGTAGATTCCAAGGAACATGTACCACCAGCAGCTCGTGAGCCAGTTGAATGCGTTCCAGAAATGGATGGGCGGCCGTTGAATCCGGCGGTCAAGAAGAAGGCGGTGGAAATTGTGCGCAGGGTGATGGGGAATGAAAGGACTATTCCCTTGGCCTTGAAGGAGTTGGTGGCGGTGTTGCTGGTCATGGTAGATGAGATGGTTCGAGTGCTGAAGGATTGTGGGCACAATAGGATCCCTACAATGGTGCAACAGGTTAAATTGGCTTGGGATGACACGGAACGCAAGCTAGTGGGGATGAAATCAGTTTCAACTGCACTGGCTTACATTTTGATGAAGATTTATGGAAGGAAGGTGTGGGTGCTTGTGGATAGTGTTTCTATGGTGAAACTCCTTCTGTCTAGATTGGTTGATGAAATGGGATTTTTTTGGAAGAAATTTGCAATGGGGCTTTGCGCCCTTAACGGTGGGGAGTGTTGCCTAGATGGGGTTGTGGAGGAGTAAGAGGTTGAGGTTGCAAGAGTCTGCAAACCACTTTCTTTTCTATTGTTTGATTGCGGGGAGGCTATTTGAGGATGGCCATTCATGTTTTGGGTTCCAAGCGTGAATGATTTTTGATCCAGAGGCGGGGAAGGAAGCATTAACAGTGGAAGATTTGTCTGGTGGGCGATTCAAAACCACAATCTGCAATTGGGGGTTGGGGAAGTGGATGCAGGATTTGGAAAGAGAGGAGGAGGAGGACCCCGTTGCAGAGTTTGTTTTCAAGGGTGGTCTGGAGGCAGATTTTTACTAGTTGGCCAAGGTTACCGCATGGAGCAAGCTACAGCTTTGTGAGGGCCATCAACCAGTGAGGAGCAGGTTGGAAGAAGGGAAGAAGCGCGTGAGGCGCAAGGGCCAGAAGTAAGTTCCTTTCCTCAGTGTGCATTGCCGGGAGTTACTTCAAAAAAAAACTTTCATTGTGCCACACTCATGATCAAACGCAAAAGCTGCAGTTTGGTTTTGACTAGGACATATGGTAACGGATGCGTGCAGATGGTGCGGTGAAATTTTGGGAAGTTTAAGCCTGTTGCGCAAAAGTTCTTTCCCCGGAAAAAAGCAATGCCGCAGGATCTAAACGGACCACTGCAACCAATCCCTTGGTTGCCAGACCCTTGTGAATCCCTGCTGAAGGTGTCAGGATGGGTAACACAATTGGAACGGAGTACAGATGAGTGGGTCACGCCTCTTAATTTTGGACCGCTGGGCTGCTTAAGCGCAGAAGAATGGGATTTTGTTACGTTGGTACTTGTCCTCTGGGAAAGGGTGCTTGCTTTTGGACATGAAGAGCGGGGACTGTTAAAAGTAAAAATAGGAGACCCTTACATGATTCCAACAGTTCCGCACAAACCTTTGCAGATCAAGCCAATTCCAATTTCACAGGAGGTTTGTGGGCACTTCTTGAAGCTGGTATGCAAGTGGGTGGGGACGGGCCTTTACAAGCAATCAACATCAAGTTACTCTAGTCCAATCTTTGTGGTGGTTAAGCAGGATGGGAAGTCATTACGGATTGTTCATGATCTGCAGCGAATAAATTTTTTTACAATCCAACACGCGGGACAACATCTAAGCGTGGACAACTTTCTGGAATCTATGGCTGGATGCACATGCTACGGGCTGGTGGATGTGATGGGCAGATAAAATCAGCGCAAACTCAATCAGATTTCGCTTCCAATGACTACCTTCAAACTGGATTGGGCAGGATGCAGCTGATGCAGCTGACGCAAGGTGCAACTAACTCGGTCACAGTTTACCAAGCGCAGATGACCTGGATTCTGAAGGAAGATGTTCTGGAGGGGGTTCAGATTTTCATTGAAAACACGGGTATCAAAGGCTCAAAGATGGATTACAGAGGGGAAACGCTTACCAACGCTCTGGAAATTTTCCAATTTGTCTGGGAGTACACGCAAACCCTGGAACAGATCTTGTTTCAGATCAAGGAAGCGGGAATTACAGGGTTGGGGAAAAAGTTAGTGGTCTGCGTACCCCCGCTGGAGGTTCCAGGGCATATGGTGGCTTCCGACAGAAGGCGTATCATGGAAAAGAAAAGCAACAAAGTCCTCAAGTGGCCAACACCAAAGACTGTATCACACATTCTCCAGTTCTTGGGATTGTGTAGCTATGTACGGATGTTCTTGAGCACTTTGCGGATGTTGCTAGTCCATGGCGGGTGTTAACCCATAAGGGCAGGGAATGGACCTGGGGTTCAAACTGTGATGTTTCCTTTAAAGAACTCAAGGAGATTGTTGGGTGCAATTTTGTACTGCAGGACTTGGATTATTAAAATGGAGGAATTAATTTGGCCATGGATTCAAGAAAGCTTGGCCTGGGGGCGGTGCTGACCCAGGAGGATGAGGGGAAATATCTTCCGGTTCTTTACAAGTCTGTTACGTTCACACCAACGGAGAGCAGGTAATTGCAGCCAAAGTTGGAGCTTTGCAGAGTCACTCAGCTTGTGCAGAGGTTGCAGAATTTGCTATGGGGGGTTCAATTTGTGCTTCTGGATGATGCCGAGGCGCTGGCGCGGATGATCAATTTGCCAACGCTGCCAAACACACCTATGACCAGGTGGTTTGCATTCCTTCGGTTGTTCTTTTTCACGGTGGTGCATGTTCCAGGGAAGGCCTTTACAATTCCAGATGCGCTGTCTTGGTACCCAAGGGATGATCCATACAAAGGCATGGAACCATTGGATGTGGAGGCCCCAAAGGTTAAGGTAGCGGTGATGGAAGTAGGCGTATGACTTACGCTCCAGAAGTCCGGAAGGTACACGGTCCTCAGTTTGTATTTGCAGGATCTTTGGTTTCCAGATGAAACACCAGCCAAGATTTTTCAATGGCTTTGGCGGAGAGTGGGAAATTTCTACCTGCAGGAAGGAAAGCTATGGCAGCAGAGCGCGCCAGCACTGCTCATGGTCAGCACATCAAGGGCGGATCAGAAGGTAATTCTGTGAAGTGTGCATGACAATCTTGGCCATTGTGGCAAGCTAAAAACTTTGAAGCGGGTTTGGGCAAGTTTCTGGTGGCTGGGGGTATTAAGCGTGGTACGGGAGTGGGTACGGTTGTGCAAAGCATGTCAGAAGTGGAGGGCAACATTACCTTGCAAAGTAGGTAGCCGCACTGGGGAGGATGCCTTGTTTGGGCGGGTTTCTCTGGATGTTGTGAACATCAAGGCAGGTAATTTTGCGTACCTCTTTGTTGCGCGGGGAGATCTGTTGCAATGGGTGGTGGTGTGGACGCTGGGGAAAATTTTGGCAGAAAAAGTTGTTCAGTTCCTGGAGGAAGATTGGTTTTCACGTTATGGATTGCTTTGGCTGGTAATGCTTGATGGGGGTGCAGAGTTGCGGGGAAAGTTAGCAGAGTAGGTGCAAAGTTGTGGAGCAAAGTTTGGTTGAGTGATGGAGTGCTATCCAGAAGGCATGGGGATGATCAAGTGGGGTCACCAGGCAATCAAGGATGCAGTGGTGAAGATGTGCAGCAAGGATGGTAAGCGGTTGCAGGAAACCCTTCTGGTTGTTCTTTTTGCGGATCAAATTTTGGTGAAGAGATTGATGGGTTATTTTCCATACAAGCTGCTATTTAAGGAGCAAAGTGTGCTGCGGATTGACATTGAGCTGAAAAACTTTCTGCTTATTGATTGGTGGAAGGTGAAGACAGTGGTTGATCTAGTTGAGGCCCGCGCCAAAAAACTCCTGCAATTGGACAAGATGTTGGAGTAGGAGGCTGGAAGACTGAAGGCAACCCGCACAAAGTCCATCTGCTACTGGGACAAGCACTGCATGCATAAACTCTGGGATCCATTGCAGAAGGGGGACTTGGTTCTCCTTTAAAACGGGAGCCTGGAAACTCAATGGGGGAAGCTGTTTGGTAATTGATGGAATAGGCTTTTCAGCGTGAAATCCAAGTTCACTGGAGGTACCTAAAAGTTGGAGGAATTGGATGGAACTCTTCTCAAACAAAACACCATGGCTTCACATGTGTAAAAATTCTTTGCGCAGGGATCAACTTCATTTGACAAGATAGCTGGTTTGGATAGCAACTGGGACAAAAAGTCGGATCCATCCTCCAAGGACAAGCCCACGCGCACGCCTCGCGTCCAGCAGAGTAAATGACTGAAGACCGCCGGGAAAAACAGCCAAGTTGAGGGGGGAAAAATGGATGAATAGGGGATATGACTGGATTTGGTGAGGGGGTGTTCTAGCCGGTCAACAGCCGGAATAACTAGACACCCCAGAATGTTTTTTTTCTTATTTTCTTCTCTCTGGATTGGCTTTTTGGATTATTGCTGGCTATGGATGGTTTCTTTGAGGTACAGGCATGTGCAAAGCTGGGTCAGTCAACGCAAGGACAAGCCTCGCATTCCCAAAGCAAACGCATGGACAAATTCCAATGGATGATTCAGGGAAGTAGGAAAGCGCCTGGCACAGAACTGATGTGGGTAAAAGAGCAAAGGCGCGGGCCTGGAAATGGGTTGGTTTTTTAAAGAAAAAAAAATATCTAAGTTTTCTTGGTTATCTTGTAGGTGGAAGGTGTGAATGGGTCTGGGCGGATTCTTTTCCTTTATATCTCTCATGGATGTGCGCGCGTGGCTGGTTTTCTTTTTACTCTCTCTGTTCTGTAGATGGGTACAGGGAACTGTGTGGCAGTTTGCCTGGGGCGGTCCAGGTACCTTGAGCAGATACTCCTCACTCTTGCAGATGTTCTCAAATGCGCAGATCTTGCACGCCAATGTTCTCTCTCACTGGATACTCTCGGTGGCGCAGATTTCTCACTCTTGCCGGTTTCTCTCAAAGGGCGGATCTTTTGCGTGGCTCTTATTTCTCTCAGGGGTCTCACAAAGCCCAAAGGATGCTCAGGATTTCACGGCAAAAGTCCTTATCTTTGCATAGGCACAGGAATGAAGACAAGATGAAATGAAGGAAGAAAGGGAAAGGGGGGAAATCCGGCTATTCTGGCCAAGTCCCCATCACATCCTCCGCGTCCGCGCAATTGCCGCAGCTAGGGATTGAAAAACTTCCAAGACCTCTTTGCGCATTGGAAGTGTGTGTCTAGGGAACCGCAAGAAACTTCCAGAGGAGTTTGTCCG
The DNA here is from genome assembly GCA_025617555.3 of Puccinia polysora. Classification (NCBI taxonomy): domain Eukaryota; kingdom Fungi; phylum Basidiomycota; class Pucciniomycetes; order Pucciniales; family Pucciniaceae; genus Puccinia; species Puccinia polysora. The sequence continues at coordinate 28,206,227 of CM062616.1, forward strand.
CGTTGTCCACCATTGCGTTGAACCTTGCCAAGGGAAGTGCCGGAACTAGGGGGATTTCCTGGATCTTGGGAGTCGCAGCCAGAGGGGTTTGAGCCGCCGCAGGTTCCGGTGAAAATTCAATCACCAGGGGAGACAGTGCGCGCGCATGCTCTGGTGAAGACCTTGGAACCAGAGATGGTAATGGGGGTGGAGGAGATGAAGCCAGAGGAGGAGTTGGGATTGGAGGAGTGGGAGGATGCCATGGCAGAGGAGGAGGAGCTGCCCTTGGTGGTTGTGGAGGAGGAGCAGCCAGACGGTTTGGGATCCTCAGGTCCATTGCTGGTACATTCATCTGTACCCGCGCAGCCCACTCATGGATGGCATTCTGGAAGGCTGCAAAGTTTGAGAAGTCCTGGCGCCTTGGAGTTCCAGCCTGTGGAATGGTGATCCCAAGTTGTGGCTATTGCGCAATGGAGGATTTTGAGGGGCCTGTCACGGATGGTTGAAAGGCAAGCCAGGTGGGGTCCACTCATTGGTTGAGTTCTCCTTGTTTCTCAAGATCACAAAAGAGTTGCAGCGGGTCCTCTTGTGCAGGCAACCTTGGGGGCTGTTGCACGGAATGCCCTCTGATATGGGGCAGTGGCGGTTTCCGGCTTGGCAAGGGAAGAAGGCGCGCCAGCCCAGAAGGATATGGCACAAAAGGCCATTCTGGCTGCAGTATGTGCAGGACATATTTGGTGAGGGGTGTTGGATGAGGTTTTTTTCTTTCTTTCTTTGGTCTGATGAAGGGGTTCAGAGAGGGAGGTGGTATAACTGGGGTATAGTTGGAGGCAGGTGAGATAGTGGTGGATCTCTGGGGACAGAACTCAAGTTTAGGGGGATGTGGTGGTCTTTTATAGACGCGAGTCAGAATTGGCTGCGCCCTCAGCAGTAGTAGCGGGCTCAGCAGGAGAAGCGTGCTCAGCAATGGTTGCGGCTTTGCTGCAGCAACTCACGCTGAGGGCTCAGCAGCAGTCAAATTGGGCTCAGCATCTGGAGATGCCGGATGGATTGGATTGGATTGGGTTGGACGGATTGCGCGTCACAAGATGCGGATAGGATTGCAAGGATATATCTTGGATATCTGGAATGGCGCGTTGGGCGGATGCGGACATGGGCGGGGGGCTCTAAGTTGGGCGCGGGGCAAGGCTGCTTCATGAGAAGGACAAACCGGGTGGATGTAATGGCACGCGGGCAATACGGATGGATATGGGATATGGGATGTGGTATATGGGATGGGAAGGATAGGGTTGAGGCTAGAGTTCTGTGGTTAGGGTTTGTATTTCATTATTCTTGCTTGTTTCTGGTTGTACTTAGTTTATGGTTGAGGGGGAGGTTACTTAAGCCGCACCCTCAACCCAGTTGGAAGGGGGATCATTTTATCACAGAGGATCACATTGGTTGTCATAGGTTTTGGAAGGATCTTTATTCTCAATTCTCTATCTCTCAGTCAAAGGGTGAACAGTTGCACTCAAGGTGTGCAGAAGCAAGGGATCAATAACTTTCAAACTTGGAACCAATAAGGGAGAAGTTCTCTTCTGAATTCCACAATGCCTGTACCTCTGCCAAAACTTCTGGGGGTTTCAAAATCAAGGGAAATGTGTACCCTTCCAAGCTTGTTGCCACCTTCTTCTCCTCCGCTGGGGCTTGAGCCAAATCTGTTGGAAAAATTTGATCTAATAGGTCCAGAATAGCTTCTCCAGAAGGGTAGAAACACTCCCTCACATCCGTCTTAACAATTTTATTCCACACGTCTGCACTGAGGTGTTTACACAACCTTTTGAGATTTCTGTCCTCCAAAAAATAAAAGAATTGGAAAATGCAAGGATTTCAATTGTTTCTTGGTGGTGCCTGAGTTGGTACATGTGTTGTTGAGGCCTTTGGTGGTTCTAGGGCTGTTGCCACAGGCTTTAAGGTAGCTTTCTTCCAAAAAAGACACATCTTTTTAAACATGCCTGTCATTTCCGCAGTTTCTTTTGGAAATACCATCCCCTTCACCCTCTTCACCTGCACCAACCCTTTTGCCAGAACATTTGGGTCTTCCTCCATAAGCTCAACAAGTTCCAATTTTCCCTCAACCCCTGCTTGGATGTCCTTCATTTCTGGGAGTAGGGATACTCCTCCATCCTGTGACCTCCAAATTAATCCCGCGTTGTAAAGATTCCTATGGACACTCCCACACAACTCTGGGCTAAGAACCCCAAGAAATTTATCTTTAATGAACCCATATGCTCCGCTAGAATCTTTTTGCAGACTAGGTACTTTAGAATGTGATCGAATGAGGAACAGTACACACCAAACAACGTCCTTAAGGAAACACCTCGATCCTTTGCTGTTTCCAATACAAGAAGCTTGAGATCAACTTCTTGGAACCTCTTCTCCCGTTCCCCCCATTTCTTCACTAGTTCCCTCAGCAATTTTTCCCAATCTTGCCCCCTATAACCCTCCATATCCTCCACATCCCAAAGGTCTTCTTTTTCCAGAATGAAGTTGACTATCTGCCAAGCCCAGTCAACATCATTTGTTCCCTCGATGTTGGCTGCATTCTTAAACTATCAGCCTCCTGGATGCCAAGATCCTTGCTATCTTTTAGCTTCTAGAGGTGATAGAATAAATAATGAATATATTATTATAAAAATGCAGCAATAATCCATAAAATATTTGCATAAAGCAAATGCAAGGAAATATGGTTTGGATATTAAAAATTATATGAATCAATATTAATGAATTGATTAATAAATAAATAAAAAGAGGTTCCACAATGATATTGGGGACCTAAAACACCTCTTCTTCAAGAAATTCACTTTGAAATACGTAGACCTGATTACTTTGGAACCTTGAATTTATAATATTAAAGGTGATATTGCCCAATGATAATATATATATAAAACATATGATGGATTGGCAGGGCTTTTTAACCAAGCTTCCAGGACAGGAAAAGGATAATGAACTCACTGGTATAGTATTTAATCCTTTGGTTACCTGTTTGGGACATGTACTGATGGTTCAAACCTGTATCTGCGGTTAAAAGGTTGTTCAGCAGTTTAAATTGATAAAAATTGGTTTGGGATGGATAATACTAATCAGAATAAGGCCATAAATCACTTAATTATCTCTTCTAATTATTTGATCATCTTTGCACGGTTTCTGGATATATATAACTGGGTCTTGGGTATCAATAACCTCAAAAAGAGCTCTTTATTTATAGCTTTTTGGATCCCAATTCTGTACTTCTGAGGGCTATAGGGGCTCAAAGGGACGGGTGCTAAGGCTAGCAGAGTAAGCAATGGTAGCCTATCATGTGGTCTTGGTGCTATATCACGGGTAGCATCCCATTCTACAGGGTAAGGGAATTATTCTATGATTTGATTGATTCATTGGCATCTGAATGGCACCTTATTTATTCACATTACCTTTATTAACTTATTTATTCCTGGTAGATATTCCCAGATTGTTAGTATTTCTTCTTAGTAGACCTTCCTACAGTCACACTGATATAAGTTAAGTTCTCATTAGGTATTAGCTGATGGGATCAAAATCATAACAATGATCTTGGTCCTTATTTTCAAATTTTTGTTTATTTACTTATAATCATTAATAAAAAATACATTCTGTGAGAAAATATTTAATATTTTAACATATTCAATTTCCTTGGTGTTTCAAGGACATGCTAATATTATGAAGTTATCAAATTTGTAACTTTAAGGTATTTTAAATATTTCTCAAGCTCTATTTATCTTATTTTTGAAATATTGGTATTTATTTATTATATATAGTAAAAATATTTAAAAAGTTTATTTTATGTATTTTTATATAATTTTAAGTATTTTATTACTATATAATAATTATGGGACATTAATTACGTATGTATTATGTCCCCATATTGGTAGTAGCACCTTTATGCAGTACCTTGGCTTCTCATGCCATCTGTCAGCCTGTCAGCTTGTAGTACCTTGGCTGTATAATTGTCAGATGCCTGGGACTTTTTACCTTGCTTTTTCTGATAGGCAGACAGGGTGGCAGTGCTGCTGCTTAGCTGCGCATGGGTGTATTAGTTCCCGTGGCTGCATACAGGAATTGTGACAAATCACTTTTCCCCATGTAACTCCTCCAATTTACATAATTCACTGATTCTGACAAAATTTTCACTGTGAAACCCATAGGTGGTGTTCCCAATGAATTATTAAAATGGCCAAAATCTCAAGGCCATGCCTTTTGAAAATTTTTCATTAATTATTTAAAAATATAAGGGGTGGGAATTTGGGGTAGGTGTCAGTGAGTGGCCCTACCTTAATTTTGATTGAGAATCAGAATTTGAAATTATATTTTAAATTTTATTTCCTCTTCCATAACTAATTAATTATTTTTGTATGTTTATGTTATTTTATGTTACTTTTGCAGCTTGCTCTGTATTAGTATCAAGCTGACACAAACCATTCCAGGAACTGATGGACATCCTCCAGACAGAACCTGACCATGGGTTAATACCTTGCCCTAATCTTTGCTCCGCTACCCTGCCGCTCCTCTGGAAACTCTGGTGCCACATATGTTGATCACACACCGCTGGTTGCCCTTAGTGGCGGCCCCATTTGACTTGTGATCTGATGCCAAGCGCCTTGATAGGGTTGTGCACTTCAAGCTGCTTCATGTCAATAAGTTTGACAAGATTTGCCCATCCTGCCCTTGTAATCTCCAATAATCATTGACATGTTGAGGTTAAAAAAAATATAACTCTGCAGAAGGTAGGAGGTTTTGACAGAGAAAGGACCTTCTGGGATATACCCCAATTTGTGGAAAGAGATTGTGTGTTCCACAAACTTCCCCGCAACAATCCCACTCCAATTTCCAGAAATCCCACAAGCCCTTGAGTTACACTCCTGTAACTCCACAAACTGAATAAAATCTGCTCCCCAAGGAAAGCTACTACTGCCTGCAGCAGTTAAGAATCATGCCCAATCCCCTTCTCCACTATGGGAAAAACTACTCTGTACTAAGACAGACACTCCTTTAGCTAACACACAATGAATTAACAGTAATAAACAAAGCGGAATCCCCGAAAATCTCTGCACTTGAATTTTACCTATCAAAGACTCCTAGTTACTTAAGGAAGATGGTACTTCTCCTAAGCAAATTTTTTTATTGTTAACCTGATTTGATTCCAATAAGATAAGATATGATATCATCCCCCCCATTTCAGGTCAAGGAAATTTTCCCTTTTTATATAAAACTCAAAAGAACTACTCCAAAAAGAATAAATTTCCTCCTAACCGCCTCTGTGAATTCCGCACTGATCCTCCTCAACGTTGGTCCAAGCCCTTACTTGATCCAATTGTTTGCAGTAGTTTTGTAAATTTATGTTCCTGATACTCCTAACAGTTGAGTTGCGCCAATGCATTACTCATTACAGATCCCCATCAATCTTCCTTAGCGGATCTCTACCAATCCCACATGCAACATAACTAACAGATTGCCAATGATCCGCATTCCTCCTCCTCAGCTTTGGTTTTGATCATCCCATAATCATGCAACCTTAGTGCATAACCCATAGTCAGGCCTTGGTCTTCTACAACGTAGCTTTGATCACTTGCTTCTGCACTTGCAAACCCATATTTGTGGAGGGGAATTTATGTTTGACAACGTTTGTTGTCCAAAAAAGGCAAAAAACTCTGACCCATCCTTTTCATTGTGCCACAGAAAGCGCGCGCCGCACCAATGCTGAGCTTTGACTTTACTACTCCAGATTAGAAAGTCCTCCAATGCGCTTTTCCAAGCCCATTGTGCTGCGGACCTCCACCCACTGCTGAGCTGCTTCAGTTCAAATTTCCAGTGCTGAGCCTACTTCCCTTTGTGTCTATAAATAACCACCACAAGGCGCACAAGCGCAGACCAATCCCCAGATATCAGGAAAATCATGGTGGTGCGTTGGGTGGATGGGGACAAGCCTGGGGGGCTCTAAGTAGGGTGCAGAGGAGGGCAGCTTCATGAGAAGGGAAATCTGTTTGTGCGTAATTGCAGGCCAGTGCAGAGGAGGGCCACGTCATGAGAAGGACAACCTGTTTTGACATAAAGGCAGGCAAGCGCATAGGATTGGATGGTATGTGTCAGGGTTATGGAATTCAAAAGAGGACTTCTCCTTTAATGGTTTGCAAGTTTGGAAGTTATTGATCCCTTGCGTCTGTAAACCCTGAGTGCAACTGTTCACCCTTTGACTGAGAGATAGAGAGATGAGAGTAAAGATCCTTCAAAGATCCAATGATATATGATCCATCCGGGTTGAGGGTTTGGTTTTAGTTGCCTTCCCCCCAACCCTAACCTAGGTAAAACCGCAAGCAAACAAGAATAATAATGAAATACAACCCCTAAGTACAGAACCCTAGCCCAACTCTTTCCTTCCAACCCCATCCCATACCCCATATCCATCTGTATTGCCCATCTGCCATTACATCCACCCAGTTTGTCCTTCTCATGACGCAGCCCTCTTTCTGCGCCAAACTTGGAGCCCCCCGCGCATTTCTGCATCTGCCCAAGGCGCCGTTCCAGATATCCAAGATACATCCCCGCGTTTCAAGGTGCGTGATCCTTGCAATCTGTCCAATCCAATCCAATCCACTCTGCGTCTCCAGATGCTGAGCCCAATCTGACTGCTGCAAAGCCCTTCGCACGGCCTACTGAGGCAGAGCCACACCCATTGCTGGGCGCACAGCCAATCTCAACTTGCGTCTATAAGAGACCACCAGATCCCCTCCAACTTGAGTTCTGTACCAAGAGATCCATCAGTATCTCACCTACCCCAGCTAGACCATATTTATCCCACCCTACCCCTTCTGACCACTAAATCACACCAAGGAAAAAGAAGGACCAACCCCCTCCTACCCCATCCAACATTTCCTGCACATTCTGAAGTTGGAAAAGCCTCTCCTGCCGCATCCTTCCTGGCTGGTGAGCCTTTGTTCTGTGCCAAGGCGGCCACTGCCGCTGCTTTTAATCCAACGGTATGCCTTGCAACTGGCCTCAAGGCCATCTGCATAAGAGGACCCTGCAGGACTCTTTTGTGGTCTCAAGTGACAAAAAAATTTTAACCAACAAGTGGACCCCCCCTGGCTCAACTTGCAAACAGCCGCAACACGCTTCTCAAAACCCTCTGTTGTGTGAGAGCTATGACTTGGATTCCCCATTCTATTGGGCTGGACCACAGCGGTGCCAGGACTTTCCCAACTTTGTGGCTTATTGGAACGCCGCTCATGAGTGGGCCGCACGGGTATGGATGAACGTACCAGCATAGGACCCAAGGATCTTCAACCATCTGGCTGCATCACCCCCACCGCCACCACGTCCTCCTACTCCCCCGGGACCTGCTCCTCCTTCACCGCCACCGCGTCACACTAATCCCCCAATACCTTCTCCCCAGCCACCATCCCCATCACTGGTTCCCAGGTCATCACTGGAACCCGCACGCACGGTGTGGTTAAAAATCCAAGAAACCCCACACATTATGGAATTTTTTTTTGAATTTTTTTTTAACATTCCCTTATCCATCAAAAAAACATCAAAAAAAATATCTTTTGTTTCTATGGGTACCTATTCATTTCCCATTCTCTTAGCTCTCCCCTGTCCTAGTGCTCTAAGCAGGCCTTCTCTGGCCATCCAATGGCTGCCTCCTCTGTTCAAATCCCCCTCTTGCACAAGCTTTACCCATATTTTTTGGCCAAGCGCACGCGGGCAGCCATCCCATCCTCAACCCATCACCTCCATCCAATCATCCCCCTCCAAGGATCTCTCAAATCTTGATTGGTCATTGAATCTCAATTGGTCATCTGTCCAGAGACCCTTCCAACCTCACCACCATTAACTGATGACCGCAAGCATTGTTTGCAGTTGTTGGAGACCCCATGACCTGCCCCCATCACCCATCTGATCACAATATGAGATTGTTCAAGCGGGCCATCCTTAATCAATCACTCCCATGACCAATCTCATCCCAATCCTTGCCTTCAATAACCTTGCACCTACCTAATGTTGAGGTCTACATCAATGACGCCCTTGCTTCTTGCAACAGCCATCATCACCTTGCTCTACCTCAGTTCTGCCCGTTACATCTCTGAAGCCCGCAACTGACAATCATTGTTCACAGCCGTTGCAATCCTTGCACTGCCACCAACCAATGACCTCAAGCGTTTGCTTGCTGCTGTTGGTGACTTTGCACCACCTTCAACAATGCCCCCGGCCAACCGCAGTCACGTCCAGTCAAACCCTGCATCCACCTCTTCCCACCATCATTGCTGCTGTCCAATGTTTGTCAATCAGTCAGTTGGTTCTCTCTCCACTCCTCATTCAATCCACCTCCTAGCTCCCCAGTCTCCCGCGCGGCTTATCCGTTGTCCACGCAGGTCTCAGCTGTTGCCCGGCCTGTCAGCATGTCTGCGGGTCTCTCACTTGCTACTCTCCTGCCCATGTCCATCATTGTCATGGGCCGGGACTTCCTATTCCTGTCATTCATAATTCAATTCTTCATTTTTTTTTTTGAGTTGTTTGTTTGCTGCCTTTTTTTTCTTCTGTTTTCTCTTGACAATCAAAAAAAAAAAAGAAAAAAAAAAAAAAGAAAAAAAAAAATTTTTCTGCTCTATCTGTAAATCTCTCTTGCAAATAGTCTACAAACCTCTTGCCTATAAAAGGAGGGGTTCTCTCCTGCTCTTTCCCAATCATCCATGGGAGTGTGTGAGTATGTCCCCCCTGTTATCATAGTCATTTGATCCTAATCCTCATCCTGGGTATATCCATGATTGCCCCTTGATCCATTGACCTTTCATACTCAAATTTTTGATCTGTCAATCTGTGACCCCGCTCCTTATCACCAACCATAGACTTGCTGGTGGAAGAGAATTCTGTCTGTTGGAATTCTTGAGTGTTTTATACCACTCCTTGATCCCTTTTTCCAACAATACTGGTCTTGATGCTTTCCTGATCACCTATCCCAACCCAGTCAGATTTGACTGAGAGGTTTCTTTAGGCTTCAAACCTGGAGTGTTAGAACTCCCTTTATTCTTGAAACTTGAATTCCGCCATGCTACTCTTGAGTTCCTTGAGAAGTGTTGGTTTATTCTTGTTTGAATCTGTTATTTCTTTGCTTCTATAGCTTCACAAACAAATTGCTTTTTTTTCAGCCACCCACAGTTATCTGGTACCCTTCAAGCGCTTGATAGCGGAGAGTTGGGAAGGTTCATTGAGAACCTGGAGGTTGGTTGGGATTGTGTTGATCTTTCATAATCTTCTGCTGAAAACCAGAGTTTTTAGCTTGTGGGCATTGTTACTTTCAACTGCCTTGTTCCAGTGAATTCTGAACAGGAATTTGACTTATTTTGTTCAATTCTTTCCCTCCACCATCTTGCCTCAGATAGTGTTGATTCTTTTGCTACCAACTTTTCCAAAACTCATCCCTTACATTGATTCCCTATTTACAAGTTCCTGGACCTGAATTCTTGTTAGATTTAAATATTATTGTAACTCTTAGGAGGGCATCTTAAGCAGCAACATTCCCCTCCGCAGAATTCCTGTGGGCTAGCACCATTTGGAGTCTTACATTTGGTCCCCCGGGCTGGGATCAAAGCACCAACCTTGGGATTTACAGTCCCAACATCAACGTTTGGAATCAACTTTAAAATACAATTTTTCTTCTATTTTTCTCTCTCTTCTCAGATCTGATCCATGGAGGCAACTTATCCTAGAACTAAGTTCTCCCAATTGTTGCACCATCCAGGCAATTTAATTGTGGTTTTTTGTGAAACCCTACTCCTGCCACACTTGTGAGCCACTTTGGAAATCTGCCCTTAGGATATCTTAGGGACCCTGCTCTTCAAAATGGAATATGCTGGTACCTCCTCCTCCTCTGTTTGAGTCAAAATTGTCAATATCAAACCTAAAAAGAAGAACTTAGGCTTCAATGGGAAAAACGTGGAACAATTCTGGGACTCCTATGAGATGGCTGCTGAAGTGGATATTGCAAGTAAACATGATATGGCTTATCAGTTAAAATTTTTTATCTCCTCTGATGAAGTTATGGAAGTAATCAAATTTTTTGATGGATTTGAAACTCATTACTGGAGGCTCTTGAAAAAGGCTATGTTGGCTTATTGGGGAAAAGTAGATGTGGCTAGGTTTACTCTACATGACTTGGATTCTCTGGTTTCTCAATTTATATCCAATTGTGGTGTCTCTTCAGCCTCTGATTATCAGTCTTTTCAAAAGACTTGGGATCCCATTCAGTCTTACTTCATAAGGAACAATCACATTGGCACAGTGGACAAAATTTGAACTTAATTTTTCCAGTATTTTTCTCCAGGAGTGCAGGAAAGGATTAGAGATGAATTAGTTCAATCTGGATCCATGATTACTACTAGAGACAATTGGTTCAAGCTCCCTGTTTTTCTGGTCCTAAGGAGTGTGGTGGATAAATTGATGAAAGGTCAAACAGCTCTCACTTTTGAACAAACCAGATTTGCTGAAAAAGTAAATGCTCCAACCTTTAAAGATTCCAATGAAATCATGAAAAATATGGAAGCAAATTGTAGACCTAAATCAAATCCCCCGGCTAATAAAGAAACTGCTACTGTAGGTGAGATCACCAAGTTACTTCAGGCCTTTGAAAACAAGATGGATCAGAAAGTTTCTTCTTTATCTACTCCTAAACCCTCTACTTCTGTCCCTAAATCTACCCTAGTCTGTTACTACTTTCATAGGGAAGGCCATGGAACTGGAAAATGCTTGGAACTCCAGAAGGATATAAAGGAAACATTGGTGGAGCAGAAGGGGAAAAATTTCTTTCTTCCTCATGGTTCTCTTTTCCCTTTTGATTCATCTTGCCCTATTCATCATGTGGTGGCCTCTTATCATCCTGCACCTCCAATGAAAGGATCCCTTGCTTCCTTAGATTCTCAATCATCCTGTGGTACTCTTCAACCTTGGTATCCTCAAACTATTGCTTCCTCTAGTCTTTCTGGGACTACTCATCAATCTGATCCAGCCAGGAAATGACATGAGGAGCCTAAACCTCAAAAAGACCCTTCCTTGCTAACTTCCATTCTTTGAAAACCAGTCAAAAATCAATCCTCACCTTAGCCTCCTTCCTTTGATGTAGAAAACATGGAGGTAGAAAAGGAGCGACTCATAAAAAGGTTTCCAGATTACCTAGATCCTCCTCTTTCATCCAATTCACCTCAGCCTTCTGATCCCATCTTAGTTCCTGCTTCACCTGACCTTCCTCCCTCCGCCCAGCCCAAAGTTTGATTTGAAAGGGCAATATGCAAGGACTACCCCAATGCTGTGCAAGGAGTATTGAAGGAAATTTCTGATCTCAAAATTCCTGATCTATCTGTGGCTGAAATACTGTCAATCTCTCCATCTGTTGCTGAAGGAATGAAGAAATGGCTCTCTCATTGACGTGTGGAGATTGGTCCTGACAAATTAAAGGTCTCCTCTGGCACTTTGATGGAGGACTCTGGTGGAACTAGTCCTTCTTTAGATTCCAATCTTTACTCCTATCCTCTTTTTTTCCTCCCATGTTATCTTGGTGACTCAGCTAAAACTGTTTCTCCTCTTGTGGAATCTGGATCTCAGCTCCAATTAATTTTGGATGCTATTGCCTGTAAACTCAAACTCAGTCCTAGAGTAAGCTTTAATTCTGCAGTCTTGGGATAGGTTATCAATCTTGTGAATTGGTTGGTATTGTTGAAGATTTCCAAGTCAGGATTGGTCAAAATATTGCTGGAACCTGTCATTTTTGGATCACTTGCTTTGAAGGGCCAATGATCTTCGGACAACCTTTCTTGATGGATTTTGGTGCTACTCTGATGTTTTCTGATCAAGTTGGGGAGAGAATTCTTCTCCCTGATTCTGATGGTAGAAATATTGAAGTCCCCCTCTGTTCTTTGGATTCTAGTTGTTGGCAAATATATTTTCCCAGTAATCCTTCTAAATCATCTTTAAAGGGGAAGCAGAAGGACAATTCCAATTCCTCTCATTTTTCATGGGAATAGTTGATCCTACTGATATTTGTAGTTCTTTTCAGCCTCAGATTTCAACTCAAGGGTCAAATCTCATTCCCCAGGCTTATTTTTCATTTATTTCATCCTTTTAATCTAAACTAGAAAATATGAAAAATCAAAAAAATGTCAAAACAGAAAACCCCAAAAATATTTCTTTTCCCCCTTTCTCTGGATCTGTTGTGTCTTCTTTTCCTTTTACTCTTAGGTCTGATCAATCTTCTCACAGTTCTGGTTTGAATCTCCGTAATGAGTCTAAACTAGATCCTGATCTCAATTCTATTCTTGGTGGTTTTGGTATGGAGGAATATGGGCTTCAGTTCAGGCAATTTGGGGTAGAAGTAAGTCCTCCAAATTAGGCACTGCCAGGGAAACCTTCTACCATCATTTTTGAAACCCTACCTTGTGCCACAAATGTGAGCAATGCATTATCTCCTGGTTCTCACTTTATGGAAAAGGCACCATTTAAGGATACTGCAGAACATCAGATGTGGAAAATTTTGGAACTTGGACTCAGTTTTTGTAATCAAGTCTCACTGGTCAACTCTTTGAGGAAACAAGAACTTCTCTTGTTTTCCACCAAGTACAAGCCAGTTGCCAAGAAGGTCCAACCAGTCAACCAGCCCATGCCTCTCAACCTCTATCCTCCTCTTATGCGTCCTTCCTTATCTCTTGATCATTAATGTGGTCTTCCCCAATCTCTTACTGGTCCCTTTGTGCCCAATGCTCAAGTCACTCCTGAACTTTTGAAGGTGGTCAACTTTGCTCCAAATGGATGGCTTCTTCCTGATGAGTTAAATTTGATCAAAAATATCTTATCTTTAAGAGAAAAATCTATTGCTTTCTGTGAAGAAGAGAGAGTTTTCTTGAAAGAATCCTATGGCCTCCCTTATATCATCCCTGCAGTTGAACACAATCTTTGGCAAAAGAAGAAGATCCCTATCCCTGCTTCTAAAGTTGACAAATTTATTAAGTTGGTCCAAGAACAAGTTTTTACTGGAATATATGAGCAGTCAACCTCTAGTTATTCCAGCCCTTTCTTCTGTGTCCTCAAGAGTGATGGTAAACTTAGAATAGTTCATGATCTCCATCCTCTTAATAAAGTTACTATTAAAGACTCTGGTATTCCTCCTGCTACTGAAAAAGTTGTCAAATCTTTCTCTGGGAGAGCTTGCTATGGTCTAGGGGACATTATGGGAGGCTATGAAGAAGGATCCTTAAATCCTATTTCTTGCCCAATCACTACTTTTGATACTCCTCTTGGTCAATTACAACTCACTTGATTGCCTCAAGGTGCCACTAATTTGGTTGCAGTCTATCAGGCTCAGATGGTGTGGATTCTCCAGGATGAAATCCCTGATCATTCCGGGATCTTTATTGACAATGGTGGAATTAAGGGTCCAGTTTCTGACTATGATAATGAGCTCTTACCTTGGAATTCAGGAATTTGTTGTTTTATTTGGGAATATGCTACTATTTGGAAAGGATTCTGTTTCAAATTGGGGAGGCTGGTTGGTCATGTGGTCTGCCATGAAGGAAGAAGGATGGCACCAGAAAAAGTCAACAAGATCATCTATTGGCCTACTCCAATCAATCCCACTGAAGTTAGGGGCTTCCTAGGTGATGTCACTTATGTTAGCATCTTTATCCCATCCTTATCCAAAATATGTGCACCCTTACGTTCTCTGACCAGGAAAAATGTGTAAGAATGTGAAAAAAACATGTGTCCTCTGGGAATTAAACCCAGGTCTCTCATGTGCATGGCAAGTGTACTACCAACTACACTAAGGACGCTTGCTTCCCAGTGAAGCTGGATATGCTTGTAGAGGTCAATGACAATGTCAATTTGTGAGGACATATGATGAATAGGTAACCAACTACAAGCATGCAGGGACTGAGGTCCTGAAGACTGCATGAAAGCATTCATCATATCTCAACACACCCCCGTGCTGAATGTAGGGTGAAGGAAGCAAGGCAACATGCTAAGATCACACTCATGATGGGCACTTGGGTAGCACTGGGCTCATAACCTGTAAGAATGTGAAAATAACATGTGTCCTCTGGGAATTGAACCCAGGTCTCTCATGTTCATGGCAAGTGTACTACCAACTATACTAAGGACACTTGCTTCCCACTGATCAAGATATGCTTGTAGCGGTCAATGACAATGTCACTTTTTGAGGACATATGATGAATAGGTAACCAACTACAAGCATGCAGGGACTGAGGTCCTGAAGACTGCATGAAAGCATTGATCATATCTCAACACACCCCCATGCTGAATGCAGGGTGAAGGAAGCAAGGCAACATGCTAAGATCACACTCATGATGGGCGCTTGGGTAGCACTGGGCTCATAGCCTGTAAGAATGTGAAAATAACATGTGTCCTCTGGGAATTGAATCCAGGTCTCTCATGTGCATGGCAAGTGTACTACCAACTATACTAAGGACGCTTGCTTCCCACTGATCAAGATATGCTTGTAGAGGTCAATGACAATGTCACTTTGTGAGGACATATGATGAATAGGTAACCAACTACAAGCATGCAGGGACTGAGGTCCTGAAGACTGCATGAAAGCATTGATCATATCTCAACACACCCCTGTGCTGAATGTAGGGTGAAGGAAGCAAGGCAACATGCTAAGATCACACTCATGATGGGCGCTTGGGTAGCACTGGGCTCATAACCTGTAAGAATTTGAAAATAACATGTGTCCTCTGGGAATTGAACCCAGGTCTCTCATGTGCATGGCAAGTGTACTACCAACTATACTAAGGACACTTGCTTCCCACTGATCAAGATATGCTTTTAGAGGTCAATGACAATGTCAATTTGTGAGGACATATGATGAATAGGTAACCAACTACAAGCATGCAGGGACTGAGGTCCTGAAGACTGCATGAAAGCATTGATCATATCTCAACAAGATTCTGAAAGGATTTGGACCCAATATTGTTAAAATTCTTTTCAGTTGCTCAAAATGATGTTTGGAAATGATATAGTTTTTAAGATGATCTCCTATGGACCTGGGGCTGGCAAGATCAAGCTAGCTGTCAATTCTAGTTATCAATCTGTTGGGGCTTGCTTACTCAGGAAGATGAGAATGTTTGGGACTGCCCTGCTCTTTATGAATCTTTTCTATTTTCAGATGTAGAGTCTTGGTATTCTCAGCCCAAATTGGAACTTTGTGGTGTGGCTCAAATGATGAAGGAACATCAAACCTTTCTGTGGGGCCAACATTTCAAACTGCAATTTGATTCTCAATCCATCATTGAGATGATTAATTCTCCCAGCCTCCCCAATGCTCCTATGACTCTTTTGGTGGCCTTTATGCAGCTTTTTTCTATTGATATTGTTCATAGGCCTGGGAAATCTTTCACCATTACTGATGGTTTATCTTTAAAACCTCTTGGAGACAATGAATCTGATTTTGGAACGGATTTCAATGAAGAAGAGCCTTTAATCCAACCTGTCTTCTCTTTCTCTTCTCAAGATTATGCTGGCTTAAATTAGAGCAGTACCTTTTAAATCTCCAAAAACCTCCTGCTCTCTCTGAAAAAGAATTTCAATCTCTTAAAAGAAAGTCCTCTAATTTCTTTTTCCAAGGCTATAGGAGTATTAAAAAAGGAAATCCTTGTGCTCTTATTGTTTTTACTATCCCTTCTAAACAATACTCTATCCTTTAAAGTCTCCATGAAGGTCATGGTCATTGTGGGGAAATCAAAACTTATCAGCAATTATCCAAACAATTCTGGTGGCCATCTCTGAAGAAATCCGTCTCCCAATGGTGCAATAAATGTGAAATCTGTGAAAAATGTGATATCAGGCATGTAGCTGAAATTTGGTAACCCACTGGGGAGTCCACTGTCTTTGGAAGGATTGCTATGGATGTGGTTCATATTAAGGCAGGTGGTGCTAAGTACCTCATTTTTGCTAGAGATGATTTTTCTGGATGGGTTGAAGCAAAGTTTCTCAGAAATCTTATCTCTGAATCAGTGGAAGCTTTCCTCTATGAGACTTGGACATTGTTTTATGGCCTGGCCCCATCTTACTCTACTGATGGTGGCTCCAAATTTGGTGGTAAACTTTCTGAAATGATCCAATCTCTTCCTGGACAACATAGAGTGATTACCCCTTATTATCCTGGAGGCCAAGGCATGGTGGAACAAGGCCATGCTCCTTTGAAGGGTGCACTTTTTAAGCTTGCTGGTGAAAGTGGAAAGCATTGTTCCAAATTCCTTCCTCTTGTTTTCTACTCTGATCAAATCTCAACCAAAAGGTCTACTGGCTACTCACCTTACAAAATCATCTTTGGCCAAAGAGCAGTTCTCCCTTTGGATCTGGAAATGGAATCTTTCTTGGGTATCCCTTGGGACAAGGTGTCCTCAACTACTGATCTATTAGTCTCTAGATCCAAGAAACTGGAGCCAAGTGAAGATGTTTGTGATGAAGCTTATCAGAAGATGATGGAGTCTGAATAAAAATCATTCCAGTATTGGGAGGAAAAGCACTCCAATTGAATCCAGGAATCCTTGAACCCTGGTGATCTAGTTTTACCTTATAATCAATCTTTGGAGACCCAATGGGGCAAGCTTTTCTCAAAATTGTTGGAATGGTCCTTATTGGTTGGTTTTCCAAGTTAGAGGTGGACCTTATTTTTTGGAGGAGCTGGATGGTACTCAACTGGCCAGAAGGTTCTCCTCTGATCAATTTAAGAGTTTTAATTTTTGTGGAGGCAACTTGCCTTTGAAGTAAGTCCTCCCAATTGTGCACCACCAGGGTTATTTGCTGCGTTTTTGTTTTAAACTCTACTGTATTCCACATATTTGAGCACCTGGGAAGCCTTCTCTGTTTTATATCTACCAATTCTAGGGCTCTTTTGGATGGATCAAGATATTTTCCAACCCTTTAATCCCTCTCAAGATCAAGAAATGGCCGATTTTCTGTTCAATTTCCTCATATTTTCACTGCTCTTTATATCTTCAAGTTCAAGATGCAGACTAGGGACATTCTGTAAGTTGGGAGGAGATGTTGTGACCAATCCAGGAAAACTCATGGATTATGGATTTTTTTTGAAATTTGTGTGTACATTCCCTTATCCATCAATACAACTTCAAAAAAATAATATCTCTTGTGTTTATATGGGTACCTATTCATTTTCCATTCTCTCTGCTCTTCCCTGTCCTAGCAGTCTAGGCAGGCCTTCTCTGGCCATCCAACGCCTTCCCCCTCTTTTCAAATCCCCCTCTTGAACGCGCTTCACCCTTATTTTTTGGCCAAGCGTGCACAGGTGGCCATCCCATCCTCAAACCATCACCTCCATCCAATCATCCCCCTCCAAAGATCTCTCAAATCTTGATTGGTCATCAAATCTTGATTGGTCATCCGTCCAGAAACCCTTCCATCCTTGCCTTTGATAAACTTGCACCTACATAAGGTCAAGGTCAACACCCACAAAGCTGTTGATTCTTGCAAAGGCCTTCATCACCTTGCTCTACCAAAGCTCCGCCCAATAAATCTCTGACGCCCGCAACCAACAATTGTTGTTTGCAGCGGTTGTGCTGTCAATTTATAGACACGGATTTGGAACTGCGTCGCGGCTGCGCGCTCAGCATTGGAGGCAAGTGGGCTCAGCATTAGGGTATGCGGAGTCCTCAGCAGCTGCAGCTGCTGGATCAGCAGCAGCCGCTGTTTGGATCCGTACCTAGTGGAGGGGTTGGGCTCAGCATTGAATGTAGCGTGGGTGGCAATCCACCCTGGAGATTGGATTTGGAAGGTAGTGCGCTCGGCTAGGTTCCCGGGCGCGCCGCTTTGGATACGTAGGGGCGGAGCAATCGGCATGCTATAAAGGAACGGATGGAGCGCGCGGATCACACCAGATATAACCGGACAAACTGATACAGACAGGCGCGGGGGGCTCCAAGTAGGGCGCGGTGCAAGGACTGCGTCATGAGAAGGACAAACTGGATGGATGGAACGGCGTACGGACATTGGGGGGAGTTTGGTATGGAGGTGGGGAGAGGAGGCTAGGGTTTCTGTTTTGGGATTGTTTTCTGTTTCCTTGTCATACTGTCATTTGCGTGTGTACTTAGGTTAGGGTTGAGAGGGAGGACTCATCCTCACTCTCAACTCTGGTTTGGGGAGGGGGGAGGGCATGGAATCATACCATCACATCATCGGATTGGATCAATCATCTCACCAAGAGATTAAAGGAACTCATACCGGATACACATCCAGGTGGAAAGTTCTTAGCATTGAAGGATTGGCGATTTCACTCTCTCTCTACTTTTCTTTATCTCTTATCTCCTTATTTCTATTTCTCATTTAAGTGCAACTTTGGGCATCCTCATCTCCTTTCAAACGCAGGGAACCGTTAACTTCCGAACCTTGGGACAATTATAGGGGGATAACCCTTATTCTTTCCACATCTGGGGGTCTGGCCGGGAAGTAACCTTCCGTTTCTTGTCTTTCAAAGGTAACTGGGCGCAATGTCCTATCCATACCTCCCTACAGTTGCTTCCTCTTCTTCTTCTTCTTCCCCTTCCATTTCCAGGTCCGCTACTCCAACCCCACTTGCGTCTTCCATCTCTCCGCTCAACCCAGGACAAGCTAGGCCGTTCCCCCATTGGTCTCCAGTGACCGTGAGCCCACTCGTCTGGTTTGCATCAGGCAGCGCAACTACCCTCACATCCGATTCAACACTGCGGATGTGGAGCAATTCATCTCGAGATACAAAGGTATTGCAGATGCGGAAGGTGCGTTGGACGCCAATAAGGCCCGGCTTTTTGTCCTGTTCATTATGGACAAAGAGAAGCTCCGGGATTTGGAGGAGATGGAAGGCTATGAGAATCAGGATTTGCCAAAACTGAAGGCTGAGATCCTAACGCGGTGGGCTAGGCGCGAACCTCGCTTCCGGGAAAGCGATTTTGACCGCGTGGCCTTGGAGGCAAGCGCGCGCGGAGGAGTCAGAACGTGGGTGGAGCTGGCGGATTACACCTTGACATTTGATTGGATCTATTGGTACTTGTCAAAGAACAAGGTGGTGGCGGGACAGACGGGGGCCATGAAACGCGCGTTTCTGGGCGGTTTAGGCGCTCAACTCCGGGCAAGGGTGCAGTGGCATCTTTACAATCACAACTTGGTTAAGCGGCCATTGGACGGGAGCATTGCGCTCCTTCCGGAGTTGGCTGTCATTTGCCAGGCTGTGGAGAGTGAGCTCGACTTAGAAGAGCTTATTGAGGATACCTCTAAGTCCTTGCCAGAGGGACCGAAGAAATCTGCCCCCCAGGTTTTGGCTCTGGCGCAATTTCCGGCCCTGGTTCCACCTACTTCCACGCGTGTTCCTGTTCCTCAACCCGCGCCCGCCCCTCCGGTAAGTGAATTTACGGAACTGATGAAGGACTTGAAGATCTGCATGAGCGGTATGGGCCAGCAGCAGCCGCGAGGGCCTCCACCTCACATGGTGGAAGGGTTTTGGCCGCCCGGTACCTTTGTGCCGAGGGGGTGCTTGTACTGCGGGGCGAACAGTCATTGGCAATTGGTGTGCAAGGAGCTTACAAAGGATCTCAACGCAGGATTGGTTTGAACGGCGGGGATGGGGTACATGTTTCCAATGGGCAAACAGATTCCGATGGAGCCCAGCCAGCCGACCGCAATGCAGCAGGTGCGCACACGGGTTCAGTAGGCGGGAACAACAGCGCGAGCGTCACTAGGCATTGTTACCGGTCCAGATTGTGGCAACCATCTTGGGTGGAAGCTGAGGTAAGGGTAGTGGCAGCGGAAGAGAAGTCGGCGGTCTCCAATAAGATGGAGGTGGATGCGAAGGAGCAACCCCCGTCGACCATTCCCAAACCGGCCGCACGCGCGCCCGGAATCAAGGCGCCGGCAGCAAATCCTGTGGGGAAGAAGAAAGCGGTGGACATTGTGCATAGGGTGATGGGGAACAAGACTCCGGTCCCGCTGACCTTGCAGGAACTGGCGGCTGTGTCTCCGGTGGTGGTAGAAAAGATGGTGCAGGCGTTGCGGGATTGTGGTCAGGGCCGGGTACCTCAGAAGGTGCAGCGGGTTCATGTGGCGCGGAAGGAGGAGGGGCGCAAGGAGTGTGAGTTGAAATCTGTTTTGACTTCACTTGCTTACGTTCCGATGGTCATAGCGGGGAGGAAGGTGTGGGCTATGGTGGACAGCAGTTCAATGGTGAACCTGCTGCCATTGCGGATGGTGGATGATTTGGGGTTGGTTTGGCGGAAATGCGCAATGGGTCTCCGCACGCTTAACGGAGGGGAGTGTTGTGTGGATGGGGTGGTTGAGGAGGAGGAGGTCAAGGTCAAAAGGTTTGGTAAGCCTCTTTCTTTTCTTTTGGTGGATTGTGGGGATGTGATTTTGGGAAGGCTGTTCATGTTTGGGTTCCAAGCACAAATGGTTTTTGATCCGGGGGCGGGAACTGAGGTGTTGACGGTGGAGGATTTGTCCGGCAGAAGGTTCAAGACAACTATCTGCAATCACGGGCAGGGAAAGCGGAGGGGAGTGTTGGAGTATGAGGAGGAACCAGACGCGGGGTTGGCCTGCGACAGGCAACCCTTGGAGGATTTTTCCTAGTCGACCAAGGAGACCGCACGGAACAAGGTCTGGTTTTGCGCAGGCAGTTGACTAATGAGGAGCAGGGAGGGGGAGGAAGGAAAGTGCAGGGCGCGCACATTGCAGAAGGCGCAACCAATTCTGTGGGGGTTTACCAGGCGCAAATTTCTTTGGGCGGAGAAGCGGAAAACGTGCCGTTGCAAGGGAGTAGGCAGTTGCGACCAGCTGGGGACAGTGGCCAAGTTGGGGGGGAGGTGGTGGGGGAAGGGGATAAGTCTTGATTTGGTGAGGGGGTGCTCTAGCCGGTTCACAGCCGGAACAACTAGACACCCCAGAATGTTTGTTTCTCTATGTTTCTTTCTTATCTGGATTGTGAGGTTTTTGCAGGAAATGCGGGCGTGGCACAAAGCTGGGTCCGTGAACTCAAGGACAAGCCCTGCGGAACCAGGACGCAAGGACAATCCTGCGGATAGGGGAAACGGGACAAAGAGCAATTTGCGGGCGGTCTACGGGCGTCGCGCAAAAAAAAAAAATGTGTTCTTTTCTATTTTTCTTCGCTGTTGGTTTCTTTTTCTCTTTTTCTTTTTCTCTCAGGATATCTCAATTGTGCTTGGTATGGGAATAAGCTTGATTTGGTGAGGGGGTGCTCTAGTCAGTTCACAGCCGGGACAACTAGACACCCCAGAATGTCTGTTCTCTTACTCTCTCTCTCTCTCTCCCCTTACGGTGGCGCGTGCTGGTGTTTGGTTGTTGTGTTTGTTACAGGGTGGGTATGGGGAACTGTGTGGCAGTTTTTCTGGGACGGTCCAGGTGCCCCTTTTGGAACGGTTGTTCACTTATGGTTGCTCACAAAGCAAAGCCCGCGGAAACGGACCTCAATCTCAACCTCATTCTCACAAAGCGCGGTCCCAAACTTTTTCTCAGGAGTTTAAGACCTCGCGCGGATACGTGTATTTTCTTAGGAAAAAGGAAGCGTGGTACAACCAAAAGAAAAAAAAGAAAGGGAAGAAGGGGAAGGGGGGGCAATGTGCCTAAGCCATTCTCATCATCTCCTCCGTTTCCGCCCTTGACAACGCCAGTAAGGCCCGGAAAGACGCCAGGAGCTCACGCCGGGATTCCAAGGATTGAGCGCTGGGAATTGCGAGGAAATCGCAAAGCATTGTGGTTGACCTTTCCGCAAAAACCTCAAAGCCGGCCGTTGGGTGTGCCATTACGATTGGGATTTCCAGGATCTTGGGAGGGCTGGGGGGAGGAGCGGCCGGTGAAGACGGGGCCTCCAGGGAACCAACAGGGGGGCTTGGTGCAGCTGGAGGCAATGACGGGACAATGATGGGTGATGGAGGCAGAGGGACGTTGGGATTTGTAGGCCTCTCATCCGAGGCCTCTTGTGGCGCGGGCGGTGTCTGCAGTCATGGAGGAGGAGGAGAGGGTGCTGGCGCGGCCGCAGGTTGTCTGGAAAGCCTTGGGTCCGGTACTGTTTAATTCATGCCGACAGCGGCGGCCCAAGCGCGGGTCGCCAGGCGCCATTCCTCTGAGGTTTTGTATTTGCTTTGTTGCGGAGGTCTGGCCCGGCAGAGAGGTGATGCTGAGTTGCGGCTCACGTGCGAGGTGGGGGGTGACGGAGCTTGGGGGCGGTGGGATGAAGGTGAACCGGGGGGTGTCCACAAGCCTTCCGAGATTGATTCGTCGTCCAAAACTACGAACGGGTCCAGACAAGCCCTCTTGCGCAGCCTGGGGCGAGAGCTGGATTGAGGGGGAGCTTGGGGCATGCTGTCACTAAGCAAGCAGCAACGTTGGCCGCGACGGCAAGAAAAACAGGCGCGTCAACCAGGGACAATAGAACACGCGTGCCTGTTCTGGGCGCAGAACTTGCATGGGAGCATGGTGGCAATGGAGCGGGAGGAGGATGGGGGAAGGTGGTAGTGGGAGTGGTGGGGGCGGTATTGGAAGTAGCAGTGGTGGTAGTATGGTGAAGCGGTGGAAGACTTCTGGGGACAGAACTCAAGTTGGGGGGGGATGTGGTGTCAATTTATAGACACGGATTGGGAACTGCGTCGCGGCTGCGCGCTCAGCATCGGAGGCAAGCGGGCTCAGCATTAGGGTATGCGGGGTGCTCAGCAGCAGCCGCTGTTTGGCTCCGTACCTAGTGGACAGGTCGGGCTCAGCATCAAATGCGGCGTGGGCAGCAATCCGCCCCGGAGATCGGATTTGGAAGGTAGTGCGCTCAGCTAGGTTTGCGGGCGCTCTGGTTCGGATACGTAGGGGCGGAGCAATCCGCGGGCTATAAAGGAATGGATGGAGGGCGCATGCAAGCGCGCAGATCATGCCGGATATTACCAGACATCCACGACGGGCGCGGACAAAAGGATACGGAAAGGCGCGGGGAGCTCCAAGTAGGGTGCGGTGCAAGGACTGTGTCATGAGAAGGATGAACCGGATGGACGGAACGGCGTACAGACGTTGGGGGAGTTTTGTACGGAGGTGGGGAGAGGAGGCTAGGGTTTCTGTTTTGGGATTGTTTTCTGTTTCCTTGTCATACTGTCATTTGCGTGTGTACTTAGGTTAGGGTTGAGAGGGAGGACTCATCCTCACTCTCAACTCCGGGTTGGGGAGGGGGGAGGGAATGGAATCATACCATCACATCATCGGATTGGATCAATCATCTCACCAAGAGATTAAAGGAACTCATACAGGATACACATCCAGGTGGAAAGTTCTTAGGATTGAAGGATTGGCGATTTCACTCTCTCTCTACTTTTCTTTATCTCTTATCTCCTTATTTCTATTTCTCATTTAAGTGCAACTTCGGGAATCCTCATCTCCTTTCAAACGCAGGGAACCGTTAACTTCCAAACCTTGGGACAATTATTGGGGGATATCCCTTATTCTTTCCACACTGTTGCAATCTTTGCACTGCCACCAACCAATGACTGCAAGCGTTTCCTTGCGGCCGTGGGTGACTTTGCACTAACTTCAAGGATCCCCCCAGCCGACCACAGTTGCGGCCGGTCAAACCCATCATCCACCTCTTCCCACCATCATTGGCGCCATCCAATCTTTATTGATTGGTCAGTTGGTGCTCTCTACGCTCCTCATCCAATCCACCTCCTAGCTCACTGGTCTCCCGCGCGGCTTGTCCGTTGCCTGCGCGGGTCTCAGCTGTTGCCCGGGCCCATCAGCATGTCTGCGGGTCTCTCACTTGCTACACTCCTACCTGTGCCCATCATTGGCAAGGTCTGGGGTCTTCTCATTTATGTGTTTCATGAATCAATTCTTCTTTTTTTTTGAGTTGTTTTTTTTGTTTCTTTTTTTTTCTGTTTTCTCATGAAAATCCAAAAAAAAGAAAAAGCAAAGAAAAAAAGAAAAGAAAAAAAAGAAAAAAAAACTTTTTTTCCGGTCTATCTGTTAACCTCTCTTGTAAATAGTCTACCAACCTCTTTTCTATAAAAGGAGCGGCTCTCCCCTGCCTTTTTTGAATCATCCATGGGAGTGCGTTTGTATTTCCCCCCTTTTATCATAGTAATTTGATCCTAATCCTCATCCTGGGTATATCCATGATTTCCCCTTGATCCTTTGAGCCTTCATGCTCAAATTTTTGATCTGTCAATCTGTGACCCTGCTCCTTATCACCAACCATAGGCTTTCTGGTTGAAGATAATTCTGTCTGTTGGAATTCTTGAGTGTGTTATACCACTCCTTGATCCCTTTTCCCAACCATACTGGTCTTGATCCTTCCCTGATCATCTTTCCAGACCCAGTCACGTTTGACTGAGAGGTTTTTTTAGGCTTGAAACCTGGATTGTTAGACCTCCCTTTATTCTTGAAATTTGAGTTCCGCCATGCTACTCAAGAGTTCCTTGAGAACTGTTGGGTTGTTCTTGTTTGAATCTGTTATTGCTTTGCTTCTAGAGCTTCACAAAAAAATTTCTTTTTTTTGTTCAGCCACCCACATTTATCTGGTACCCTTCAAGCGCTTGATTGCAGAGAGTTGGGCAGGTTGGTTGGGATTGAGTTGATCTTTCCTAATCTTCTGGTGACGACCAGAGTTATCAGCTTGTGGGAATTGTTACTTGCAACTGCCTTGTTCCAGTGAACTCTGAACAGGGATTTGACTTATTTTGTTCAATTCTTTCCCTCCACCATCTTGCCTCAGATAGTGTTGATTCTTTTGCTACGGACTATTCCCAAACTCATCCCTTACATTGATTCCCTATTTACAATTTCCTAGACCTTGATTCCTGTTACATTTAAATATTATTGTTACTATTAGGAGGGAAGCCTAAACAGAACCTTTCCCCTTTGCAGAACTTCCTGTGGCTTAGCACCGTTTGGACTCTTACAGCTCCAACTCTGTGTTCATTGAATCATCACCAGGACCCACAGCCGCTACAACTCCTCCAGCAGCCACTCCCAAAATTCCACAGATCCCATCAATTCCGGCATTTCCACTGGCAAGGTTCAAAGCAATGATGAAAAACACAGACAAAATACTCTGGCGCTTCCTAGCAGTTCCCCACAGGCACACCACAGATGCGCAATGCAAAGTTTTGGAGGCATTCCAAACCCTAGCCCCATTGGCTTGCGCAATGTGGAATTCAAAAAAGGACTTGTCCTTTAATGGTTCCAAGTTCTGGGGTTCTGGCCAGGAAGTAATATTTTGTTCCTTTTCTTTTGAAACTAACAAGCGCAATGTCCCAGTACCACCCATTTACTGTTGCGGGGTCATCTAACGTTACCCCACTCCTCTACCTCCTCCTCCTCCTCCATCTTCTTGGAAGCAACCCTCATCAGGGGCGGGATTTAATGTCCCTTATTCCAACAATGGCGCCAATCACAAGCCCTTTTTCATCAGGCTGCGGGACTATCCTCACATCTGGTTCAACACAGAGGATGTTGAGAGATTCCTTGCGCATCACAAAATTTATGTGAAACATACTATGCTGAATTTCCTCCTCATTGTTTTCAGGTCCATGTAAATATTGTTGAACAAATTCATGGTTTGCCTTCAATTTATGCCAAAATAAAATTTTCAATGAATTTTACGAAATCAAAGCAACATGAAACAAAAATGGTTGTGTATTTTACCCTTTATTTGCCATCAATTCTTTATTAATTACTGTCCATTTCAATAAAGTTAAAATTGATCATCAATTCAATGATTTTATTGGGATCTAGTCAACTATGCAAAGCAAGAATTTGCCAATTACTATTGATAAAACTGGTTATTTTCCTTAATGTTACATCTCCTGGGGTGAGGAGAGATTGGAAAGAAGATTCATTGAAATATGAAATTTTTATATTGTGTTCAAAACACTTCAGAGTAAATTAATCTTTCAAAATTTTCCATTGGTAATTAGTGAGACAGATTTCAACCAAATTCAATGTTGGTTTGTTTTTCTTGATAATCTGTAAAATTTGGTGATAAATTTCACTGGTTGATATTTTTGGCTCAGTTCAAGACTTTATATATTAATTCCACATCTGGGGGTCTAGCTGGGAAGTATCTTTTGTTCCTTGTCTCTTGAAACTAACAAGGGCAATGTCCCAGTACCACCCATTGACTGTTGCGGGGTCATTTAACATTACCCCCACACCTCTTCCTCCTCCTCCTCCTCCTCCTCTGGCTTCTTGGGAACAACCCTCATCAGGGTTGGGATAGGGTGTCCCTTGTTCCTACAATGGAGCTGATCACAAGCCCATTTTCATCAGGCCGTGGGACTATCCTCACATCCGGTTCAACACTGAGGACGTTGAGCAATTCCTTGCGCAATACAGGGGAATCACCAATGCGGAAGGTGCAATGGGTTCAGATAAGGCTTGGCTCATTTTCCTCTTCATCACAGACAAAGAGAAGCTTTGGGATGTGGAGGAGATGGAAGGGTATGAGGAACACTATTGGCCAAAATTGAAGGCAGAAATCTTGGCACGGTGGCGAAGCTGCAAACCTTGGTTTTGGGATAGCAACTTTGAGCAAGCCATGGCAGAAGCAAGCACAAATGGCGCAGTCAGGACGCAGGCGCAATCGGGGGATTATGTAGCAATGTTCAATTGGATCTATCATTACCTGGAAAAGAGCAATGTGATATCCGGGCAGACGGGCACGATGAAGACGGTTTTTTTGGGAGGAATCAGTCTCCCACTCCGCGGGCGGGTGCAGCGGCACTTGTACAACAACAACTTGGTGAAGAGGTTGTTGGATGGTAGCATCACGCTCCTTCCAGACATCCTTGTCATTTGTTGCCCGGTGGAAAGCAAGCTGGACTTGGAGGAACTGATGGAGGACACAGCAAGGTTGTTCCCAACGGGGCCAAAGAAGTCCGCTTCCCACACCCCGGTGGCACCAATGCAAGATCCGGTTGCGGGCCCATCAAAAACAGAACGCGCCCAGGCAAACCCTCTGACAACAAGCCCGGAGGTTAGCAACATGACAGAATTGATGAAGGATTTACGGATCTTTCTGATTCAAATGTTGTCAGGGTTGTGCAATCCCCCTCCTCACCTTGGGGGAGCGCTTCCGTTTTTGCATCCGCCTGTTTTGCGGTTATGAAATTACTGCGTGGACAAGGGGCATTGGCAGTCAGGGTGCAAGAACATGCCAAAGGAACTCAAGGTGGGATTGGTTTGACTGGTGGGAATGGGATTCATGTTCCCAATGGGCAAGCAGATCTCCTCAAAACCTGGGAATCCAACCGTCATGGAGCAAGTGCGCGCACGTGGACAGAAATTGGTGGTAACTTCTCAAGCTTTGCTGGGGATTGTCACTGTTCCAGGGGTATGGCAACTACCGCCCCTGGAAGCGGAAGTGAGGGTTTTATCAATGGAGGAGTTGGCAGCGGTGGAAAGGATGGATGTGGATGCCAAGGAATGGGTACTGCTGGCAGCTCCTAAGCCAATTTTGTGCATTCCGGAAATGGATGGATGGCCAGTGAATCCGGCGGGGAAGAAGAAGGCAGTGGAAATTGTGCACAGGGCAATAGGGAACGAATAAACTATTCCCTTGACCTTCAAGGAGTTGGCAGCGGTGTTGCCTGTTGTGGTAGATGAGATGGTTCAAGCGCTGAAGGATTGCGGGCACAATAGGATCCCTCCAACGGTGCAACGGGTTAACTTGGCTTGGGATGACGCGGAGGGCAAGCTAGCAGGGATGAAATCAGTTTCAACTCCACCGGCTTACGTTTCAATTAAGATTCCTGGAAGGAAGGTGTGGGCTCTGGTGCATAGCGGTTCCATGGTGAACCTCTATGCATCTAGATTGGTTGATGGAATGGGATTGGTTTGGTGGAAATGTGCAATGAGGCTTTGCGCACTTAACCGGGGGGTCTGTTTCCTGGATGGGGTTGTGGAGGAGGAAGAGGTTGAGGTAGCAAGGGTCTGTCAACCACTTTCTTTTCTATTGGTTGATTGCGGGGAGGCTATTCTAGGAGGGCCATTCATGTTTGGGTTCCAAGCGCCAATGAAATTTGATCCGGGGACGGGGACAGAAGCGTTGATGGTGGAAGACTTGTCTGGCGGGCTATAAAAAACCACAATCTGCAATCAAGGATTGGGGAAGTGGACGCGGGATTTGACTAGCAAGGAGCAGGTGGGAAGTAGGGAAGAAGCGCAGGATGTGCGGTTGTTGAAGGACTTATGGCCGGTTAAGATATCAAGGGGGATTACAACGCGGATCCTTCTTCCAAGGACAAGCCCGCACACACCCTTTTTGTCCAGGGGAGTAAACAACTGCCAACCGCTGGGGACAGCAGCCAAGTTGGGGGGGAATGTTGGATGATTGGGGGATATGATTGAATTTGGTGAGGGGGTGCTCTAACCGGTTCACAGCCCGAATAACTAGACACCCCAGAAGTTTTGTGTCCTTATTTTCTTCCCTCTGGATTGTCTTTTTGGATTATTGCTGGCTATGGATGGTTTCTTTAGGTATGGGCACAGCGCAAAGCTGGGTCCATTGATGCAAGGACAAGCCCCTCATCCAAATGCAAACGCATGGACAATTTCCAACAGATGATTCAGGGAACTAGGAAAGCGCATTGCGCAGCACGGATGTGGGTCAAAGATCCAAGGCGCAGGCTTAGCAACTGTTTGGTGTTTGAAAAAAAATCTTTCTTTAGTTTTCTTGGTTATCTTATAGATGGAAGGTGCGGATGGGTTGGTAGGATGGGTTTTGGCGGATTCTTTTTTTTCTATCTCTCATGGATGTGCGCGTGCAGCTGGTTTTCTTTGTACTCTCTCTCTTCTGTAGATAGGTACGGGGAACTGTGTGGCAGGTTGTCTGGGGAAGTCCAGGTACCTTCAGCGGATACTTCTCACTCTCATGGATTCCTCACTCTTGCGGGTTGCTCTCAAAAGCGCAGATCTCGCGTGTGGATGTTCTTACTCTCACCAAATACTCTCAATGGCGTGGATCCTTCTCACTCTTGCGGATCTTGCGCGTGGATCTTATTTCTCTCAGGGGTCTCACAAAGCCCAAAGGCTGCTCAGGATTGCGCGGCAAAAGTCCTTATCTTAGCATAGGCACCGGAATGAAGACAAGATGGAATGAAGGGAGAAAACAAGAAAGGGGGCAATCCGCCTAAGCAGGCCAAGTCCTCATCACATCCTCTGCCTCCTCACAAGATGCCGCGGCTTTGGATTGGAAAGCTGCCAAGACCTTGAGTTGGACATTGGTGGCATGAGCATAGGGAACCGCTAGAAACCGCCGGAGGAGTTTGTCTGTGTCATTCACCATTGCGTCAAACCTTTCCAAGGCAATTGCCTAAACTAGGGGGATTTCTAGGATCTTGGGAGTTGTGGCTGGAGGCGTTGGAGCGGCCATGGGTTCCTGTGACAACTCAATCACCATGGGAGATGGCAAGCGCGTGGGCTCCAGTGATGACCTGGGAGCCGGTGATGGTGATGGCGGCTGTGGAGTTGATTCCAGAGGAGGAGTTGGTCTTGGAGGAGTGGGAGGATGCAGAGGTGGCAGAGGAGGAGCTGGCCTTTCTGGGGGTGGAGGAGGTGTGGCCGGACGGTTCAGAATGTTTGGGTCCATCACCATTACATTCATTCAAACCCGCCCAGCCCACTCATGGGTGGCATTCCAGAAGGCCACAAAGTTTGGGAAATCCTGGAGCCTTGGAGGTCAATCCCGGCAGAATTGCAAGCCCAAGTCATATCTCTGGAGCAATGGATGATTTTGCGGGGCGCGTTGCAGACAATTTCAAGGCAAGCCAGGTGGGGTCCACTCATTTGTCAAGATCTCCTGGTTACTTGAGATCACAAAGAAGTTTCAATGGGTCCTCTTGCATGGGGGACCTTGGGGGAAGTTGTGCGGCATTCCCTCTGACAGGGAGCAACGGCCGTGTCCAGCTTGGCACGGGAAACAGGCACACTGGCCTGGAAGGATTTGGCACGGGAGGCCTTTCTGGCTGCAGAAAGTGCAGGACATATTTGTTGAGGGGTTTGGATGGTCTTTTTCTTTTTCTTTGTTTTATCTGATGAAGGGGTGCAGAGGGGGTGTTATAATTATGGCCAGCAATTAGCTTAGGCAAATGAGCAGTAATTAAAGCAAAAGAAATGCTGGACAACTTTTGTCAATAATTTCTTTATGGGCTCTCACAAATGGGGCAACACGTTGGATGATTTTTTTGATGAATTCAATTGGATGATGAATGGATGATGGAAAACAGAAGGGAGAAGAGCTCCTTAAGTGCAAAAGATTGGCCTCTTGTGAGCCCATGATACAACAAGCCAAAAGGGTAATCAGTCCCTGTACCCTTACAACCAGCCTATTCTGGTTGTTTCTGGTGTTTCCACCTCAATGGGGCTGAACCAGCCCCTGTGCTGTTCAATCCCTGGCTGGTTGTCCGTTACAACCAGCCCTGTTACTTATCTCAGCACTTGTACAGCCCTGGCCCCTCATATGGGCCAGGTGGGACCCAGGACTAACCTGAGTCCAACCAAAATCTCACCTGGGGGGGGTGTAACTGGGGGACATGCCTCCCCCCCCCCTCTTTCTCTCAAATCCCTCAAGGGGGCAGTCAAATCCCCCTACCAGGGGCCCTGGGGGTTGATACCCCCAGGGCGTTGCTACGTTAAGTGGGCTGGGGGGTGGTCAGGTCCCCTCCAGCCCGTTGCTCCTCCCCCTTGGTAAAGGGGGGGAAGAGCTCTCCTTCAATGGTGGGGGGATGGTCAATTCCCCCCCACCTCCGGTTGCCTTGATGCAACTGGCCTGGCCACCTCTTTTGGTGGGGGGGTGATCAAGTCCCCCCCACCATGACCGGTTGCTGGCTGGTTACAACCAGCCAGCCCTCCCCCTCCCCCTTGCAATGGCAAGCAAGGGGAGGGGGAGGAGCCGGGACCACCAGCCCCGCGGTGGCCACCCAGCATGGCAGCCACAACAACGGCCCCATGTGGGCTGTTGGGCCCCATAGACAGCCAAAGGCAAAAACAGCGGCCCCAAGCTGGCCGCAACACAGGCAGTGGCCTTGAGCGGGCTGCGACGCAGGCGACAGCCCCAACCGGGCTGCAACACGGGTGGCAGCCCCAATGGGCCGCCCCAAGCCCAAAAACTAAGTAAAACATACTTTGGCGGGCCAGCCCGTCTGGCCAAGTATGTCCAAAATAAACCTTGGGCCCAATTAAGCCCATACCAGCCCATCTGGCTGTACTTGCCCATATCCCCCAACGGGCCCTAATGGGCCCGTGTACCAATGAGCCTGTTTCATGCGTTTTGAGGCCAGTTTCCCCAAATCAGTGACATCCACATGGGCCTGTATGGTCTGTGTGAGTGTCCAATGGGCGGGAGAGGCCCATATAGGCATCCCATTTGGATTAAACTTATACATAGCACATGCGTAAGTGCATCTGTATTTTAAAAGGGGGAGGTGGTATAGCTTTGTTATAGTGGGATTTAGGTGAGATAGTGGTGGATCTCTGGGGAGAGAAATTAAGTTGGGGGGGATGTGTTGGTCTTTTATAGATGCAAGTTGGAACAGGCTGCGCGCTGTGTGCTCAGCAGT
Organism: Puccinia polysora; assembly: GCA_025617555.3. NCBI lineage: Eukaryota > Fungi > Basidiomycota > Pucciniomycetes > Pucciniales > Pucciniaceae > Puccinia > Puccinia polysora. The sequence continues at coordinate 28,237,852 of CM062616.1, forward strand.
AGCGGCAAGCTCAGCAGGGGAAGCGTGCTCAGCAATGGGTGGGGCTTTGCCACAGCAAGTCGTGCTGCGGGCTCAGCAGCAGTCAATCAGGATCAGCAGCAGTCACATCAGGCTCAGCATCTGGAGACAGGGGATCAATTGGATTGGATTGGATTGGACGGATTGTGCGCAGATTGCATGTTGCAAGATGCGGATTGGATTGCGCAGATATATCTTGGATATTGGAATGGTGCGTTGGTTGGATACGGAAATGTGCGGGGGGATCAAAGTTGGGCACGGCGCAAGGCTGCATCATGAGAAGGAAAAACCTGGTGGACATAATGGCAGGAGGGTAATATGGATGGATATGGGATATGCAATATGCGATATGGGATGGGAAGGATAGGGTTGAGGCTAGGGTACTGTGCTTAGGGGTTGTATTTCATTATTCTTGCTTGTTTCAGGTTGTACTTAGTTTAGGGTTGAGGGGTGGGCTACTTAAGCCGCATCCCCAACCCAGATATCATGGAGCATTGGATCACGGAGGATCACGGGTTGTCATAGGTTTTGGAAGGATCTTTACTCTCAATTCTCTATCTCTCAGTCAAATGGTGAACAGTTGCACTCAGGGTTTACAGAGTTAAGGGATCAATAACTTCTGAACTTAGAACCATTAAAGGAGAATTACTTTTTTGAATTCCACAGCAGATGCGGAGGAGGTGATGAGTACTTGGCTGATGTAGGCGGATTGCCCCCCCTTTCCTTCTTTCTTCCTTGTTTCTATTCCACGCCTATCTTTGTCAAGAAAAAGGAATTTTGCCGCGCTGACCTAAGTAGCCTTTGGGCTTGTGAGAACTTTGAGAGAAATAAGAGCTGCGCGCAAGATCCGCGCTTTGAGAGCGGTCCGCAAGAGTGAGGAGAATCAGCGCCACTGAGAGTATCCGCTGAGAGTGAGGAAAACCCACGCCACTGAGAGTATCCGCTGAGAGTGAGGAAAAGCCGTGCCACTGCAAGGATCCGCTAAAGGTACCTGTACCACCCCAGACAAACTGCCTGATAGTTCCTGTACCCATCTAAAAAACAGAGAGAGCACAGAGAAATCCCTCCCCATGCGCACACCCTTCAGAGAGAGAGGAAGAAAAAAAAGAGTATCTGCCCCAAGCATCTATACCTTCTGTCCATAAGATAACCAAAGAAAAAACTGAAAAGAGAGAGAGAATTTTTTTTTCATTAAGCACCAACCTGTTGCCAAGCCCGCACCTTGCTCTTTGACCCACATCTGCTTTGCGCCACGCGGTTTCCTAGTTCCCTGGATCATCTGTTGTAACTTTTTCTTTTCCCAAAAGCAGGGCTTGTCCTTGCGTCTGCGGACTCAGCTTTGTGCCATGCCTGTTCCTAAAGAAAACTCATAACCTAGCCCTCAATAATCCAAAAAAGGCAATCCAGAGGGAAGGAAGTAAGAAAACCAAAATTCTGGGGTGTCTATTTGTTCCGGCTGTGAACCAGCTAGAGCACCCCCTCACCAACTCCAATCATATCCCCTATTCATCCATTGTCACCCCCCACCTTGGCTGCTATCCCTGGCAGTCTAAAATTGTTTAATCTGCGGGATGCAAAGCACGCAAGCGGACTTGTCCTTGGACAGAGGATCCAAATTGTTTTCCCCTTTGTTGGGATACTATCATAGTCTCCCCTCTTTCTTCATAGATTCCTTTCTGTGTTGGGATACTATCATAGTTTCCCCTCTTTCTTCATAGATTCCTTTCTGTTTCATTTTCATCTTCCATTTCTCCTTTTTCCTTCTCCATGTCTCCACCACATGTCATGTACCCGCCCTCATTGATTCAAACCATCCATGTCACATACACACATGTCACAGACCTCAACTTGATGTACACTACCTGAGGACAGAGGTTGAGTCAGACAGAAGATTCTTTCCTCATCCTTCTGTCTGCTCTCTCTCTGCGTATCCTCAGGTAAGTAATCCTTGTTTTCTTCATTTCCTCTTTATTGCTTCCTGATCTATTTGTCTTCCAAGTTTCCATTCTACTCTATGATCCTTTTATATGAAACTTATCCTTCTGTCTGCTCTCTCTCTGCGTATCCTCAGCTCAACAGGTTATGAGCCCAGAGCTACCTCAATAACCGAACACACTCAGAAGGATCCGTCACAAGTGTCGTCAACTCTGCAACCATGGAAGAAACCAATTCCTCCCACCAAGTTCTGAAAACACTGGCAATCATTCCTCTCAATGCCCCAGGCTCTGAATCAAACTACCTCGACTGTTCAATGATTCTGAGAATTCATTTTCAAGCCTCTGGTGTCAGTTATCTGATCAACAATGAAACACAAAAATCTAATCAAGAAACCTGGTCACAAGACAATTTCGCCGTATGCTCAGTGATCTCTAGATCTATCACTCCATCCAACTTCCAGTTTATACAAAAATATGAGGAGAGCGCCATAGGGATGTGGAATGCCCTGCGCAATGCTCACCAAGATAAATCCTCCAGAGGAAGGATGTATTGGCTTTGGAAACTCCTCCTCACGAGACTCAACAACAAGGATATGACAACCCACCTGTCCAAGATAGTGTCATATGGAGAGAAAATCTCATCACTGATCACAGCCAAAAACCCTCTCAATGCCGACAATCTTCAATCAACTGCCATCCTCCTTTCCTTACCTGATGAATGGTTAAATTGCGTCTCAAGTATGATGAATGAGGAATCTATCCCCTCCTCAAAACTCAACGCGGCCTTGAAGCAAGAACACCTTTGACACCAGACCAGGAATGAGGATGCAATGGCGAATTCAACCAAACTAGATCAACAGAGATCTGGAAACTCCTCCAGCCGAAACCTTGACCATAGACATCCTTGTAATTACTTTTGCACGTACTGCAACATTGAAGGACACTCTTTCTCTAGATGTACAGAGGTCCGAAAAGCGCTAGATCAGGTGAAAAGAACCACTAATAAGACCAAAAATTGTCCCTCCACAAATGATTTGAGGCCCACAAATGCAAATTTAACTAAAACCAAAAACACCAAATCAAACTCCGAATCTGACAACTTCTCCAATTTGCAGATCATATTCCATGCCGGATCAGCCGTATGCAACTCATCATCTAGTTCCCATGTTGCGCAATATGACTTCAACCTCGACTCATGCTGCTCCGTTTCAATGACCCCATACCTTGACCAGATCAGAAACAGGGCTTCAGACAACACTGTAATCCGCCTTGCAAACGGATCAACCATATCATCACTCGAAAAAGGAACTATTTCTTTCCCATTTGGACAACTTAAAGTTCTGGTTGCCCCAGACCTCCACAATCCTCTCCTCTCCGTCTCAGGCATCTGCAATTCCGGACTGATGGTAGTTTTCAATAAGGAAAGCTGCAAAATCTTCCACAAATCAACCTCAAACATAAATTAACAGCCGCTCCAAACCGGGTACAGGAAAGGCAATCTCTATTATCTATCACAAGCAAATGTTAGCAGTGAAGAATCAGTCTATTCAAGTATCTCTCAAGCCTCTGACTATAGTCTTTTTGGCTATCACTGTAGGCTGTCTCACTTAAATCTGAAATATCTCCAGAGATACCTCAAGTCACACAATATAAAACCCCAGCCAAGGAACAAAAGGGATGTTCAGCAATGCACCACCTTCATCCAATCAAAAATGACACAACAATCCTTCCACTCACTTCTGAGCTACCAATCATCAAAACCAGGAGAGCTCATCCATACGGACGTGTGCAGTGTTGAGATCCTCTCCAGAGAGGGCTTCAAATACTTTGTAACTTTCATTGATGACTGTTCAAAGGCACTCTTTGCCTACCCAATCCGGCTCAAATCTGACGTCTTTAAATTTACCAAGTCTTTCATCTCTTTCTTTGAAAACAAATTTGACTTGCAAATCACCACCTTACGGTCCGATAATGGAGGCAAATATCTAAACCACACCATGAAGGAATACCTAGCCGAAAAAGTAATCCTGCACAAACCCGGTCCGCCCCACTCGCCTCAGCTTAACGGAGTTGCCAAAAGATCCAACCGTACAATCTCCAACATGGTTTGTTGCGCACTTCTCTCCTCAAATCTTCCAAAATCATTCTGGGCCGATGCACTTCAACACTGTCTCTACACCTTCAACTCCTACCCTTGCAAGACCCCACAGGGTTTTGTCTCCCCAAACTCAATCCTTGGAGCGACAGACATAAAACCAGATTCTCTTCACCCCTTCGGCTGCCTTGTTTGGTACAAGGTCCCAGAGGCCAACAGGGCCAAATTAGATCAAAAGGGTTGTCCCGCCATCCTCCTCTCCTATCTGGCTGACCACATGGGATTTTGCCTTCTCAACCTAGTCACAAAGAAAACGCTAAAATCTTGTGACTGCCTTTTTGACGAATCCCACTTCCCCTATTTTTGTTACCCCTTCAATCAACCCGTTCATCCTCCAGCTGCCATAGAACTTCCCTGGCCCAACAATCCTCTCCCCCCCTTGTCTGTTCCTCTATCCTCTCCTTTTATCCACCCATCACCTTATTCTCCTATCTGCTCGCCTCCACAACCCTCCCTGCCATTTCAGTCACCACCTCCTCCTCCACTCCCTAACCCCTCTGCCCAACTTGATCCTGTTCCCCTCTCTTTACCCCCCCCTCCTCCAGTAACCTCTTTACCCCCCCCTCCCCCTTCAATCCCTACGCCTCAACTCTTTTGCTCTACCAGCCCTACTCTCTCAGATGACTCCATCCTCCTTCACCCTCCGGCTCTGACACTGTTGGATTCAATTCCTTCCTCCCCTGAGCCCTCTCCTGTCCTCCCTCCCCCAAGCCCCCCTGTCGTTCTCAATCCTCCCCCTACTGCTTCACCTCGCCGGTCATCTCGCGTCTCTCGCCGGCCATCCCGCTACGGTAACTATTCCGGCCATGCCTCCGTAAAGGACAATCTTGTTGCTCCCAAGACCTGGAGACAGCTCATGCGTTCGCCTCACTGCCGTTGGTGGCTCCTCTCAGCTCAGGAGGAGATGTCCTCCCTCCAGGGCATGGGCACGTGGACTCTTGTTCCGCCTCCGAAGGGTTGCAAAATCATCCGCAGCAAGTGGGTCTTCAAGGTGAAGAGACATCCGGACGGCTCCATTCTCAAGCTGAAGGCCAGACTCGTCGCCATGGGCTTTTCTCAGGTCCACGGTTTGGACTTCTCCAAAGTTTTTTCCCCCACCCTTTGCCTTGAGACGTTGCGACTTCTTCTCACTCTTCTAGCCCACAATAACTGGGTTGGCCGCCAGCTGGATTTCAAGACAGCCTTCCTGAACGGCCGTCTCAACAAACCCGTCTACATGGCACAGCCCCCCGGTTTTGAAGACCCTCGCCACCCAGATTGGGTCTGCAAAGTCACGCGGTCAATCTACGGCCTCAAGCAGTCCCCTTGTCAGTGGAACATAGAACTCAACTCGGCTCTCCTTTCTCTTGGCCTCTCCCGGTCTCTTTACAATCCTTCTCTTTACTATAAACTCTCCAACGGGAAGCTCATTGGTGCTTTTACTGCCCACGTTGACAATCTTGCCATTGTCGGGACCAACTCCTTTTTCCGGTCCTTTATCCAGTCCATCAGGAAACGCTTCAAGGTTGGTTCTGATGATGATCTCTCCCTTTTTCTCTCTCTCTCCATCATCCGTGACCCTGCCAGCAAAACCCTCTCCATCTCTCAGGGTCACTACATTTCCACCGTCATGCAATCTTTCCTCCCCAACGACACCAAGGCCGTTTTCTCTCCGACTGACTCTAAATTCAAGAGTCTTGTTCAATGCGCGTCTAATTCCCCCCCATCCCCTCCCCAATACGGTCAACTAATTGGATCCTTACTTTGGATCTCCCCATGCACCCGTCCCTATGTTGCCTTTGCTGTCAATAAGCTTTGGCAGTTTCTTCAAGACCCGTTGCTCGAACATTGGGACGCCGCTCTCCGCATCCTACGCTGCCTCTATGGCACTCGGCATCACCGCCTCACTCTTGGTGGCCCTTCCATTGACCTAACCGGCTATTCCGACTCCGATTGGGCCGAAGACAAATTGGATTGCCGCTCCACCTCGGGGTACACGTTCCGCCTGGGGCAAGGTGCAATCTCCTGGAAGTCCAAGAAACAACCAACCGTCTCCCTCTCCAGCACCAAGGCCGAATACAAGGCCCTCTCCAACTCATGCAAGGAGGGGCTCTGGCTCCGCAACATCCTCTGCAAATTACATCTCCGGGATTCCTTGCCCGTGCCACTGCTTTTCAACAACGAAGGAGCCAAAGCTCTTGCCAAGAATCCCAAACACCACTCCCGGACAAAGCACATCAATGCCCGTCACCACTTCATCCGCGAGTGTGTTGACAGGGGGTATTCAAGGTAGGCCATGTCACCACAAAGGACATGCTAGCAGATATGCTAACCAAGCCGCTGTCCAGGATCCTTCTCAAAACTCATCAGCAAACGTTTGGTCTCATTGGCTCTGGCTAGCAAGGGGGGGTGTTGGGATACTATCATAGTCTCCCCTCTTTCTTCATAGATTCCTTTCTGTGTTGGGATACTATCATAGTCTCCCCTATTTCTTCATAGATTCCTTTCTGTTTCATTTTCATCATCCATTTCTCCTTTTTCCTTTTCCATGTCTCCACCACATGTCATGTATGCGCCCTCATTGATTCAAACCATCCATGTCACATACACACATGTCACAGACCTCAACTTGATGTACACTACCTGAGGACAGAGGTCAAGTCAGACAGAAGATTCTTTCCTCATCCTTCTGTCTGCTCTCTCTATGCGTATCCTCAGGTAAGTAATCCTTGTTTCTTCATTTCCTCTTTATTGCTTCCTGATATATTTGTCTGCCAAGTTTCCATTCTACTTGATGATCCTTTTATATGAAACTTATCCTTCTGTCTTCTCTCTCTCTGCGTATCCTCAGCTCAACACCCTTTGCTATCCAAACCAGCCATCTTGTTGAATGAAGTTGAGCACTGAACAAAGAATTCTTTCACATGCAAAGCCACAGCCTTCCGTTTGAGCGGAGTTCAATCCAATTCCTCCAACTGGTAACTACCTCCGGTGAGGTTGGACGTCACGCGGAAAGGACCATTTCATTGATTTGCAAACAACTTCCCCCAGTTATTTTCCAGGATCCAGTTGTAAAGCAGAACAAAGTCCCCCTTCCGCAATGGATCTTGGAGTTTGTGGGCACAGCGCTTGTCCCAGTAGCAGACAAACTTTGTGTGGGTTGCCTTCAGCCTCCCAGCCGCTTTCTCCAAAATCTTGTCCCGTTGCAGGAGTTGCTTGGAGCGGGCCTTGACTAGATCCCTGGACATCTTAACCTTTCACCAATCAATACCCAGAAATTTTTCCAGCTCAATTTACATCAGAAGCACAGGTTGTTGCCCAAATAGCAGCTTGTAGGGCAAATAACCCATCAATCTCTTCACCAAAATCCAATCCTCAAAAAGAACTACCAGAAGGGTTTCCTGCCACCACTTACCATCCTCCCTGCACATTTTCACTTTTTCTTCCTGGATTGGCTGGTGACCACGCTCAATCATCCCTGTGCCTTCTGGATAGTACTCAGTCACTCGCCCCAACTTTGCTCCAAAACTTTGTACTAACTCCGCCAGCTGTCCCGGGAACTCCGTGCCCCCATTGACGGTTACCAAGCAAAGTGATCCCTAACATGCAAAACAGTCTTCCTCCAGAAGCTTCCCAACTTTCTCCCCCAAGAGCTTCACCTGCGGTCGCCCTTCCACCCATCCCAATACATTTTCATGCGCAACAAGGAGGTAGGCAAAATGACCTGCCTTGATGTGTAAGACATCCAGGGAAACCTGCCCAAACAAGGTGTCCTCACCAGTGGGAATACCTACTTTGAAAAGCAGCATCATGCTTTGCTTCTGACATGCTTTGCACAACCGTTGTGGTGACCAATCCGGGACACCTCATGGGTTATGGAAATTTTTGAAGTTTTTTTACATTCCCTTATCCATCAATACAACTTCAAAAAAAAAATCTTTGTGTCTCTATGGCTACCCACTCATTTCCCACTTTCCCAGCCATTCTCTGTCCTAGTGGTATAGAAGGCCTTGCTTGGTCATCCAATGCCTGCCCCCTCTGTTCAAATCCCCCCCTTGCACGTGATTCCCCCTAAATTTTTGGCCAAGCGCGCGCAATCAGCCATTCCCTTCCCAACTCATCACTGCCATCCTCCTTCATGGATCTCATCAGCCATCAACCGCCAATCTCATTGCCATCAAGCTTCCCATCCATGCTGGCATTCACCAATGACCGCAAGCAATGCTTGCGGTTGTTGGAGATCCCAAGACCAGCCCATCATTGGATCACTTGTTCAAAATTGATCATGGGAACCATCCTCAATCAATCAATCCCATGACCAATCTTGCTCTGTCCTTGCCCTTGGCAACATTGCACCAGCCTAGTGTTGGTTTTGACACCAGTGAAGCCATTGCTTGTTGCAAAGGCCGTCATCTGCCTCCACCAATCATTGCCCCCCGCTGCCACAACCGCCTTGGCCGTCTCCAGCCCCTGTCCTTTCCCATCCTCCTCCAACCATCCCTGCAAGATCAGTTGTTCCCACAACCAGTCTCAAGACCTCATCTCTCATTAGTTGGTCATCCAACTATCAATGCATTCCCTCCAGCCCATTGGCTCCACCTGCTCCAATCATCATCCCCCCTGGCCCTCTCCTCCAGCCGCTCTCATGCAACCGTCTGCGGCCAGCAATTGCCAGGGCCTGTCAGCATGTCCACGCGGTTTTCCACCTGCGGGTCTCCTGCCCGTGCCCATTATTGGTACAGGCGGGGTTGCTGCTCCATTTCTCCTCACCTAAGATTTTTTTTATTTTTATTTCAATTTTTTTGTTTTCTCTTCTGTTTTTCTCATGTCTATGAAAAAAAAAAAACTTTTTTTCCGCTCTATTTTTAAATCTCTCTTGTAAATACTCAACAGACCTCTTTTCTATAAAAAGAGGGGCTCTCCCCTGAATTTTTCAAATCATCCATGGAAATGTGTGTGTATGTCCCCCCGTAATCATAATAATCTCATCCTAATCCTCATCCTGGGTATATCCATTATTGCCCCTTGATCCTTTGAGCCTCCATACTTGGATTTTTGATCTGTCCATCTGTGACCCTTATCCCTATCACCAACCATAGCCTTGCTGGTTGAAGAAAATTCTGTCTGTTGGAATTTTTGAGTGTGTTATACCACTCCTTGATCCCTTTTTCCAACCATGCTGGTCTTGATCCTTCCCTGATCATCTTTCTGGAGCCATCATGATTGATTAAAGAGGTCTTATTAAGCTTGAAACATGGATTTTTATACCTCCCTTTATTCTTTGAAGTTGAATTCTGCCACACCGCTCTTGAGTCCCTTGAGAGGTGTTGGGTTATTCTTTTTTGAATCTGTTATTGCTTTGCTTCTAGAGCCTCACAAAAAAATTGCTTTTGTTTTTTACAGCCACCCACAGTCATCTGGTACCTTTCAAGTGCTTGATTGCGGAGAGTTGGGCAGGTTCATTGAGAAACTGGAGGTTGGTTGGGATTGAGTTGATCTTTCCTAATCTTCTGCTGACAACCAGAGTTATTAGCTTTTGGGCATTGTTACTTGAAACTGCCTTCTTCTAGTGAAATCTGAACAAATCTTTGACTTATTTTTTTCTAGTCTTTACCTGCACCATCTTGCCTCAGATAGTGTTGATTCCATTGCTACCAACTGAAGAGATTTTATTGATCAAAAGCCATACACAATACTGAAGGAGGATGAGACTGCACTAGGTTAGATAAGAATAGATATTTGAGAGAAGAAATGGGATTGAGTCAAGGTTGATTTGTGAGTCAAGTTCAATTTGTGAGTTGGAAAGTTGAGGCTGGCTTTTCAAAATCCAGATGAGTGCTTCAAACAAGGAGTGAATTGAGATGTGATGAATCTCACCAGGCAGTCATTGAGGCATGTGGTAAAAAGAGTGAAGGTTGAGTGAGGGTGTAGTGTGGGTGGATGATAAGAGAAAAAGAAGAACAAAAGAAGAATGATGAAGAAAGAAATGAAGAAATAAAAAGAGATCTGATCAATTGAGGAGAAAAGAAATTCTGAGAATGTCAGAAATTGAAGGCAATTAACTGAGGTGTGATCTTCCCATTTTGTTCATCCGGGATCCCTGCGCCTCAGTTGGGTGTGTTTCCGGGTAGATTCTGAGATTGGGGGTCCGCAGTAGAAGTCAGGTTCCCCCGTTTGACTGAGAGTCAGGCTCCCTCATGCCTGTGAAAACTTGACACGCCCCATGCCTGGAGATATGACAAACCCTACAACATCAACCGAGCCAACATCATGATGCACAAAACAAAATAAAATGAGGAAGAAAAAGAAGAAGAGGAAGAAAGAGGAACAAAAAAAGGAAAAAAACGCTATGTGGGCCTGAGAGATCCAAAGAATGATTGAAGAAGCTCAAGACTAGCAAGATTTGAGCTTTTGGTTAGAGCGTCTGCGGGCATTTCTTCTGGCCTAATGAGTTTGACCATGATATTCCCTCACTTCAGTTCTTCTCTCATCCCCTTGGTTTTCAGGTCCAAATGATGAGTTTTAGAGTTGGATCCAAATCTTTTGATCTTGTCAATTAGGCCGCTGTTATCGTTGTGAATTGCAATGGCAGTCAACTTGGTTGAAAAGATTTTGCATGCTAGAGCCCTAATCCAGGTTGCCTTGTGGAATGCATCATCAAATGCATTGAGATTGGTGTCCGTGGAGCTGAAGGTGATGTTCTTCTGATTGCAACTGTTCCATGACACAATGCATCCGTACGCAGCGCAGACATAGCCAGTTTGAGAGCTTTGAGTGTCTGGATTGTCTGCCCAACATGCATCTGAGTAGGCGGAGATTGGAGAGTCAGTGGTTTTCACTTTCAGGCTGAGTTGAATGTGCGGAGTCCCCTTCAGGTACTTCCAGGTTTTCTTTACTTTGTTCCAGTGGGGTAGACCGGGTTTGATGTTGAATCTTGACAGGCTGGAAACTGCAAAGCTAATTTTGGGTTGTGAGTAGCACGCAATATGATTCAACAGGCCAATTGCCAATCAATAGTTGATGTTGAGAGTCTTGAACTTCTTGAACTCTTTGTTGGTGGTGGGTTTGAGTTGAAGATTCTGATTCAACAGAGACTTGCTTGTCCTGGCTTCTTCCAGGCCAAGTTCTTTGAGACCATATTCAATGTGTTTAGGCTGGCTGAGAAGGATTTTGTCCTCCAATACCTCTATTTTCATTCCCAGAATGGTGTCAGGTTTTTTTGCAGTGGACCCCGAGAAGAAATTTAGAAACTTTTTCTTGAAGTCATTTCCGTCTCCAAAAAGGATCAAGTTGTCTACGTGAAAGAACAGTTGGTACTTCCCATCGCGTGACAGGTAGAGGCATGGGTTGCACAACAATTCCTTGAAGCCTAATTCTTTGAACCACGCTGTGAGAGTTTCATACCAATTTTTTGGCGCCTGTTTGAGACTGTAAAGAGATTCTTTGAGTTTGAGGTATTGTGAGGTCCTCTTCAAGCCCTTGGGAGTACAAATGATGACTTCCTCATCAATTGGTGAGTGAAGAAATGGGCTTTTGAGATCAAATTGTTGAATCCTTTGCTTAGATTTGTGAGCATACAGAAGCAACAGTTGCAGGGTGGAAGGTTTCCCAGTAGGAGCAAAGGTGTTGGTGTAGTCTAAGCCCTTGATTTGATTGAATCCCTGAACACACAGTCAAGCCTTGTATCTGACAGGGTCTCCGTGGCAGTTTTGTTTGATCTTGTAAATCCAAGTTGTCTTGAGGGAATTCTTAGGCTTGGGACCATCGTACTCTTCCCACACAACTAGATCTTTGATTGAGGCCAACTCCTGGTCCATTGCCTCAATCCACTCAAGATTTTCATCACAGCCAAGAGTGTTGTCATACGTTTTTGGCTTGTAATAGTGATAGAAACCGTACCTCTGAGGGGGTTTGATGCAAGACCTATCCCTAAGAACCCAACCTGCTGGTGCGGAATCTGACTGAAGGGGTTGCTGAGAGTTTGAGTTGCCCCTCTCCACAGGCGTTGGATTTGCTAAGTCTTCCAAAGAAGAAAGGCTGACAGAATCAACTTTGTCTGTTGAGCTGGCCAATTCACCTGATTGATCGCAATATCGCGTCCAAGGAGTTTGAGGAGAATTGAGGTTTGAATGGGCCAGCTCAGGCGTTTGAGGACCCAGATCATCTGCGTGTGAAGAATCACCGTGACCGGGCAGGGGATTGACGTTGCAGGTGAGACTGGGTGCATTTGTTCTTGGCATGGATAGAAATTTGACATGCTTTGAGGAGATAATAGAACCGGACTTTTCAGTATGCAATACAAAAGAAGCAGTGGATTAAAGCCTACTAGAGTGCCCTCTTCTCCCTTAAAATCAAAGTTTGACCCCTTTGGTTGCTTTTTGATGAGGTAAACACAGGGGCTCCCAATTGGCTTGAGGAAAGAGGAAGGTAGTGGTTGACTGTGCATTTTCAGCCAGGGCATTGTATCTTTGACTTTTGTTGGGATGTGATTCAGCATGAGACAACATCCTTTGACAACTTCATGCCAAACTGAAGGTGGAAGCCTGCTGTCTTTGAGTGTGGCCCTGGTTGACTCCACGATCGTTTGATTAGCTTGTTCTGCCCAACCATTATGTTCTGGGTGATAGGGTTCTGATATGATGTGAGTGATATTTTGTTCTTCCAAGAACGTTGACAGCTTTGAGTTTAAATATTCAGTTCCCCCGTCTGAGAAGACCTTGGAAGGATATGTACCACAGTGTTGGTGTTCTTTTTTGAGAAGATCAATAATGATGTCAGCAGCCTTGTCCTTGGAGGCAATTGGAAAGGCCGCTAGACAGCCACTGGTGTTTTCAACAAGAGACAGTATGAACAGGTGACCTGACTTGGATGAGGGTCAAATAGGACCCATCAGGTCAAGATGAATTTGGTCAAGACCCTTTGTGGATCTGGTGGATGAGTGGGTGAAAGTAGACTTGGGGATCTTGCTCTTGACACATTCCACACATTGAAACTTCTGCAAAACGTTGCTGGGGATGTGTTGGATGAGGGGAGCCAACCTTGCCATCAAAGCATGGCCGTATTTCCTTGGAATCTTGAGAAGAGCGTCTTCAGGCGTGGATGAGAGGGTCAAAAGATGGGTTTTCAAAGAAGGTGAGAGGCCAAAGGTGGGAGTAGGCAGGGTACATATGTTATTGTCAACAGTCCCTTTCAGTATTAGATTGCCCCTGTGAGAAACAGTGAATGGCTTGTTGCTGGAGTGGATCAAGCAACCCTTGGCGTTCAGGGCTCCAGCGCTGATCAGGTTGATTGTCACATTGGGGACGTAGAACGCATTGGTGATTTTGAGAGTGAGGTTCTTCCAGTGGAGGAAAGATGTTCCTTTCCCCTTTATCACTAGGCTAGCTCCTTCCTTTCCTGTTTTTATTGGATTGCTGGAGTGAGGTTCCATTTCACAGAAGTAGTGAGAGTTGTTGATCATGTGAACAGAAGCTTCACTATTGAGTAAGAAACACCGGTTAGGGTCTCCGCTTTCAATCCATTGATTCAGAAGAGCAAGGTAATGTTCTGAATGAGAATCTACTTTCCCTTTTTTTCTGTTCTTTTTTCCTTTCCATTTGGCCTGGTTGTCTCTCCACCATTCAGTAGCCGCATCTGGATGGAGGTGCCAGCAGTCCGCGGCAGAGTGATTCTTGTCTTGCCCTGGATGGTGATATCCTTCAACGCATCTTTTAGGATTGGATCCCTTGATTGAGTGAGGATGACATGAGGATTTGCTTCCAAACAGAGAAATATCTCCCTTTTAACTTGAATTAGCAATGGAGGATTGAGCCAAGGATTTGTTGTTCAGTTGGGTGAGATGATTCAGGACATAGTCAACAGACAGTTCCTTATCAGAATGCATAATTTTCCTCTTGAAGTTGTCCATGGAAGAAGGAAATTTGTAGAGGAGGAGGTAGGCCACGTTATTGTCTGGGAGTTTGATTCCTACTTTGGCCATCTTTTTAAGACAAACCTTGATCCTAGTGATGAAATCAACAATGTTGTCTGGGTTGAATGTGAGATAGAGAAAGCTTTTGAACACTCTAGCCCAATTTGAAGCCTGCAAAAAAGCAATTTTTTCAAATTGAGGGCTTAGACTACACCGACACCTTTGCTCCTACTGGGAAACCTTCCACCCTGCAACTGTTGCTTCTGTACTCTCTCAAATCTAAACAACGGATTTGACAATTCAATGTCAAAAGCGCATTTCTTCACTCACCAATTGATGAGGAAGTCATCATTTGTACTCCCAAGGGCTTGAAGAGGACCTCACAATACCTCAAACTCAAAAAATCTCTTTACGGTCTCAAACAGGCGCCAAAAAATTGGTATGAAACTCTCACAGCATGGTTCAAAGAAGTAGGCTTCAAGGAATTGTTGTGCAACCCATGCCTCTACCTGTCACGCGATGGGAATTCCCGACTGTTCTTTCACGTAGACAACTTGATCCTTTTTGGAGACGGCAATGACTTCAAGAAAAAGTTTCTAAATTTCTTCTTGGGGTCCACTGCAAAAAACCCTGACACCATTCTGGGAATGAAAATAGAGGTATTGGAGGACAAAATCCTTCTCAGCCAGCCTAAACACATTGAATATGGTCTCAAAGAACTTGGCCTGGAAGACGCCAGGACAAGCAAGTCTCTGTTGACTCAGAATCTTCAACTCAAACCCACCGCCCACAAAGCAAATTTTTGAATAATGGCCTTCCACAGTAGCTTGGCAAAGTTCCTGTTTTTGGCCGTGAAGATGTTTTCATGAGCGGTGGAATCGAGTTTGGAGATAATGAGTAGTTTGAGTTTGTCGTTGACATAATTCTCCAGAACACAGGTCTTGTCGTTTATTGCCGTTGAGCATCCTCTGACATCCAGAATTGCATCCATCTTGTCTCTCCAGATGCCGTAATTTTATTCTCCAAGAAAATGGATTGTCTTGAGAGCAGTCTTCAGCATTTTCTGTCAAAAGTCCATCATGGCTGGTTAGGTTACCTCCCTCAGTCTTTGTATTGGTTATTTGATGAGTTTGAGGAGAGGCCATTTGGCTTTTAACCGTGAAGAGATTTCATTGATCAAAGGCCATACACAAGACTGAAGGAGGATGAGACTGCACTAGGTTAGATAAGAATAGATATTTGAGAGAAGAAATGGGATTGAGTCAAGGTTGATTTGTGAGTCAAGGTTGATTTATGAGTTGGAAAGTTGAGGCTGGCAGTTCACAATCCAGATGAGTGCTTCAAACAAGGAGAGAATTGAGATGTGATGAATCTCACCAGGCAGTCATTGAGGCATTTTTTACAAAGTGTGAAGGTTGATTGAGGGTGTAGTGTTGGTTGATGATAAGAGAAAAAGAAGAACAAAAGAAGAATGATGAAGAAAGAAATGAAGAAAGAAAAAGAGATCTGATTGATTGAGGAGAAAAGAAATTCCAAGGAGATCAGAAATTGAAGACAGGTAACTGAGGTGTGATCTTCCCATGTTGGTCGTCTGGGATCCCTGCGCCTCAGTTGGGTGTGTTTCTGGGTAGGTTCTGAGATCGGGGGTCCGCAGTAGAAGTCAGGTTCCCCTGTTTGACTGAGAGTCAGGTACATTTAAATATTATTCTAAATCTTAGGAGGGCAGCCTAAACAGCACCTTTCCCCTCCACAGAACTGCCTGTGGCTTAGCACCATTTTGAGCCTTAAATTTGGTCCCCTGGGCCGGGATTGAACCAGTAACCTTGGGATTTACAGTCCCGTCATCATCAAAGTTTTGAATCAAAATTCAAAATCCAACTTTTTTTGTTCTCTGTTTCTCTCTCTCTTCTCAGATCTGATCCATGGAGGAAACTTATCCTAGAAGTAAGTCCTCCCAATTTGTGCACCATCCGGGCAAGGTACTCATGAAACCCTACTCTTGCCACACTTGTGAGCCACTTTGGAAATCTTCTCTTTGGATCCTCTAGGAATTCTGTTATTCAAAATGGCATATACTGGTACTCCAACAACCTCTGCTTGACCAAAGATGTTCAAGATCAAACCTCAGAACCAGAACTTAGGGTTAAATGGGTTAAATGTCAAATGGTTCTTGGACTCTTATGCAATGGCTGCTGAATTGGATGGAGCCAGCAAATTTAATATGGCCTACCAGTTACAATTCTTTATCTCCTCTGGTGATGTTATGGAATTAATTGAGTTGTTTGAAGGATTTGAATCCCATGACTGGACACTCTTGAAGCAGGCTATGTTGCCATATTGGGGTAAAATAGATGTAGCCCAGTTTACTTTGCAGGATTTGGATGATCTTGTCTCTCAATGGATCTTGAATGGTGGTGTCTCTTCATCCAATGACTACCAGTCTTTTAGGAAGTCTTGGGATCCTATCCAAAACAATCACATCAATTTGGTGGAAAAAGTTTGAGCAAGATTCTTCCTATCTTTCTTTTTTGCTATGCATGAAAGGATTGAGGATAAATTGGTAAAATCTGGATCTATGATCACCACCAGGGATAATCAATTCAAGCTCCCTGTTTTCCTTATCCTTAGGAGTACTGTGGATTAATTTATGGAAGGTCAAACAGATTAAAATTTTGAAAATCCTAGAACCACTGAAACATTCCATGCTCCTTCTTTTAAAGAATCAAAATATGTTATGAATAAGATGATGGAAGATAAAAGACCCAAAGCAGATCCTAATTTTACTTGAGAACCTACTACTCTAGACAAAATAAATAAGATGCTTCAAGCTTTTGAGAAAAAAATAGATCAAAATATTTCTTCTCTTTTTACTCCTAAGCCCTCTACTTCTGTCCCTAAATCTACCCTGGTCTGTTACTACTGTCATAGGGAAGGCCATTGAACTGAAAAATGCTTGGAACTCCAGAAGGATATAAAGGAAAAGTTGGTTGAGCAGAAGGGGAACAATTTCTTTCTTCCTAATGGTGCTCTGATCCCTTTATTTTTTTTTTCTTGCCCTATTTGACATGTGGTGGCCTCTTATCAGCCTCCACCTCCAATGAAAGCATCCCTTGCTTCCTTTGATTTCCAATCTTACTGTGATACTCTTCAACCTAGGTATCCTCAAGCTATCTCTTCCTCTAGTCTTTCTGGGACTACTTATCAATCTGATCCAGCCAGGAAAAAACATGAGGAACCTAAGCCTCACAAAGCCCCTTCCTTGCCAACTTCCATTCTTTGAAAACCAGTCAAACATCAATCCTCACCTGAGCCTCCTTCCTCTGATGTAGAAGACATGGAGGTGGAAAAGGAGCCACTCATGGAAAGGTTTCCAGATCACCTAGATCCTCCTCTTTCATCCAAGTCACCTCAGCCTTCTGATACCATCTTAGTTCCTGCTTCACCTGAACTTCCTCCTTCCACCCAGCCCAAATTTTGATTTGAAGGGGGAATCTCCAAGGACTACCCCAATTCTGTGGAAGGAGTATTAAAGAAAATTTCTGATCTCAAAATTCCTGATCTATCTGTGGCTGAACTCCTGTTGATCACTCCATCTGTTGCTGAAGTAATGAAGAAATGGGTCTCTCTGCGACATGTGGAGATTGGTCCTGAAGAACTTAAGGTCTCCTCTGGCACTTTGATTGGGCACTCTGGGGGAACTAGTCCTTCTTCAGATTCCAATTTTTACTCTGTCCTCTTGGTTTCCTCCCCTGTTATCTTGGTGACTCAGCTAAAAATTTTTCTCCTCTTGTGGACTCTGGATCTCTGCTCAACTTAATTATGGATACTATGGCCTGTAAACTCAAACTCAGTCCTAGGGTCAGCTTCAATTTTGCAGTCTATAGGATAGGTAATCAATCTTGAGAATTGGTTGGTATTTCTGAAGATGTCCCAGTCACAATTGGTCAAAATATTGTTTGAACCTGTCATTTTTGGATCACTTGTTTGATAGGGCCTATGATTTTGGGACAACCTTTCTTGATGGTTTTTGGTGCTACTATGATGTTTTCTGATTGAGTTGGGGAGAGAATCCTTCTCCCTGATGCTGATGGTAGAAATATTGAAGTCCCTCTCTTTTCTTTTGATTCTGGTTGTTGGTAAAGAGATTTTCCTGGTCATTATTCAAAATTATCTTTAAAGGGGAAGCAGAAAGACAATTCCAATTCCTCTCATTTTTTATGGGAATAGTTGATCCTAACAATTTTTTAGTTCTTTTCAGAATCAGACTTTAACTCAAGGATCAAATCTCATCCCCCAGGCTTATTTTTCATTCTTTTCATCTTTTTCATCTACACTAGAAAATATCAAAAATCAAAAACATGTCAAAATAGAAAAATCCAAAAATATTTCTTTTCCACCTTCCTCTGGATCTTTTGTTTCTTCTCTTCCTTTTACTCTTATTTCTGATTAATCTTCTCACAGTTCCGGTTCCAATCTCTGTTATGAGTCTAAACTAGATCCTGATCTCAATTCTATTCTTCGTGGTTTAGGTATGGAGGAATATGGGCTTCAGTGGAGGCAATTTGGGGTACAAGTAAGTCCTCCAAATGGTGCACCGCCAGGGAAACCTTCTACCATCATTTTTGAAACCATACCTTGTGCCACACATGTGAGCAACGTATTATCTCCTGGTTCTCCCTTTATGGAAAAGGCACTCTTTGAGGATATTGCAGAATATTGGACGTGGAAAATGTTGGAACTTGGACTCATTTTTTGTAATCAAGCCTCACTGGTCAACTCTTGGGGGAAAAAAGAACTTAATCTATTGCTTTCTGCGAAGACAAGAGAGTTATCTTGAAAGAATCCTATGGCCTCCCTTATATAATCCCTGTAGTTGAACATGATCCTTGGCAAAAGAAGAAGATCCCTATCCCTGCTGCTAAATTTGACAAATTTATCAAGTTGGTCTGAGAACAAGTTTGTACTGACCTATTTGAGCGGTCAACATCTAGTTATTCCAGCCTTTCCTTTTGTGTCTCCAAGAGTAATGGTAAACTTAGAATAGTTGATGATCTCCAAACTCTTGCTAAAGTTACTATTAAAGACTCTGGTATTCTGCCTGCTACTGAAGAATTTGTTGAATCTTTCTCTGTGAGACCTTGTTATGTTCTAGGGGACATTATGGGTGGCTATAAAAAACAATCCTTACATCCTATCTCTTGCCCTCTCACTACCTTTGATACTCCTCTTGGTTGATTTCAACTTACTTGATTGCCTCAAGGTGCCACTAATTTGGTTGCATTCTATCAGTCTCAGATGATGTGGATCCTTCAGGATGAAATCCCTGATCATGCTGGTATCTTTATTGAAAATGGTGGAATTAAGGGTCCGGTTTCTGACGATGATAATGAGCTCTTACCTTGGCATTCAGGAATTTGTTGTTTTATTTGGGAAAATGCTACTACTTTGGAAAGGATTCTGTTTTGAATTGGGGAGTCTGGCCTTACTCCATCTGGATCAATACTGGCTGCTTGTGTCCCTGCTCTGTAAATTTTTGGACATGTGGTCTGCAAGGAAGGAAGAAGGATGGCACCAGCCAAAGTCAACAAGATCATCTCTTGGCCTACTCCAATCAAGCCCACTGAAGTTAAGGGCTTCCTAGGTGTTTTCACTTATTTTAGAATCTTTATCCCATCCTTATCCAAAATATATGCACCCTTAAGTTGTCTAAACAGGAAAGATGCTGAATGGATTTGGACCCAAGATTGTGAACATTCCTTTCAGTTGCTCAAAATGATGGTTTGAAAAGATAGAGTTTTTAAGATCTCCTATGGACCTGGGGCTGGCAAGATCAAGCTGGCTTTCAATTCTAGTTATCAATCTTTTGGGGCTTTCCTTACTCAGGAAGATGAGAATTGCTGGGACCTTCCTTCTCTTTATGAATCTTTGATATTTTCAGATGTAGAGTCCAGGTATTCTAAGCCCAAATTGGAACTCTGTGGTGTGGCTCAAATGATGAAGAAACTTCAAACCATTCTCTGGGGAGAACATTTTGAACTACAAGTTGATGCTTGATCCATCACTGAAATGATCATGCTCCCAGCCTTCCCAACGCTCCTATGACTTGTTGATTGGCCTTTATCCAGCTTTTTTATTTTTATATTGTTCATAGGCCTGGGAAATCTTTCACTATGGCTGATGGTTTATCTTGACAAACTCTTGGAGATGATGAATCTGATGTTGGGACAGATTTTGATGAAGAAGAACCTGAAATCCAACCTGTCTTCTCTTTCTCCTCTCAAGATTATTCTGGCTTTCAACAAGGTTTCTGGCTTAAACTAGAGCAGTACCTTTTAACTCTTCAAAAACCTCCTGATCTCTCTGCTAAAGAATTTTGATCTCTTAAAAGAAAGTCCTCTGATTTCTTTGTCCAAGGCTCTAGGCTTATGAAAAGAGGAAATCCTTGTGCTCTTATTGTTGTTACTATCCCTTCTAAACAAGATTCTATCTTGAAATTCTGCATGAAGGTCTTGGTCATTGTGGGGAAACCAAAACTTATCAACAATTATCCAAACAATTCTGGTGGCCATCTCTGAAGAAATCCATCTCCCAATGGTGTAAGGCTTGTGAAGTTTGTGAAAAACATGATCTTAGGCATCCAGCTGAAATTCTTTATCCTACTTGGGAGTCCACTGTCTTTGGAAGGATTGCTATGGATGTTGTTCATATTAAGGCAGGTGGTGCTAAGTACCTCATTTTTGCTAGATATGATTTTTCTGGATGGGTTGAAGCAAATTTTCTCAGAAATCTTAGCTCTGTATCAGTGGCAGCTTTCCTCTATGAGACCTGGACAATGCTTTATGGCCTGGTTTGATCTTACTATACTGATGGTGGCTCCAAATTTGGTGGCAAACTTGCTAAAATGATCCAATCTCTTCCTGCACAACATAGAGTTACTACCCCTTATTAACCTGAAGGCCAAGGCACGGTGGAACAAGGCCATGCTCATTTGAAAGCTGCACTTGTTAAGCTTGCTGGTGAAAGTGGAAAGCATTGTTGAAAATTTCTTCCTCTTGTTCTCTTTTCTCATCAAATCTCAAGCAAAAGGACTACTGGCTACTCACCTTACAAAATCATCTTTGGCCATAGAGCATTTTCCCCTTTGGATCTGGAAATGGAATTTTTCATGGGTATCTATTGGGACAAGGTGTCCTCAACTACTGATCTATTAGTTGCTAGATCCAAGTAACTGTTGCAAAGTAAAGATTTTTGCGATGAAGCTTATCAGAAGATGATGAATTCCAGAGAAAAATCAGTCCAGTATTGGGAGGACAAGCACTCCAATCAAATCAGGGACTCCCTGAACCCTGGTGATCTAGTTTTAGCTTAAAATCAATTATTGGAGACCCAATGGGGCAAGCTTTTCTCAAATTGTTGGAATGGTCCTTATTGGGTGGTTTGCCAAGTTAGAGGTGGATCTTATATTTTGGAGGATCTGGATGGTACTCAACTGGCCAGAAGGTTCCCCGCTGATCAAGTCAAGAAGTTTCATTGTTGTGGAGGAAACTTGTGTTAGAAGTAAGTCCTCCCAACGGTGCACAACCAGGGTTATTTGCTGCGTTTTTGTTTTCAACTCTACTGTATGCCACATACTTGAGCACCTGGGACGCCTTCTGCATGTTATCTTGACCAATTGTACGGCTCTTTTGGATGGATCAATACATTTTTCCAAATTTTTTAATTCCCTCTCAAGATCAAGAAATGGCCAATTTTCTTTTCAATTTCCTTGTATTTATACTCCTCTTTATATCTTCAAGTTCAAGATGCAGACTAGGGACAATCTGTAAGTTTGGGAGAGATGTGGTGACCAATCTGGGACACCTCATGGGTTATGGAAATTTTTGAAGTTTTTTTACATTCCCTTATCTATATATACAACTTTAAAAAAAAATCTTTGTTTCTCTATGGATACCCCTTCATTTCCCCAGTTTCCCAGCTCTTCTCTGTCCTAGCGGTCTAGAAGGCCTTGCTTGGTAATCCAATTCCTGCCCCTCTGTTCAAATCCCCCCCTTGCACTTGCTTCCCTCTGAATTTTTGGCCAGGTGCAGGCAATCAGCCATTCCCTTCTCAACTCATCACTGCCATCCTCCTTCATGGATCTCATCAGCCATCAACCGCCAATCACATTTCCATCAAGCTTCCCATCCTTGCCGCCATCAACCAATGACAGCAAGCAATTCTTGCGGTTGTTGGAGATCCCAAGACCAGCCCATGATTGGATCACTTGTTTGAGATCAATCAATCCCATTACTGATCTCGCTCCGTCCTTGCTGTTGGTGTTGACACCAATGACGCCGTTGCTTGTTGCAACAGCCGTCATCCGCCTCTACCAATTATCCCCCCCCCCCTCTGCCACAAAGGCCTTGGCCGTCTCCAGAGCCTGTCCTTTCCCATCTTCCTCCAATAATCCATGCAAGATTGGTTGTTCCCAAAACCAGTCTTGCCCCCTCATCTCCCATTGGTCAGTCATCCAACTATCAATCCATGCCCTCCAGCCCATCTGCTCCACCTGCTCCAATTATCATCCCCCCTGGCCATCTCCTCCAGCTGCTCTTGCGCGACCATCCACGCCCAACAATTGCCGGGGCCCGTCAGCCTGTCTGTGCGGTTCTCCGCCCGCGGGTCTCCTTCCCGTGCCCATTATTGGTACAGGCTGGGGTGCTGTTACCTTCCTCCTCACCTAACATTTTTTTTATTTTTATTTCAATTTTTTGTTTTCTCTTCTGCTTTTCTCATGTCTATGAAAAAAAAAACTTTTTTTCTCCTCTATTTTTAAATCTCTCTTGTAAATAGTCTACAGACCTCTTGTTTATAAAAGGAGGGACTCTCCCATGCCTTTTTCCAATCCTCCATGGGAGTGTGTGTGTATGTCCCCCCCGTAATCATAATGATCTCATCCTAATCCTCATCCTGGGTTTATCCATGATTGCCCCTTGATCCTTTGAGCCTCCATACTCAAATTTTTGATATGTTCATCTGTGACCCTGATCCTTATCACCAACCATAGCCTTGCTGGTCAAAGATAATTCTGTCTGTTGGAATTCTTGAGTGTTTTATACCCCTCCTTGATCCCTTTTTCCAACCATACTGGTCTTGATCCTTCCCTGGTCATCTTTCTGGAGCCAATCACAATTAATTGAAGAGGTCTGATGAAGCTTAAAACCTGGATTGTTATACCTCCCTTTATTCTTTAAAGTTGAATTCCACCATGCTACTCTTGAGTCCCTTGAGAAGTGTTGGGTTATTCTTGTTCAAATCTTTTATTTCTTTGCTTCTAGAGCTTCACAAAAAAATTGATTTTGTTTTTTAAAGCCACCCACAGTTATCTGGTACCTTTCAAGCGCTTGATTGCGGAGAGTTGGGCAGGTTCATTGAGAACCTGGAGGTTGGTTGGGATTGAGTTGATCTTTCCTAATCTTCTTCTGAAAACCAGAGTTATTAGCTTTTGGTTGTTGTTACTTGCAACTGCCTTGTTCCAGTGAACTCTGAAAAAATCTTTGACTTTTTTTCCCCAAGTCTTTACCTGCACCATCTTGCCTCAGATAGTGTTGATTCCATTGCTACCAACTATTCCCAAACTCATCCCTTACATTGATTCCTTATTTACAAGTTCCTGGACCTCAATTCCCGTTACATTTAAATATTATTGTAACTCTTAGGAGGGAAGCCTAAACAGCACCTTTCCCCTCCAGAGAACTACCTGCGGCTTAGCACCGTTTGGAGTCTTACACTTCACCCACTCCCCCACCGCGCATACTACACCCAGCCACCAGAACCTTGCCCTCACCCGCTTCCACATTTCAGCCTCACTTCAATGGCAAATATTGTCATGCAGACTTCCCAGGATTACCTCCTGATCTGCCCTTGATGTGCTGACCACAAGCGGTATTGGCGCACTCCGCGGCCACAGCTGTCCTTCCTGCAGGTAGAAAAATCCTACTCTCCGCCAAATCCATCTAACAATCTTGGCTGGCATATCAACCGGAAACCAAAGATCCGGAAAATACAAACTGAGGACCGCATACCTTCTGGACTGTTGAAGTGGAAGTCAAACACCTACTTCCACCACTCATACCTTAACCGTTGGAGCCTCCACATCCAGTGGTTCCATGCCTTAGTACGGATCATTGTGCGGGTACTGAGACAGCGCATCCGCCATTGTAAAGGACTTCCCTGGAACATGTACCACCTTGAAAGAAAACAACTGAAGGAACCCAACCCACCTGGTCATTGGCGCGTTTGGCAGCATTGGCAAATTGATCATCCTTGCCAGCGCATCTGCATCAACCAGAAGCATGAAGTGAATCCCCCATAGCAAATGCTGCAACCTCTCCAGGATTTTAGTGACCCTGCAAAGCTCCAACTTTGGCTGCAAATACTGGCTCACCATTGGCGTAAACGTGATGGACTCGTAAAGGACCAGTCAAGCTTTCCCCCCCATCCTCATGGGTCAGCACCGCCCCTGCACCAAGCTTGCTTGAATCCACGGCCAACTTAATTCCTCTGGTGTTGTAATCCAAGTCCCGCAGAACCATATTGTGTCTGACAATCTCCTTGAGTTTTCCAAAGGTGTTGTCACATTTCAAACCCTAGGCCCATTCTGCGCCCTTACGCGTCAATGCCTGCAATGAACTAGAAACCTCTGAAAATGGCTTGATGAACATCTGTACATATCTACACAATGCCAAGAACTGGAGAATGCAATACAGTCTTTGGTTTTGGCCACTCAAGGACTCTTGTGCATTTCTTTCCCCCAATCCGCCTTCCATCAGAAGCCACCACATGTCCTAGAACCTCCAGTGGGGGTACGCAGACCGCTAGCTTTCTCCCCAACATAGTGATCCCCACTTCCTCAATCCAAAAAAAGATCTGTTCCAGCATTTGCGCAAATTCCCAGAAAAATCAACAAATTACTGGGGCTTCAATAAGCCTTTCCCCTCTTTAATCTGTCCTTGGGCCTTTGATGCCTGCGTTGTCAATCAAAATCTGTACCCCCTCTGGAAGATTGTCCTTCAGAATCCAGGTCATCTGCGCTTGGTCAACCGCGACCAAGTTATTTGCGCCTTGGGGAAGCCGCATCAGTTTGCTCCTGCCCAATCCGGTTTCAAAGGAAGTCATTGGCCGCAAACTCCAATCAATTTTGAACTGATTTTATCCACCCATCACATCCACCAACCCATAGCACGTGAGCCCTGCCATAGATTCAAGAAACTTTTCCACGCGCCAAGGTTGTCCGTGTCTTGGATTGTAAAAAAATTAAGCTGCTGCAGATCATGAAAAATCTGTAATGACTTCCCATTCTGCTTAACCACTGCAAAAATTGGACTCAAGTAACTTGATGTCAATTACTTGTAAAGGCCTGTTCCTACACGCTTGCGCACCAGCTCCAAGAAGGGCCCCCAAACCTCCCGCGGATTTGGAATTGGCTTGATCTTCCAAGGCTCATGCAGAACTGTTGGAATCACATAAAAGTCTCCTATCTGGCTCTTTAACAGTCCCTGCTCTTCAGGTCCAAACGCGAGCGCTCTTTCCCAGAGGACAAGTACCAACGTCAGCAAATCCCGTTCCTCCACGCTTAACCAGCGCAGCGGTCCAAAGTTAAGGGCTGCAACCCCCTCATCCGTAATCCTCTCCAATTGTGTTACCCATCCTGACACCTTCAGTGGAGATTTCCAAGGGTCCTGCAACCAAGGGATTGGTCGGAGTGGTCCGTTTGGATTCTTGGTATTTCTCTGTTCCAGGGACGGACCTTACGCGCAACCGGCTTATACTTCCCAAAATTTCACCGCGCCATCCGCACGCATTTTTTACCATAGATCCTAGTCAAAACCAAACCGCGGCTTTTGCCTTTGCTCACAAGCGTGGCACAATGATAGTGTTTTTTCAAAGTACCTCCCAGAGATGCATACTGAGGAAGGGGACTTACTTCCAGCACTTGCGCATCCCGCGCTTCCTCCCTACTTCCCACCTGTTCCTTGCTGGTCAACCGCCCGCACAAAGCCAGAGCTTGCTCCGTGCGGTAACCTTGGCCAACTAGTCAAAATAAACCTCTTCCCCACCCTTCAGGACCAATTCTGCGCCATGGTCCTCCTCTTCATCTCTTGGCAAATCCCGCGTCCACTTCCCCAACCCTTGATTGCAGATTGTGGTTTTGAATCGCCTGCCAGACAAATCTTCCACCTTCAACGCTTCCGTCCCACCTCTGGATCAAATTTCATTTGCGCTTGGAACCCAAACATGAATGGCTGTCCTAAAATAGCCTCCCTGCAATCAACCAATAGAAAAGAAAATTGTTTACAGAACCTTGCAACCTCAACCTCTAACTCCTCCACAACCCCATCCATGCAACATGCCCCGCGGTTAAGCGCCCAAATCCCCATTGCACATTTCCACCAAACTAATCCCAATTTATCAACCAATCTAGACGGAAGGAGGTTCACCATAGAAATGCTATCCACCAGCGCCCACACCTTCCTTCTAGCAATCTTCATTGAAAGTTAAGCCATCCAAGTTGAAATCAATTTCATCCCTGCTAGCTTGCGCTCCGTGTCATCCCAAGCCAAGTTCACCCGCTGCACAATTGGAGGGATCCTATTGTGTCTGCAATCATTCAGCGCTTGAACAATCTCATCCACCACCACTGGGGACACCGCCTCAAACTCCTTCAAGTTCAACAGAATATTTTTTTTGTTCCCCATCACTCTACGCATGATCTCCACCCCCTTCTTCTTCCCTACCGGATTTGCCACCTGCCTGTCTGTTTCTGGAACACGTGCAACTGGCTTAGGAGCTACTGGCGGTACCTGCTCTTTAGCATTCACATCCATCCTTTCAACCGCCGCCAGCACCTCCATCTCTAGTACCCTTACTTCCACCTCCACAAGGGGTGGTTTCTATACCCCAGGACCGGTGACAATCCCAAGCAAAGCTCAAGCAGTTATCCCTGAATCCTGACCTTGCGCGCTCACTTGCTCCATGAGGGTTGGATTCCCAGGTTCAGTGGAGATCTGCTAGCCCGTTGGGAACATGAATCCCATTCCCACCGTTCAAACCAATCCAGCCTTGAGGTCCCTTGTCATGTCATTGCACCCCAACTGCCAATTCCCCTGGTCCCTGAAGTAATTTCATAACTGCGGCGCAGGCAGATTTGAGGGCCAAAGGGGTCCCCCAATGTGAGGAGGCGGATTGCGCAGCGCTGACAAAACTTGACTCAGGAAGATCCATAAATCCTTCATCAAATCTGTCATTTTGATAATCTCTGGGCCCATTGTCAGTGATGTTACCGGAGTGCATTCTGTTTTCAAGGGGCCTACAACCAGAGCCTGTGTTGGGGCTGCCAGAGTGTGGGAAGCGGACTTCTTTGACCCTGTTGGGAACAACCTTGCTGTTTCCTTCATCAGTTCCTCCAAGTCCAACTTGGTTTCCACCGCCCAACAGATGATAAGGATGTCCAGAAGAAGCACAATACTCCCATCCAACAACCTCTTTACCAAGTTGTTGTTGTACAAGTGCCGCTGCACCCACGCCCGGAGTTGGGGACCAAGCCCTCCCAAAAACTCCGTCTTCATTGCGCCCTTCTGCCCCAATATCACCTTGTTCTTTGCCAGGTAGCAATGGATCTGGGCAAACATTGCTGCATACTCCGCCAATTGCGCCCGCATCCCGACTCCACCATTTGCACTTGCTTCTGCTGCAGCTTGCTTGAAGTCTCTCTCCCAAAACCAAGGTTTGCGCCTTCCCCACCGCTCCAAGATTTCCGCCTTCATTTTTGGCAAATTGAGTTCCTTGTACCCTTCCATCTCTTTCACATACCAAAGCTTCTCTTCATCTTTAATGAAAAGTACCACAAGACAAGCCTTATCCAAACCTGTCAGTGATTACTTTGTATTGTGCAAGGAATTGCTCAAATTCCTCATTGTTGAACCAAATGTGCAGATAATCCTGCGGCCTGATGTGAACAGGCTTGTGATTGGCGCCTTTGTTGGAGCAATGGACACTGTATCTGGCCCCTTATGGAGGTTGCTTCCAAGAAGCCGGAGGTGGAGGAGGAAAAGAGGACTAGGGGTAATGTTAGACAACCCCAAAATGGTCAATGGATGGTACTGGGAGATTGTGCTTGTTAGTTTTGAGAGACCAGGAACAAAAGTTTACTTCCTGGACAGACCCCAGATGTGGAATTCAGAAGAGGACTTCTCCTTTAATTTTTCCCAAGTTTGGAAGTTATTGATCCCTTGCGTCTGTAAACCCTGAGTGCAACTGTTCACCCTTTGACTGAGAGATAGATAGACAAGAGTAAAGATCCTTCCAAAACCTATGATTATCCAATGATATATGATCCATCCAGGTTGAGGGTGCGGTTGAAGTAGCCTTCCCCTCAACCCTAACCTAGGTACAACCGCAAGCAAACAAGAATAATGAAATACAACCCCTAAGTACAGAACCCTAGCCCAACTTTATCCTTCCAAGCCCATCCCACCATCCACATCCCATACCCCATATCCATCTGTATTTCCTGTCTGCCATTACATCCACCTGGTTTTTCCTTCTCATGACGCGTCCCTTGTGCCCGGCCCAACTCAGAGCCCCCCACGCATGTCCGCATCTGCCCAACGCGCCGTTCCAGATATCCAAGATACCTCTGGGCTTCTAATCCCTGTGATCCGCCGATCCGTCCAATCTGATCCAATCCACCCCGCATCTCCAGATGCTGAGCTCAATCTGACTGCTGCTGACCCCACAGCACAGCTTACTGTGGCAAAGCCACACCCATTGCTGATTGCGCAGCCAATTTCAACTTGCATCTATAAAAGACCACCACAACGCTAGGACCAATAACTTCTGAACTTAATGGAAACTTTGGGGAGTACTTCCCTCTTGTTTCCACACCAGAGATATATCTTTCTGCTCTTCCATGGTTGGCCAGAAAAGGACTGAGTGATGTAATCCTAGGATAAAAATGATAATCATTTTGGTGTGTCAGGCAATTTTTCCATATCCAACTGAGAAGAGAATTTCTAATTGATGAATAACTTCTCCATTTCCGTTTGATTGGAATATACAAAGATAAATCAACAGTTTTGTAGCTGGATCATGTGGAGAATTTTAATATTTATTTCAAAATTTGTGGAAATCTTCCATCATTTCCAAAAGTTTCAAGAATTAAACCAAAGAATTTTGGAAGATCTGATGGAACCTCAATTCAGGGAGGAGATGGTGATTTTGAATGTCATAC
This sequence comes from Puccinia polysora, assembly GCA_025617555.3. NCBI lineage: Eukaryota > Fungi > Basidiomycota > Pucciniomycetes > Pucciniales > Pucciniaceae > Puccinia > Puccinia polysora. The sequence goes on from CM062616.1 coordinate 28,267,122, forward strand.
ATGGGATGAATTTTTCTGTCTTGTAGGGACCACTTATTGATTTTCTAATGGATCATTCAAGGATATAAAATTGGATTCCAATTGGGGTTCTGAATCAAAGTCAAATAGAAGTAAAATTTCAGTCATCTTTGTTCCATTTTGAATATCATCTTGGATATTTTGTTTGGGGAGTTTGAGTTTGATTTAAATTCAATGTGGAGAAATGACCTTATGGGTTAAAGGGATGAAGATTCAATTATCTGTTTGGATGGAGTGATGAGTTGATGATGCAATGGAGATGATATTTTATTTGGTAATTTGATGTATGGAGAAATAGTGATGGGATGTGTGTCAATTTGACAATGTGGAGGTACAGATGGGTCTTTTGAATGGCATGTATTATTGATTGATGTTGATGCATAAATGGTGAATTTAATGTTTAAAGCATACCAATTTCAAATACACCTGTTGGGGGGTATTTTTATTTGAGAAACATACCATTAAAATGGTATGTTTTTTCAAAAAGAATCAGTTGGTTTCTAATAGAAGGTTTTCTAACTCTGCTGGACCCTTATGTCCACAATTTCCTACTTTATACTTTCTATTTTTTATTTGGTATCTCAAATTTCACATTTTATGATTTTTTTTAAAAAACTTTAGAATTTTCTATGTGATAGATTTTTTTTTTATTTGGGATTTATCTTTTGTAAAATCCATATTCCTCACATTCATGCAGTTCCTATGTCACTTTGAAATCATTTTGCACAACATTCTGCTTCAATTAACAGGATCCAGTTTGAGAAATTGAAATTATGAAGGATAATTCTCATCTAATTCAAATATTCCTTTCTTTCTGCAAGTATTTATTTAATGTTTTAAGCCCCAAAAGATTTTGAAAAATTTCAATAAAAAGGAGTGGTTGTTCCAAATTTCTAAACCTTGTTTTCATTATGTCTTCTTGACTGTTTTATAATTTCTTATTTATTCTTGCTCATTTGAAATTAAACTTTATTTATTTCAAAATGTTTTTTGAAACCTTCGTTTTTAATTTATAATTTATCCTACATACTTTTTTGTTTTGAAGTTCCAAAATTTTGTCAAAACAAGGGGGTGAATACCCCTTATGATTTCCCCAAGATTCAGAATCCAATGGTGTGGAATTCAGAAGAGGACTTCCCCTTTTTAATGGTTTCAAGTTTGGAAGTTATTGATCCCTTTTGTCTGTAAACCCTGAGTGCAATTTTTCACCCTTCAACTGAGAGACAGAGAAATGAGAGTAAAATATCCTTCCAAAAACCTATTATGATCCAATGTGATCCTCCATCATCTGATCCCTATCTGGGTTGAGGGTGTGGTTTAAGTAACCTCCCCCTCAACCCTAAGCTAATTAAAACCAGAAGCAATCAAGAATAATTAAATACAACCTCTAAGTACAGAACCCTAGCCCCAATCCCATCCTTCCACCCCATAATCCACATCCCATATCCCATATCCCATATTCCATGCATACCGCCTGTCTGCCATTATTTCCACCCAGTTTGTCCTTCTAATGATGGCGCCACGCCCAACTTGGAGTCCCCGCTGTAAGACTCCAAACAGTTCTAAGCCGCAGGCAGTTCTGTGGAGGGGAAAGGTGCTGTTTAGGCTGCCCTCCTAAGAGTTTCAATAATATTTAAATTTAACCAGAATAAAGATCCAGGAACTTTAAAATAAGAAATCAATGTAAGGGATGAGTTTTGGAATAGTCAGTAGCAATGGAAAAAACACCATCTGAGGCAAGATGGTGCAGGGAAAGACTTGAACAAAATAAGTCAAATTTTTTTCAGAGTTTAAAGGAACAAGGCAGTTTTAAGTCAGAACTCCCACAAGATAATAACTCTGGTTGTTGGCAGAAGATTAGGAAAGATCAACTCAATCCCAACCAACCTCCAGGTCCTCAATGAACCTACCCAACTTTCTGCAATCAAGCGCTTGAAGGGTACCAGATAACTGTGGGTGGCTGAACAAAGAAAAAGAAATTTGTTTATGAAGCACTAGAAGCAAAGCAATAACGGTTTTGAACAAGAATGACCCAACACTTCTCAAGGAGCTCAAGAGTAGCATGGCGGAATTCAACTTTGAAATAATAAAGGGAGTTCTAACACTCCAGGTTTCAAGCTTAAAGAAACCTCTCAGTCAAACATGACTGGATCCGGAAAGATGATCAGGGAAGGTGATAAGTTGAGCAGGAGGAAACTTAATTGTTACTTGCAAAGACCAATGAACCAATGCACCTTTGAATTTGGCAACTGCGAGACAAAGGATAAGGAAAGAAAGAGATGGAGAAAAGAATAAAGAAGGAAAAAGACCTGGAACAGCAGGAGAACAAGCAAGGATGAGAAGAAGGAAGTCAACGGAAAATGAGAACAGTAGACAGATATCTCACATCTGATCAGCCTGAGTGATCTGAGAATGACGTCAAGAGTGATGTTGAAGGGATTTATAATTGGGGCTGAGAGAGGATTGATTGAGGAAGATTGGGATGGATGAGAGGAGGAATGGAAGGTAATTGGGAAGTTGAGGTGAATGGAATGGCGGGGAGTGATAGGATCAAGGGTTGGATGAGAAGCGAGAGATTTAATTTGAAGATTTGGAAAGGAGAGAGTTTTGAGGTGAGAGCGGGTGAGTTGTTGACGAGGATGGAACAAAGGAAATCTGAGATGAGGAAGGAGTTGGGTTGGAGCCAGGTTGGAATTGGGGGATGGGTGAGTTGAGGATTGAACTTCAAGTTGAGGGAGAGCCGGGTAGTTCAACTCTCTCTCCATTTGAGGATTCCGCACCGGTGTAAGTTGAGATGTTGCGGTGTCAGAGGGAAGTGGGAGAGGAGAGTGGATGAAAAGTGAGAGGTTGAAAACAGAAATAATAGGGAGATGACAACATGCCGCTGTGATCAGATGTGAGAGGATAGGGTAGCGGAGGTTAGATTGATTACAGAGGATCTTAGGGCTGCCTTGGTGAGGGAGTCGGCAAGCATTTGGCCTGAAGGGATGAGATGGGTGATCAGCGAGTGATTGTTTTGCTATTCTCGCAGCCTTTTGATCTGCGTATCAACGTGCTTCAGAGCGCCGTGGTGGGATTCATGATTAACCAAGTCATTCAAGGCCTTGTTGTTGATGAACGAGCAGTAGGTATGATTAATGAAGGGATTCATTTTGCAGAGAAGTTGAGACAACCAGATCTTTTCTTGCGTTGTGAGGACAAGCGCTTTGAGCTTGCCTTTGGTGGATGACAGGGAGACCATTCCTTGAAGCTTGCTGTACCACAAGACTGGACAGCCATAGAGCATGATCAGGTATCCAGTGTGACTTTGACGCAATTCAGGATCATTTCCACTGTTGGAATTGCTAAAGACTTCTATATCATAATTAAAGGAGTTATTTTGAAGGCGCAAGGCCAAGTCTTTGGTGGTTTTGAGATAACGCCAGGCATGTTTTGATTCTAGCCAATGTTGGGTTCCGGGTTTGTTATTGAAGGCGGGAGAGGTTGGAGACGGCGTAGGAGAGATTGGATCGCGTTTGACTGGCGATGAAATTGAGGAATCCAGTGGAGGATCAAAAGTTGATGTGAAATTTGAGAAATTCCTTGTGCTCATTGTCAGAGGCGCTGAAGAGTTTGATGTTTGGAGTGAAAGGGGTGCTGATTGGTTTGCAGTCAGTGAGACCAAGTTCTCTGAGCGCGGTCTTGATGTGATTGGTCTGAAGTAGTCCGTATCCGTCCTTGGTTTTGACCAATTTATTTCCAAGGATCTTGCAAAGCGGTCCATCCTGCGAAATTTTGAACGCAGTCTTGAGACTGTCTCAAAATTTGATGGAATTTCCGACAATCAGGAGGTTGTCAACGTAAACAAACACAAAGAGCTGTCTTGTTGTGCTGATGTATAGACACGGATTGGCGCTGGAAGTGGTGAAGCCCTTGCTCAGGAGCCAGGACTTGAGGGTTTTGTACCAACTTTTTGGGGCCTGCTTTAGTCCATAAAGCGCTTTCTTAAGTTTGAGGTAAGGAAAGGGGGATTCGTAACCAAGAGGGGTTTTAATAAAGATATCTTTGTCAAGCGGGGCGTGAAGGAAAGCTGATTTGATGTCCATCTTCCAGAGAGTGAGTTTGTGGTGCAAGGCATAGACCAGAAGCACTCGCAGAGTTGTGATTGATCCAGTAGGGGCATAGGTTTGGCCATAATCAAAGAACTCCACCTGTTTGAACCCTTGAACACATAAGCGTGATTTGAAAGAGATTCCGGATTCATTGGGGCTGTCCTTGATTCTGTAGACCCAAACCGTTGTCAGGGCATTCTTGCCTTCAGGAAGTGAGTGGCATCCTTCCCACACCTTCATGGTTTCAATACCGGTCAGTTCTGATTTCATGGATTTGATCCAATTTGTGCTCTTTTTGCAATTAGTGGCTTTGTAATAGTTCTTGGGTACGGATTGGACCATGAAGCCATATCGTTGAGGTTTTTGGAGGGTGTTTCAATCGCGCAGAGTTGGTGCAGAAGCCTTGAGAAGATCTTTGGCTACGGCATCATCTTCTTCAGAATCCAACTTTGATGATTTGGAATTTGAGTCAACATGGGAAGGAGATGGATAATCGAGAGCAAGATCATTCTGAGAGGAGTTTTGAGTGGAAGGAGTTTTGATAGGAGAGGATGAAGAGTCATTATTGGAGTTAGGTAAGGGGATAGGAGATGAGTGGGAGTTTAGGATGTCAGTGAGAAGAGGATCATCAGTAAGAAGGGATTCAAAAGGAGAATTGGAGCTGGGGTATTCATCTGAGGGAGAAGATGGAAGGGACAGATTTTCAAAGATTTTGACATGTTTGGAATGAACAATGGACTTGGAGGAGGGACAATAGATTTGATACGAGTTGAGGTCTGTGTCAAATCCACTCAAGATGCCGTCTAAGCCTTTCTCATCCAGTTTGCCAGCGGTGTGGGATTGATTCAGGACAATGGCCTTGGAGCCGAGGACGCGAATGAGATGGAGTTTGGGGGGAGTTCCGGTCCAGAGTTCATATGCTGAGACTTTGGACTTAAAAGAGGGAAGGAGATTGAGAATGAGACAGGAGCTGATCAAAATTTCATCCCAGAGAAAAGCGGGTATGCTCATGTCAATCATGGCAGTTTGTGCCGCCTCAAGAATGGTTCTGTTTCCCCTTTTGGCCACCGGGTTGTGTTGAGGAGTATAGGGTTCGGAAGTTGAGCGCTTGATGCCGTTTTTGGAGAAGAATGCGGAGGGGCAATGATTGACAAACTCGCCACCATTGTCTGAATGAAAAATCTTTAGCATTTGTCCTTTCTGGTTGGCATGGAGTTTGATGAACTTTATCACTTCATCCGGTACGTCGGATTTGAGTCTGATTGGGACACAGGTCTTGAATTTTGACCAGTTGTCAGTCAGCAGCAGGAAGTAGCGACATCCGGAGAGCAATGGTGGATTGATCAGTCCACAAACATTGGCATGAATCTGTTCAAAGGATTCTTGACTGGAGGGTAGGTGGTTTTGAAAGGGTTGTTGATGGATTTTTCCTTTAGCGCAGGAAACACAGTCAATTGGGTCGTATTTAAGATTAGGAAATTCTTTAGAGAGAAGGCGTGTTTTTTCAAGATGGGGATGACAGAAGCTTTTGTGAATAGTGGATAGGGAGATGAACGAGTAGGAAAGAGCAGGAAGATTGAAACCTTCATTGATAAAGAAAAGGTTATCCTTGATGATGCTGGTCATGATTTGAGCGCCGTCAAGGGTGATGGCGAATTGGTTTGGAGACAGAAGGGTCAGAGAGCACCCTTTTTGGATAAGTTGACCGAGTGAAACTAGATTTATGGCAAGATTGGGTACGTAGAGGGAGTTTTGAAGGTGGATGGTGGCAGAGGTTGTCGTTATGACGGCCGTTCCCTTTCCAAGGGAGGAGATTGGTGCACTTGGGTTTCCCATTTGCACTTTGGTTTTGTCGGGGTAGAGGTGAGGAAAGAAGTTTGGATTGTTGAACATGCTGCTTGAGGCGCCAGAGTCCAGCAGTACTCAATTGGGGCTCAAGGTGGGCAAGGAAATCATGGCAAAGATATAGGCGAGATGAGCTGAGGAAGATTTCTGAGGGTTTTGGGAAGTGGTGATGGAGATGTCGATTCCGGGCCACTTTGTTGATTGCCGTAGTTGGGCCGAAGATGAGGGTAGAGCCACCAACATTTGCTTCAATCGTGGTTGGCCTGTGGATTGTGCCAGGTTGATTGGCACTTGATAGCTTTGTTTTTGGTGACCAAAGCTGACGCACTGGATCCGCCTATGAGCTTGTTTTTGACTTGATTAAGATGTGGTAGAACCAGATTGGCATCGATTTTGGCCTCTCTGAGTGAGTGGGTAATAGTGATCTTGAGATGCTCAAGTGCTGGTGGGAACTTGTAGAGAAGCAGGTAGGCGGCTATGTCATTGTCCATTTGTATTCCAATCTTGGCAATTTGAAGAAGACACAATCGAGCGTTGGTGATAAATTTTTCAACTCTCTTGGGGTCGAACTGAAGGTTAAGAAGATTAAAGAAAACTCTAGAACAATTGGCAGTCTGAGACAAGGCGCAGTACTCATTGATCGATTTCCATAACTCAATTCCATTGGTCAAATGATGATCCTTGACGCAGTTGATGTAGGTGCAATTTTCCAACTTGGCAAGAATGTATCCGACTATTTTGAGATTCACCTCCGGCGGACACTTATCAGGTTCGGAGGAATTGAGCCAATGAGAAATTCCCTTCAGAGAGAGGATGGTTGTGATCTTGGAACGCCAAAGGGAGAAGTTGGAGTTGCTAAGATTGGGAATGGAGTCCATCAGGGTCTTCAGTAGAGATTGCGAGTGGTCCATTGGTCTTTGATGATCAAGGGTTTTCCTGGCAGTTTCAGACAAGAGAACCTTTCGGGTTTTAACTGTGATAAGTTGAGCAGGAGGAAACTGAATTGTTACTTGCAAAGACCAATGAACCAATGCACCTTTGAATTTGGCAACTGCAAGACAAAGGATAAGGAAAGAAAGAGATGGAGAAAAGAATAAAGAAGGAAAAAGATCTGGAACAGCAGGAGAAAAAGCAAGGATGAGAAGAAGGAAGTTGAGGGACAATGAGAACGGTAGACAGATATCTCACATCTGATCAGCCTGAGTGATCTGAGAATGACGTCAAGAGTGATGTTGAAGGGATTTATAATTGGGGCTGAGCGAGGATTGATTGAGGAAGATTGGGATGGATGAGCGGAGGAATGGAAGGTAATTGGGAAGTTGAGGTGAATGGAATGGCGGGGAGTGATAGGATTGAGGGTCGGATGAGAAGCGAGAGATTGAATTTGAAGATTTGGAAAGGAGAGAGTTTTGAGGTGAGAGAGGGTGAGTTGTCGACAAGGATGGACAAAAGGAAATCTGAGATGAGGAAGGAGTTGGGTTGGAGCCAGGTTGGAATCGGGGGACGGGTGAGTTGAGGATTGAACTTCAAGTCAAGGGAGAGCCGGGTAGTTCGACTCTCTCTCCATTTGAGGATTCCGCACTGGTGTAAGTTGAGATGTCGCGGTGTCAGAGGGAAGTGGGAGAGGAGAGTGGATGAAAAGTGAGAGGGTGAAAACAGCAATAATAGGGAGATGACAACAGAAGGATCAGACCAGTATGGTTGGAAAAAGGGATCAAGAGTGGTATAACACACTCAAGAATTCCAGAAGACAGAATTCTATTCAACCAGCAAGTCTATGGTTGGTGATAAGGATCAAGGTCACAGATGGATGGATCAAGGTTTGATTATGGAGGCTCAAAGGATCAAGGGGCAATCAAACAGATATACCCAGCACACAGGTTGCAGATGAAGGGAAAGATGCCCTCAGGAATGACTAGATTATTGAGTACTATATGAGATGGATGATATCCCATGATCCTCCAAAAAGGCAGGGGAAATCCCCTACTTCTATAGACAAGAGGCCTGTAGACTATTTACAAGAGATACTTACAAATGGGTGCAGAATTTTTTTTTTAAAAAAAAAAAATGAAGATTGGCAACAGGAACGGTGTGAAATGGGAAAAAAAGCAAAATAAAAGGTGAAGAGGAAGATGGAAACCTTCCTGCATTGAGGACAACGGCAGCAGTGGATGATGGGTTGCAACTGGCCACGACCCCAGTTGGTTGAGGGAAGATTGATGATCACGCGCGCAATGAAGATGGTTGCGCATGACTGTCAAAGGTGGGGAAAAGTTTCTGACAGCCGCAAGAAACGCTTGCAGTCATTGGTTGTTGTTGGTGAGAGGGTTCCAATGGCCACAAACAACAATGTTGGTTTGCGGGAATCAGAGAGGGATTGGGTAGAGGATTAGAAGGGATGGAGGTGAGAGAGGTCATTGGATGGTTTGACCAACCAAATGAGCATGGAGGTGAGATTTTTCATGGGAATGACCAATTGGGTCAGGTGACCCGGATTGTTCCCGTGAGCAATCTCACACAGTGATCAGATGGATGATGGGGGGCTGGTCATGAGGTCACCAACAACCGCAAGCAATGCTTGCAGTCATTGGTTGATGGCAGCAAGGATGGATTGACCAATTGAGATTCAAGGGCCAATGAGGTTGAGAGATCCATGGAGGAGGATGATTGGATGGTGGTGATGAGTTGAGGAGGGGATGGCCAATGCCAATGCAAGCAAGGGTTGATCCAAGCTGAGCTGTTCTTGCTGCATGCTTGCCAAAAAGGGACTGGAGGATGACGAGTGGGGAGAGAGGGACTTGAACACCAGGCACAGGGGTCTAGACACCTGAGAGATCCTCCTAGACAACAAGGGGAAGGGAAGGCTGGGAACTGAAACTAAAATAGGAAATCATTCCAGAAAAGATTTTTTTTTTTGAAATTGTATTGATGGAATGTAAAAAATTTCAAAAATTTCCATAATCTGTGAGGTGTCCTGGATTGGTCACCACACCGTGCATGTCCGCATCCGCCCAACACCCCACTCAGATATCCAAGATATATCTGCACAATCCAACCCATGCATCTTGCAATGCACAATCCACGCGCAATCCGTCCAATCCAATCCGTACCAACCTGCGTTTCTTGATGCCAAGCCCAATCCAACTTCTTCTGAGCCCGCAGCGCAGCTTTCTGAAGCAAAGCCGCACCCATTTCTGAGTTTCTTCCACTGCTGAGCCCACTGCTACTTCTGAGCGCGCAGCGCACAGCTCATTTCAACTTTTGTCCATAAAAGACCACCACATCTCCCCCCAGTTTGAGTTCTGTCCCCAGAGATCCACAAATATCTCACCTACCCCTGCCTTTCCTAGCTTCCCCCCCCTTCCCCTTTGCACTGCTTCACCACACCAAAGCAAACAAAGCCTCCACCCCATCCACCCTTCCTTCATCAAAACATTTCCTGCACATATTGCAGCTGGAACAGCCTTACTTGTTGTATCCTTCCCGGCCGGAGCTCCTGTGTTCCGTGCCAAGCCAGACACTGCTGCTTTTTTGTATTGGATGGCATGCCCTGTGAATGTCCTCAAGGTTGCCCTTGAAAGAGGACCCGGCACAACTCTTTGGTGGTTTCAAGTGACAAGGAGGTTTCAACCAATGAGTGGACCCCAACTGCAATGCGCCGCCCAAAACCCTCTGTTGCGCAAGAGCCATGACTTGGGCTCACCCTTCCGTTGGGCTAGACCTTTGAGGTGCCAGGACTTTCAGGACTTTGCGGCCTTTCAGAACGCCACCCACAAGTGGGACGCGCGGGTACAAATGAACGTACCAGCAACAGACCCAAGGATTTTAAACCGTCCGGCTGCGCCTTCCCCACCACCACCAAGACCTGCTCCTCCTCTGCCTCCACCGCGTCCCCCCACTCCTCCAAGACCAGCTCCTCCAACTCCAACTCCTCTACCACTGTCTCCATCACTGGTGCCTAGGTTGTTGCCAGAACCCGTGCGTGCGCCAACTCCAGGGGTTATCAAATTGATTCCAGAACCCGCAGCCACTGCAACCCCTCTGGCCGTTAATCCCAAGATCCCAGAGATTCCCCTTATTCTGGCACTTCCCTTGGCGAGGTTTGATGTGATGGTGAACAACATGGAAAAGCTACTTTGGTGTTTTCTTGTTGGAGTATTATGTCTTCTGCTGCTAGCCATGATCCTTTTCTGTTACATAATCTTATTATTACATGTCACCTAACCTGTCTAGCCAGCTATTCCTTTATTGACTTATCAATTCCTTCTTATTGGGTTACTCCATATTTGATCAGCTTTTCATTTATTCATATAGTTTCTGCTATGCTTGATTAGTCATCAAGTGTCTTAGGCCCCTTTTGAGGGGCTCTCTAGTTGTCTACTTAAACTTGTATTTTCCAGGACCTTGCAATTAACTCATTGACTTTGTTTCTTTCAAATCTGGTCTTCAAATTTTGGATTTGATTAAGAGTCCCTGATCCAATCATTGACTCCAACAGGTTATGAGCCCAGAGCACCACTTATTGTTCTGTCCCTGATTTTGCTTCAAGTAAACCCTCTTAGTATGGTAGCTCTCAAATTATCCTATCTTTAATTGCATCAACCCTTTATCTTACCTCAACTCAATCCCCTGATTCCTTCATCATCTGATCAAGACGCATCATCCATCCCTATCTCTTGAAACCTTATCTTTGAGTTACCTTAGAGATGCTGGGTTCCATACCATCTCATTGCTTCTGGCAATCACTCCTCAAGAGCTCAAAGTATCCTATCTGGGATCTGTTCCCATCCTTTTGCCTTTTTTTTACTTGTTCACTAAAATTGACCACCATCTCAATCCAAACCTTCACCCTTACTGTGACCCCATTTTTACCTTGGCTCAAATCAAAACTGGAATCAATCATCAAGTCTCTCCAGTTGGCCATGAAGCTCTTCAACAATCTCCACTACCTCAAACTACTTGGTGTCATCAGGATCCCTTGATTGACCAAGCCCACCTTTTTTTTCTTCAATTAGTCCGCCTTCAATAAGTCTCATCCTGAAAACCATTCTTTGACTTTTTTGGAAAGGGGGTGAGATGAGGATGAACCTTAAGCTTTTCTGGTTTGAAACCTATGTGACAACTCTGCAAACATCACCAACAGCTCACCATTGATGCCCATCATTGATTGTTGATGGCCTCCTCCTCCCTACATTCTATCCTGCTATTGTCCTATCCACTACTCCTCATCAACTACCATCAGATCATTGATCAAAACTTGTGGTCAACAATTGTCCTATACCCCCTTCAGCCTAAGTTACCATTCCCCAAGACAGGTGATCATTGGTGCACTCATTGGCGCTACCACAGTTCTGACTAATGACTTGCAATCTTGCTTGCATCTTCTCCTGCAACCCATGGAGCCTAAGACCGTTACCCACAAAGTCCTCAACTCTCACCTCAAATCTTGCCTCTCCCATTGATGTGGGCTTCCATCCTATTGCAACAAGAAGATTGGTCAATTCATCCTTCCAACCTTAACTGCAATATTGTTTGCACTTGCTCATTGTTCTGGAAACCTCAATGGCAACCTTGCTGCTCCCTTGCTTGCATTGCCAACAACTAGCAATCTTTCTTGAGCTTTCCGTGTGATTCCTGGTCAACAAGTATGGGAACAAAAGCAACCCTGAACATTGCCACTTCAAGACCCTTGCCTTGTCTCAGCTTGTTGATCTTACCCCTCTCAGACTTAGACGCTTGCTAACTCTCATTGTCATCTTCATCTCCCCCTTGCTTGCTGCCTCAATGGTGGCTTCATCTTGCCCATGCCTCTCTCTCTACATTGACACTTCCCTAAATCACCTTGCAATTGCTTGATTCTGCGCCCTCATTGTCTTTGTCATCTCTGGTTTGCTTGGTTGACTCATCAAATTTTCATTACCATCTTTCAATCTTGTGCTTGCCTTGTCAATTTATTGCAACTCTCCTTGCTTGTTGGCAATGTCTCTTGCTGCCTTGATAGAAACTTAATCACCCGCCCAACTTCACCTCTCAATTGCAATCTCCCACTTGGACGCAACTTAGTTTTTTTCTCTTCAATTGACCGTTTGAATCAATCTTGCTCCAACCTAGTTCTGGTTGTTGGAGTGCTTGTGCTCATCACTTGCAACATTTTTTGCGGCTCATTCTGCCACTTTGCTTGCCCCTATCTTGCAACTCTGTTTGTTTCTAACCCAATTGCCTCTCCTGTCTCCTTGATCCTCCGTTATCAATCCCGTAACCACCCGCAACCTTTGCTTGCTCTTTCAATTGTGACTTTTATTGGTGCTTGTCTTCAACTGAAAATTTCTTGCAACTGTCTCCACAACTGCCTATCAACTCTTCAAGTATCAAGCTTTCACTCTTGCCACTACCACCACAATATGTTTGGTTGGTTGATCAATGAACTACTGTCCCTTTTCACCATTTTGTTAGCCTGCGTTTTCATACCTTCTCATCTTCTCACCCATTCTCAAGCCTACCAGCAAGGGGGTGTGTTGGAGTATTATGTCTTCTGCTTCTAGCCATGATCCTTTTCTGTTACATACTCTTATTATTAAATGTCACCTAAGATGTCTAGCCAGCTATTCCTTTATTTACTTATCAATTCCTTCTTATTGGGTTACTCCATATTTGATCACCTTGTCATTTATTCATATAGTTTCTGCCATGCTTGATTAGTCATCAAGTGTCTTAGGCCCCTTGTGAGGGGCTCTCTGGTTGTCTACTTAAACTGGTCTTTTCCAGGACCTTGCAATTAACTCATTGACTTTTTTTCTTTCAAATCCAGTCCTCAACTTTCTGAGTTGAGTAAGAGTCCCTGATCCAATCATCAACTCCAACATTTCTAGAGGTGCCATACGCGCACACCACCAATGCGCAACGCAAGTTTTGGCCGCCTTCCAACCCCTAGGAGGGGTGTCTTGCGTGGATGCAGAGGAAGTGATGAGGAACTGGCCAATGTAGGCGGATTTCCCCCCCCTTTTCTTACTATTCCTCCTTGTTTCCATCCCCGCACCTATTTGCAAAGAAAAGGACTTTTGCCGCGCCATCCTGAGTAGCCTTTGGGCTTTGTGAGAACCTTGAGAGAAATAAGAGCCGTAGGCAATATCCATGCTTTGAGAGCAATTGGCAAGAGTGAGAAGAAACTGCGCCACTGGAAGATTTTGCTGAGAGTGAGGAAGACCCACGCCACTGAGAGTATCTGGTAAAGGTACCTTGACAACCTCAGAAAAACTGCCACAAAGTTCCCTTTAACCATCTACAGAACACAGAGAGTACAAAGAAAACCAGCCACGGGTGCACATCCTAAAGAGAAAAAGTATCTGCCCAAACCACCCGCAACTTCCATCCATAAGATCACCAAAGTAAACTTAAAAAGATTTTTTTTTAGAACCTACCCGTTTCCAAGCCCCCCCTTGCTCTTTGACCCACATCTGTTGCCTGCCATGCGCTTTCCTAGTTCCCTAAATGATCTGTTGGAAATTGTTCATGCGTTTTCTTCAAGAATGTGGGGCTTGTCCTCGCGTTGGCGGACCCAGCTTTGGGCCATTCCCATACCTAGAAGAAACCACCCCTACCCAGCAAGAATCCCAAAAGCCAATCCAGAGAGAAGAAAATAAGAAAACAAAGATTCTGGGGTGTCTAGTTATTCCGGCTGTGAACCAGCTAGAGCACCCCCTCACCAAATCCCATCATATCCCCTATTCATCCATTGTTTCCCCCCCAACTTGGCTGCTGTTCCCAGCAGTCTGCAGTCATTTACTCCGCCAGATGCAAGGCCCGCCCTCAGGCTTGTCCTTGGAAGAAGGATCCGCATTGTTGTCCCCTTTTCTATCCAAACCAGCCATCTTGTTGAATGAAGTTGACCCCGCACAAAGAATTGTTTCATGTGAAAAGCTGCAGCCTTCCGTACTTGCACATCCTGCGCCTCTTCCCCACTTCCACCTTGTCCTCCTACTCATCCCGCCAAATCCCACATCCACTTCCCCAACCCTTGATTGCAGATTGTGGCTTTGAATTGCCCACCAGACAAATCTTCCACTGTCAATGCTTCCTTCCCCGTCCCTGGGTCAAAGGTTATTTGGGCTTGGAACCCAAACATCAATGGCCATCCTAAAATAGCCTCCCCGCAATCAACAGATAGAAAAGAAAGTGGTTTATGGACCCTTGCAAGCTCAACCTCTTCCTCCTCCACAACCCCATCCATGCAACACACCCTGCCATTGAGCGCGCGCATTTCGGCCAAACCAATCCCATTTCATCAACCAGCCTAGACAGAAGAAGGTTTGCCATGGAACCACTACCCACCAGTGCCCATAACTTCCTTCCAGAAATCTTCATTGGAATGTAGCCAGCAGAGTTGAAATGGATTTCATCCTTGCTAGGTGACGCTCCCCATCATCCCAAGCCAAGTTCACCCCCTGCACCATTGGAAGGATTCTATTGTGTCTGCAATCCTTCAGCACCTGAACCATATCATCTACTACCACCAGCAACACCGCCGCCAACTCCTTCAAGGTCAAGGGAATAGTCTTTCATTCCCCATCACCCTGCGCAAAATTTCCACCGCCTTCTTATTCTCTGCCAGGTTCACCGGCCATCCATCCATTTCCAGAATGCTTGCAATTGGCTTAGGAGCTGCCAGCGGTACACGTTCATTGGCATCCACATCCATCCTTTCCATTGCTGCCAACTCCTCCTTTGCTAATACCCTCACTTCTGCTTCCACACACGTTGGTTGCCATACCCCAGGACCAGTGACAATCCCCAGCAACGCTTGAGCAGATACCACTGGTTCCTGTCCTTGCACTCGCACTTGCTCCATGACAGTTGGGTTCCCAGGTTTGGTGGAGATCCACTTGCCCGTTGGGAACATGAATCCCATTCCCACCGTTCAAACCAATCCCACCATGAGGTCCTTTGTCATGTTATTGCACCCCAAATGCAACTGTCCCTTGTCTCTGCAGTAATTGCATAACTTCAACACGGGCAAATTTGATGGCTGAAGCAGTCACCCAATTTGAGGAGGCCAATTGCGCAGCCCTGAAAACATTTGACTCAGGAAGATCTGTAAATCCTTCATCAATTCTGTCATCTTGCTAACCTCTGGGCCCATTGTCAGTGATGTTGCCGGGGTGCTTTCCATTTTCAAGGGGCCCAAAACCGGAGCTTGCATTGGTGCTGCCAGAGTGTGGGAAGTGGACTTCTTTGACCCCATTGGAAACAACCTTGCCGTGTCCTCCATCAGTTCCTCCAAGTACAACTCACTTTCCACCGCCTGACAAATGACAAGGATGTCTGGAAGAAGTGCAATACTCCAATCCAACAACCTCTTTAACAAGTTGTTGTTGTACAAGTGCCACTGCACCCACCCGCTGAGTTGGGGACCAATTCCTCCCAAAAACACCCTCTTCATCGCCCCCGTCTGCCCCAATATCACCATGTTTTTTGCCAGGTAGAAATAGATCCAATTAAACATTGCTACATAATCCCCCAATTGCGCCCCTGTCTGGACTCTGCCATTTGCGCTTGCTTCCAATGCGGCTTGCTCAAAGTTTCTTTCCCAAAACCAAGGTTTGTGCCTTCCCCACCACGCCAGGATTTCTGCCTTCAGTTTTGGCCAATCAAGTTCCTCATAGGCTTCCATCTCCTCCTCATCCCAAAGCTTCTCTTTGTCTGTAATGAAGAGGATGACAAGCCAAGCCTTATCCAAACCCATTGCACCTTCTGCGTTGGCAATTCCTTTGTATCACACAAGGAATTGCCCAACGTCCTCAGTGTTGAGCCGGATATGTGGATAGTCTTGCGGCCTGATACAAATGTGCTTGTGATTGGCCCCAATTGTTTGAGCAAGGGACACTGTATCCTGCCCCTGAAGAGGGTTGCTTCCAAGAAGCCAGAGGAGGAGGAGGAAGAGGAGTGGGGTTAAGGTTAGAAGACCCCGCAATGGTTGATGGATGGTACTGGGACATCATGCTTGTTAGTTTCAAGAGACAAGGAACAAAAGATTACTTCCCGGCCAGACCCCCAGATGTGGAATTCTGAAAAGGACTTCTCCTTTTTAACGGTTCCAAGTTTTGAAGTTATTGATCCCTTGTCTCTTTAAAACCTGAGTGCAACTGTTCACCCTTTGACTGAGAGATAGAGAAATAAGAGTAAAAGATCCTTCCAAAAACCTATGATGATCCTCTGTGATCTGATCCCTATCCATGTTGAGGGTGCAGTTTAAGTAACCTCCCCCTCAACCCTAACCTAAGCACACCAGAAGCAAGCAAGAATAATGAAATAAAACCTCTAAGTACAGAACCCTAGCCCCAATCCTATCCTTCCACCCCATAATCCACATCCCATATCCCATACCCCATATTCCATCCATACCTCCCACCTTTGATTACATCCACCCAGTTTTTCCTTCTCATGATGAAGCCCTTGCGCCGCACCCAACTCAGAGCCCCCCGCGCATGTCTGCATCCGCCCAACACGTCATTCAGATATCCAAGATATATCTGCATGATCCAACCCATGCGTCTTGCAATGCACAATCCACGCGCAATCCATCCAATCCAATCTGTACCACCCTGCGTCTCTGGATTCCAAGCCTGATCCAAATGCTGCTGATCCCACAGGGCGGCTTGCTGCAGCAAAGCCAGACCCATTTCTGAACGCGCCACCACTGCTGAGCCACCCATTGCTGAGAGTCTGCCACTGCTGAGCATCTGCCACTGCTGAGCACCCAGCGCGCAGCCCATTCCAACTCTTGTCCATAAAAGCCCACCAGAACGGCCCCTTGCATTTGTAAGGAGTTGAGCACACCTTTTGGTCAACTGCAAGAGAGAGAGAGAGCTGAATTCCTTCCTTCCCCCCCAATACTTTGGTGGTTAATTACCCCTAAAATGCAGATAGAAGAGCAAGGTATTATAACCTTTATCCCAACCCTAACCTAGTTACAAGCGCAACTATTGCCTAGCAACCATAGGAAGAATAATAAGCAACAGAAAACCTACCCCAATCCTATCCTCCTCCCCCCCCCCCCAAAAAAAAAAAAAAAAACTTGCCTGCCATTAAGTTCATCTGGTTTTTCCTTCTCATGGCGGGTGCCATGCCCTACTTGGAGCCCCCTCACGCCTGTCTTCAATTGAACAACATGTTGCCTTTGGAAATTGCTGAGCCAGCTGTGGACCTAGAAGCTGCTGCTGATCCTCTGTGCTGCCCAAATGCTGAACCTACTTGCACTCATTTCTGAGCACAAAGGCTGCAACCAGTCACCCACCCATGTCCATAAAATGACACAACAATGTTCTTCAAACACCATTCCATCATGTTAATTTTGCTTTGAGGTAGATTTTTAAGGGTTTAGATAACCTCTTAAAACTCCTGAGTTACAGTTTTAGTTGATTTTTGGTCAGTTTGACAGACCTGTACCATTCAAACCATCAAAAAAAAAAAAAAAAAAAACCTAAAAAACATGAATTAAAACAAGTATCAACACGATTTAATTTTTTATGGCTTGTTTTAACGTTGTCCAAGTTTTGGAGGGAAAAAAAAACCTATTAAAACTCCTAAACAATAAATATTCTTTGGGTTCCTTGGCCTTCAGATAGAAAAACCACAGCTTAAAAAAATGCAAAAATGTTCAAGCAAAAACCCTTCACATAAGGGTCAAAAATAAAGATAAACCCCCTTTTGTTTCTTTTCAATTGATTTTGGAACCAATTTTTTTTTTTTTTTTTTTTTTTGAGGTTTTTAAAAACCTACAAAAGTCTTGATTAATCTTTCTGGGATCCCTTGCCATCAATTACAAATACCTGAAAACTAAATCATGCAAAATTCAAAAAAACAAAAAAACAAAAAAAATAGTGTGATTTTTTGAGTATTTTAGAGTGTTAAAATTATGGACTCAACCCCGAGTTTTGATTCAATTTTAGAGGTTTGAAGTTTTGATGATGGGTCTATTCATAGCATCATGGTTTTTTTTTAGAGTTGTGGTTCTGTGAGCTCAAACCATCATGGTTTTGTTGAGAGTTATGGTTATGCTTCTTTTTTTTTTTTTTCTGTTTCAAGTTCATAAACCTATCGATCGATGATTTGTTGTTGAAGTGAGCGGAGTTGTCCAGATGGCCATCGATCGTTTTGAATCGAGAGCTATTATGGGTTAGGGCTCATGATCGTTGGCACAACAGAAGGTCATCAACAAGCTAGACTCTGGCTGATTCAAAACCATAGATCATTACTTCAGAGCAGGAAAGATATGATAGATTGAAATGCTAAAGTGGAGTTCGAGGAGATAAAAGGAGTCAAGAACTTTGGGATGATGTGGATTTAACCACTTACGGAGGAAAGTAGGAAAGCGTTTTGGGTTAAGGTTTTTGATCTTGAGGATCGTCAGTTCTATCGAGTTGTTTTTTAGGACTCAGACGATTGGATGAACGACAAAAAGGTGGTGGTGATGGTTTCACGAGTGAAAGATGAGCAGCCGCCGATGATGGACCGGATCTTCAAACTGGTCGGTCGGTCGGTCGGTCGGTCGGTCGTTCTAACGAGTCGTTCGTCTGGGAACCAGGCCGTCGACCGGACGCCGACGTCTCATCGGTAGGTTTCAGCCGACCCGGGACGGCTCGCTCGGGCTTCTTCTAGTGGTTCTCCCTCCCCCTCCCCCCCCCGCTGCGGCGCATCGAAGCTCAGCCCCCCCCCCCCACCACCTTCGGCTACTCCGACTCCAGTCAGTGGAGTGGAGGTGGAGAGCCGAAGGACTGGAAGAGAGAAGGAAGGCTCGAGGTGAAGAAGGGAAATTGGAGAATTACCAATTCGACGGATGACCAGATACACAAGATACTTGTTTACTTACTCGAGCTCATGTCCGACCTGATCCTCAACTTGGATGCCGATCCGACGACGATCGTCCCATCCAAGCTTCATCGTCGTCAGCTCACCACGACTCCCGGTAGTTGGACCCAGCGACTGAAGCAGAAGCGACAGTTCAAACGTCTCGAGAAACGTCAGGCCAAGCTATCGTCCCATCATCATGAGATCCCACCAGGATCTCATCATCTCACCATCCCTCCCGTCGATCATCCCTCGGGATTCGAGCCTCCTGCCAGACCTCCCAAGAGACCAAAGTAAGGTAGACCGAGCACTCCCACCTTCGATCCCTGCCCCACTCATCTCCATTCCAACGATTCCATACTCATCGCTCCTCCGATTCTCTGTTCCCTCACCAACCCATCCAGGCTGGATCCCAAGAACCCACCGAAATCGACCCCGAGGTTCCAAATCATCTCCTCGCTCTTCTCATCCACCATCATCCCTACCATCAAGCCGGCCTCAGACGATCATCAATCCTCCATGGTCGTCTATGCACCCTCCAACGCATCGTTATCCGAAATCGAGCTGAGCTCACCCTCCCTGAACCTTCACCCTCAGATCAGTCATCATCTATCGCTCAACTCCAAGTTAGGACCCATCAAATCACCCACTGCCATCCAATCGATCGCCTGGCCACTCTTATCATCCCACTCGGATACGACCACCCGAGACGTGATCATCCAGAGTGAAACCGGTAGTGGCAAGACCCTAGCCTACTTGGTACCCATCGTTCAAGACTTACTCAGCCTCGCCAATAATCATCCAGAGATAGATTGGAATAGAGAGGTCGGAACGTTGGCGATCATCTTGGTACCCACTAGAGAACTGGCAGAACAGGTCTATCATGTTGCACTCAACCTACTCTCATTCACGACTAGGAGCGAACCAAATCCTCAGAACGCCGCCGACCAACCGCTTACGGAACATCACTCAAACGTCGACGCTCTCAATCCTCGATGGCTTGTTCCTGGTACATTACACGGGGTTAGTGTTCATTCCGGTCTCACTTTTTTTTTTTTTTTTTTTTTTCTATTTCCAACTTCAGGCTACAACCATCAAGCCCTTGGTCACCAATTATTTACCAAGTCTACCCTCGGCTACCTCTTGAATCTTCTCTCATTCAGGGAACTAACAGAACTCACGAGAAAGCACGACTGAGACGTGGCTTGCCTCTCTTGGTTTGTACACCCGGCAGATTACTTGATCACCTTGAAAAGACGGTTTCCCTGCGTATGGCAGGAGAGCCGATCTCGTCGACTCGCGCCGAGGCTAGCAAGATCAAAACTGTCCCCCCTCAAGGCGAGGGCCTAAATCTGAGGTGGCTAGTAGTCGATGAAGCTGATAGA
The DNA here is from genome assembly GCA_025617555.3 of Puccinia polysora. Lineage (NCBI taxonomy): Eukaryota > Fungi > Basidiomycota > Pucciniomycetes > Pucciniales > Pucciniaceae > Puccinia > Puccinia polysora. The sequence continues at coordinate 28,287,304 of CM062616.1, forward strand.
CTGATGGATATGGGCTTCGAAGAACAAATGCGCGGGATTCTCAAGCACCTAGCAGAGCGGCAGACGAGAACAAATCAAACAGAGGAACCGTCGATGAGTGATCGACGTACGATTCTTTGTAGTGCAACTATGCCGGATGGTGTGAAGAAGTTGGTTGGGTTGAGTCTGAAAGACCCTATTCTACTCAAAGCAACTCTTCCTCGCCCCAATCAAGACCAAGCGAACCTTGATCCTGGTAAAAGCTCGACCCCATCCGGAAATGGCGGATTTTCTGCGCCTGCTCAACTGTCTCAATACTACGTCATCACACCGCCCAAGTTGAGATTAGTATCACTCATCGGTCTACTGCGTCGTATCACGGACCCAAAGCACAAGAAGCCGGCTGATAAAGTCTTGGTGTTCATGAGTTGTACTGCCTCCGTCGACTTTCACTTTGAAGCTATTGGCGGAATCCTATCGACGGATGAGGAAGAGAAAAAGTCGACGAAACGTGGCTCAGAAGTCAAAGGATCCTCCGAATCGTCTGGGTCGATCGTCCGAAAGTCCAGATTCTTACCTGGTGTCGACCTATTTAGGCTGCATGGAAATTTAGACCTACAGACTAGGTTAACATCTCTCAACGCATTCTCATCTATCTCAAGCTCGGAGTCTTCGACAGGATCCTCGGTCTTACTGTGTACTTCGTTAGCAGGAAGAGGCCTAGATGTGCCGTTCGTTTCACATGTGATTCAATACGACTTACCCACTGAGGGGGGAGTGACAGAGTATCTACATCGAATCGGGCGGACCGCTCGTGCGGGACAAGCGGGAGAGGCTTGGAGTTTTTTGTTACCCAGTGAATCGGATTGGGTCGAATGGTGTGAAGGCCAGCAGAGAGATCCCAACCTAAACCTAAAGAATCCTAAGAGGCTAAAGGAGGTCGGAGTTCAGACGGTTCTCAACGATGGATTTGGTGGCAAATCTCAGAAGGAATGGGAAGCTCGAGCGACCGAGAACCAAATGATGATCGAAAGATGGGTTATCGAACATGACGAGGTAATTCATCATCATCTTTTTTTTTTTTTTTTTTTTTTTTTTGGATTAGCAAAGGTTTGCACGATTCGGGAAGATTATTCAAGCTGATGGGATCTCTACATATACGTGATGTCGACAAACAACAAAAAGAATCGTAACTTGGCTTTGATGGCCTTCAGTTCTCATATTCGAGCGTATGCCACTCATCCGAGTCAAGAGAAGCAGTTCTTTCACGTCAAGAACTTACACTTGGGACATTTGGCCAAATCCTTCGGACTACGGGAACCCCCGAAGAACATCTCCTCGATCCAGGCTCATCGGCCGAAGACCGGTTCGAAACCGAACGAGTCCCAACGTCGAGCCGAGGAGCATGGTCGGAAATCGTCGAAGGGGGAGGTTCCTGGGCTGGAGGAGGATCGAGTGGATGATGATGATGATGACGAGGATAGTGATCATCGACGGTTCGATAACCGTCCAGGGAGGCCCAAGTTTGTCAGCCTGACTCGAGCTCAACCGAACAAGCACGGGAATAGCCTCCGAGGACCCATGTCGAATTCGATCGATGAATTTAATCTGGGATAGGGTATAGGGAGAGATGGGATGATGGTTGGGATGATCTTCAAGTTGGCTGATCGTTCGTATGGGAAGTTGAGTGATGATCGACTGGATCCTATCGGTTGGTTCGATTGGATCCTCACTCGATCGTGTTGATCATGCTATCCCTGCGAGGAGCAATCGATTAGGAGGAGGATGGATGGGTCGACCGGATGAATTCCTTCGACGATCGTTCGATTTATTCTCCTTGATCCTTATTCGTTCTGTGCTGAGAATGTACGATGCAAGAGATGTATACATGTTTATCCATCCAACCGATCTCAAATCCCCCCCCCCCCACTTCTGAGTTCTCTCACTGCCCATAAAAGCCAAAGCTTCGACCTGCATGGATCGTTGGCCTGATTTCTGTCTGTCTTCAACTTGAATGGAGCAGGTTGAAGATGATGATGATAAGCCTAGAGCCAGAGTGAATGAGAAACCCGATCCCAGGGATGGTGCACCATTCGATGTAGTGATTATGGTATCCTTACTAGTACTCTTACTACTTGGATGGATGGCAGTTGGTTGGATATTGATCGTTGAGGGATGGATTTGAGGGCTTCTTGAAGAATGATGACAAGCTGTTGGTTTTGAGGGGGGAAGGATGGCCGACCATCTGCTGAGGTTTGAGTTCCTGAGAAGGGTCGTGAGTTATGGGGCTTGAAGAAGGTTGAGGTGGAGAGAGAGGATGAAGCAGGGTTGGTGAGTCGATTCCCGAGCAGTTCGGGGGGCGCCCGATCTGCTTTTCACTCCTGAGCAGTGAGCTCTCTCTCTCTCTCTCTCTCTTCCCCCCGACTCCACCCGGGTGATGATGGGGCTCTGGTCTAGGGAGATCTGTCTGGTGGCTGACTGAGATCAGAATGAGTTCTGAGTCAGTCAGTCAGTCTCTCCTTCTCTCCTTCTCTCTTTCTCTTGGGATGTTCTGCCGTCTCCAAGTCGATTGACTCCCTCGATCCGACTCCCAAATCGATCAACTTGGCTATTCAAGTCTGGCCATTCGAACTGCTGTAAGTCGGTCACTGGTCGATCCCGATGAGCTGGTCATTCTTATCGATCCAGTCCTGACCAAAAAATCTTCTTCTTCTTTAACTTCCTGGTCGTGTGGGTGTGGGTGGGTGTGGGTGTGGGTGGGTGTGGGTGTGTGTGGGTGTGTGGGTGCTAGGTTCGAGTCGAATGGTTTCTTGAGAACGTGGAGGAGGAGAAGGAGTGGACTTGTGAAGATCTGATGAGGTTCAAGTGTCATCGATTCACCATTCAATCCAATCCAAACTATCATCAACTCAACACCCCATCCATCCATCATCATCATCATCATCATCATCATCATCATCATCATCATCATCATCATCATCATCATTCACTACCTTCTCATCCTCCTCAGAAACCTCAGCCTGCTCCTATCGAGTCCAAAAACTATCGATCCATCGTCCATCTCCATCAGGAGGATCATCATCATCATCATCCAACTTGGAACCATCCTTCGACTAGGTTCAATCCATCGATTCGAATCGTAAGTCATCCAACCAGCCTACCATCATCCCGATATCTCGATCATCACTCACCCTTCTGGGCCTCCTAGGAACCTCTACTCTCTAATCCATCGATCCTCAAGACCGATCGATCCAATTCGGCCAGATCCGATCATTCGAACCATCTCGAGAACTTCTTCGATGCTTTGGAACTTCATCACTTCCACTCTGCCCTTCAATCCTTTCAACAACTACCCCAGCTCACCCAATCTCAACTCTCCAACGAGTCCTACGATGCCTTATTCTCCCTGGCCAGTCAGATCACCCCCGATGATCGGATCTTACTCCTGCCCATCCAAGATCACCACCATCCATCCCCACTCCAGGTCCATCACATCTCACCCGCCCTATCCTCCCTAGCCTCCTCCTCGATCCATCCGTCCTACGCCATCGATTATCCCAAGATTCACGATCGTCTCATCCAGTTGGATCTCATCCTTCGATCCATCCAACGTCCCCTCTCGAACCAGCAACTCCATCTATTCCTTCAGATCTCCATCCTCGCCGCCTCCTTTCGATTACGTCAAGCCTACCTCTCGGAGCCCGAAAAAGAACCTCCCGGCTCAGAGCTCGCTCCTCATTTACTCTTTTCACAATCCTGTCAATACATCTCCGCTCTCATTCAGAGGTTACCAGCCTTCCATCAAACGTCCCACCCCACCGCCGATCAACTCGCTCGGGAGATCCCATCCGAGATCCTCGGACTGTACTCTCGCTTCCTCGTCGTCTTCCATACACCCAACCGAGGCCTCAAGTTGATCCGTAAAATATTCTACGCCTATCTGATCGCTAACCGTCACCAGATCTCTCCTCAACCTCCTAGCTCAACCCAACATGCTCTCCATCAAACTCACTCGAGCGTCTTATCCTTAATCCAGACCGGTTCACTCATCATCTCCCTCTTGCATCATAAGATACACCATCGTCTCGCAGCGCTCAAGTTGGCCGTCCGAATGATCACCATCGGTGATGTTTACCCTGATCAATCCCGGGTGACCAGTCTACTCAGGCGAATGTACATGTCCAAACCAGAATGGGATTCAGTCATTGAATTTCATACTCAACTGACCGATCGATCGACCTCGCACTGGTTACGAAATCAGATCGCCATCATCGAAGCCGAGGATGGAAGAGTGGAACGCGTACTTAGTCTATCGGCTGAGGCTTTGAAATCACCCAATCATCCTCAGAGATTTTCCTGGTCCTCTCACCCTCCAGCATTGGATGGTGAGATTTGTGCCCATGCCATTCAAGCCTTAGTAGTCGGCCATACGACACTACCAGAACCCGATCGTTTCTCTCGTCTACGTGGGGCCATAGCCATTCGGACTCGAATGATTCGATCGGGTATCCTACCTCCCGTAGATTCGGACGATCTCATCCTACGCCAGATCTATCATCTCGCTCAACAGATCTCATCGAGCCTTGACCGACACGAATTCCTCAAGCCGATGATCGAGCTCCTGTTTCCAACAGAGAAGATCGTCCCGATTCGATCCGAATCTCTCCGATCCTTCAAATTTGCATCCCATCCCGGTAAATCACCGGAAGCGTTCAGGCTCATGAGATGGTTGATGGATTGGAACGAATTGGATCTATCCTTACGAGTCTTTCAGTCCATCTCAAGGTATGGTTACGTGACCAGTTTCACGGCCATTCCGTCGGGCTATTTAAAGCGTCTGCTACGTAGGGCGTTATACTGCCATCCAGAGTTAGCTATGGAGTTATACCAGCACTTCCACATGTCGGGTTGCGATGGATCGGGTGAACTGTTCGAGGCTGTCAAATCGAAGGCTATTCACATGGGAGATTATCATCTGGCCGGTTATCTCTTGAAGACCTCTGACGATCATGATCCAGTCCGACATGCCGACCGGATTGCGACTTTTATCAGAGGCTTCTGCGCTCGTCGGGCCGCACCGGGGAACCTACTGAAATCGTTATCATTATTCCAGTTCGTCCATCACCGCTGGTCCTCCTTAATCCGAGCAGACCTCTGGGACTCGATCGTCGATCAGATCAAACGGTTCGGGCCTATGAAACTGAGTCAAAGGCCTGATGTAAGGCCTGAGATCGAAAAGATCATCGAGAGTTTAGATCGGTCGAGTCTCCTATCTGACTCTGAAAGGATGAGGGTTCGATCCGAAGTGCTGGAGGTTTTAGAAGTCGCACGAGTGATCGCAACGGATGATCGATCGATCACTACTCGATCGGCTCTCGAGGTCGTGAACGAGTTGGATTCCAAATCATCGAAACCAAACGAATCAGAGGACCAGACCGAAGACGATGGATCGATCGATCTGGGTTCGATGGTAGAAGATCCAAGTCAGCTAGCGCCGAGAAAGTTAGAGGATTGGATCGTCAAGTTTCTAGACGAAGGGAACGTCTTGAGGTCGATCGAGATCGTCAAGCTGGCGATCGGTTCGGAGGTGATGATTCCGGCGCCGATCATCGGGAGGATCCTAAAGTCGTTGATTGACGAGCTCGAGCACAGGATCACTGAGGATGATGATGACGATGATGGGGGGAAAAGGGGTGACGACGGGGAAGGGGAGGGGGATGGGAGTCAGGAGCGACGACGAAGAGGACGACTCGAGTCGATCATCCTCGAGCTCGATCAAGCTTGGAGGGGTATGGCTTGGAAGTTTAGGATTCAGGAGAGGGGTGATGATCGTTCGATCGTCGAGGCCATGAACAGGTTCTACGAGCATATGAGTCGTGAACGGAGATTAACAACCCATATGAGTTGTGAGCAAAAAAAAAAAAAAAGAAAGAAATGAAATAATAAAATAATGAATTAAATATTTACATAAATCTATAAATATAAAAAGATTGAAAAACCTCACACGCCCCACCGGGCGTCTGTTAGACGAGTATAAATTTCCCCCAAGGGAATAACATTGCAAGCTCTAAAGTGAACGATATGTATGTTTTGTAAATACATACTTGGGTTGTTGAGGCCACTTGAATCGATATTTTTATGCATCTAATTGGATAATTTGGAAAAGTGATGATTTGAATGGTTTGAATAAGACATACCTCTAAATCCATACGTGATATTCTCAACAGGGTTGAGGTCCTTGGGTTAGTATTGATTTGTCAAGGTTGTCATGTATGCACCTCTTGCATCCAGTTCAATCCTCTTTTTTTTTTTATTATTATTTTTTTTTTTTGGATTGGTTTGCCCCCCCTTTTTTTTTTTTTTTTTTTTTTTTCTCTTCAGCAACTTTTTTTTTTCTCTCTCTTCTCTCTCTCTCTCTCTCTGTCTGCTTTTTTTTCTTTTTTCGGTCAATTGTGTTTTTTTTTTTTTCTCTGTATTTTTTTTTCTGCAATTTTTTTTTTTCTTTTTGGTCTGCTTCTTTCAAAAGGAAAAAAATTCTCACTGCACCTCTTGCATCCAGTTCATTCCTTTCTTTTCTTTTCTTTTCTTTTCTTTTTTTTTTTTGGTTTGCTTTTTTTTTTTTTTCAGTGGCTTTCTCTCTCTCTCTCTCTCTCTCTCTCTCTCTCTCTCTCTCTCTGTCCGCTTTTTTTTTCCGTCAATTTTTTTTTTCTGTTTTTTTTTTTTTTTTTTTTTTTTTTTTTTTTTTTTTGCTGCCTACTTTCAGTCTGCAAGTTTTCAAAAAAAAAAAAAAAAAAAAAAAAAAAAAAAAAAAAAAAAAAAATCACACACAAACTAATGTGTGTACATAGTTGTAAGGTTTAATACTTTTCAACAACCTCTTTGTACGTATTTTGGTTTATGTGATGGTTGTACATATGTAAGGTTTGTGTTGATTCCTTTTTCATACTTTTCAACCACCCCTTTGCATCTATTTGGGTTTGTGTGATGTATGTACTGATGTAAGGTTTGTGTTTATTCCTTTTTAATACTTTTCAACTACCTCTTTGTATGCATCAATTAGATTTGTTTTTTACTATCACAAGCATACAGGGCCAAAGCATGTAACAGGGCCAATAAAGGTAACAAGGACAGGAAATGTAACAGGGCCAACAAATGTGACAAGGGCACAAGGAATGTAACAGAGCGCATTGACAACACCGGTAATGAACACTAATTTTTCACTTGGTCCAAGCTTTTCTTTCTTTTTTTTTTTTTTTGGAACATTGAACATTTAAATAACCAAGGACAACACATGTAACCAAGGACAACACATGTAACCAAGGACAACACATGTAACCAAGGACAACACATGTAAAAAGGGAGAACACATGGAAGCAAGTAAAACACATGTAACCAAGGACAAGACATGTAACCAAGGACAACACATGTAACCAAGGACAACACATGTAACCAAGGACAACACATGTAACCAAGGACAAAAAATGTAACAAGGACTGTTAGAGAGGACATTGAAAGCACATGTAGTAAACACTAAGTCCTCACTTAATTCAATTTTTTTTTTTTTGTACATTGAAAATTTAGTGTTTTTTTTTTGGAATATTGAACATTTCTATAAGGGAAATGTTGAATTCACTACCTTGGAAGCCCTGGAAACTACCTAAAAGGGGTTGGGTGGCCTAATTTGAAACCCAAAATGGGTTTCAAACAGCTATTCACAACCCGCTTCAGTTGGTAACAGCCATTTGTGACTCAGGTGGGTTGTGAATGGCAAAAAAAATATTTCTTTTATATTTATATTTTTAATTTATTTAGCTAAGTTATTTTTTAATTACTTAATTAATAATTTATTTGATTTTATTTATTTAAATTTTATTTATATTTATATTTTAAATTTGATTCATTATTTCATTTTTTATTTTTTTTTTATGTTTTATTTTGTGATTAAAATCAAAAAAATAAATAATAGATAAAAAAGGTAAAAAAATATTAAATATATATATATATATATATTATAACTGTGTGCAACTCAGAAGGGTCACAAATGGTGTTTTGGGCCTGTTTGCAACCACAGGGTTGCTAATTTAACATTGGAATTTCTATAAACTCCTACTATCCCACCTAGATTTGATGTAATTCCCCCTCAACCCATAAATTAACACAATTCTGTTTTTCTCATGTCACTTTCTAAATTCATTACATAGAAGAGTGTCCTCCTGCCCTTACTTTGTGATTCCACATTTGAAACAAGTCTTTTACAATTGGTGGTGAAAGAAGTTGTCCCATATATAGAGAACACCAGAATGAAACTATCATTTCACTGAGGAGGAATCATAAAAACTTCCTCATTCATAATTCCTGGGTTTTTCCTTAAAATCTTTATCTTTTAGAAAAGTAAAAATGCCCCAAATCAATGTTAAGATATGTGCAGGTATAGGTTTGATATTCATCTTCCTAACCATCAACAGGTTTTTTTTGATCCAGATGAAGCCCTGAATGAAGTTCTTCAAAGATTAAACCAAGTAAAAACTATGCTCAAATAATATTCCAAAATAAATCTAATTAATGGTTTTGCAGGGAGAATCAAATATTCTAATTTTCTGAAACAATTCACATTTCATTCACTCAGAATAGAATACAGGCACTGTCAAGGTGGTTGTTGAATTGGGTGAATTTACACTGTTCATAATTCAGATTTAGAAAGGTTGTTTCTCAGTTTGTTGTCAAATTACGCTGTTGGTGCTACTGCAGTTGACAACCTCAAGCAACTAAACAGAATTTCTTAGCCAAATATCACAGGGGCAGATTTAGAAAAGGGCTTACTTGAGGTTAATGATCATTTTTATAAAAAAATGTAATAAGCCAATGATGATATGCACCCTTTTGAACTAAAGAAGTTTTTCAGAATTCTATTGGCACTTTGTCAGCCAGAAAACCTACTTTTGGTTTGAATTTCTTGCTTAAATTTCAAATTGGAAGATTTGATTCACTCTGGGATTACAGATCCAAGGGTCCTCAAAAATGAGATATTAAAATGAAACAAAAATATTCAAGAATTCCAAAAAGGATTAATATCTCAAAAGAGGTCTTTGAGAATCTGTGATGAAGCACCTATGACTCATGTTCATCCTCAATTCCTTTGGAAGGGTGATGGTCATTCCATTTGTAACCTTGATTTCTGACCTAGAGGAAAATTTTCTTCCTTTAAAAATGATTTGAAAACAGTTCTGGTCAATTTGGAATTCTCATTGAAAACTAACAAATCACAAGGTTGTACAATTGCAAATGTTTTTTAAAATGCGGATGCACTCAGGTAAAGTGCATAGGAGTGTGTAGTCCAAATGGGATGAAAAAATGGGCCTCCACAGCCCATTGTACATCACGTGGGCCACGTGGGCCTATGTGGGTGTTATTGGTTTTGGGCATTTAGGCACCAAAACACGTTTTTATGGTCTTTTGGGACATGGGCCCTCACGGGCCCGCCAGGGTGGATGGGCCACCCAAGCCAGGTGGGCTTATTTGGGCATAAAAGGGCCCAAGCTTTATTATGGACATACTTGGCCAGACAGGCTGGCCCGCCAAAGTATGTAATTCTCACAATTTGGGCTTGGGGCGGCCCCCTAGGGGTGGCTGCCCATGTCGCGGCCTGCTAGGGGCGGCTTCCTGTGTCGCGGCCCGCGTTGCGGCCCGTTCGGGGCCGCCTGTGTTTCTTGGTACGGCCCACGCGGGGCCCAACGGCCCAAGCGGGGCTGTTGTGCGGTGGGATGCCCTGTGGGCCCGGCTGGTCACGCTAGGCGACCAGCGCCACGGAGCCGGGGCTGGCGGCCCTGGCTTGCTCCCCCTCCCCTTGCTTGCCATCGCGAGGGGGATGGGGGCAAGCTGGCTGGGTTTAACCAGCCAGCGACCAACCTCAACAGTGCGGTTGGTCAGGGCAGGGGGGACCTGACCACCCCCTTGCCCAAGGAGGTGGCGGCGCCGGCCACAAGAGTAGCGACCGGCAGGTGGGGGGGATTTCACCACCCCCCCACCATCAATTGGTTAATGCAACCAAACAGGATAGGGGCGCTCTCCCCCCCCCCCTTTACCGAGGGGGAGAAGCAATGGGCCTGGGGGGACCTGATCACCTCCCAGGCCAATTTACTTGATGACGCCCTGGGGGTATCAACCCCCAGGGCCCCTGGTGAGGGGATTTGACCACCCCCACCAGGGATTTGAGAGAAAGAGGGGGGGGACAGCATTTCCGCTGGTCACACCCCCCCATGTGAGTCTGAGACCGGACCCAGGTGTGCCCTGGGTCCCAACTGGCCCATTTGAGGGGCCAGGGGCTGGCTGAATGAGGCAACCAGCCCATAAAAAAGGCAATAAAGGTCATTATGGCTGGTTGTAAAGGACGACCAGCCAAGGGGATTGAACAGTTAAGGGGCTGGTTCAGCCCCATTAAGGTGGAAGCACCAAAATAACCGGAATAGGCTGGTTGTAAGGGTACAGGGACTGCTGCCATGTGGGCTGATGTAGTCCAAACCAAGTAACAAGGCCAGTAGAGCCTGTAGAGCTCTTTTGGGGCGGAAAATTTGCCTTTTGGCTTCTTGTATCATGGGCTCACAAGAGGCCAATCTTTTGTACTTAAGGAGCCCTTCTCCCTGCTGTTTTCCATCCATTCATTTATCATTCCAATCAAATTCATCCAAGATATTTCCCCATTGTGAGAGCCCCATTAGACAATATTGACACCCAGTGTCCAGCATTTCTTTTTCTTTAAATACTGCTCATTTGCCTAAGCGAATTGCTGGCCATAATTCTAACAATGTTTTTCTTTATATTCAAGATCCAGTGTCCAGCCATGGGTAGCTATGGGTTAAATTTTCAAGGTGTAGATCCAGAAATTTTACAAAGAAAGTGGTTGCAACCTGGAAACAACATTTCATTTGAAACTGAAAGCATTTTTTATCATGAGGTTTTGAATGAAATCCATCACTGAAATTAAATACTTAAATTTTAATGATATTTGATTTGTCTTGATTGCTTATCTGTTGAAATACTTGAGAAACCGTTCAATTCATTATTTTTTTAATCCACTACCCATATTTACCACATTTAAAGAACATCCCATTTTTTGATATGAAGGTTCTTTACTCATTCCATTTCCCAAATTTGGGGTAAATACACTGCAGCCAATTTGTTGAATCCAATCCCTAGATTTCAAATTTGATTAAAATTATTTAAAAAGTATCACATTTTGGAAATAAACTAGGGCCAATTCCTTTAATCCATTCCTCATATTTCCAACTGGATTACAAATCATTCAAAAAATTTAAATACCAATCTGTCCCCAAATTTGGGGGCAATACTCTAGTAAAAAAATGAAAAAATTAATTAAATGAATAAATAAACAAATAAATAAAAAAAAAGGGTGATGTTAAATTCATGGCTCCAGTCGTGTGGGAGCCATGTAGGGCCCCACACGGCCTGTTGGAGTTTTTTAGGGCCCCACACGACCTGTGGGAGTTCTGTAGGGCCCCTCAACACGTGGGTGCCCATACACTACTCCATATAATTTATAATTTATAATTTATAATTTATTATTTATGATTTGATATTTATTATTTATTATTTATTATTTATTATTTATTATTTATTATTTATTATTTATTATTTATTATTTATTATTTATTATTTATTATTTATTATTTATTATTTATTATTTATTATTTATTATTTATTATTTATTATTTATTATTTATTATTTATTATTTATTATTTATTATTTATTATTTATTATTTATTATTTATTATTTATTATTTATTATTTATTATTTATTATTTATTATTTATTATTTATTATTTATTATTTATTATTTATTATTTATTATTTATTATTTATTATTTATTATTTATTATTTATTATTTATTATTTATTATTTATTATTTATTATTTATTATTTATTATTTATTATTTATTATTTATTATTTATTATTTATTATTTATTATTTATTATTTATTATTTATTATTTATTATTTATTATTTATTATTTATTATTTATTATTTATTATTTATTATTTATTATTTATTATTTATTATTTATTATTTATTATTTATTATTTATTATTTATTATTTATTATTTATTATTTATTATTTATTATTTATTATTTATTATTTATTATTTATTATTTATTATTTATTATTTATTATTTATTATTTATTATTTATTATTTATTATTTATTATTTATTATTTATTATTTATTATTTATTATTTATTATTTATTATTTATTATTTATTATTTATTATTTATTATTTATTATTTATTATTTATTATTTATTATTTATTATTTATTATTTATTATTTATTATTTATTATTTATTATTTATTATTTATTATTTATTATTTATTATTTATTATTTATTATTTATTATTTATTATTTATTATTTATTATTTATTATTTATTATTTATTATTTATTATTTATTATTTATTATTTATTATTTATTATTTATTATTTATTATTTATTATTTATTATTTATTATTTATTATTTATTATTTATTATTTATTATTTATTATTTATTATTTATTATTTATTATTTATTATTTATTATTTATTATTTATTATTTATTATTTATTATTTATTATTTATTATTTATTATTTATTATTTATTATTTATTATTTATTATTTATTATTTATTATTTATTATTTATTATTTATTATTTATTATTTATTATTTATTATTTATTATTTATTATTTATTATTTATTATTTATTATTTATTATTTATTATTTATTATTTATTATTTATTATTTATTATTTATTATTTATTATTTATTATTTATTATTTATTATTTATTATTTATTATTTATTATTTATTATTTATTATTTATTATTTATTATTTATTATTTATTATTTATTATTTATTATTTATTATTTATTATTTATTATTTATTATTTATTATTTATTATTTATTATTTATTATTTATTATTTATTATTTATTATTTATTATTTATTATTTATTATTTATTATTTATTATTTATTATTTATTATTTATTATTTATTATTTATTATTTATTATTTATTATTTATTATTTATTATTTATTATTTATTATTTATTATTTATTATTTATTATTTATTATTTATTATTTATTATTTATTATTTATTATTTATTATTTATTATTTATTATTTATTATTTATTATTTATTATTTATTATTTATTATTTATTATTTATTATTTATTATTTATTATTTATTATTTATTATTTATTATTTATTATTTATTATTTATTATTTATTATTTATTATTTATTATTTATTATTTATTATTTATTATTTATTATTTATTATTTATTATTTATTATTTATTATTTATTATTTATTATTTATTATTTATTATTTATTATTTATTATTTATTATTTATTATTTATTATTTATTATTTATTATTTATTATTTATTATTTATTATTTATTATTTATTATTTATTATTTATTATTTATTATTTATTATTTATTATTTATTATTTATTATTTATTATTTATTATTTATTATTTATTATTTATTATTTATTATTTATTATTTATTATTTATTATTTATTATTTATTATTTATTATTTATTATTTATTATTTATTATTTATTATTTATTATTTATTATTTATTATTTATTATTTATTATTTATTATTTATTATTTATTATTTATTATTTATTATTTATTATTTATTATTTATTATTTATTATTTATTATTTATTATTTATTATTTATTATTTATTATTTATTATTTATTATTTATTATTTATTATTTATTATTTATTATTTATTATTTATTATTTATTATTTATTATTTATTATTTATTATTTATTATTTATTATTTATTATTTATTATTTATTATTTATTATTTATTATTTATTATTTATTATTTATTATTTATTATTTATTATTTATTATTTATTATTTATTATTTATTATTTATTATTTATTATTTATTATTTATTATTTATTATTTATTATTTATTATTTATTACTTATTATTTATTATTTATTATTTATTATTTATTATTTATTATTTATTATTTATTATTTATTATTTATTATTTATTATTTATTATTTATTATTTATTATTTATTATTTATTATTTATTATTTATTATTTATTATTTATTATTTATTATTTATTATTTATTATTTATTATTTATTATTTATTATATATAATTTATTATTTGTTATTTATAATTTTTAATTTATAATTTATTATTTATTATTTAGTGGAGGCTACACAACTTGATTTTTTGTTTTTTAGCGTGCTGTACAACTCAAATGGGACGTGTAGCATGCCACACAGCCCATTTGAGTTGTGTAGCATGCCACACAGCCCATTTGAGCCCTGTAGCATGCCACACGGCTCATTTGAGTCGTGTAGGGTGCCACACGGCCCATTCAGCGGTGTATACAACTCAAATAGCCATTTACAGAGTTGTGTACACGGCTCAATAAGCCGTGAATTTAACATTTCCCTAAATAAAAAGATAAACAAGTAAAAAAAGAAATCAACAAATAAAGAAGTCAATAAAGAATAAATAAATCAATAAATAAAAAAATAAATCAAGGAATGGATGAATGAATGATCAAATAAATAAATGAATGAATAAATGAATAAATAAGGAAAAAATAAATAAATAGATAAATAGATAAATATATTACAAAATAAATAAATAACTAAATAAAAAATAAATACCTAAAATATATCAAAAATAAAAAAATAAAAACTAAATATAAATTCAGATAAAAATTTGAAACCTTACACAACCTGTTCACACTTCAAAATGGGTTGTGTGGCACGGTTTGCAACCAATCTGGGTTGACAACAGCTTTTCACACCTCAGGTGGGTCTCAACCAGATGTTCAAAACCAAGATGGGTTGCAAACAACACCACACAACCTATTGTGAGGTGTGAACAAGTTGTTTAGGGTTGTGAGTCTAAAATTGCCCTTTTTTTTGTCAACACAAAAAAGGAAGAAAGGGGGGGGCTTGGGGCAAGCTCTGCTGTCTCCATGCATACCTTTCTTGCTCCACCGTGGTCATGGGATCAATGAAAGGATTGGAGTGACTGATTGGATTGTAGGGGTTAAGAAACACTACTTAGAATGCACAATAATCAAAAAAAAAAAATTGTGGGAGATATTGAATAAAATAACATATATTTAAATAATGTTTATTTTAGTAGATTGAGAGAGTCCAACAAGTTTTTTTCTCAAATTTTTTATTTTTTTATTTTTTATTTTTTTATTTTTCATTTTTTTATTTTTTATTTTTTTATTTTTTATTTTTTTATTTTTTATTTTTTTATTTTTTATTTTTTTATTTTTTATTTTTTTATTTTTTATTTTTTTATTTTTTATTTTTTTATTTTTTATTTTTTTATTTTTTATTTTTTTATTTTTTATTTTTTATTTTTTATTTTTTTAAGATATCAATTTTTTCTTTGAGTAGTCAAACTCAAATTTGATTTCAATCCTCTGCATTTGGAGCTTGTTTTTTTTTTCTTAAAAAAGGGGGGAATGAAGGGATCAAGCTAAGATCATTTGCTCAAGAAAACAGACTTACGTATTGATCTTTTTATTTGGAACACTAGATTATTGCCCCCAAATTTGGGGACTGATTATGATTTAATAACTTGGATTAGGAATGTAAAATTTGGGGGCTAATTGGAATTCAATTTTTGATTTTCAAATTAAACCAGAATTGAGCCAGAAAATCCATGCCATTTTTAATTTCCAGTTAAATCAGGATTAATCTAAACAAAGAAATGTAAATTTATTGAGATTTATAGCATTTAAAACCTCATTGTGAAAAGTTTATTGGCCCTCAATTGGGGGACTGGATTGGACCAAAAAAAATTACATGAAAAACAGGATACTGTTTGAATGATTTTAATTCAGTGGGAAATCTAGGGAATGGATTAAAAAAATAATAAAATGAATGCTTGTTCAAGTGAATTTCAACAAATAAGAAATTAAAAAAAAAACATATTTCATGGAAATCTCAGAATCTAATTTCAGTGATGGATGGCATTCAACACGTCACAATAAAGAATGTTGTAAGTTTCAAATGAAATCTTGTTTCTGCGTTTCAGCCACTTCCTTTGTAAAATTTCTGGATCTACACCTTGAACATTCAAACTATAACTACCTATGTGTGGATTCTGGATCTTTGGCACGCCTCAAGTTAAGGGTTATTGTCCTTTTCAATTTGACATATCCTTCCCTCATTACCATCTACCTCAGTCCATATGTGTGATGCAAACAAAGCACAACATCAATGGTGCCTTCTGCTTACTGTCTCTGACTTGAGTAACAACCTTCTAATCTTGGAAACTGACTCAGTATATACTTGCAAATCTTGCAGTTAAATCTACTCTGGTATACCACCCATTTGAGCTTCACTCTTCCACCCTGGGTATCATCAACCCTTGGAATTACATTCTTGGTCACAAAATCACACTATTTTCACCCATGCCTAGATAGTCACACCAACTGTATAGTTTGAAAATGGACTAGCCCCTTACCCTGCATAAAATACATCTTCACATTTGAATTGTTTCACATGTCATTCCTTCCTTTCCCATCCATTATGTCCTTGTACGCTTGGATTCTATTGTCTTGCACCTAGGCTAAGACCTTGGAAACAAATGTACTGTTATTCCATTTCCCATTCCATTCATGTCATTCATTGCCTCATTGCCTCCCAGCTGTAGCCAGCAATCTATCAGGTTGTATCTAGTCACCTTTGGATTACCTTATAAAGGCTGTGTTGCCTGCCTGAAGATTTTCTCCTCAGTTATTTAATTTCATAAGTTCTTGCATCATGCTAAATAAAGTCATCAAATCAGGCTTGGCTTTGGTTTCCTTTCCATTGGAAAATTTCTACCCTCTTTCTGTTTGTTGAGTCACCCCATTATAAGTTTGCACTTTACAGTTAGCCTTGCTACCTTGCACTTGCCCTTGCACTCATTCTGTTCCTTTGCGCTCAAAATCATCTAATATTGACCTATAGTACATGGGGTGGTTGTGTGAAAGTAAATTAACTAACTCAACTCCTCTATTGTAGTTTTCCAACCTATATTAGATTTTTTATTTTATGATGTTGCATACTTGCTCAACCGGGAATTCTTCCCTCACCCCTTACAATGATGATATCCATTGGGTAGGGAGATCCAGTGCTTCTCAGGGCCAACAACTTTATATCCTTTTCCTTCTTCTGAATCTCCTTTGGTTGAACCCCTCAATGAACCCCTTGCTCATAAACAGGAAGCTCCGGTGGAACCTCTCAAAGAAATCAAAGATTCCAAAAACTCTTCCAATGAAACCTTGACTCATGGTAGATCAAGGGATTGCAATAATGCTCCTGGGAACAAAGCTTTGACCTTGCTATCAACCCTGATCCAGGATCTTAATCAAAATGCCTTGCAATCTGGTCCAAGTGACCCAAGCTTCCATAATATGGGAATGAAGCAACCTGATCATTTTACAGGGGGAACACTCCAATAAACTTGGAACCTATTTACAATCTTGTAGGATCATCTTCTGAAATAATCCTCATATTTTTCCTACTGATAGACACAAAGTTATGTATGCCTCTTCCTTCCTTGGTGGAAGAGCCTTGCAGTGGCTCAAACCCTACCCCAAACTGATATCTAATACCAGTCCCACTTGTATCCTCAAAAATTGGGGAAAGTTTGAGCAGCAACTGTTCACCCTGTTTGGAAATCCAAATGAAGTCCAAAACACAGAATAAAAGATTAAAAAATTATTCATGAAAGAAAATAGACTTTCAAAAATCTTATGCGTTCCAAGATAGATAATTTTCCCATATATTTAGTAAGTAGTGCAACCAAGCTGGATCATTGGGTTTCTCAAAAGGAAAAATGGACCTTTGCATTTTCCAATTCCCCCAGCTTTGAATGGGATTTATTTTTCTTGGATATCCCCAGAATGGACAATAACATTCTGGGCCATGACTTTCTAGTTTACTGGAATCTGGATGTGAATTGGGAAGAAGGAGTAATTAACCTTTGACCCTTGCAACCCCAGGAGGCTAACCTTTCTGTCAAACAGGAATTAAGCAGCCTACCTGAAACTGTCATTGAGTTGGATGAAAATTTCCCCCCAGGAGATTTGCAATATCCTGACCTTCATTCCCAAGTTCCCTCTTCATATTTAGGAGTTATTGCTTATTTTTCCAACTTACCTCTTCCTTGATTCTTCAAAGAGAAACAGGCACCAACCAAATGGTGTATTTTGAGCTACCTAATCCTCTTGCATTAAGCAAGCACTTTGAACCCAGTGATTGAAGATGACAAGATTGAAGATTTAGAAATCATTTGAGAGTCTTTACCTTTTGTTTATCATGAAATTGCTGAAGTCTTTTTAGCTGTAAAGGCAGATAAACTTCCTCCTTCCCGTTCTTATGGTCACAGGATCAAAATTACTGGCCCACCTCAGGCACCCGGACCAGTCTACTATCTCTTGAAGCAAGAATGAATTGCACTTCAAGAATAAATTGCAAAAAAGGTATCAAAAGGGGTTTCCTTGACCAGGCAAATAGTGAAGAAGAATCAGACCACTGGTATCTTGCTGAGGCACATGGGTCAAACCAATGTTGCATAACTGGTCACCAAGCAAAACAATTGTGATCCCTTCCTCCTCTGGAAGGCACTCACATAGCACTAAAAATCAAATGCAATAGGGAATCAAGCTTGTGTCTATCAGGAGTTCCTGTTACTAACCTTCAACAGAAACAACATTGAAAACTTCATCACCTTGCTTGCCCTAAAATTGCATTCCATGGAGTTGGTTGGGATAAAAGTGGGCATACCCACCAATTATCACCTACACCAGCGCTTCTTGGCTTAGTACAAAATCAGCAAGTTTCCAAAGACTCTTGAAAACCTGAAGGACCAACTCCTGTCAAAGAAACCCATGACCATTGATCAGATCAAACACTTTCTAAAAAACAAAAGGCAGGACGTGTCTGTCACATCCCTGCCAGCTGTAAAGCAGGAAGTTTTAGTTGCTGTCATGCTTCAAGCTTAAGGATTATTGTGTCTCTCACTTTGACATATCCTTTCCTCAGTACCATCTACCTCAGTCCATAAGCATGACACAAATAGAAGCAAAACATCAATGGTTCCTTCCGTTGATCAACTCTGGCTAGCATAACAACCTTCCAGTCTTGGTGAATGACTCAGCACCTACTTGCAAACCTTGCAGTCAACTCTACTCCAGTCAACCATCCATTTGAGCTCCCCTCTTCACCCTGGGTATCAATATCCCTTGGGTTCCCATTCCTGGTCATGCACTCTCACTAGATTGCACCCATGCTAGTTAGCCACACCAACTGTATAGTTTGCAATTGGACTAGTCCCTTACCCTTCTTAAGCTACATCATCATATTTGCATTGTCTCTCATGTCACTCCTTCCTGTCTCATCCTTTACGCCCTTGTATGCTCAGATTCTATTTCCTTGCATCTACCCTATGAACTTGGAAACTTCTATACTTTTATTTCATTTACCAATCTGTTTCATATCATTTGTTGCCTCTGTTGACATTGACCATCCGCGACTGCTGTTGCAGGTGTTCATCCCCCTCTACCACTCATCTGCCGACTTGGGGATGTCCATCTGCCACCCCCTGTCATCTGTGCCGCAGGATGGTCTCTCCTTTCCTGTTCATCCTCAACGCCGCAGGTTTCCTTCTTTCCCATATTTTTTTTATTTTTTTTCTCAAATGTCAGGCCCTTCTTGTTGCAAATTTTTTTGTCCCTCACCTCTTGTTGTCCTTTCTCATCCCTATCATCCTTCATTTTTTTTTTTTTTTAAAAAAAAATGTTTTTTTTTTTCCGCTTCCATTTGTAGCCATCTTTTGTAAATAGTATACAGTGATTTTTTCTATAAAATGAGGGGCTCTCACCTGCCTTTTTCCCATATCATATCATCTAAATATCATCCATCCATTATTTTTGGAATCAATAAATCCATGGGGTCCATCCCCTTTATCTGAGAATCTCATCATCCTTATCCTGGTTATATCTTTGGATTGCCCCTTGATCCTTTGAGCCTCCATACTCAATCCTTTGATCCCTCCTCTGTTTTTTTGATACTTATCACCAACCAATAGCCTTCCTGGGTGAAGAAGAATTCATTGGGTTGAATTATTGAGTGTGTTAAGGCACTCCTTTTATCCCATTCTCTGACCACTTTGGTCTTGATCATTTGTTTGATTGCCTTTCTGGAACCAGCAACGTTTGACTGAGAGGTTTCTTTAAGCTTGAAACCTGGAGTATTAAACCTCCCTCTATTTCTTTGAAGTTAAATTCCTCCACACTATTCTTGATTCTCTTGAAAAGTGCTGGGTTATTCTTTTTTGAATTTGTTACTGCTTTGCTTCTAGAGCTTCATAATAAAAATTACTTTGTTTTGTACAGCAACCCACAGTTATTTAGTACCCTTCAAGCACTTCATTGCGCAGAGTTGGGCAGTTTGACTGAGAACCTGGAGGTTGGTTGGGATTGAGTTGATCTTTACCAATCTTCTGCTGACAACCAGAGGTATTAGCTTGTGGGCATTTTACTTACAACTGCCTTGTTCTATTGAAGTTTTACCAAAAGTTTGTCTTGTTTTTTCAAGTATTTTCTGGCACCATCTTGTCTCAGATAGTGGTGTTTCCATTGCTACCAAACACTTCCAAACTCATCTTCTCCATTGAGTCTTCATTCATAAGGTTCTGGACCTTGATAAGGGTTCCATTTGAATATTTTTGTAACAATCAGGAGGGCAGCCTTAGCAGAACCTTTTCCCCTCCACAGACCTTTCTGGGCTCAACACCATATGGAGTCTTAAATTTGGCCCCCCGGGCTGGGATTGAACCAGCAACCTGGGGATTTACAGTCCCAATACATTTGGAATCAACTTCAAAATCCAATTTTCTTCACTGTGTTTCTCTTTTTCTCAGATCTGATCTGTGCAGGCAAATTATTTCAGAAGTAATTCCTTGCAATTGCTCACCGCTTGGGCAAGATTCTTGTTGTTTTTTTGTTGAAATTATTCTAGAATGAGAAAAGTAAAGAACCAGACAATACTCTATGTAGGAAGAGTATGACGGACTAGAAGAAGATGAGGATAGGAATTGGCTAAAGATTTAAGATCTTCACAGCAAAAATCAACACAATGAGGAGATCAGAACACAAGGGACAGCTTGAGTCGCCTTGTAATTCAGAGATCTCTTATTCCTTCTCACCAAACAGGAGATTTCATTGCCAGTTGATAGTATTGATCTTTGCTTCAGTAATTCTATGATTGGTAGTTTGATGGAGTTGAGGTTAGATAATTTGGATTGCTGGTTTGTTGTTTTTTGAGGTTGAGATAAAGAACAAGAAAAAAAAAGTAGAGAAGAAGGATAATGAAAGAACAAGAAATAAGAATGGGTTGGTATTTGTGATGATTCAGGAGTTGATGTTGTTCAGTTATAGATTGAGGAGTGAATATTTGGGGCTGAGAGGTTCTTTATGGTTGATAGTTTAGAAGGGAAGACTTGGGGATCAATGGTTAGCTGATACATGTCACAGGTAATTGAAATGCTCATGCACCGCAGAACATGGATCAGAAGACCAGCTATTGCAACATTTTGTGAAACCCTACTGTTGCCACACTGGTGAGCCACTTTGGAAATATGCTCTTTGGATCCTCTAGGAACTCTGTTTTTTAAAAAGGAACCTAACGGCGCCTCCTCCTCTGTTTTTGCTAAGTAGGTATAGATCAAACCCCAGAACAAGAATTGGGTTTCAATGGGAAAAAGTTTGAAAGGTTCCTTTATTCTTAAAAAATGGCTGCAGAAGTGGATGGACCTAGCAAATACAATATGGCCTATCAATTCCAATTCTTTATTTCCTCTGGTGAATTTATGGAAGTAATTCAGTCTTTTGATGGATTAAAATCTCATAACTGGATGTTTATCAAGAAGGAAATGCTGGCATATTGGGAAAGATAGATATAGCTTAATTTATGCTAAAGGACTTGGATGATATTCTTGCTCAGTGGATCTCAAAGGAAAGTATTTCTTCAGCATCTGATTATCAATCTTTTAGGAAATCATGGGATGTTATCCAATCTTATCTACTTAGAAATGATCACATTAAAACCTTGGACAAAATTGAGTTCAATTTTTGCAATCTTTTCTGCTAGGAGTCCAGGAGCAAATAAGGGAAAAAATTCTTAATTCTGCATCCATGATCACAACTAGGGATATTTTTTCAAGCTTGTGGCTTTTCTTGTCTTTAGGAGTGATTTGGATAAAGTCATGAAAGGTCAAACTTCCCTAACTTTTGAAAAACCCCACAGAATTGAATCTGTTCCTGCTCCCCAATTTTCTGAGTCAAAAAAAAATTATAAGGAAAATGGAGGCCTGTTGTTGTCCTAAATAAAATCCTCAGGCTAATAAAAAAACTGCAAGAATTGATAAAATCATGAAATTTATTAAATCTTTCAAAAATAGAAAGGAAAAAAAAGATTTATGCTCTTGCTTCTCCCAAACCTTCTAATTCCACTCCTAGATCCACTCTGATCTTCTGCTATTGTCATAGGGAAGGTCATGGAGCCGGATAATTCCCACAACTCCAGAAGGATAAGGAGGAAAAGTTGGTGGAACAGAAGGGAAATAATTTTTTTTCTTCCTAATTTTTCTCTGATCCCTTTTGATTAATCATGCCCTATCCATCATGCTGTGGCCTCTTTTCCGCCATCTCCTCCTAAGAAAGCGTCTTTGTCCCCTGGGTATTTTCAATCTTCCTGTGGTACTCTTCAACAAAGGTATACTACTGCTTCTCTGGAGCTTATCAATCTGATCCAGCTAGGAAAAGAAATGAGGAATCCAAAACTATCAAAGCTCCTTCTATGCCATCCTCTATCCTTCTTAAACCAGCCAAACATCAATCTGCCCCTGAACAACTTTCCTCTGTGGTGGAAGACATGGATGTTGTAAGAATCGAAAAAGTGCTGAGCCGGAGGCAGTTCTGTGGAGGGGAAAGTTGCTGTTTAGGCTTGCCTCCTAAGAGTTACAAAAATATTCAAATGCAACATGAATCAGGCCCCAGAACCTTATGAATGAAAAATTAATGAAAGGGATGAATTTGGAAGTATTTGGTAGAAATGGAAGATCACACTATCTGAGGAAAGACAGTGCAGGAAAATACTTGAACAAATCAGTTTAAAGTTTTTTCAGAGTGAAATGAACAAAGGCATTTGTAAGTAACAACTCCCAAAAGCTAATAACTCTGGTCATCAGCGGAAGATTGGGAAAGATCAACTAATTCCCAACCAACCTCCAGATTCTCAATCAAACTGCCCAACTCTGCGCAACCAAGTGCTTGAAGGGTATCAGATAACTGTGGGTTGCTGTGCAAAACAAAGCAATTTGTATTATGAAGCTCTAGAAGCAAAGCAGTAACAAATTCAAAAAAGAATAACCCAGCACTTTTCAAGGGACTCAAGAATAGTGTGGAGGAATTTAACTTCAAAGAAATAGAGGGAGGTTTAACACTCCAGGTTTCAAGCTTAAAGAAACCTCTCAGTCAAACGTTGCTGGTTCCAGAAAGGCAATCAAACAAATGATCAAGACCAAAGTGGTCAGAGAATGGGATCAAAGGAGTGCCTTAACACACTCAATAATTCAACCCAATGAATTCTTCTTCACCCAGGAAGGCTATTGTTTGTGATAAGTATCAGACAACAGAGGAGGGATCAAAGGATTGAGTATGGAGGCTCAAAGGATCAAGGGGCAATCCAAAGATATAACCAGGATAAGGATGATGAGATGCTCAGATAAAGGGGATGGACCCCATGGATTTATTGATTCCAAAAATAATGGATGGATGATAGATAGATGATATGATATGGGGAAAAGGCAGGTGAGAGACCCTCATTTTATAGAAAAAAGCCTGGTATAATATTTACAGGAGATGACTACAAATGGAAGCAGAAAAAAAACTTTTTTTTTTATAATGAAGGATGATAGGGATGAGAAAGGAAAACAAGAGGTAAGGGAAAAAACATTTGCAACAAGAAGGGCCTGAAATGTGAGAAAAAAAAGAAAAAAATATGGAAAGAAGGAAACCTGCCTGCATTGAGGATGATGGCGGGCAGTGGATGAACAGAAAAGGAGAGACCATCCAGCGTCACAGATGACAGGGGGCGGCGGATGGACATCTTAAAGAGATTTGAGGAACTTGTATTGATTGCTGAACTGAGAGCTATAGTCAAAACAGGAAAAGAGATGAGACCATGAAGAAAAATAAGAAGGATCACAATTGAGATGAAAAACAAACAGGAAATTAAGACTGCTAGAGTCAAAATCAGAGACAGGAACTAGACGAGGATTGAGAAGTTGAATGATTCTTGAGTTCGAGGAGAGAGCCAAGGTGAGTGTGCTAAGATAGTGCCAATGGTAAGTTTTGAGTAGACCAGATGATGATTGAGAAAAGATCAAGAAGTTCGACATGATGAATCTCACCGGGCATGATTTCAGGCAGGGAATGATTTGTAGTGAAGGAGTTGTGAATGAAATGAGAAAGAACAAAAACAGAAAAAGAAAGAATAAAAAGAAGATCAGATGAGGATAGGTGGTATATGATGATTGGAGAAGAGATCGTCGAAATTGAGTTGTCTATGATGATTCCAATCTTTGACGAGAGTTGATTCCTCTTGAGGATGTGAATTGAGAGCGATTCCTCCTGCTTCAGTGTTCGGAATTTCCAATGTTCTTCATTTTAATTCGAGGCGTGAGTTGAGTACCCGGGAGTGTAACAGATCTGGGGTGAGTGACATGAGTAGAGCTCCCCAGGCCAGGTGAAGTTTTGTAGATGTGAAATGAAAAAGATCTTGAAGCAGTGAAATCTCAGCAGTGATTCACTGCCTTGAAATCTCAACACGCCCCATGCCTGGTGAGATGAGGCATTGAGCAGGCTCACTGAGAGTAATTATAGAAATAAGGAAATAAACAAGACAAAACACAAAAAAAGAAAACACAACAAAAATAATAAAAAAAAAAAATTATGAAGGCTTGAGAGATGAAAAGGAAAGTTGGAGACGTCTAAAGCTTGCTAGATCTGCACTTTTGGTGAGAGTGTCTGCGGGCATTTCTTCAGACTTGACTAGAGAGATCGTGATGTTTCCGGACTTCAACTCCTCCGGCATCCCTTTGGTTTTCAGATCTAGGTGGCAAGTCTTAGAGTTAGAACCGAATCTTTTGAGTTTATCCATCAATCCACTGTTGTCAGTGTGAATGGAGATGGGCAAAATTTGAGTTGTGAAGATTTCGCAAGTGAGAGCTCGAATCCATGTTGATTCTTGAAAGGCGTCAACAAAGGCGTTGAGTTCAGCATTGGTGGAACTATAAGTAATATTTTTCTGCTTGCAACTATTCCACGATACCACGCACCCGTGAACGGCACATAGATACCCCGTCTGTGATCGTCTGGTGTCAGGGTCATCAGCCCATGACGCATCTGAGAATGCGGAGATCAAGGAGTTGGTTTCTCCGACCATCAACCGCAGTTTGATGTTGGAAGTTCCTTTTAAGTACTTCCACGTCTTCTTTAGTTTGTTCCAGTGAGACATTCCAGGTTTGAAATTGAACCTAGATAGACTGGACACAGCGTAACTTACGTCAGGCCGTGTGTAACATGCAATGTGGTTAAGTAGACCAATTGCCGACCAATAATTGACATTCAAAGTTTTGAATTGTTCAAATTCTTTGTCCAAAGCCGGAGTGAGTTGAACATTTGGAGTGAGAGGAGACTTGCTGACTTTGGCTTCTTGGAGCCCAAGTTCTTTAAGACCCCTCTTAATGTGTTTTGGTTGACTAAGAAGAATCTTATTTGCATTTACCTTGATTCGCATTCCAAGGATGGTATCTGGATCCTTTGCAGTGGAACCTGCGAACCGACTTAAGAATTTGCTTTTGAAGTTATCTCCATCGCCAACCAGGACAAGGTCATCCACGTGGAAGAAGATCCAAGAATTCCCATCCTTCAACAGGTAAAGACAAGGATCACAGGACGATTCCTTAAAACCAACCTCTCTGAACCACGCGGTAAGTGTTTCGTACCAGTTTTTTGGCGCCTGTTTGAGGCAATAAAGAGACTTTCGGAGCTTGAGGAATGGACATTTCCTTTTTGATCCTTTTGGGGTTTGAATGATGACTTCTTCATCAATTGGCGAATGGAGGAAGGCACTCTTGACGTCAAATTGCCAAATCTTCTGTTTTGTTTTGAGTGCGTAAAGAAGAAGAAGCCTCAATGTTGAGGGTTTACCCGTTGGAGCAAATGTTTTGGAATAATCCAGGCCTTCAATTTGATTAAAGCTTTGGACGCAGAGTCTAGCTTTGTATCTAACCGGATCTCCATGGCAGTTGAGTTTGATTTTGAAAATCCAAGTCGTTTTGAGAGCATTCTTCGGATCAGGACCTTCATATTCCTCCCACACGTTGAGATCCTCAATAGATGTGAGTTCAGTATCCACTGCATCGATCCATTCCAATCTTTCATCGCAACGTAAGGCATCTTTGTAATTTTTTGGTTCATAGAAATGAAAGAAACCGTATTGTTGAGGTGGTCTGATTTGTGATCAATCTTGTAGGAACCGCCCCGTGGGTGCGACAGGCTGTTGAGGTTGTTGATCAATTTGATGACTCCCTTGATTGACATTTTGAGGCGTAATTGAATTGTCCTTGCCAAATGATGGTGATGGGTCTGGCAACAAATCAGATTCATCCAATGATCCTTCAACTGAGTTGGCCTCCTCTGCCGAGCTGAGAGAGTCAGACGAATTATCTCGATAGCCTGTCCATGGGACTCGACGGTTGAGACAATCCTTAGTCGATTGATCTGATGTAGGAGTGAGATTGTTTCCATCTGGTTTGGATTCGATGTCGAAATTGCCATTGATTTTGGGCGGTGGCATGTGCAGAAATCTGACATGCTTGGATGAGACAATAGAACCACTTTTAGTCAAAATTTGGTAAGAATGGAGAAGGTGATTGAAGCCTACTAGGGTCCCTTCTTCACCTTTGAGGTCAAATTTTGAGCCTTTCCTTCTTTTGTTGATTAAGAAGATGCAGGGATTTCCAATGGGCTTGAGAAAAGAGCTGGGAAGAGGTCGACTGTGAATCTTCTCCCATGGCGTCATAGTTTCCCCTTTCAGAAGGATATGGTTGAGCATGAGACAGCAACGTTTAATGCCGTCATGCCATACTGAAGACGGAAGACGACCGTCCTTGAGAGTAGCTTGAGTAGATTTGACGATAGTTTGATTTGCTCGTTTGGCACGTCCATTGTGTTCAGGATGGTAAGGTTCTGAAATAATGTGAGTGATGTGATTATTTTCTAGAAAAGAGGAAAGCTTCTGATTGACAAACTCGGTACCTCCATTGGAACAGACCTCGGATGGGTAAGTCCCGCGGCGAAGACGTTCCTTTTTGAGAAAGTTGATAATTAAATTGGGAGTTTTGTCCTTTGAAGGAAGGGGAAAGGCTGCAAGATATCCGCTAGCGTTGTCGACCAATGATAGGATGAATCAATGGCCAGACTTGGAGATTGGTCAAATAGGTCCCATCAAATCTAGATGAATCCAATCAAAGACTTTTGTTGATCTTGCAGACGTGAGTTTAAAGAGTGCTTTAGTAATCTTTCTCCTGACGCAGTTGACGCACTGGAACCTTTGTACAAATTTGCTAGGAATATGTTGAATGAGAGAAGTAAGTCTTGACAGGGAAGCGTGTCCATACTTTCTATGAATTTCAAGCAGAGCTTCTTCTGGCAAGGAAGAGATGGAAGAGGAAACAGATTTTGAGGAGGAGAGAGTGTTAAAAGAAGGAGTAGGAAGAGTATAAAGGTTATTCCTGATGAATCCAGAAAGTACTTCATTCCCTGAATGTGTAACTGAAAATTTGGTCCCACTCAAAGTAATTGTACAACCCTTCCCATTCAATGCCCCAGCACTAATTAGATTAATGGTAACATCAGGCACATAGAAAGCTTCGCTAAGTTTGAGGGCGAGGTTGCTCCAGTGGAGAATGGCAGTTCCCTTTGCTTTTATTGGCAAACCTTGCTCCTTCCTTTCCAGTCTTAATAGGATCGCCAGAATAAGGTTTCATATTGATGAAGTAGCGACTGTCATTAAGCATGTGAACCAAAGCTCCACTATCCAGTAGAAAATGTTTATTTGGATCTCCATGCTCGATCCACATATTGAGCAGGGCAAGGTAATGAGCAGAGTGAGGTTCAGTTTTCGATCCGGTCTTCTTCGCTTTCCACTTAGCCTGATTTTCTTTCCACCATTTGGGGGCCACCTCTGGATGGAGGTGCCAACAGTCTCCAGCTGAATGATTCTTATCTTGACCCGGATGATGATAACCTTCAACACATTGTTTCGGATTGGTCCCCTTGATTGACGGAGAATGAGATGAAACTTTTCCGCCAAACAGCGCTACATCACCTTTTGACCAAGAGTTTGATATGGAAGATTGAGCCACAGATTTGTTGTTCAATTGAGTTAAGTGATTAAGGACAAATTCGACTGTGAGTTCCTTATCCGAGTGCATTATCTGTCTTTTAAAATCATCCATAGAAGAAGGGAACTTGAAAAGAATGAGGTACGCCACAATGTCGTCCGGTAACTTGATACCAACCTCGCCCATCTTCTTGAGGCAAACCTTCACCTTGGTTATGAAGTCAACAATATTGTTGGAGTTGAATGTGAGATAAAGAAAGCTATTGAACACTCAGGAACGGTTGGAAGCTTTCAAGGAAGCTTACTTGTGAATGATAGCCTTCCATAGAAGTTTGGCAGAATTTCTATTTTTGGAGGTAACAATGTTCTCATGTGCAGTTGAATCCAGTTTTGAGATAACCAGAAGTTTGAGTTTGTCATTGAAAGAAGCGTTGAGTGGGGTATTCTCATCATTCATAGCCGTGGTACATCCTCAAACATCAAGTACTGCATCCATTTTGTCTTGCCATATTCCGTAATTATCGTCTCCGAGCAAAGGGATAGTTTTGGGCGCAGTCTTGAGCATTGTTTGTTTGAAGATATCCATGACGCCCGGTCGTGATCCTCTCTCAGAAGAGTCTTCAGTCATTGAGCAGATTTGTGATGTCTTCGGCTTTTAACCTTAAAGAGATTTGAGGAACTTGTATTGATTGCTGAACTGAGAGCTATAGTCAAAACAGGAAAAGAGATGAGACCATGAAGAACAATAAGAAGGATCACAATTGAGATGAAAAACAAACAGGAAATTAAGACTGCTAGAGTCAAAATCAGAGACAGGAACTAGATGAGGATTGAGAAGTTGAATGATTCTTGAGTTCAAGGAGAAAGCCAAGGTGAGTGTGCTAAGATAGTGCCAATGGTAAGTTTTGAGTAGACCAGATGATGATTGAGAAAAGATCAAGAAGTTAGACATGATGAATCTCACCGGGCATGATTTCAGGCAGGGAATGATTTGTAGTGAAGGAGTTGTGAATGAAATGAGAAAGAACAAAAACAGAAAAAGAAAGAATAAAAAGAAGATCAGATGAGGATAGGTGGTCTATGATGATTGGAGAAGAGATCGTCGAAATTGAGTTGTCTATGATGATTCCGATCTTTGACAAGAGTTGATTCCTCTTGAGGATGTGAATTGAGAGCGAATGCCTCCTGCTTCAGTGTTTGGAATTTCCAATGTTCTTCATTCTAATTTGAGGCGTGAGTTGAGTACCCGGGAGTGTAACAGATCTGGGGTGAGTGACATGAGTAGAGCTCCCCGGGCCAGGTGAAGTTTTGTAGATGTGAAATGAAAAAGATCTTGAAGCAGTGAAATCTCAGCAGTGATTCACTGCCTTGAAATCTCAACACATCTGCTGTGGTGAACAAATCTGGACACCTCAGGACTACTGCAGAAAATTTAAATTTTTTATGATTTTTTATTCCTCATTTAAAAAAAAATAAAAATCAAATTGCTCTTTCCTGAATCAGATCCCTGCAGCCTACAGATCCTCCGGCTCCCCTATCTCGCAGTGGTTAAGTGATGGGTCCCTGGGGTGTCCAACTCCCCAGGTCTTGTGGTAAATTCTTGTCCTCCTCGCTTGGCTCCTCTGTTTTTACCAAATTAGCACAGGTGAAGGCCGGCTTTGCTTAGCTCAACCCTTGCCGGCGCCAGCATTGTTGTTGACATCAACGGCAATGGCCATTCTTTTTCATCCTCACCCCTAACTCCAATTGCTTGATCCCATCCAATCTCATCCTACAACTACTCCTTTGTACCTTCCCTCCTCCTCAACCTCCAATCCCCTAGATGATCATGATCATGATCATCATCCCTTCTTAAACCATACCGGTTGGGATGAGAACTTCACCACCGCCAACTCCCAGGGTTGGGTCATCTATTGTACTCATCCACTCGGCATGACCCATAGACTTGTCCTCTTTACTCCACCAATAAGGTCATCCTCTACAATTCATTACTATCCAAAGACATCTTCTCAATTTAATTGAGCTCAGCTGTCCTTGGTATCACGGCCAGGAAGGATAAAGTAGTCATTTTACTCATCAATAGGGTCCTCCTCCTCAACGTTTCCATCAAATCCACCAGTCCTCATGATTCACATCCCTCACCCCCATCACCCGGTTTGGTCACCCGTGCAAGGTTGGTCACAGGAAAGACCTCAACCCACTGACCCAATTTGTTGTTCCCACAACGGGTCTTGCATTCTCATCGGCTTAGCATCCACTTTCCAATCATCTCACTGCAATAATCTCACCCCTTGGTTGGTCATCCAACCAATGAACCACCGGTCATCCGCCACCTGCCATCCATCTCAGACTGCGCTCATCTAGCTGAAACCCCCAACCTTTCCCTGCTTGCACATTTTGCGGTTGTCCGTGCGGGCCCGCTGTGGCTCATCCATTGGCTGGGCCTGTCAGACATCTGTCCGCGTGGGCCTCCCTTGTAATCGGTCACCTGCCGTGCCCATCATTGGCACAGGCTGGTGTCTTCCATCCCCACTCATTCATGATTTTTTTTATTTCAATCATTTTTTTTGTTGTTTGTTTTCTCATCAGTTCTTTGTTTTTCATGTCTGATCCGTTAAAAAAAAATAAATGGTTGTTTTTTCTGCTCTATTTGTGTCATCATTTGTAAATAGTATACAGGGACCCATGGCCTATAAAAGGAGGGGCTCTCCCCTAACTTTTTCAAAATCATCCATGGGAGTGTGTGCATCTGTCCCCCCCATTATCATAATAATAATCATTTATCCTGGGTATATATTTTGATTGCCCCCTGATCCATTTCATCCCAAATCTTTGCCCCTTTGAGGCCAGATCCTTATCACCAAGCAATAGCCTTTCTGGTTGAAGAGAATTCTGTCTGTTGGAATTCTAGAGTGTGTTACACCACTCTTTGATCCCTTACTCTGACCTTACTGGTTCCAATCCTTCCTTGATTATCTTTCCAGAGCCAATCACTTTTGATTGAAGAGGTTTTATTAAGCTTGGAACCTGGAGTTTTATACCTCTGTTCTTTTTCAAAGTTGCATTCTTCCAGCCTATTCTTGAGTTCCTTGAGAAGTGTTGAGGTTATCCCTGTTGAAATCAGTTATTGTTTGCTGTTAGAGCTTCTCAAAACATTGTGCTTTTTCCTGTACAGCCACCCTCAGTTATCTGGTACCCTTCAAGCGCTTGATTGCGGAGAGTTAAGCGGGTTCATTGAGAACCTGGAGGTTGTTTGGGGTTTGAGTTTATTATCCCAAATCTTCTGCTGACAACCAGAGTTATTAGCTTGTGGGCCTTTTTTACATACAACAGCTTTGTTATTTTGAACTTTAAACCAACTTTAATCTTCTTTTCTTCAAATATCTCCCATTTAATCTTGCCTCATATAGTGCTGTTCCATTGCTACAGAATATTTTCAAACTTTATCCTTACTATTTGATTCCTCACTTGAAAGTTCTGAAACTTGATCTTAGTTACATTTAAATATTTTTTTTAACGCTCAGGAGGGCAGCCTAAATCACAACTTTACCCTCCACGGAACTGCCACAGCCCAGAACCGTTTTGAGTCTGAAACTGCAAGTTGGAAGATGAGCGGTAGAGGGAAATGAACACCTGCAAAACCGGTCGCGGATGATCAATGGCAAAAGGGGTTTCTCAAACGGGCAGAGGAGGATGGCGGCAAGCTGGCAGGTGTGCAACGGTTGCCAGGCGCAAACCACAGATAAAACAGCAAGGCAGAAACAGATCAGATGTAGGAGGAAGAATGACTGTGTGATGATGTGGATCTGAAGATGGTCCGCGGTGAGTGGTTTGAGGGTTGGTCAAGTAACATCAATGAGTTTATTGTTGGATGGGTTGATTTTAAGAGTTGATGATGATGTTTGAGTCAGGTTGGTTGGTGGTCTGATGATCTTAGGATCTGGTTGTTTCTTTCTTGAGTAGCTGGTTGATGAGCATGACCCTGGGCTGAGTGAGAGCCTGAGTGGATGATGAAATCAAGGTCACTAGTTGTTGGAGAGGCAAGCTGAGAGGCAAGGGGAAAGAGTAGCAATGAGAGGGATGATTGATGGCTTTGGCGGCAATATTTGTTTTTGTTGCCAATGCCAATGATGGAGATGATGTATGAGATGAGGATGGTGTGGGTCATGTGTGCTCAGCCAAAAAAAAAATAGTTGCGTGCCAAGCGCAAGGAGGAAGGATTGAGCAGAGGATCTGGGGATTTTGAAGCTCTTGAGAGACATACCTAGACCACTAGGACAATGAGGAGATGAGAGAACATAAAATGGCGGGGTTTCCATAGATACACAAAAATTTAATTTTATTTTTATTTTAGTTGGATGAAAGAATGTATATCAAAAAATATAAAAAATTTCACCCTTTACATGGTGTCCCAAATTGGTCACCACAATGTAGAAACTAAACCTTGGATGGAAATTTTTCAAAACCACACTGATCCTTCTCCTCCACCTGTTTCCAAACCTCATCCTTCTGATCCTGTCATAATCCCTGCTTCACCTGATCATCCTCCCTCCACCCAGCCCAAAGTTTGATTTGAGAGGGGAATCTCTAAGGACCACCCCAATGCTGTGGAAGCCGTACTAAAGAAAATCTCTGATCTGAAAATTCCTGCTTTTTCTGTTGCTGAGCTTCCTTCAATTTTTCCCTCAGTTTCTGAAGGGATGAAGAAATTGGTCTGTTGTCAACGTGTAGAAATTGGCTCTGAAAAATTGAAGGTTTCCTCTGGAACTTTGCTTGAGGACTCTGGCAGAACTGATCCTTCCTCAGCTTCCAACCTGTACTCTTGTCTTCTTTGTTTTCTTCCTTTTTGTCTTGGAAAATCAGATAGAAAAGTATCTCTCCTGGTTGATTCTGGTTCAAAACTTAAACTGAATTTGGATTCTTTGGCCTCATTGCCTCTTAACTGTATTTGGCCATCCATCAGGTTGTATCTAGTCACTTTGGATTATCTTATAAAGGCTATGCCGCTTGCCTGAAGATTGTCTCCTCAGTTAGTTGATTTCATACATTCTTGCATTTTGCTAAATCCAGTCATCACATTGGGCTTGGCTTTATTTTCCTTTACATTGGAACAATTCATCCCTCTCACTGTGTGCCAAGTTAATAAACCACAAGTTTTCACTTTTCAGTTAGCTTTGCTACCTCACACTGGCCCTTGCACTTAGTCTCCTTTGCGCTCACAATCATCTAAGATTGCCCTATAGTACGTGGGGTGGTTGTGTGAAATTTGCAAGCAACAACTGTGGGACACAAAATTCAGG
Organism: Puccinia polysora; assembly: GCA_025617555.3. Classification (NCBI taxonomy): domain Eukaryota; kingdom Fungi; phylum Basidiomycota; class Pucciniomycetes; order Pucciniales; family Pucciniaceae; genus Puccinia; species Puccinia polysora. Next base: position 28,321,144 of record CM062616.1, read on the forward strand.
TGCCAATCACAAAGAGACCTCTGAGACAAAGAAACAGAAGAAGAAAAAGAAAGTGGTCCATGAAGCTGTAAGGAAGATTTTGTAGGAGTACCCAACATCAGAATCTTGTCTATACATCATTTCAAAAGCCTTCCTGTCAAGTAACACTCAACCACTTGTGTATCTAGACAGTTCTGCCTCAAATTACATGATAGCCAATTGCTTGGATTTTTCCTGCTACCAGCCTATAAAGTCAACCATTGAGATGGCGGACAAAAGCTCAATCTCTTGTGAAGGGTGAGGGGCAGTCAATGTAAAATCAGCATCTGGGGTGTTGATCAAATTCAATTTTCTTCACATGCCCAAGCTTGTTGGAACACTAATTAACCTAGGTCAATTGTTTCAAAAAGGCTACAACCTGTATCTAAATTCAAGAAACACCTTCCAAGTGGCCAACAAAAAACAAATCCTGTTTCAAGTAAAAGTCATCAACAATGTCCTTGTGGTTGACTTCACTGACATGCAAGGTATGTTGCCCAAGGTGCCACAATCAAGGGTTGCAACAACCACTGATGCAGTGCTACACCACAACAGAGCTGGCCATCCCAGAAATGAATCACTGAAACACATTTTTGGAGTAGATCTTGGCAGTCTAGTATTCAAACCTTGTGCACTCTTGAAATCTACAAGACTACCTTTCAAATCCTCTTTACCAAAGACTTCCCAACTGCTTGAAGTTGTACATATGGATCTCAGTAGCAGAATTGCTCCATTGGCGAAAGGAGGAGGCAAATATTATTTAAAGATTACAGATTACTTCACCTCCTAAAAGTTTGTCTACATACTGCAATAAAAATCCAAGGCGTTTTTGTAATTCAAATATTTCTTTGCTCTTGCCAGTAATAATAACTCTCTATCAGTCAAAAACCTTGTGACTGATGGAGGTGGGGAATTCAACTCAAATGAGTTCAAATTATTCTTGGCAGAGAGGGGTGTGAACACCCATATCTTGGATCCTTACATGCCAAATAAAAATCCATTAGCCAAGAGGGGCAATCAAACAACCACAGAGAAAGCTCTTAGCCAAGAGGGGCAATCAAACAACCACATAGAAAGCTCAAGCCTTTCTAAAGCAGGCAGCTCTTTCAAATGAGCTATGGGATGAGGCTATCTTGTTGGCATTTTCTATGAGAACATCACAACCAGCAAGAAAACTTTTTGGAAATTGGCACATGAGCTTTGGTTTGGAATTCCCTTTGATTACTCTTGTCTACGCATGTTTGGCTTCAGAGCCTATATGAACTTGATAAAATCAAACCAAACCTCAAAGTTTTCCAACACTGCAAAGAAAGGGATCCTCCTGGGCTATCAGCTTGGGATGAAGAACTGGAGAGTAATGCTGGACTCAGGTAAAATATAGTACTCCCATGATGTGCATTTTGACAAGACCAACTTCCCAGGAACCAATCAATATCTCTTGACCAATTCACCCTTCCCTTGACTGAGGATGAAGAAACCAGCCAACACCCGGAGGATTTCTTCACATAATGGCCACCAGAGGCAATTGATGTGGAGGTTGACATTGGTTCAGATGAACAATCCAAACCCATAGATTCTCCCCTTGTCTCATTGGAACACAAACAAGCAGGAACAGATTTTGAACATCAGCCAGTGGAAGTCCACAAAGGGCAGGAGTCATCACCTACCAATCCTAGGAAGGTGGGCTATTACATGGTTCTGAAACCCAGAAATCAGAAGGCCCAACTTGACATCAACTTGGAGGTAGGTCCACATCACATTGTGACAGGAAAGCATCAAGCACACCTCTTGTTCAAAGATTCCAAGTCTGATGCTCATGTGGCGACCGCCTTCCTGCTTACACCGCAGGAGTATGTGCAATAGGAAAAATCTCCAAAAACATTTGCACAAGATTGTCAGTCCAAGGACTGGGACCAATGGCTTGAATCCATTTGCCTTGAACTTGAGGCCATGGAATGCCTTTGGGTCTGGGAACTGGTTTGGATTTCTGTGCATGCTTGGTTTCTTGCTAAAGTTTGGGTTTTCAAAAAGAAGTAAGCTTGATTCTTCTGGAAATCTCAAAAAGCTCAAGGCCAGGTTTTGCGCAGCAGGGAATAGGCAAGAAGAAGGCATTGACTAAAGCAAGACCTACACCCCTACGGTTTGGCAGACTACTCTCAAAAATCTTCTTGCTCTTGCATGTAACAACTCCTATGACATCCATCAATTGGATGTAAAGAATGCATTTTTGAATCGCTTGCATGAAGAGGAGATTTAAATTAGGATTCCCCAAGGCGTGGATTCCCCTGCAGGCCTCTGTCTGAAGTTGAAAACTATATATACGGCCTGAAACAGGACCCTTGTGTTTGGTACTCTTCACTGAAGGCCTTCTTCAACAAGATTAAATTTGAGATGTCTCATGCCCACCCGTGCCTCTTTGCCTCAACCCATCCAGGTGGACATGCTGGTTACATGTATATGTTGATGATCTCATTATAGTCAGCCACAACATGAACCGTTTCAAGCAACTCATCTTTGAAGAATATCTAATGGAGGATCTTGGGCCGGTGAGCTCCTTGCTTGGAATTAAAATTTACCATTCAGGCATGTTGCTAAGTCTCTCTCAGACTGCGTATAGAACCAAGATTCTTAAAGAGCTTGGTATGTTGGATTTTCCCCCGGTGTCCATACCATTTGTACCCGGTACCTGTCTTGAGAAGGCCACTGAAGACAATGCAAGGCAGTTCTCCCTCCTTGGGGTGAATTATGTCCAAGTTTTGGTACTTTTAATTTAATTATCTATCTCCACTTGCCCTGATATCTCCTTTGCGGTCTCTCAGCTTTCCAGTCACCTTGACTATTGAGGCATGTCTCACTGGAACACATGCAAGCACTTGTTTAAGTATCTCAAGGGGACTCTTCAGCACAGAATCTTGTTTGCAAAGGGTGATGGGGTTCTATGGGTATTCTTCAACACCAATTATGCCAACTGTGTTGAAACCAGGAGGTCCTACATAGGGTATGCAGTTCAGATTTGATCAGGGCTGTCTTGTGCCTGAAAACCCAAGCTCAGTCCTATAGTTAGCTTCAACTGTGCATTATATGGAATGGGGAATCAGTATTGTGATTTAGTTGGTATTGATGAAGATTTTCCATTTCAAATTGGTTGAAATATTGTTTGAACCTTTCATTTTGGGATTACTTGTTTGGAAGGATCTATGACCTTGGGCCAACCATTTTTAATGGACTTTGGTGCTACCTTGATGGTTTCTGATCAAGTTGGGGAGAGAATCCTTCTGCACAATGCTGATGGAAGGAAGATTGAAGTTCCTCTCTGTTCTTTGGATCCTGGTTTTTGTGAAAGAGATTTCCCTGGTCATACTCCCAAATCAATTTTCAAGGGGAATCAGAAGGATAATTCTAATTACTCTCATGCGTTAGAAGAGTGCTTGATTCTACTGATAGTTGCAGTTCTTCCCAGACTTGGATTTCAACTCAAGGATCAACTCTCATCCCAGAGGCTTATTTTTCTTTTATCTCATAATTTTCTTCTGATCTGAAAAGCATTAAAAATCAAAAAAATGTCAAAATGAAAATTCCCAAAATATTCTATCTCTTTCTGGATCTGTGGTTTCTTAATTTCCTGGTTATTTTGATCCTGCTCAATCTAATTATAGTTCTGGCTCAAATATTCACAACAAGTATAAACTAGATCCAGATCTCAACTCTCTTCTTAATGGTTTTCGTATGGAGGAATATGGACTTCAATGAAGGCACTTGGGGGTCAAAGTTAGTTCTCCCAATTATGCACTGCTGGGGAATTCTTCTACCATAATTTTCAAAACTCTACCTTTTGCAAAACCTGTGAGCAAAATATTATCCCTTGATTCTTCTTTTATGGAAAAGGTGCCTTTTGAGGACGTTTCAGAACATAGGACGTGGAAAATATTGGAACTTGGTCTCAGTTTTTGCAGTCAGGTCTTGCTGGTCAATTCTTGGAGGAAACACGAACTTCTTTCTTTTGCCACCAAGTATAAACCAGTTGCAAAAAAGGTCCAACCAGTCAACCAGCCTATTCCCCTCAACCTTAATCCTCTTCTCACGCAACCTCCCTTATCCCATGATCTATAATGTGGCTTATCTTGATCTCTTACTGGTTCCTTTGTGCCTTGTGGCCATGTCAATGAAGAATGTCTGCAAGTGGTCAACTTTGGCCCAGATGGATGGCTTTTTATTGATGTTTTGAATTTGATCAAAAATGTCTTATCTCTGCGGGGAAAGTCTACTGCCTTCTGTGAAGAAGAGAGAGGTCTCCTAAAAGAATCCTATGGTCTCCCTTAAATTATCCCCATAGTTGAGAAAAATCCTTAGAAATATTCCAATCCCTGCTGCTAAAGTAAACAAATTTATCAAGTTGATCCCCAAACAATTCTGTACTGGTCTATATGAAAAGTTAACTTCCAGTTTTTCCAGCCCTTTTTTCAGCAATAGTAATGGTCAAGTTAGAGCAGTTGAAAATCTCAAACTTCTCAACAAAGTTACAATTAAAGACTCTGGTGTTCCTCCTGCTACTGAAGAATTTGTGGAATCTTTTTCTGGGAGGGCTTGCTATGGTCTTGGGGACATTATGGGTTGCTATGACAAACAATCTCTACATCCTATGTCTTGTTCTCTCACTACTTTTGATACTACTCTTGGTCAATTGAGGTTACTCAATTGCCCTAAGGTGCCACCAATTTGGTGGCAGTCTATTGGGCTCAGATGATATGGATCCTCCAGGATGAAATTCCTGATTATGCTGGTATCTTTCTTGACAATGGCAGAATTAAAGGTCCCGTTTCTGATTATGATAACAAGCTCTTATCTTTGAATTCAGGGATTTGTCAATTCATTGGGGAATATTCTACCACTTTTGAAAGGATTCTGTTTCAAAATGAGGAATAAGGCCTGAATTTTTCTGGATCCAAATTGGCTGCTTGTTTCACAGCTCTTGAAATGGTTGGCCATGTGGTCTGCAAGGAAGGAACAAGGATGGCACCAACAAAAGTCAACAAGATCATCTCTTGGCCCACTCCAATGCATCCCACTGAATTTAGAGGCTTTCTAGGTGTTGTAAATTATGTTTGGATCTTCATTCCATCTTTATCCAAAATATGTTCACCCTTGCATTGTCTAAACAGAAAGATACTGAATGGATTTGCACCCAAGAATGTGAAAATTCTTTCCAGTTGCTTCAAATGATTGTTGGTAAAGAAATAATTTTGAAAAAGATTGCTTATGGACCTGGAGCTGGCAAGATCAAGCTTGATGTTGATTCTAGTTATCAATCTTTTGGGGATGTTCTTACTCAGGAAGATGAAAATGTTTGAAAATTTCCTGCTCTCTATGAATCTTGGTTATTTTCAGATGTAGAACCCAGATACTCTCAACCAAAACTGGAACTCTTTGGTGTTGCTTGAATTATGAAGAAGCTCCAAACTGTCCTCTGGGGTCAACATTTCAAATTATAAGTCAAAGCTTGATCCATCATTGAAATGATTGATGCTCCCAGCCTCCCTAATGCTCCTATGACTCTTTGGGTTGCCTTTATCCAGCTTTTCTCTTTTGATATTGTTCAAAGGCCTGAAAAATCATTCACCATGCCTGATTTTTTATCCCAAAGTCCTCTGGGTGACCACAAATCTGATGTTGGAATACATTTCAATGAAGAAGAACCTTTAATTCAAACTTTTTTTTATGTCTCTTCTCAGCATTATTCTGGCTTCCAGCAAGGTTAATGGCTTAAACTAGAACAGTAACTTTGAACTCTCCAAAAAGCTCCTGATCTCTCCGCTAAAGAATTTCAATCCCTTAAAGTAAATTCCTCTAGTTTCTTTGTACAAGGCTCTAGGCTTATGAAAAGAGGGAACCCTTGCGCTGTAATTGTTGTTACTGTCCCATCTAAACAAGATTCTATCCTTGAAATTGAAATTTTCCATGAAGGTCTTGGTCATTGTGTGGAAACCAAAACTTATCAAAAATTTTCCAAAAGATTCTGGTGGCCATCTCTGAAGAAATCCATCTCTCAATGGCTCAAGACTTTTGAAGTTTGTCAAAAACAAGATCTTAGGCATCCAGCAGAAATCTTTTATCCTACTGGAGATTCCACTGTCTTTTGAAGGATTGCTATGGATGTGGTTCACATTCAAGCAGGTGGTGCTAAGTACCTCATTTTGGCTAGAGGTTCTTTTTCTGGATGGGTTGAAGCAAAATTTCTTAAGAATCTTAGCTCAGAATCAGTGGCAGCCTTCCACTATGAGACTTGGACAATGTATTAAGGCTTTACCAAATCTTATTCTACTGATGTTGTGGGGTTCTATTTATAACCTTGGATTGGGAACTGCGTTTCAGGCTGCGTGCTCAGCTGTTGGCTGAGAATTTGGTGCTTGTCTGGCCCACTCCAAGCGTGGCGGGCTTACAACCCGCTCAGGAAAAGCGGACCAAGTAATGGAGCCAACCCAACCAAGTTTGCAGGCGGCTAGTTTGGAAAGCAGGAGCAGGGCAACCTTGGGGTTCTACGCGCCAGGGAGGTCTGTGCAAGCATAGGCGCAGACCAAACTGCGGATTCCAGGATCCGCAGATGTGCTTGGATGGGTAAGCACCGGGGGCTTTCAGTAGAATACAGCGGAGGGCCACTCCATGAGAAGGACAAACCGGACCTATTTAATGGAGGAGGGGTTTTGAGGAGTGAGGTTAGAGTTGGGCTAGGCTATTGGGTTCTAGGGTTTCTTTATTAATTTTGTTGTTAGGCTTTCAGTTGAACTTGTACTTAGGTTAGGGTTGAGAGGGAGGACTTAAAACCTCACTCTCAACTTGGGGTTGTAGAATTATCTCATCATCTCATCATCTCATCATCTCATCATCTCATCATCTCATCATCTCATCATCTCATCATCTCATCATCTCATCATCTCATCATCTCATCATCTCATCATCTCATCATCTCATCATCTCATCATTTCATCATCTCATCATCTCATCATCTCATCATCTCATCATCTCATCATCTCATCATCTCATCATCTCATCATCTCATCATCTCATCATCCCATCATCCCATCATCTCATCATCTCACCACATCTTATAACCAAAGGGTCCGGGAGGGATTGGAGGAAAGGAATATACAACATCATTTTCATTATTCATCTTTTTCTTATAACTATCTCTTACTCTCAAAAAACATCAGAACTCAACCTCCTTACAGATGCTTGGAGGAATAACTTCCAAACTTGAGGCCAACTTAGGGGAATATTGCACTCTTGTTTCCACGGGTGGCTCTGAATTTGGTGGTAAAATTTCTGAAATGATCCCATCTCTTCCTGGAAAACATAGAGTTACTGCTCCTTATTATCCTGAAGTTCAAGGCATGGTGGAACAATGCCATGCTCCTTTGAAGGCTGCACTTGTTAAACTGGCTGGTGAAAGTGGCAAGAATTCTTGCAAATTCCTTCCTCTTGTTCTCTTCTCTGATTGAATCTCAACCAAATGGACCACTGGCTAATCACCTTATGAAATCATCCTTGGTCAGAGAGAAGTTCTTCTTTTGGATCTGGAAAGGGAATACTTCTTGGGAATTTCATGGGAAGAGGTGTCCTCAACCAATGATCTATTAGTTGCTAGATCTAAACAACTGGAACAAAGTGAAGATGCTCATGATGAAGCTTATTGAAGATGATGGAATCAAGAGAAAAATTGGTCCAGTATTGGGAAGATAAGCACTTAAATCAAATCAGGGATCCCTTAAATCCAGGTGATCTAGTTTTAGCTGATAATCAATCCTTCGAGACTCAGTGGGGAAAGATTTTCTCAAATTGCTGGAATGATCCTTATCAAGTGGTTTGGCAAGTTAGAGGTGGATCTTATGTTTTGGAAGAGCTGGATGGTACTCAGTTGGCCAGAAGGGTCTCTGCTTATCCAGTCAAGAAGTTTCATTTTCATGGAGGTAATTATCCTAGAAGCAGGTCCTCCCAATTGTGCACCACCCAGGTCATTTGCTGCATTCTTTGTGATACTCTAATGTATACCATGTACTTTAGAACCTGGGAAGCCTTCCTTGTTTTATATCTGCCACTTCTAGGGCTGTTTTGGATGGATCAAGATATTTTTTTTCAACTTTTCAATCACTCTCAAGATCAATAAATGGCCACTCTTCTGTTTCAATTTTCTTTGTATTCCTTCTTTTCTTAATATGTTAAAAATCAAGATGAAGAATAGGGACAGTCTGTGAGTTTGAGAGAGATGTGGTGACCAATTTGAAACTCCTAATGTAACAGGGAAAATCTTTATTTATTCTTTTTTTGATTATTTTTTCTCTATCTATCTATCAAAAAAAAAACTAATTTTCTGCGTTGGAAAATCATCAATTCTTTGTTTCCGTTCCTCCAGCTTCCCCCTGTTATAGTGGTCTAGGAAGTTTACCCCTGGGTGTTCAAGTTCCCAGGTAATGCATTCAATCCCTCCTCTTTGGGCTTGGTTCCCAATTTCTTTTGGCCAAGCGCGGGCGGACAGATCCTTGCCATTATTTCTACTGATTGACTCACTCATGATGACTTTTCAACTCATCTGATGATTGCAACCTTCCAAGTGATCAATCCCAACTCCATCCTGAGCTTCTTTTCCTAATCAAACCAGCTCATCTGAAATCCTTTGTTCTTTCTTGCTTGATCCATCCTTCCAACCATACTTGCCTTGCAGCACATGCTCCATTGGGCCAGAGCTAAATCATCCTCTTGCTTGACAACCACCACAACCACCCCATCACCCCCATGAATACAACAACCAATCATCATCATCATCAGAAAATCCTGAGGAAAATATGGTGGTCACCAAGACCGGACTAGATTTGATTTCAAACAAATAAGAAGGAATGTGAGACTTCATGAAGATGAGATAAAGAAATGAAATGAAAACAACAAACTGAGGGCTGTTGAGATAGGAGAGATGAGCCAGAGTATGTAGATACAGGCCAAATGGAATTTGTTGAGAGCTTCCACAAAGCGCCTTGAAGGATCTGTAGAAGAAGTCAATAAGTTTGAGTTGATTGGTGAGTTGATGGATTTGTTCTTACAATGATCAAACTGGATGCCTGCATGTTACAATTGAATTATACCTTGGGAGCTTTCAAGTTGAGAGTAGGAAGGAGGCGGTTGAGTTGCGGTACAATGGTGAGTGTTGGTTCTTGGTTTGTTGGTCTTCCTAGTTGTCTTGACTGTTCAGATTGAAGTCATGCCTTTTGATGGCTGAAGTGTCCACGCAGGAAACTGAAGGACCTTTGTGATCTGTGAAATGTGAGATGTAGAAAGGTGAAGACCACACCACCAAGGGAACCAACAACAATGTACACACAACAACAACAAGTGACTGAATGATGATAGGTTGAGATTGGATTAAAGAAAATCTGTAAGAAAGAACAGAGAAGCATAAGACTGAAGTTCCAACACCCCTGCTCAACTCATTAATCAATGAAATAGAGAAATAAATGCATTTTAAAGCCAATTTGTAGAGTTTTTATTTTCAGCCTTTGTAAGATCATCAGCAGTCATCAAGAGAGAAGGGATTTGTTTGAGTTCAATCAGACCATTGTTGTAGTTTTTTTGGAGGCTTTTGGTTTTGAGATTGATGTGTTTGGCTTTCAAGATGGATCCAAATTTTTTGATTTTGTCATTTAATCCTTTATTGTCAATGATATGGAGAGGACATTTGAACTTGGTTTGATAGATCTCTTTGATAAGTTGCTGTAGCCAGAAAGCTTCTAGGTGGCAGCTGGACAGAGCCACACACTGAGATTTGGTGGATGAGTGTGTAATATTCTGTTGTCTTTGACTTGTCCAGCACAGAGGACTGCCCTTGAAGGAACATATGAAACCGCTTTGAGAGATTCCTGATACAGGGTTGTCACCCCAAGGGGTGTTGCTTGAGCAAATGAGTTGGTCAGAGATTCATCAATTTCCAAGAGTGAGGCCTAAATATTTGGTGTGAGATAGGTATTTCCACACGTGGCAGCCTTTGTTCCAATGACTAAGACCAGGTTTTTTGCAGTTTTTTGCTAGGCTGGATAAAGCAAAGCCAATTTCTGGATGTGCAAGACTGGCAACAAAGTTCAAACAACCAATAGGCAAGCAATAAATGACATTCAGGTCCAGGAATTTTGGTGGTTGTCATCATTTGCTGGCGGTAGATGAAGGCTGGGAGTGAGAGGAGTGGACATGGCTCTACAGTTGATCATCTTCATCTCTCTTAGAAATTTCTCAATGTGGAGAGGTAATGACAGTTGAATGAGTCCATCCTAGCAAACAAACTTCATTCTCAGTAGAGTGTTTGGTTGGTGAGCTGATGAATTTTGGAACTTGTCAAGAAACACCTCTTTAAAGTTTTCAACATCCCCCGCCACCAACAGGTTTTCCACATGAAAGAAGACAGCAGAGCTCCCATCATTCCCTATGTATAAGCAGGGGTTACCATACAATTCAGTGAATCCTTGAGACTTGATCCAGTCACTTAACGTGTGGTACCAGTTTCAAGGTGCTTGTTTGAGCCTACACAAGGACTTCTTTAGTTGAAGGTATTTGGATTTGAAATTGCAGCTGTATGGATTTTTGATGAAGACTTGTTTGTCAAGTTCTGAGTTCAGGAACGCACCCTTGACATTGAGTTGCAAAAGCTTTAGACCTCTGTCAGCAGCGTACGTTAGAAACACATGCAGAGAAGCCACTTTACCAGTGGGTGCGTATGTTTCAAGGTAATCAAGGCCGTATCTTTGACTGAATCCTTGAACACATATTTGGGTTTTGTAGGTTTCAAGTTTTCCATGTGAATTAAGCTTGATCTTGAAGACAGGAACTGTTTTCAGAGGTTTTGTGACCTCATCATCATATACTTCCTCCCAGATCTTCAATTGAAGCAAATTATTTAGCTGCAGAATCTTTCCAGTGAGGGGTTTCCATAGCTTCTTCAAGAATCTTGGGTATCTTATCTGAGAAGAATACATATCAATCCAGCTTAGAGAGTTTGTCTCAATTATTTAATGAAGGTTGCAGAACGTGCTTGATAAAACAATTCAGAAGCTGAGCTGTTGTTGCTTTCAGTCTCTGAGATTTCACTCTGTGATTCTTCTTTGATTTTGAAGATCTCTTGAGCAGGAGGCAAATTTGGTGAGGTGACTGAGAGAGGTTTTGAAGATTCTATAGTGGTGGGTTCATTGGAAATTTTGATGGGTTTTTGGTCTTTGAAGATGATGTGCTTTGTATCAATTATTTTCCCAGTTGAGTTGATTATTTTGTAAGACAGAAGGTGTGGATTGAAACCGACTAGGATCCCTGATGCTCCTTTTTCATCTAGTTTGGATCATATTATAGTATCATTGAGCTTGTAGGTAAGAGAGGAGCCTATGGGTTTGATGTATTCTTTGGGTAGGTCTTTCCCATGCATCTTCACCCAAGGTGAGTCTTCATTCTTTTGTTTTGGAATTTGATTCAGCATGAGACAGCAACCTTTAATCACCTTTTTCCAACAAGATTTTGGAAGTCCCAAGTCAGAGATGGTAGCTCTTGTAGCCTCAATCACTGTTTGATTTGCTTGCTCAACCCTTCTGTTGTGTTGTGAGTGTTACGGTTTGCTTATGATTTGATTGATCTGGTGTGCTTGATAGTAAGTTTGAAGTTTGGAATTTACAAACTCCCCACCTCTGTCGGAGCAAACTTCCTTGGGGTAGCAATCTGTCTTCTGGTGTTGATTTTCAATAATGAAAATAGTTATGTTGGCCAAGTCACTTTTTGCTTTGAGAGGAAAACTTGCCAGATATCCAGAATAGGAGTTTATTAGATTTAATATGTATTTCAACACACCCCTTGAAGTGGGATTGATTGGTCCAATCAGGTCCAAGGGTATTTTCTTGAAGCATTTTGAGGCAGTGGTCTGTTGAAGAGAGAAAAGTTTGCAAGTGATCATGGCCTTGTCACAGCTTAGAAATTCAAATGTGTCTTTATCAGAAGAGGGAATGGTATATTTCAGAAATTTCTCCATTCTTCCCAAGCTGGCATGTCCCAACAAGCAATGAACATTCATAAGTTTGGGTTGGAAGTTGTAGCAAGCTCTGGCTTCAGAAATCATGTCTATAACAAACAGGTTATTGCTAACAGTACCTGATAAAAAAGTCTGTCCATATTTGTGCAGTTTGAAAGTACTTGGTTTGAAATTTGAGTTGACATTGAGCAAGGGGCCCTTGGTCATCAGAGCTCCTAGAGATATCAGATTGACTGTTGACTTGGTAACCCATACAGCTTCAGATAGAACAATAAACAAGTATTTGGTGGCTAGCCCAGCTTCTCCAGTTCCCTGTATGGTGATTGCAGCATCCTTCTTGCTGGTCAATATTTTGTTGAGTCTGTGGCTGAGCTTTTTCTTGTTGAATTTATCTTTGTCAGTGATCATGTGTACCAAGCATCCAGAGTTGAGAATGTACCAATTGGAGAGACCTTCTTTGTTGACACTTGTTCCGCAGAAGAAAGAATAGAAATGGGTCTCATCTGACTGTGTCTGTTTTGATTTCTTCCCACAATTGTGATGGTTTGGCGGTTTGAGCTTGGGAAACTTGGACCAGCAGGAGCTAGCTGAGTGTGAGGTGACAGCCGGGTTATGTTTACCATTCTTGCACCTAGGACCACAATAAAAGGCCACATTGACTGTTTTGGGACGGTCCTCTTGAGCAATCACCTCGTTTTTGTGCTGAATAAGGTTATTGATTACAAGATCAATTTTCATTTCCATTTTTGCATGCATGATTTGTGACTTCATGTTTTGCATCAAGGAAGGGAATTTGAAGATGACCAGATAGGCAATCATGTAAATAGAAAGTTTTATGCCCACTTTGATCATTTTCTTGAGATAAACCTTTACAGAGGTAACAAAAGCATCTATGTTGGAATCCATGGTTAGGTGAAGGAACCCATTGAAAAATCAGGCCCTGTTTGCGGACTGTGATGAAGCAAAGTGACTTTGGGTTGAGATCCAGATAAGCTTTGCATTGTCTTTTTTGACTTTTTTGATCACATTGCCATAGGTTTTGGAGTCCAATTTGGCCATGATATGTGCCACAAACTCCTGATTGATCTCTTCATCTACGCTTATCAACTTGTCAGGATTTTCCATGATAGTGAAGATACCCTGTAGCTTGAATAGCTTCTGGAATTTCTTTCTCCACATGCTGTAATTTTCCAATGTGATTAGGGGGATGGATTTGATTAGCAATTTAATGGCTGGTGACTTGTAATTCATGGTTTCCCCCTGGTACTGATGTTGTTGATGACCCCTGTCAATAAATTTTGAGTGTATTGGCTTTTAACCGTGAGGAAAATATGGTTGCTCACCAAGACCAGACCAGATTTGATTTCAAAGAAATAAGAAGGAATGTGAGAAAGCATGAAGATGAGATAAAGAAATGAAATGAAGACAAAAAACTGAGGGCTGTTGAGATAGGAGAGATCAGCCAGAGTATGTAGAGACAGGCCAAATGGAATTTGTTGAGAGCTTCCACAAAGCGCCTTGGAGGATTTGTATAAGAATCCAATAAGTTTGAGTTGATTGGTGAGTTGATGGATTTTTTCTTACAATGATCAAACTGGCTGCCTGTGTGTTACAATTGAATTATAGCTTGGGACCTGTCAAGTTGAGAGTAGGAAGGAAGAGGTTGAGTTGCAGTACAATGGTGAGTATTGGTTCTTGGTTTGTTGGTCTTCCTAGTTGTCTTGAAAGTTCAGATTTAAGTTGTGCCTTTTGATGGTTGAAGTTTCCTTGCAGGAAACTGAAGGACCTTTGTGATCTGTGACATGTGAGATGTAGAAAGGTGAAGACAACACAACCAAGGGAACCAACAACAATGTACACACAACAAAAACAAGTGACTGAATGATGATAGGTTGAGATTGGATTACAGAAAATCTGTAAGAAAAAACAGAGAAGCGTAAGACTTAAGTTCCAACAAATCACAGGCAATTGCTATCCCCAGCTCTCCACTGTGGGGGTCTTTTATATATGCGAGTTGGAATTGGATGGGCGCTGCGCACCCATCAGCAGGGGTAGCGCGCTCAGTAATGGGTGTGGCTTTGCTTCAGAAAGTGGCATTTCCAGCTCAGCACCGTTTGAATCAGGCTCAGCATCTGGAGAAATGGGATGGATCAGATCAGATTGGACAGATTGCGCGCCAATTGCGTGTTGCAAAACGCGGATCGGACCGCGCGGATATGCCTTTGATATCTGGAATGGCGCATTGGGCAAATAAGGACATGCGCGGGGGGCTCCAATTTGGGCGCGGCGCAAGGGCCGCATCATGAGAAGAAAAAAACGGGTGGGCATAATGGCTGGCGGGCAATACAGATGGATATGGGATATGGGATGAGGATTATGGGATGGGCAGGATAGGGTTGGGGCTAGGGTTCTGTGCTTAGGGGTTTTCTTTCATTATTCTTGCTTGTTTCTGGTTGTACTTAGGTTGGGGTTGAGGGGGAGGCTGCTTGAGCCGCACCCTCAACCCTGATGGATCATCATCAGATCACAGAGGATCACATTGGATCACAGAGGATCACATTGGGTTATCATAGGTTTTGGAAGGATCTTTACTCTCAATTCTCTATCTCTCAGTTGAAGGGTGAACAGTTGCACTCAGAGTTTACAGATGCAAGGGATCAATAACATCTGAACTTGGGAACCATTAAAGAAGAATTCTTCTTCTGAATTCCACATCTGGGGGTCTGGCCAAGAAGTAATCTTTTTTTCCTTGTCTCTTGAAGTTAACAAGGGAAATGTCCCAGTACCACCCATTGACCATTGCAGGGTCATCTAACGTTACCCCCACTCCTCTTCCTCCTCCTCCTCCTCCTCCGGCTTCTTGAAAGAAACCCTCATCAGGGGCAGGATACAGTTTCCCTTGTTCCAACAATGGCACCAATCACAAGCCTGTTTGTATCAGGCCGCAGGACTATCCTCATATCCGGGTCAACACTGAGGAAGTTGAGCAATTTCTTGCGCAATAAAAAGGAATCACCAATGCAGAAGGTGCAATGGGTTCAGATTAGGCTTGGCTTTTTGTCCTCTTCATCATTGACAAAGAGAAGCTTTGGGATGTGGAGGAGATGGTAGGGTATGAGGAACCCAATTGGCCAAAACTGAAGGCGGAAATATTGGCACAGTGGGGAAAGCACAAAACTCAGTTTTGGGATAGCAACTTTGAGCAAGCCGCGGCAGAAGCAAGGGAAAATGGCAGAGTCCAGACGCAGGCACAATGGGGGGATTATGTAGCAATGTTAAATGGGATCTATTTTTACCTGGCAAAGAACAAGGTGATATTGGGGCAGACGGGCATGATGCAGAGGGCGCTTTGGGGAGGAATCAGTCACCCACTCTGTGGGCAGGTGCAGCGGCACTTGTAAAACAACAACTTGGTGAAGAGGTTGTTGGATTGGAGTATCACACTTCCTCTGGAAATCCTTGTCATTTGTTGCGCGGTGGAAAGCAAGCTGGACTTAGAGGAACTGGTGGAGTACACAGTGAGGTTGTTCCCAACAGGGCCAAAGAAGTCCCCTTCCCACACTACAGCCACGCCAACACAAGATCCGGTTGCAGGCCCCTCAAAAACCAAATTCGCTCAGGCAACACCACCAACAACAAGCCGAGAGGTTAGAAAGATGATGGAATTGATGAAGGATTTACGGATCTTTCTGATTCAAATGTTGTCTGGGCCGCGCCATCCACATCTGCACCTTGGGGGACGGCTTCTGCTGTCAAATTCACCCGCGTTGCAGTTATGCAATTACTGCGGGGAAAAGGGGAATTGCAAGTTGGGGTGCAATAACATGACAAAGGACCTCAAGGCAGGACTGGTTTGACCGGTGTAAGACTCCAAATAATGCTAGGCTGTGGCAGTTCTGTGGAGGGGAAAGGTGCTGATTAGGCTGCCCTCCTGAGTGTTACAAAAATATTTAAATGTAACCAAGATCAAGGTCCAGAACCTGGTAAATGAGGAAACAAAGAGTGGAGGATAAAGATGATAGCAGTTGTCAGTAGCAAGGAAACAAAACTATCTAAGGCAAGATGGTGTTGGGATAAACTTTGAACAAAAGAAGTCAAGGTTTGTTCAGAGTTCAGCAGAACAAGGCAGTTGCAAGTAACAACACCCACAAGCTAATAGCTCTGGTCGTCAGCAGAAGATTGGGCTTGATCAACTCAAACCCAACCCACCTCCAGGTTCTCAATGAACCTGCCCAAATCTCCGCAATGAAGCGCTTGAAGTGTACCAGATAACTGTGTGTGGCTGCACAAGACAAAGCAAATTGTTTGATGAAGCTCTAGAGGCAGACAATAACTTATTTGGAAAAGAATAGCCTCAACACTTCTCAAGGGACTCAAGAATAGCGTGGAAAAGAAGCAACTTTGAGGGAATAAAGAAAGGTATAACACTCCAGGTTTCAAGCTTAATAAAACCTCTTCAGTCAAACGTGACTGGCTCCGGAAAAGATAATCAAAGGATGATCAGGACCAGTATGGTGGGATGAAGGGATCAAAGAGTGGTTTAACACGCTCAAGAATTCTATCAGTCAAATTCTTCTTCAACCAGCAAGGCTATTGGTTGGTGATAAGAATCAAGAATCAGGGGGCAATCAAAAGATATACCCAGTTTTAAAGATGAGGATCAAAACTTGTGCCAGATGGGAGATGATGGATGAATTTCTGATGATCAGAAATGATAGATGCAAAAAATGATGTGATGAGATGAAATGGATATGATATCAATACCCATGGATGATATCAGAAAGGCAGGGGAGAGCCCCTCCTTTTATGGGCAGGAGGCAATGTATACTAGTTACAAGTGAGACTAAAAATTGAGCGGAAAAAAGTTTTTTTTTCTTTTCTTTTTTTTTTTTTTTGAGATGATCAAAAAAAAATTTAAAAAACCAACAAATATGAATTGACATGGCAGAGCACTTGAACACAAAAAAAGAATCAACTGACACCAGCCAGCGGTTGGAGTCAGCAGTCAAGGGTTGCAATTGGTCGGGATCAACCAATCTTTCTGTTTTGATTGGTTGGTAAAAGGGGGATCCAGTGGTTGATCATCCTCACTTTATCAATGCAATCAGAGCGAAGCAATGGGGGAGTTGGTTTGATATGGATCAAAGCCAGCAAATTGTCTTTGGACAATTGGGACGCCAGAAGGGAGGGTCAAGGGGCGGATCATTGGATGATTAGTGAAAATTCAACCAATCATTCAAAGTTGATTGGTTGTGGATGCCTCAATTGTCTTTGAATGTTCAAGATAGATGGGTAGGCGGATGATTGGTTTGAAAGCAACCAATTTTCTTCAGTGGATTTGTTCAGATGCCAATGATGGGGAATGTGGGTTGTAAGTGAGGGCCAATGCCGGCGTGATGGATGAAGATCATTGAATTGTGTTGTAATACTTTTGACGCCCTTGTTCTCAATTCACCCTCATCCTCTCCTCCACGTCATTGGTAGATTGATTATTGGAGCAAAGAATGGTCTGGGTTGAGGCTAACTAGAACTGGTGGTGGTGGGTGGCTGTCAGACTGGGCTGGTTCATCAAGTTTGGACTTGGTTAGTGCAGGAGGAGGGGGATTGGTCACAAGAAAAAGGTGACAAGACAACTAGAGGCTTGTCCCTAGACCAATAGGACAGGGAAATGTTGGAGAGCTGAGAAATTTGGAGGTGTGATACCAAAGAAAGCAAAATTCTGATTTTTTTTTTTTTTTTTCTTTGATTGATGATAGCTGTTCAGAAAAAAAATTGTAAAAAATTTAAATTTTCCATGTTTTCCTGAGGTTTCCAGATTTGGTCACCACATCTCTCCCCAACTTACAGACTGTCCCTAGTCTGCACCTGAGTTCAATGACATATGAAGAAGGAAAGAAAAAGGATTGAAACAGAAAAACACCCATTTGATCTTGAGGGTGATTTAAAAGAAGATCTTGATCCATCCAAAGGAAATCCTAGAGCTGTCTCTGACAAAATGAAGAAGGTGTCCCAGGTGCTCATGTATGTGGCATAAAGTAGAGTTTCACAAAAAACGCAGCAGATTACCCTGGTGGTGCACGATTGGGAGGACTTACTTCTGATCCGAGTTGCCTCCACAACAATGAAATTTCTTGACCTGATCAGCAGAGAACCTTTTGGCCATCTGAGTACCATGCAGTTCTTCCAAAAGATATGATCCACCTCTGACTTGACAGACCACTTGATAAGGACCATTGGAGCAATTGGAAAAAAGCTTTCCCCACTGAGTTTCCAAGGATTGGTTGTAAGCTAAAACTTGATCACCAGGATTCAAGGGGTCCCTGACTCGATTGGAATGCTTATCCTCCAAATACTGGACTGATTTTTCCCTTGACTCCATCATTTTCTGATAAGCTTTTTTACAAACATCTTCACTCCGCTCCAGTTGCTTGGATCTGGAAACTAATAGATCAGCAGTGGAAAAATCCTTTTCCCAAGCAATACCTAAGAATGATTCCATTTCCAGATCAAGAGGAAGGACAGCCCTTTGACCAAAGATGATTTTGTAGGGTGAGTAGCCAGTGGTTTGTTTGGTTGAAATTCAATCAGAGAAGAGGACCAGAGGAAGAAACTTGCGACAATTTTTCCCACTTTCACCAGACAGCTTGAACAGAGCAGCCTTCAAAGGAGCATGGCCTCTTTCCACCATGCCATGACCTTCAGGATAATAAGGGGTGGTCATCCTATTTTGTCCAGGAAGCAATCGGATCATTTTGGCCAATTTGCCACCAAACTCAGAGCCACCATCAGTTGAATAATATTGAGCCAAGCCATAACTCATTGTCCAAGTCTCATAGGAGAAGGCTGCTACTGATTCAGAACTGAGGTTCTTAAGAAATTTTTCTTCAAACCATCCAGAAAAATCATCTCTAGTCACAATGAGGTACTTAGTTCCACCAGCCTTAATATGAACGACATCCATAGCAATCCTTCCAAAGTCAGTGGACTCTCCAGTGGGATAATGAATTTCAGCGGGGCGCCTAAGATCACGTTTCTGACATACCTCACAACTCTGGCACCATTGGGAGACTGATTTATTCAAGGATGGCCACCAGAATTGTTTGGCTATTTGGCTATAGGTTTTGGTTTCTCCACAATGACCAAGGCCTTCATGGAGACTTTTGAGGACCAAATCTTGCTTAGCGGGGATAGTGACGACAATGAGAGAACAAGGGTTTCCTCTTTTCATAAGCCTAGTACATTGGACAAAGAAATTGGAGGACTTCCTTTTGAGTTATTGAAAATCTTTAGCAGAGATATCAGGGGGCCTTTGGAGAGTGGAAAATTATTCTGGCTTCCAACAAGGGTCCTCCAAGCCAGAACCCTTGTTGGAAGCCAGAATAATCTTGGTAGGAAAAGGTAAAGACAGGATGAATTAAAGGCTCCTCCTTGTCGAAATCTACTCCAACATCCAATTCTTCATCTCCAAGGGGGCGTTGTAAGACTCCAAACAGTGCTAGGCCGTGGCAGTTCTGCGGAGGGGAAAGGTGCTGTTTAGGCTGCCCTCCTGAGTGTTAATAAAATATTTAAATTTAACCAAGATCAAAGTCCAGAACCTGGTAAACGGGGGACCAAATGTAAGAGGATAAAGATTATAGTGGTTGGTAGCTGGGAAACAAAGCTATCTGAGGCAAGATGGTGCCAGGGAAACCTTGAATAGAAGAAATCAAGGTTTGTTCAGAGTTCAACAAGACAAGGCAATTGTAAGTAACAACACCCACAAGATAATAGCTCTGGTCCTCAGCAGAAGCTTAGGAAAGATCAACTCAATCCCAAACAACCTCCAGGTTCTCAATGAACCTGCCCAAATCTCCGCAATCAAGTGCTTGAAGGGTACCAGATAACTGTGGTTCGGCGCACAAGACAAAGCTAATTGTTTGAAGAAGCTTCTAGAAGCAAAACAGTAACTGATTCAAATAAGAATAAACCAACACTTCTCAAGGGACTCAAGAGTAGCGTGGCCGAATTCAACTTCAAAAGAGACAAAGGGAGGTTTAACACTCCAGGTTTTAAACTTGATAAAACCTCTTCAGTCACACGTGACTGGTTCCAGAAAGATAATCAAAGGATGATCAGGACCATTATGGTCGGATAAAGGGATCAGGAGTGGTGTAACACACTCAAGAATTCAATCAGTCAAATTCTTCTTCAACCAGCAAAGCTATTGGTTGGTGATAAGGATCAAGGTTCAAGGGTTTGAGTATGGAGGCTCAAGGATCAAGGGGCAATCATAGATATACCCAAATTTTTTGTCTCAGATAAAGGGGAATGAAGACCCCACGGATGATGTATTGCAAGGTGAAAATGATGATGATACCCTGTGCTGATGTGATGTTGATGTTGTGATCTGATCTGATGATAGGATAGCATGTGCTGCTCCCCCTCCAAAAGGCAGGGGAGAGCCCCTCCTTATATGGGCAGGAGGCCCTGTAAGACTATGTACAAGGATACTACAAATTGAGAGGAAAAGAAAGGAAAACAATTTTTTTTTTGATTTTCAGATTTTAGGTGATCAGAAGAATTTGATCACGCAGGCCAGTGAAAGTCCGGCCTACCTGACCTGGGTGCAATCTATCTTCATCCCTTCACCTATCCTGCGTCCTTCCGTGGACGGCCGTGCGCGACAATACCAAAATCACCCACCCCTTGCCCGGAGGCGGAAGGGGTGGGAAAAGAAAATGGGCCAGACCGCCTGCGGGTGTCCGCGCGCAGTAGACAACACTCTCCACCCCCACCCAAAGATGGAAGGGGGTGGGAGAGTCCCAGGAAGAGTGATGGATTGGTTGGGGAGCGGATGGGGGATCAGATTGGGAATTGAGTTTGGTCTTGAGTTGGATGGTTGGATGAGGTTTGACCAATTGATGACAATTGATGGATCAATGATTGTGGGAGGATAGTGTCGCCAATTGTAGCCAGGTTTGTTGATGGGATTCCTTCAACAATGTTTCTTCTTGAGGAAGAATCTCAATAAGAACTATGATGAATAGCTAGTGGCCAGGTCAAAAGGGTGACCTTGATCAATTGCTAGCTTTGACGGGTATGACTCGGACATACTTTTCATCCTGGGGGAAATAGATGAGTGAGAGGATTGATACGAGGTTGAAACAAGCCTATTGTAAGAAGGCTTGATTTATCAAAGTAAGGATTTGGTACATCAACCAAGGGACAAGAATTTACAACAACGGACGACACCCCATTGGAGGGTGAGAACGTTGATCAGACTTCTGGTGGAGCTGGTTGAACCTAGGAGTAAGAAACAAGGGCTGATACCTTGATGAGGATTTTGAGCAGATCATCCGGTGATGTTGAGGAAGGTAAGAGAAAAATAGACGGATGATGGTGATGAGGGAGGGGGAACAATGGATGGAATGGGATGTCTCGGGCCAAGCGGGTTTTGGCCCGTGTGTTTGGCCAAAAGGAAGGGGGGAACAACAAGAGAAGGAATCAAAAAAGTGTCTAGATGGTGAGGCCATGAAGGGCCTTTTCTAGAAAAATGGGACAAAGGGATGTTTGCCAGGATGAGGAAGTTGGAGAACTGATACTGAAAAAGAAATTCTGATTTTTTTTTTTAAGAATAACACATGAATAAAAGCATTGTAAAAATTTTTTGAATTTTTCCGCATCTGGTCCAGGGTGTCCATATTTGGTCACCACATCTCTCTTTAACTTACAGACTGTCCCTAGTCTGCATCTGAGCTTGATGTTATAAAAAATGAAGGGAAAGATGATTGAACACAAGGAATGGCCATTTGATCTTGAGGGTGATTGAAAAGAATATCTTGATTCATACAAAGAAGATCCTAGAGTTGACTGCAATAAAATGAAGAAGGCGTCCCAGGTGCTCACGTATGTGGCAAACAGTAGAGTTTCACAACCAAAACGCAGCAGATGACCCTGGCGGTGCACAATTTGTAAAGATAGATGCATAAATATCAGCAAGGATAGATCCAGAAATCTCATGGACAACTTCTTGCTCTCACAGCTGTGAAAGGTTGATTGTCCCCGCGGGTGCGCTCACATTGTTCATAAATCTAGCTGAGACTCTCAGGGCGCTCTGGCAAGGACCTCAAGACAAACCATCACCTCAAAACAAACCATCACCTCAAGACAAGCCATCACCTCAAGACAAACCAACCATTTTCCTTTCCTTCTTCTTCTCAAAAGCTTTCAATCCAACGCTCACCCTCAAACACCTCATTCTCAATCACTCAAGCCTCAACCATCAAAATACGCATCATCTTCAATCGGTAAGATGATCTCTGACTGAAGATCATTCTGAACCCAGCTCATTGAAAGCTGCTGTCTCAATCCAGTCTTGTCATGTCTTCCTCATTCCCTCTCATATAGCCATAGGCTACTCAGGTAACATCCTTGTTGTGTTGGTTTTCTTAATCTTCCTACGTCTCTTCACATCTCAATTTCCTGTTCTTATTGATTCTGATCTTATTTTGTTGTCATATGCCATAGCTTGTTGTTTAAATCATCAATAAAATTTATACGGTTAAAAGCCAAAGGCTCCAATCAACCAGAAAGACAACGACTATGGCACTAGGATTGGGTTTCTTGACAGACTCATTCCAACAGGCCATGCTCAAAATGGCTCTTGAGACAACTCCCTTACTGACGGAAGAGAATTATGTGATATGGAAAGATGAGATGAAGGCCTTGCTCAAGCTCAGACGAGTATTGGACACACTCAAGTCAACCTAAGAATCACTCTCCTCTCTAGATAACAACAAAATCCAGCTCTTACTTATCTCCAAGCTAGACTCAATAATGCACAATAATGTCATCAGTGCGGCCAATATCAACTCCGCCAAGGACATCTGGAAATCAATCAAGGAGCGATTCTCATCCTCTCAGGCATCTAATCAAGCAAGAATATTCAATGACTTTCTGCATCTCACCTTCAAAGAAGACAAGATACTGGACTTTGTAACAAACATCAAAACCTCCATCAAGAATAAGATTGACATAGGTATAGATCTACCCGACAACATCCTAGCCTACTTAACAATGTTTAAATTTCCGTCAACCCTTCAAGATCTGAAGCGTCAACTAATGCACTCCAACAAACAGATCTCCGTGGAATTTGTCTGCAATCATCTCGTACAATACCATAACAAAGTTAAGGCCAAAAGCTCCAAAAAAGGTACCGCGCAAGGAGCTTCAGACACTGCCCTGACCACCATGAGAACCAAGACAAAGAACGCCCTATCCAGTCGATGCACAGGTGGGTACCAAAATCCAAAAAAAGACAAAAACCACTCGGAGTCCGAATGTTTTCATCTCCATACGGAAAAAGCTCCCAAATGGTGGAGGGAAAATCAAAACAAATGGAAGGAGAAGCAGAAGAGAAATCAGGAATCAGCACACTTTCACGCATTTATCACTAGGTGGATTGACGCCAAAATTGGAGCGGAGAAGAATATACTGATTGACAGTGGTGCGTCCGCCCATATCTTCAACAACAAACGATTCTTCATCACACTCAACAATTACTCCGGAAAACACATATCCACCGGAAATGCTGGAGCAAACCTATCCATCCTGGGTCTAGGGAAAGTCAGATTATCTTGGAAGGATCAAACAATCACCTTGTCAAATTGCCTATTTGTTCCCAACATTGTAGTCAATCTGGTAAGCCCGGGCAAGCTTCTGGATCAAGGCTGCACCTTGAAGGCTAAATTGGGCCACTTTGAACTTAATAAGGACGGTAAAAAGATTTTTCAAGGGTCAATCACCAACAATCTCTTTGTCCTAGATCAACCATGCAAGATTGGCAATGATGAATGCTATTGGACTACCCATGAAGACCCGAGGACCTTGAAAGACCTCCACCTCTCCTACGGTCACGCCTTGCTTGGACGCCTTGCTAAGATCAAGGGAGTTCAACTCAATACATCCGAGAAAGAAAATTTTGAATGTAAGGACTGTTTAATCTGTAAAATAACTAAAAGATCATTCAAGGAAATCTCTACCTCTGCCTCCAAACCTTTTGAAAAAATCCATCTTGACGTCATTGGACCAATCACGCCCAAGTCACACAGACATGATAAATATATACTGACCATTGTGGACAACTATTCCGGTTACATCTCTGGCATTCCTCTTCATGGAAAGGATGACGTAACTCCGGTACTAATTGAAGTCATAGAGAAGCAAAAGAACATTTGCGGGTACTACCCTTCTACGGTTTGTTCAGATGGGGGATCAGAATTTGTTAACACAAGGTTAGTAAAGTACTTCAAGGAGAAATTCATTAATCAGTTGGTAACTGAACCGTATCACCCCAAACACAACGGCAGGGCTGAAAGGGCCAATTGGACAATTATTGAAAGTGTTAGGTCAACCTTGAGCTCCACTAACTTACCTCAAAAATACTGGTCAGAAGTTCTCAAGCCCTGCTGCCTCAGTCTCAACCAAACCCCAAAAGACGGTTGGGACCAGTCTCCTTGGGAACTCATCAAGAAAAACAAATTACCTTCCAACTATCTTCAACCAATTGAAGTCACTGTGGTAGTGTTGAATCAAAAAGGAATAAAAGGCGCGAAATTCAACCCTAAGGGAACAGAGGGAAAGCTTTTTGGGTACAACCCCAAATTTCTCTTGTACCAAGTTCTCATTCCCAATGGGCTGATTCTACAATCAAAACATGTTTGTTTCCTCAAGCACTTGGTGGATCAGCTAGGAATCAAATCCACCATGGATCTTGATTTCAACACAAAAGAAGCAATAGATGAGGATCCATCAATAACTGAAGAAACTGTTGAGACTATCACTGATTGTATGAACTACCGTAACCCTCCAGCTGAAGTGAATTCTTCAGAAAAAGATGTATCAAGCAGTGTCTCCAAGTCAGAATCTAGCTCAGAGGATGAGCCAAGTAGACATCAAACTCCCTCTCAAGCAGTTCAACCTCCAGAGATAGCTGAAGGACCAACCCGAAGAACCCTCTGAGACAGATCCTCCATCCGACCTCCTCAACAATATGGCTTCCACCATTATTTTGAACCAAAAACATTTGAACAAGCTAGACAATGTGCTGACAGTCCTAAATGGGGTGGAGCAATAAAGAAAGAAATGGATCAGTGTGAATTGTTTGAAGTATGGGAGGACTACAAGGGTGAAGCCCCACAGAATCTGTTGGATACAACATGGATATTCAGGATCAAGGATAACACCCACAATGATACCGTTATACACAAGGAACGGATTTGCGTCAAAGGGTTCAATCAAATTCACGGCCTGGACTTCGATGAGACCTTCGCTCCGACCGGTAAGATAGCCTCATTGAGAGCAATCCTTCTACTTGCCTTGAAGAATAAACTGAACATCAGACAGTATGATGTAAAGGCGGCATTTCTGCACGCACCCTTGGATGAAGAATTCATCATTAGAAAACCACAGGGATGTCTGCAAACATGTCAATTCTTGAGACTTAAGAAGAGTCTATATGGACTCAAGCAGTCTCCAAAAAACTGGTAGGGCACCTTCACAGAGTGGATCAAGTCTGTGGGGTTTAAAAAATCAGACAGTGATCCCTGCCTGTACAGATTGGAGGATGGCAAGTCATTTTGTTTCTTCCATGTGGACAATGTGATCCTTGTTGGCAATGGCAAAAATTTTGACAACAAATTCAGGACTAAGTTCAAGGGCTCTCAAGCCCACAAACCGGACACAATTCTAGGTATGAAATTTGAACAAGACTCCAACTGCATCTTACTCAGCCAACCCAGACACATCATACACGGCTTAGAGGAACTTGGTCTGCTAGAACCTAGACCATCAGCCACTCCTTTAACGCCACATCTCCAGTTAAGTAAAGCATCAGATGAAGACTTTGAAGGCTTCAAGAAACTCAACATAAATTACAAGTCCGCAATTGGTCTCCTGAACTATATTGCAAGTCTGACTTTTCCTGACATCAGTTACTCAGTCTCTAGCCTGGCTTGATTTCAGAACAAACCCGGTCTCTTGCACTGGAGGGAACTTAAAAGAACCTGGCAATACCTGAACCATACCAAACATTGGAAGTTGAAGCTTGTGTACAATGAATCAAAAGAACCCATTGAATACTACAGTGATTCCTCCTGGGCCAAAGACCCGACCAGTTGAAAATCTCAATCAGGCTATTTATGTATGTCCTTTGGCAGCCTTATCTTGTGGAACAGCTACAAGCAAAGAAACATTACATATTTGTCCACTGAGGTAGAACTCAAATCGCTTCTGGATTCATATCTTAAGAGCAAGTGGGTACGTCATCTACTGAGAGAAGTCTTCCAATCAACCCTGTCATCTTCAAAACATTAAATTGACAATAAAGGTGTAGACCACAAACTGAGAAGGTTTGGATCAAATGCTAAGACCCTTCACATGGATCTCAAAACCAAAGGACTGAGGGAAGGACTGAAAGAAGGATCACTTCTCATTCATCTAGTAGATACCGAGGAAATGATTGCCGACCTTCTGACTAAGGCTGTCAATCTGCAACAACTGGAGAAATTCACCAGTATAATTTTTCAACTCAAATCAGAGCAATCTCCAGTCAAGGGGAGTGTAAAGATAGATGCATAAATATCAGCAAGGATAGATCCAGAAATCTCACGGACAACGTCTTTCTCTCACAGCTGTGACATTTTCATCGTCCCCGCGGGGTCACCGTCCCCGCGGGTGCGCTCACATTGTTCATAAATCTAGCTGAGACTCTCAGGGCGCTCTGGCAAGGACCTCAAGACAAACCGTCACCTCAAGAAAAACCATCACCTCAAGACAAACCATAACCTCAAGACAAACCAACCATTTTCCTTTCCTTCTTCTTCTCAAAAGCTTTCAATCCAACGCTCACCCTCAAACACCTCATTCTCAATCACTCAAGCCTCAACCATCAAAATACGCATCATCTTCAATTGGTAAGACAATCTCTTACTGAAGATAATTCTGAACCCAGCTCATTGAAATCTTATGCCTCAATCCAGTCTCATCATGTCTTCCTCATTCCCTCTGATATAGCCATAGGCTACTCGGTTAACATCCTTTTTGTGTTGGTTTTCTTAATCTTCCTACTTCTCTTAACATCTCAATTGTCTGTTCTTATTTATTCTGATCTTATTTTGTTGTCATATGCCGTAGCTTGTTGTTTCAATCATCAATCAAAGTTATACAATTGGGAGAACTTACTTCTGATCCAAGTTGCCTCTACAACAATGAAATTTCTTGACCTGATCAGCAGAGAACCTTCTGGCCATCTGAGTACCATCCAGTTCCTCCAAAAGATATGATCCACCTCTGACATGATGGACCACTCAATAAGGACCATTGGAGCAATTGGAAAAAAGCTTTCCCCACTGAGTTTCAAAAGATTTGTTGTAAGATGAAACTTAATCACCAGGATTCAAGGGGTCCCTGACTCGATTGGAATGCTTATCCTCAAATACTGGACTTATTTTTCCCTTGACTCCATTGTTTTCTGATAAGCTTTGTCACAAACATCTTCACTCCGCTCCAGTTGCTTGGATCTGGTAACCAATAGATCAGTGGTGGAAGAAACCTTTTCCCAAGCAATACCTAAGAAATATTCCATTTCCAGATCAAGAGGAAGGACAGCCCTTTGTCCAAAGATAATTTTGTAAGGTGAGTAGCCAGTGGTTTGCTTAGTTGAAATTTGATTGGAGAAGAGGACCAGGGGAAGAAATTTGCAACAATTCTTTCCACTTTCACCAGCCAACTTGACAAGAGCAGCCTTCAAAGGGGCATGGCCTCTTTCCACCATGCCTTGTCCTTCAGGATAATAAGGCCTGGTCACCCTATGTTGACCAGGAAGTGATTGGATCATTTTGGCCAGTTTTCCACCAAACTCGGAGCCACCATTGGTTGAATAGGATTGAGCTAAGCCATAACGCATTGTCCAAGTCTTGTAAAGAAAAGCTGCTACTGACTCAGAGCTGAGGTTCTTAAGAAATTTTGCTTCAACACATCCAGAAAAATCATCTCTAGCCACAATGAGGTACTTAGCTCCACCAGCCTTAATGTGAACAACATCCATAGCAATCCTTCCAAAGACATTGGACTCTCCAGTGGGATAAAAAATTTCAGTCTGGCGCCTAAGATCACGTTTCTGAAATACTTTGCAACTCTTGCACCATTGAGACACTGATTTCTTCAAAGATGGCCACCAGAATTTTTTGGATATACGCCAATAGGTCTTGGTTTCCCCACAATGCCCAAGGCCTTCATGGAGACTTTCAAGGATTGAACCTTGCTTGGAGGGAATTTTGAAAACAATTAGAGCACAAGGATTGCCTCTTTTCATAAGCCTAGTGCCCTGGACAATGAATTTGAAAGACTTCCTCTTGATCAATCTAAAATATTTAGCAGAGAGATCAGGAGGCCTTTGGAGAGTGGAAAGGTACTGCTCTAATTTTAGCCAGAAACCTTGTTGGAAGCCAGAGTAATTTTGAGAGGAAAAGGTGAAGAATGAACAAATTAAAGGCTCCTCCTCATCAAAGTCCACTCCAACATCCAATTCTTTGTCCCCAAGGGGGCGTCAAGATAAACCATTGGGCATGGTGAAGGATTTGCCAGGCCTATGAACAATATCAAACAAAAAAAGCTGGATAAAGGCCACCCAACGGGTCATAGGAGCATTTGGGAGGCTGGGGGCATTGATCATTTTGATTATGAATTGTGCGTTGACTTGTAACTAAAAGTGTTGACCCCAGAGGACAGTTTAGAGTTTCTTCAATATTTGAGCCAGGCCACAGAGTTCCAGTTTTGGTTGGGAGTACCTGGATTCTAAATCTAAAAATAACAGGGATTCATAGAGAGAAGGACGGTCCCAACCATTTTCATCTTCCTGGGTGAGGACAGCCTCAAAAGATTGATAACTGGAATCAACAGCCAATTTGATCTTGCCAGCTCCTGGTCCGTAAGCGATCTTCCTCAAGACTATGTCCTTGCCAAAAATCATTTTAAGCGGCTGAAAAGAATTTTCACACTCTTGGGTCCAGATCCACTCAGCATCTTTTCTGGTCAGGCAATGTAAGGGAGCACAGATTTTGGATAAAGATGGGATGAAAATTTGAACATAAGTGACAACACCTAGAAAACCCCTGACTTCAGTTGGGTTGATGGGAGTAGGCCAAGAGAGGATTTTGTTGATCTTGGATGGAGCCATTCTTCTTCCTTACTTCCAGACCACATGACCAACAATTTCCAGAGCAGGGAAACAGGCGGCCAATTTGGATCCGGAGACAGTGAGGCCAGATTCTTTGATTTGGAACAGGACCCTTTCCAAAGTGGTTGCATACTCCCAGATAAATCAAAGGATTCCTGAATGCCAGGGTAAGAGCTCATTTTTATATTCAGAAACTGGTCCTTTAATTCCGCCGTTGTCAATGAAGATACCAGCATGATTGTGGATTTCATCCTGGAGGATCCAAACCTTCTGAGCCTGATAGACCGCAACTGAGTTGGTGGCGCCTTGAGGCAATCAAGTAAGCTGGAAGCGACCAAGAGGAGTATTGAATGTGGTGAGAGGGTGAGAAATTGGATGTAAGGACCGTTCTTCATAGCCACCCATAATGTCACCTAGACCATAGCAAGCTCTCCCGGAGAAGGATTCAACAAACTCTTCAGTAGCAGGGGGAATACCAGAGTCTTTAATAGTAACCTTATTTAGCGGCTGGAGATCATTAACTATTCTAAGTTTACCATTACTCTTGAGAACACAGAAAACAGGACTGGAATAGCTAGAAGTTGACTGTTCATATAAAACGGTTTGGACTCGTTACCGGACCAACTTGATGAACTCGTTGACTTTGGCAGAAGGGATTGGGATCTTTTTCTTTTGACAGGGATCATGTTCTACTACAGGAATGATATAAGGCAGACCATAGGACTCTTTCAAGAGACCTCTCTCTTCTTCACAGAAAGCAATAGCTTTTTCCCTAAGAGCCAAGACATTTTTGATCAAATACAACTCATCAGGTAGAAGCCATCCATCTGGTCCAAAGTTGACTAATCTCAGACGTTCTTCAGTGACATGGCCAGAGGGGATGAATGGACCAGCAAGAGATTGAGGTAAACCATAGTAACAATCGCAGGATAGAGGAGGACGCCTAAGAGGAGGATTGAGATTGATAGGCATTGGTTGGTTGACTGTTTGAATTTTCCTGGCAACTGGTTTATATTTGGAGGCAAAAGAGAGCGGTTCTTGTTTTTGCCAAGAGTTGACCAGAGAGATCTGACTACGGGGATTGAGACCAAGTTCTAATGCCTTCCAAGTTTGATGTTCCGCAACATTTTTGAAAGGTGCCTTTTCCATAAAAGAAGTCCTAGGGGATAATGCATTGCTCACATGTGTGGCAAAAGGTAGGGTTTCAAAAATTATAGTAGTAGGATACCCCGGTGGTGCACAATTGGGAGGACTTACTTCTACCCCAATTTTCCTCCACTGAAGCCCATATTCTTCCATACAAAAGCCACCAAAAATAGGATTGAGATTAAGATCTACTTTGGACTCATCGCTGAGATTCAGATTGTAACTGAAAGAAGGTTGATTAGGAATAAGAGTACAAGGAAAAGAAGAAACAACAGATGAAGAAGAAATATTTTTGGGTTTTTCTGTTTTGTTTTGTTTTTGATATTTGATATTTTTGAGACCAGAGGAAATTGTTGAAAAGAAAGAGAAATAGGCCTTGGGGATGAGGGTTGACCCTTGAGTTGAACTTTGAGGCTGAAAAGAACTAAAACTATTAGTAGGATCAACTAATCCTGTAAAAAATAAGAGGAACTGGAATTATCCTTCTGTTGAGGAAAATGACCAGGGAAATCTCTTTCCCAGCAACCAGAATCCAAAGAACAAAGAGGAACCTCAATTTTTGTACCATCTGAGTTGGGGAGGAGGATTCTCTCCCCAACTTGATTGTAAAACATCAGGGTTGCTCCAAAATCAATTAGGAAAGGTTGACACAAGATCATAGGTCCATCCAAGCTTGTTATCCAGAAATGAAAAGTTCCAACGATGTTTTGGCCAGTCCGGACTGGAACGTCTTCAACGATTCCAACCAATTCGCAAGACTGGTTCCCTATTCCATAAACTGAGGAGGTGAAGCTGACCCTAGGGCTGAGTTTTACTTTGCAGGCCATAGAATACAAGATCAAGTTGAGCTGAGAGCCAGAGTCAACAAGGAGCAAGACTGTTTTAGCTGATTCACCAAGATGGCAGGGAAGAAAACCAAGAGGAAATGAGTAAAGACTAGACTCAGAAGAGGGATCTGTTCCACCAGAATCCTTTATCAAAGTTCCAGAGGAGACCTTGAGTTCCTCAGGACCAATTTCCACACGTTGACGCGAAACCCATTTCTTCATTCCTTAAGAAGCAGATGGAGAGATTGATAGGATTTCAGCCACAGATAGATCAGGAATTTTAAGATCAGAAATTTTCTTTAATGCCCCTTCCACAGCATTGGGGTGATCTTTAGAAATTCCCCTCTCAAACCAAACTTTGGGCTGGGTGGAGGGAGGAAGATTGGGTGAAGCAGAAACAGGATCAGGGGATTGAGGATGTTTAATAGATGAGGGAGGATCAGGGTGATCTTTACACCTTTCCATGAGCGGTTGTTTTTCCACCTCCATGTCTTCTACATCAGAAGAGGGCTCAGGTGAGGATTGTTGTTTGGTCTGTTTTTGGAGGATTGAGGTTGGCAAGGAAGGAGATTTAAGAGGTTTGGGATGCTCATGTTGCTTCCTAGCTGGATCCGATTAGTAAGTACCAACCAGAGAAGAGGAGGAAATAGCTGGGGGATACCAGGGTTGAAGGGTACCACAAGAAGATCAGAAATCCACAGAAGTCAAGGATGCCTTCATAGGAGGAGGTGGCTGGTAAGAGGCCACCACATGACAAATGGGGCGAGATGAATCAATAGGGATTAGGGCACCATTAGGAAGAAAAAAGTTATTCCCTTCTTGCTCTACTAATTTCTTGTCTTTGTCCTTCTGGAGCTTGAGTCATCAAATGGTTCCATGGCCTTCCCTGTGGCAATAATAGCAGACTATAGTATTTTTAGGAACTGCACTAGAAGGCTTAGGAACAGCAAGAGAGGAAATCTTTTGATCCATTTTTTTTTCAAAGGCTTTGAGCAGTTTAGTGATCTTGTCCATTGTAGCGGTTTCTTGGTTAGGCTGAGGGTTCTTGGGCCTGCAATCTGATTCCATTTAATTCATGATCTTGTTTGACTCTTTGAAAGAGGGGGCATTGACTGGTTCAGCGGTTTAGAATTTTCAAAAGTGAGGGCTGTTTGACCTTTCATGACTTTATCCACCGTCCCCTAAGGATAAGGAAACCAGGGAGCTTGAATTGATTATCCCTGGTAGTGATCATGGATCCAGACTCGACCAGTTTGTCCTTGATTCTTTCCTGCACTCCAAGAGAAAAAGATTGGAAAAATTGGACTTGAATTTTGTCCACTGTGTCAATGTGATTGTTTTGAACAAGGTAGGATTGGATGGGATCCCAAGATTTTCTAAAAGCCTGATAATCAGAAGCTGAAGCCACACCACCATTTGAGACCCACTGAGAGACAAGGTTATCTAGATCCTGCAAAGTAATTGTGCTACATATATTTTTCCCCAATAAGCCAACATTGCTCTCCGCAGCAGGGTCCAGTTATGCCGTTCAAAACCTTCAAAGAACTTGATGATTTCCATAACTTCATCAGAGGAGATAAAAAATTGTAACTGGTAGGCCATATCAAATTTGCTAGCCCCATCCACCAAAGCAGCCATCTTGTACAAGTCCAAGAAGCATTCCATGTTTTTCCCATTGAATCCTAAGTTCTTGTTCTGGGGCTTGATCTTAACCATCTTAGGACGAGTAGAAGAGTTGCAGGTGGATTCCATTTTGACAATGTTTCCTAAAAGATCCAAGGAACACATTTCCAAAGTGGCTCACAAATGTGGCAAGAGTGTGGTTTCTCGAAAAAACAACAAGTATCTTGCCCAGGTGGTGCAAAATTGGGAGGACTTACTTCTAGAACAAGTTGCCTCCATGGATCTAGATGATGACAGAAAAAAAAAGAAAGAGATTGGATTACAAAGTTGATGATTGATTTTGGGACTGTAAATCCCAAGGTTGCTGGTAAAATCCAGGCCTGGGGGACCAAATGTAAGACTCCAAAAGGTGCTAGGCCGTTGTGGTGCCCCATCCTGGACACCCTGGCCGCCTCAAGACCTCAATCCATAAACTGTTGCGCAAATGTACCATCCGGCTGAAAAACTTATCCTCAGGCTCATCCAAACTGTCCTTTACCCGCGCGCGCACGCGCGCCGCGCCGCGCTCCTTTCATCCGCGCGCGTTGCGCATCCCTTATCCGTGTTGCTTGTCATCTCCGCCGTTGTCATAGCACGTCCTCATCTTTGTTGTTGCGTGTCTTCATCTTTGTCGTTGCGCGTCCCAATCTCCTCATTGCTACCGTCGCGCGGCGCTCATTCATGATTTACTGAATCTATCCCGACCGCACCCCCAAGCATTTGGCAAATCCTTGGATCCGTCAAACCTCCCATGGCACTTGATCTATCATTCGCGAATCTCAAGGCCGTCAGGATTTACTCAACTTTCTCAAACCAATCTCCTATCCGCCCATCTGCGCTCCCATGGACTTCATCCGTCATATTTCCTGGGATTCTCCCACCCGCTTCCGCCTTCAGAAGAGTGCCAACGACCGCCCGCGGACATCCGCGGCGGTTTGGTTCATTTCTCTCTCCCACCCGCTTCCGCCTTTGGACAAGGGGTGGGTGACTCTGGTATTGTTACGCGCGCCCATCCACAGACGGACAAGAGTGACCACATGGTTGCCTTCCCTTTTCCGCTCTATTTGTAGAATCCGTTGTATATAGCCTAACAGGGCCTCCTGCCCATATAATGAGGGGCTCTCCCCTGCCTTTTTGATCATCATTGGAAATCATCAGAACATGGAAAAATCCAGAATAAAATCAGCACAACTTTGATCCTTGAGCCTCCATAATCAACCCTTGATCCCTGATCCTTATCACCAACCAATAGCCTTGCTGGTTGAAGAAAAATTCTGTCTGTTGGAATTTTTGAGTGTGTCATACCACTCCTTGATCCCTTTCTCTGACCATACTGGTCCTGATCCCTGATCACCTTTCTGGAGCCAATCACGATTGATTGAAGAGGTCTTATTAAGCTTAAGACCTGGAGTTTTATACCTACCATTAGCTTCTTTGGAGTTGCATTCTGCCAGCCTACTCTTGAGTCCCTTGAGAAGTGTTGAGGTTATCCTTGCTTCAAATCAGTTACTGTTTGTTTTAGAGCTTCTTGAACATTGTGCTTTGTCTTGTACAGCCACCCTCAGTTATCTGGTACCCTTCAAGCGCTTGATTGGGGAGAGTTGGGCAGGTTCATTGAGAACCTGGTGGTTGCTTGGGTTTGAGTTGATCATCCCCAATCTTCTGCTGACGACCAGAGTTATTAGCTTGTGGGCGTTGTAGAGACTCCTGTGGGATTTATAGGTAAATAAAATAGCAAATAGCTTGCTGGCAGTCCTTGAAGGGGAATTTAGTATTACTTCTACTCCTTTGGAGTATTAGTATATACTAAGAGTGGTTTTGAATTGCCTGCCCTTCTAGTACTGTAGTAAGTCTGCACAATAATTTATTTAAATTAATGGCTGGTTTCTTTGAGACTTAATATAGGTCTCAGATCAGACCTAGATTAGTTATTGATTGTTATTGGTAGGGTTTGTTGAAGAATGGAACAGATGTATTGGATTATGGGTTATTTACTGATCAGATATATTTGATCTTAACCAATATCCCAATATTAAAGGGTTCAAGGGTTTATCAAAGGGGTGGTTCAGGAGAGGATCCAAGGATGGGTTTACCCACAGGGGGCTGGGTAGAGGAAAATGTTGGTGGTTGCTTTTGTTTGTGCTCTATTTCTTTGTAAGGGTTATTTATAATTGAAGGGTGGTTCTTCTTTAATTTGGTGGTGAATATTTAGGTCACAGAAGAACCCTTATTCAAGCACCTGTTGGGTGGTTTAATTGGTTAAAGGTGTGTTATAACTTGGTTTCTGATTTCCTGTTTCCTTTATAATTGGTTCACTGATATTTTATCTGGGTAGGTACCACAGATGGGTACTGATAGAGTGGTTGATGGGGTGGTATGAGTAGGTGAGTAGGTATACAACTTGGATAGGGCAGAGAGGCCCTCCATAAATAGACAAATCCTGCCCCCAGGGAGGCTCAAGGCTGCCCCTGAGGGTTCTCCCTGTTCTGGTGAGGAACAGTGAGATACAGTTACATGAGGCATTTCTGCTGGTTGGGAAAAGTTTGTACAGTTACATGAGGCATTTCTGCTGGTTGGGAAAAGCTTGTACAGGGGTTTCATGCATGCACAGCCTTGCATAGATTGCTGTGTAGTTCAGATAAGGTATATTGCTGTGCTGTACTGGTAGTTTATTCAGTGATTCTTGCTTCTACCTACATGTATTGCTGTGCAATACTGTTGGTTTGTTTGGTTCTGGTTAAGGCTGGTTCCACTTTCTCCTGCATATATTGCTCCTGTATACTTCTGCACAGCCTCTTGTATGTGTATTTGCTGCATGTTTGTTTGGTTCAGGTGACCAGATCTGACATGCTGCACTGCCTCCTGTATCTGTATTGCTGTATTCTGGCTGAGGTGACTAGATCTGGACTGGTTGCACTGCCTCCTGGATCTGTATACTGTATGCTGGATGAGGTGACTGGATCTGGCATGCTGCACTGCCTCCTGTATCTGTATGCTGTATTCTGGATGAGGTGACTGGATCTGGCATGCTGCACTGCCTCCTGTATCTGTATGCTGTATTCTAGATGAGGTGACTGGATCTGGCATTCTGCACTGCCTCCTGTTTCTGTATGCTGTATTCTGGATGAGGTGACTGGATCTGGCATGCTGCACTACCTCCTGCATCTGTATGCTGTATTCTGGATGAGGTGACTGGATCTGGCATATGGTTCTGGTGTTGAGGGTAAAGTGTTACTGGTATGTACTTGAGGGTTTGAAAGGTATGTCTTTATGCCTTCCACAGAGCTGTGACACCTGGGTGGGTATGAGTTTGCCACAGTTGAAGGTTTCTTGGGCTGTATCTTCAAATCCATGAGAGATAGAGGGGTACTTTGGCTGAGTGACTAAAGGTTATTTTTGATGTAGAATCCATTTCTGAGGTTAATTTGAGGGTTTGATCTGTTTTTACACTAGAAAAGTGAGTCTGATGGCTATAGGACAGGTTTGGACTACCACAGCGTTGTTTACACACAACAGCTTTTGTTCTTTGAACTCTAGGAAGACTTTAACTTATTTTGTTCAAGTTTTCCCTGCATAATCTTGTCTCAGATAGTGCTGTTCCGTCGCTACCAAACTATTATCATTTTTATCCTCTACTCCTTGATTCCTCATTTACCAGTTTCTGGACCTTGATCTCGGTTACATTTAAATATTTTTTTGACACTCAGGAGGGCAGCCTAAACAGCACCTTTCCCCTCCGCAGAACTGCCACAGCCTAGCACCGTTTGGAGTCTTACACCCTGGCAGTTCTGCGGAGGGGAAAGGTTCTGTTTAGGCTGCCCTCCTGAGTGTTCCAAAAATATTTAAATGTAAACAAGATCAAAGTCCAGAACCTGGTAAACGGGGGACCAAATGTAAGAGGATAAAGATTATAGTGGTTGGTAGCTGGGAAAAAATGCTATCTGAGGAAAGATGGTGCCGGGGAAAACTTGAATAGAAGAAGTCAAGGTCTGTTCAGAGTTCAACAAGACAAGGCAATTGTAAGTAACAAAGCCCACAAGCTAATAGCTCTGGTAGTCAGAAGAAGCTTAGGAAAGATCAACTCAATCCCAAACAACCTCCAGGTTCTCAATGAACCTGCCCAACTTTCCACAATCAAGCGCTTGAAGGGTACCAGATAACTGTGGGTGGCCGCACAAGACAAAGCTAATTTTTTGAAGAAGCTTCTAGAAGCAAAACAATAACTGATTCAAACAAGAATTACCCAACACTTCTCAAGGGACTCAAGAGTAGCATGGCGGAATTCAACTTCAAAAGAGATGAAGGGAGGTTTAACACTCCAGTTTTTGAGCTTGATAAAACCTCTTCAGTCAAACATGACTGGTTCCAGAAAGATAATCAAAGGATGATCAGGACCAGTATGTTTTGATAAAGGGATCAGGAGTGGTGTAACACACTCAAGAATTCAATCAGTCAAATTCTTCTTCAACCAGCAAAGATATTGGTTGCTGATAAGGATCAAGGATCAAGGTTTTGAGTATGGAGGCTCAAGGATCAAGGGGCAATCATAGATATACCCAAATTTTTTGTCTCAGATAAAGGGGAATGAAGACCCCACAGATGATGTATTGAAAGGTGAAAATGATGATGATACCCTGTGCTGATGTGATGTTGATGGTGTGATCTTATCTGATGATAGGATAGCATGTGCTGCTCCCCCTCCAAAAGGAAGGGGAGAGCCCCTCCTTATATGGGCAGGAGGCCCTGTTAGACTATGTACAAGGGATACTACAAATGGAGCGGAAAAGAAAGGATTTTTTTTTTTGATTTTCAGATTTTAGGTGATCAGAAGAATTTGATCAAGCAGGACGGTGGAAGTCCGGCCTAACTGTTTGGGGTGGGATCTACCTTCATCCCTTCACCTATCCTGCATCCTTCCATGGACGGACGCGCGCAACAATACCAAAATCACCCACCCCTTGCCCAGAGGCGGAAGGGGTGGGAAAAGAAAATGGGCCAGACCGCCTGCGGGTGTCCGCAGGCTGTCAAAAACACTCTCCACCCCCACCCGAAGATTGAAGGGGGTGGGAGAGTCCCAGAAAGAGTGATGGATTGGTTGGGGAGCAGATGGGGGATCAGATGGGGAATCAATTTTGGTCTTGAGTTGGATGATTGGATGACGCTCAACCGGTCAATGACAATTGACGGATCAATGATGGTGGGAGGATAGGGTTGCCAATTGTAGCCAGGTTTGTTGACAGGATTCCTTCAACAATGTTTCTTCTTGAGGAAGAATCTCAACAAGAACCATGATGAATAGCTAGTGGCCAGGTTGAAAGGGTGACCTCAATTGATTGCTAGCTTCAACGGGTACAACTTGGACATACTTTTCATCTGGGAAGAAATAGATGAGTGAGAGGATCAATATGACGTTGAAAAAAGCCTATTGTAAGAAGACTTGATTGATCCAAGTAAGGATTTGGTACATCAACCGAGGGACAAGAATTTACAACAACAGATGACACCCCATTGGAGGGTGAGAATGTTGATGAGACTGCTTGTGGAGCTGGTTGAACCTAGGAGGAAGAAACAAGGGCTGATACCTTGATGAGGATTTTTGAGGAGATCATCCAGTGATGTTGAGGAAGGTAAGAGACGAATAGACCAATGATGGTGATGAGGCAGGGGGAACAATGGATGGAATGAGATGTCTTGGGCCGAGCGGGTTTCAGCACGCGCATTTGGCCAAAAGGAAGGGGGGAACAACAAGAGAAGGAATCAAACAAAGTGTCTAGATGGTGAGGCCGTGCAGGGCCTGTCCTAGAAAAATGGGACAAAGGCGTGTTTGACAGGATGAGGAAGTTGGAGAACAGATACTGAAAAAGAAATTCCAATTTTTTTTTTGATGAATAACACATGAAAAAAAGCATCTAAAAAATTTTTGAATTTTTCCGCATCTGGTCCAGGGTTTCCAGATTTGGTCAACACAGCGTCAAGATAAACTTTCAGGCATGGTGAAGAATTTCCCAGGCCTATGAACAATATCAAAGGAGAACAACTGGATGAAAGCCATCCAACAAGTCATTGCAGCATTTGGAAGACTGGGGGAATTGATCATTTCAATGATGGATTGTGCGTTGACTTGTAACTCAAAGTGTTGACCCCAGAGAACAGTTTGGAGCTTCTTCAACATCCGTGCCACACTGCAAAGTTACAGTTTTGGCTTGGAGTACCTGGATTCCACATCTGAAAAAAGAAGAGATTCATACAGAGCAGGACAATCCAAACCTTTTTCATCTTCCTGTGTAAGGACAGCCCCAATGGATTGATAACTCAAGTCCACAGCAAGCTTGATCTTGCCAACTCCAGGTCCATAAATTATCTTTTTCAAAAAAATGTCCTTTCCAAAAATTCTTTTGAGCATCTGAAATGACTGTTCACAAGCTTGGGTTCAAAGCCATTCAGCATCCTTCCTGGTTAAGCAACACAGGGGGATGCAAATTTTGGATAAGGAGGGGATAAAGATTCAAACATAGATCACAACACCTAAGAAACCTCAGACTTCAGTTGGATTGATGGGAGTAGGCCAAGAGAGGATTTTGTTGACTTTGGGTGGAGCCATTCATCTTCCTTCCCTGAAGACCACATGACCAAAAATTTCCAAAGCAGGGAAACAGGAAGCCAATTTGGATCCAGACAACATGAGACCAGACCCCTCAATTTGAAACAGAATCCTTTCCAAAGTGGTTGCATATTCCCAGATAAATCAATGGATTCCTGAATGCCAGGGTAAGAGCTCATTTTATTAATCAGAAACTGGACCTTTAATTCCGCCATTGCCAATAAAGATCCCAGCATGATCAGGGATTTCATCCTGGAGGATCCAGACCATCTGATCCTGATAGACTGCAACCAAATTGGTGGCACCTTGAGGGAATCGAGTAAGCTGGAAGGGACCCAGAGGAGTATTGAAAGTGGTGAGGGGATGAGAAGTGGGATGTAAGGATTGTTTGTCATAGCCACCCATAATGTCACCTAGACCATAGCAAGCTCTCCCAGAGAAGGATTTGACAAATTCTTCAGTAGCAGGGGGAATACCAGAGTCTTTAATAGTAAACTTATTCAGAGGCTGGAGATCAAGAACTATTCTAAGTTTACCATTACTCTTGAGAACAAAAAAAACAGGACTGGAATAGCTAGAAGTTGATTGTTTGTATAGACCAGTTTGGACTTGTTTGCGGACCAACTTGATGAATTCTTCAAATTTAGCTGCAG
The DNA here is from genome assembly GCA_025617555.3 of Puccinia polysora. NCBI lineage: Eukaryota > Fungi > Basidiomycota > Pucciniomycetes > Pucciniales > Pucciniaceae > Puccinia > Puccinia polysora. Next base: position 28,361,306 of record CM062616.1, read on the forward strand.
GGATAAGGATCTTCTTCTTTTGCCAGGGAACATGTTCTACTACAGGAATGATATAAGGTAGACCCTAGGATTCTTTCAAGAGACCTCTCTCTTCCTCGCAGAAAGCAATAGCTTTTTCCCTAAGAGCTAAGACATTTTTGATCAAATTCAACTCATCAGGAAGATGCCATTCATCAGGACCAAAGTTGACCACTTTAAGACGTTCTTCAGTGACACGACCAGAGGGGATGAATGGACCAGTGAGAGATTGAGATAGACCACAGTAAGGATTGCGGGATAGAGGAGGACGCATCAGAGTAGGATTGAGTTTGAGAGGCATTGGTTGGTTGACTGGTTGAACCTTCTTTGAAACTGGTTTATACTTAGTGGCAAAGGAGAGGAATCCTTGTTTCCTCCAAGCATTGACCAGAGAGATCTGACTCCAAAAGCTGAGACCAATTCCAACATCTTCCAAGTTTGGTGTTCTGCCTTGTCCTTGAATGGTGCCTTTTCCATAAGAGATGATCCAAAGGATAACACATTTCCCACATGTGTGGCACAGAGTAGAGTTTTGAAAATGACATTAGTAGAAGCCCCTGATGGTGCACAATTGGTAGGACTTACCTTCACCCCAAATTGCCTCCACCTAAGGCCATACTCCTTCATGCCAAAACCACCAAGAATAGAATCAAGATTGGGATCTAGTTTAGACTCATTGCAGAGATTTGAAACAGGAATAGAGGATGATTGATCAGGCTGAAGATAAGAAGGAAAAGAAGAGATAACAGGTCCAGAGAGAGGAGAAATATTTTTGGATTTTTTGGATTTTTCATGTTTTTGATCTTTGATCTTATTTGGATGAGGAAGAGATGATGAGGAAAGAGAAAGATATGCCTCTGGGATAGAAGTTTATTCATAAGTTGAAGTTTGAGGCTGAGAGGAACTACAACTGTCAGAAGGATCAACTAATCCAATCAAAAATTAGAATGAGAGGAATGAGAGTTGTCCTTCTGCTTTCCCTTGAGAACTGATTTGGGAGGACAACCAGGGAAATTCCTTTCCCAACAACCAGAATCCAAAGAACAGAGAGGAACTTCTATTTTTCTACCATTGGCATCAGGGAGAAGGATTCTCTCCCCAACTTGATCAGAAAAAATCAGGGTAGCACCAAAATCCATTAAGAAAGGTTGGCCCAAGATCATAGAACCTTTCAAACAAGTGATCCAGAAGTGACAGTTTCCAACAATATTTTGACCAATTCAAACAGGGACATCCTCAGCAATACCAACCAGTTCACATGACTGATTCCCTATGCCAAAAAACGCAGAAGTAAAGCTGACCCTTGGGCTAAGTACAAGCTTGCAGGCCATAGCATCCAAAATTAAGTTGAGCTGGGAGCCCAAATCCACAAGAAGAAAAACCGTTTTAGCTGATTCACCAAGATAACAGGGAAGAAATCCAAGAGGACAGGAATAAAGATTGGAATCTGAAGGGGGATCTGTTCCACCAGAATCCTCCAGCAAAGTGCCAGAAGAGACTTTCAATTTGTCCGGACCAATTTCCACAAGTTGACAAGAAACCCACTTCTTCATTCCTTCAGCACAGATGGAGAGATAGACAGTAGTTCAGCCACAGACAGATCAGGGATTTTGAGATCAGAGATTTTCTTTAATAATCCTTCTACAGCATTGGGGTGATCCTTGGAAATTCCCCTCTTGAACCAAACTTTGGGCTTGGTGGAGGGAGGAAGGTCAGGTGAAGGAGGTACTGGAAGAGGATCAGAAGACTGAGGGGATTGAACAGATTGAAGAGGAGGTGAAGGATCAGGGGGGTCCTGGAAACTTTCCTTGAGTGGTTCCTTTTCCACTTCCATGTCTTCCACATCAGAAGAAGGAGTCTCAGGAAAAGATCAACATTTGACAGGTTTTCAAAGAATTGAAGATGGAACAGGAGGAGACTTGTAAGGTTTGGGTTCCTCATGCCATTTCCTAGCTGGATTGGATTGATAGGCACCAGAGAAGCTGGAAGAAGTGATAGCTGGAGGATACCAAGGTTGAAGAGTACCACAGGATGATTGAAAATCCAAGGAGACCAGAGATGCCTTCTTGGAAGCTGGTGTTTGGTAAGAGGCCACCACATGACGGATCAGACAAGACAAATAAAAAGGGATCAAAGAACCATTTGGAAGAAAGAAATTATTTCCCTTGTGCTTCCCTAACTTCTCCTCCTTGTCCTTCTGGAGTTCAGGACATCTACCAGTTCCATGGCCTTCCCTATGACAGTAATAACAGACTAAGGTGGATTTAGGAAAAGAATTAGCAGGCTTAGGAGTAGCTAAAAAGGATATTTTCTGATCAATTTTATTCTCAAATGCCTGGAGTAATTTAGTGATCTCATCTATAGTGGCACATTCCTTATTGGTCTGGGGATTTGATTTGGGTCTACGATTTGCTTCCATCTTGTTCATGATCTCGTTGGATTCTTGGAAAGAGGGAGCCTGAACTGGTTCAGTGACCCTTGGCTTCTCAAAAGTTAAGGCAGTTTGAACTTTCATAACCTTATCCACCGCATTCCTAAGTACCAGAAAGACAGGGAGTTTGAACCAATTATCCTTGGTGGTGATCATGGATCCAGAGTTGACCAATTTGTCCCAAATCCTTTCCTGTACTCCTGGCAAAAAATTGGAAGAATCAAAATCAAATTTTGTCCACAGTGTCAATGTGATTGTTTCTGATTAGATAAGACTGAATAGGATCCCAAGAATTTCTGAAAGACTGATAGTCAGAGGCTGAAGAGACACCACCATTTGAGATCCACTGCAAAACCAGAGCATCCAAGTCCTGTAAGGTAAATCTGGCAACATCTATCTTTCCCCAATAAGCCAAAATAGCCTCCTTCAAGAGCCTTCAGTTATGAGTTTTGAATCCATCAAATGATTGGATCACTTCCATAACTTTGTCAGAGGAGATAAAGAATTGTAACTGATACGCCATATTGTGTTCACTCGCACCATCCACTTCAGCAGCCATTTTGTAGGAGTCCAGAAACCGCTCCACAATTGTTCCATTCAAGCTTAAGTTCTTGTTCTGAGGTTTGATCTTGTACATCTTGGACCGAACAGAGGTGGAGGGAGCAGATTCCATTTCAAAGACAGAGTTCCTAAGGGGATCCAAAGAGCAGATTTCCAAAGTGGCTCACAAGCGTTGCATGAATAGAGTTTCACAAAAACAATAACAAGGATCTTTCCCGGATGGTGCACAATTGGGAGGACTTACTTCTGGAACAAGTTGCCTCCACGGATCAGATCTGGATGATGACAGAAAAGAAGAAAAAAAAGAAAAAAAGATTGGATTTTGGAGTTGATTCTTCAAGCTGGGACTGTAAATCCCAAGGTTGCTGGTTTGATCCCGGCCCAGGGGACCAAATGTAAGACTTCAAACTGTGCTAGACCGTGGCAGTTCTGTGGAGGGGAAAGGCGCTGATTAGGCTGCCCTCCTGAGTGTTACAAAAATATTTAAATGTAACCAAGATCAAGGTCCAGAACCTGGTAAATGAGGGACCAAGGAGTGGAGGATAAAGATGATAGTAGTAATTGGTAGCAAGGAAACAAAACTATCTGAGGCAAGATGGTGTTGGGATAAACTTTGAACAAAAGAAGTCAAGGTTTGTTCATAGTTTGACAGAACAAGGCAGTTGCAAGTAACAAAACCCACAAGTTAATAGCTCTGGTTGTCAGCAGAAGATTGGAACTCAAACCCAACCCACCTCCAGGTTTGCAATCAACCTGCCCAACTCTCCACAATCAAGCGCTTGAAGGGTACCACATAACTAGGGGTGGCTGCACAAGACAAAGAAAATTGTTTGATGAAGCTCTATAAGCAGACAATAACTGATTTGGACAAGAAGAGCCTCAACACTTCTCAAGGGACTCAAGAATAGCGTGGCAAAGAGGCAACTTTGAGGGAATAAAGAGAGGTATAGCACTCCAGGTGTTAAGCTTAATAAAAACTCTTCAGTAAAACATGACTGGCTCCGGAAAAGATAATCAAAAATGATCAGGACCAGTATGGTTGGATGAAGGGATCAAAGAGTGGTTTAACACGCTCAAGAATTCTATCAGTCAAATTCTTCTTCAAACAGCAAGGCTATTGGTTGGTGATAAGGATCAAGGATCAGGGGGAAATCAAAAGATATACCCAATTTTAAAGATGAGGATCAAAACTTGTGCCAGATGGCAGATGATGGATGAATTTCTGATGATCAGAAATGATAGATGCAAAAAATGATGTGATAAAATGACATGGATATGATATCTATCCCCATGGATGATATCAGAAAGGCAGGGGAGAGCCCCTCCTTTTATGTGCAGGAGGCCCTGTATAGTAGTTACAAGTGATTCTACAAATTGAGCGGAGAAAAGTTTTTTTTTCTTTTTTTTCTTTTTTTTTCTTTTTTTTTCTTTTTTTTTTCTTTTTTTTTTCTTTTTTTTTCTTTTTTTTCTTTTTTCTTTTTTTCTTTTTTTTCTTTTTTCTTTTTTTCTTTTTATTTTATTTTATTTTTCTTTTTTTCATTTTTTCATTTTTCTTTTTTTATTTATTTTATTTATTTTATTTATTTTATTTATTTTTATTTTTATTTTTTTTTTGAGATGATCAAACAATAATTTCAAAAGCAACAAATATTAATTAACAGGGAAGAAAACTTGAACACAAAACAAGAATCAACTGACACCAGCAAGCTGTCAAAGTTGGCGGTTGAGGGTTACAATTGGTCGCGATTGACCAATCTGTCTGTTTTGATTGGTTGGTCAAAGGGGGATCCAGTGGTTGGTCATCCTTGCTTGATCAGTGCAATCAGAGAAAGGCAATGGGGGAGTTGGTTTGATATGGATCAAAGAGGGCCAATTGTCTTTGGACAATTGGGACGCCGGAAGGGACGGTTGAGGGGCAGATCTTTGGATGATTAGTGAAAATTTGACCAATCATTCAAAGTTGATTGGTCATTGATTCCTTGTTTGTCTTCAAAGGGTCAAGATAGATGGGTAGGCGGATGATTGGTTTGAAATCTGTTGAAGGGAAATTACTGATCACCACCCACTCAACACAACTTCACCACTCAAATGGAACGGTCACCCAATATTGACATGTCACTGATACACTCAACCACCATGCACGCTCCCACTTGTTACAACTGTGTCACAGAAAGCTACCACTCAAAGATCTCCTCCATCAGACCATCATCATCCGCTTCTGTTCAATCCCTCACCCATCATCCTCCTCTCCTTCATCCCCTCATCTCCATCCGCTTCCAATCACTCCATCTGCTTCCAATCACCTCCAACACTTCCCTCCACTCACCATCATTGCTTCCATCATCCACCTCCACTCACTTGCCTCTTCTCTCTTGCTTCTCGACTCAACCTCCTCTTCTCTCCCACTCTCTTTCAACTTGACCTTGATCTCACCTATGTACTGCAATAACTTCTCTGCTTGAATCATCTCAACCTCAAACCTCCCATCTGCCCATTGCAATCAATTTCCTTTCTTTGTTGTTCAAATGTGAGGTTGTCTGCAAAACGCAATCTGAATCAATCAACCGCTCATGCCGCTCCTTTTTCTTTAAATCAGAATTACTCCCAGTTTCTGTCTCTTCCTTTGCCTCCTCATCTTTTGTCATATTTTACAGTTCCTTGTTGTCCCAAGCGTCACCTCCTCTTCTCAGTCAGCACCAAGTGAGAATTCTTCCTCACACTTGTCATTCTTTTGTCATCTTTTCTTTTGTCTCTCATTCTTTCCTCTCATCTGATCAACTCTCTTGTTCTAGTCTGTTGTTTCAGGAAATTCAAGATATTCAGCTCTTCAAAAGCAACCAATCTTCTTCAGTGGATTGGTTCAGATGCCAATGATGGGGAATGTGGTCTGTGAGTGATGGCCAATGCCGGCGTGATGGATGAAGATTGTTGAATCATGTTGTGAGACTTTTGATGTCATTGTTCTCAATTCATCCTCATCCTCTCCTCCACCTCATTGGTTGATTGATTATTGGAGCAAAGAATGGTCTGGGTTGAGGATAACTAGAACTGGTGGTGGTGGGTGGCCGTCAGACTGGGCCGGTTCATCAAGTTTGGACTTGGTTAGTGCAGGAGGAGGGGGATTGGTCACAAGACAAAGGTGGAAAGACAACTAGAGGCCTGTCCCTAGACCACTGGGAAAGGGAAATGTTGGAGAGCTGAGAAATTTGGAGGTGTGATACCAAAGCAAGGAAAGTTCCATTTTTTTTTTGATTGATGATAGCTGTTAAGAAAAAAAATTGGAAAAAATTTAAATTTTCCATGTTTTCCTGAGGTTTCCCAATTTGGTCACCACAACGGTGGCAATGGGATTCATGTTCCCGACGGGCAAGCAGATCTCCTAAGAACCTGGGAATCCAACTTTCATGGAGCAAGTGCGCACGCGAGGACAGGAACCTTTGGAAACTGCTCAAGCTTTGCTGGGGATTTTCACTGGCCTGGGGTATGGCAACCACCGCACGTGGAAGCAGAAGTGAGGGTGTTAGCAACGGAGGAGTTGGCTGCGGTGGATGCCCAGGAATGAGTACCGCCAGAAGCTCCTAAGCCAATTGCGTGCATTTGGGAAAGGGGTGGGCAGCCAGTGAATCCGGCGGGGAAGAAGAAGGCAGTGGAAATTGTGCACAGGGTTATGGGGAATGAAACTACTATTCCCTTGACCTTGAAGGAGTTAGCGGCAGTGTTTCCGGTGGTAGCAGATGAGATGGTTCAAGCGCTGAAGGATTGCTGACACAATAGGATCCCTCCAACGGTGCAACGGGTGAACTTGGCTTGAGATGACGTGGAGCGCAAGCTTGTAGGGATGAAATTGGTTTCAACTCCACTGGCTTATGTTTTGATGAAGATTGCTGGAAGTAAGGTGTGGGCACTGGTGGATAGAAGTTCTATGGTGAACCTCCTTCCTTATAGATTGGTTGATGAAAAGGGATTGGTTTTTTGGAAATGTGCAATGAGGCTTTCAGCTTTCTACTTGGAAAGAGCAGCCTGTCAAAGCAAATTTAAAACAGAAGTAAAAATAATAAAATTAGAAGGAGTGAAAAATCCATGAATATTATTACAGAAATGGATTGCCCACCCAAAATTAAGTAGGGTCACTCACTGACCCCACCCTTGAATTCTAACTCCTTACATTTTTAAATAATTAGTAAACAAAATAGACCATAAAACCACCATGGCACCTTTTGGCCATTTTAACATTAAACACATTATGCCATGTATAGGTTTCACACCTAAAATTCAGTCAGAATTGAGGTTTGTGTATATTTTAGGATTTACAGGCGGATTTGTGTTGTGTCACAATTCCTGCGCGCAGCCCCACATTCATACAGTAAGGGTACACACGCCGGACACTAAATATGTAGGCGCATGTCAAAAGGCCCGCATGAAAAATGACTGACTGGCCGCAGGCAACAGATTCCCGCACGCAGCTGTCAAGCCTGCGCGCGTCAACAGAAATTGCACTAAGCCTGACAGCCAGGTACCGCAGGAACAGGCTAAAACCTGCATGCACACATCATGTATATGTAACAACTTGACTTCCAGACAGAGGGATGTCTGAAACCTAAGAATATTTAATAAAAAATATGAAAATCAAAATATAAAACAAATAAATTGCGGGAAACAATAATGAAGGTTGTCACGTAAATGAGATTGCCAAATCTTTATGAACCACAAAACACAACAAGCAGTTAACCTAAAAATTTTGAAAAATTCCCAACGTGTGCAGAAGATGCCTTAGAATCTACTAATACCCACTTCCACCCATTTTATTCAAAAAAAGTTAATAAAAAATGAGGAAATATGTCTGAATCATAAAAATAACAAATTAACACTTAAACACCTTCTGAAAATTATTTCACAAAGAAATATGACATAGACAACGCTAGCAAATTGACAGAACCAGAACTACGTGCCAAACTAGCCCTGATCAGCCTGCTAACCTCAGCATCCAAGCAAAACCCTCTCTACGTGCCCTGAGAAGGTCTTATTACCCAAAAGGGTATATAAACAACCCTTTTTTTAAATGATTTAATACACAGTAATTTTTAAGTATCAATCCAGACCCCTTCCCATCCGCAATCAAGTGTTTATTCAAGATAAAAAAGTTATATTGTCACACCGTGGTATGTGACACCATAATAACTGCAAAGTGGACTGGCTTTCATCCAGTCTCATAGCCTTTTGGTTAGGCCTTGCCTCTCAGTTGGTTCGCAGTTGTGCAAGGTATGACAGTAGACTGGATGACCCTGTTGGGGGTTCAATTCGCAATCAGGAAAAGTTTTGGGAATGGCTTGCTCCTGTGACAATTGTTGGGTTTTCCTCCTGTCAAAAGCAAGACTCCCGAGTCTTGGTGGCTCCTTATGGCGTTCAGGGGTGTGTCTGAATATGGCTCAATGTTGCGAGGTCATGGGTTAGTGCCATCAGCCATACACACTTTGGGACAAAGTGCCCTTAAACCCGGGGGTACTGTCACACGGTGGTATGTGACACCATAATAACTGCAAAGTGGACTGGCTTTCATCCAGTCTCATAGCCTTTTGGTTAGGCCTTGCCTCTCAGTTGGTTTGCAGTTGTGCAAGGTATGGCAGATATATTGCTATAGTCTGATAGTATTATTAATAATTCTGACCTCAACATTGATTCCATGAAGAATATCAGCAAATAAACCTAATAATTGTCCTGAGACCCTTTCATACCGTGAATCTCTGCAAGCCTCCTGGAGTAAGTACTTAAACTAGCAAGTTGTCTCTTCCTTGCAACCCAGGCATAAGTGCTGTAAGAAAGCCAGTCCACCCATCCCCTTGAGTCAGTCTTTTGTGAGCAATCATTTAAAACCTCATTATACCAAGGTCTTTACATGGTTCAAAAGAGCCCCTTGAAGAGAGGTTGTTATCCAATAAAGATCCCCATTTTGCGCGAACTGTGGCCCCTCTTAAAAAATATATTTAAACAAATTTAATCCAACCAAACCAACAAAAACTTTGCACTTGCTTTTAAATCAATTATTTAAGCATTTTACCGTAATTTTCTTGGAATTATTATTCCAACACCAATATCACTTGCTGTAGCTGAAGGATGGAAAATTTCCTGGCATCAGGAAGCTGACAGAGGCTTTGCGCACTTAACAGCGGAGGGTGTTGCATGTATGGGGTTTTGGAGGAGGAGGAGGTTGAGGTCGCAAGGGTCCGTAAACCACTTGCTTTTCTATTGGTTGATTGCGGGGAGGCTATTTTGGGACAGCCATTCATGTTCAGGTCCAAGCGCAAATGATGTTTGATTTGGGGACGGGGACGGAAGCATTGACAGTGGAAGATTTGTCTGGTGTGCAATTCAAAACCACAATCTGTGATCAGGGGTTGGGGAAGTGGATGCAGGATTTGGAAAGAAAGGAGGAGGACCCCAGTGCGGAGTTGGTTTGCAAGGGTGGGCAGGAGCTGGATTTTGACTAGTTGTCTGAGGTTACCGCGCGGGGAAGGCTCCTGTTTTGTGCGGGCGGTTGACTTGCTAGGAGCAGGTGGGAAGTAGGGAAAAAGTGCGGGACGCACGGTTTCTGGAAGACTTGCAGCTGGTTTGGATAGCAAAGAAGATGACAACACGGATCCTTCCTCCAAGAAAAAGCCTGTGTGCGTGCTTTGCGTCCTGCGGAATAAACAACTGCAGACTGCTTGGGACAGCTGAAGTATTGATAGACTAAAAGAACCAGACAGACTCTGGTACAGAGAGCTTGAGGAAAAGGAAGAGAAAAGAAGAGGGAACGGAGATAGCAGCAGTGACAGATGAATGTGGTCGACGTAGGCCCGGAAGGAAATGAGGTAGGTTGATAGAGAAGGGGGATTGAGCGCAGCGGTGATTCTGATGAGTGAACAATCCAGATTATTTCAAAGATGATCTGGTTGTTGGTAAAGTTGGCTATGGTACTTACCTGACTCAGAGGCCTGGGGTAAGAGGTGCAATCTTGTGGTTTCACAAAGAAAAACTTCCCCAGCATCTGAGCCAGGAGGACTGCTTTATAGTCAAAAAGGTTTTGGATTTGGAGTACTTGCAGCGAGTCTGGAGTGCAGTGGGTCTAGAGTGAGGAGTTGCGAATGAAGTGAGGAGTCACAAACACGAATACTGGAGACAGAAGCAAGAATAAAGGCAGGAATAAAATAAGATAAAAGACAAGAGGGTAAGGAAAAGAAGTAGTATGGAAATTATTTGAGCATATAGAACATAGCTGGAAGATAATGATCATGGAGCTTCTTCATCCTCCCTTGTTCAAATCATGATCTAATATTGAGACTTGTGAGCGCATTTTGCAGCGCAATCCGCGCTACTGGTTTAGTAAGGAAGTTGGCCAAGTTCTTCTTTGACGCCACTTTATGGATCTTGATCTCATTTTTAGCAATCTCACTCCTAACAAAATGAAAACGTATCTCCATGTGCTTTGTGTGAAAGCTGGATTGATTAGCTTGGTTTAGAGCCAATTTAATGGGCCTTTGTTGTCTTCAAAGACGGTGGCCGGTTTTGTGGCTTCTTTGGAACAGATGTCTTGAAGGAAGGATTTGACCCACCAAATCTGTTTCAGAGCGTCCGCAAGAGCCTTGTATTAACCTTTGGTTGTTGACAAGGATAATTTTTGCTGCTTTTTGCACTTCCAAACCACTCCGTATCCCAACCATTGGATCACTAGGCCTGAGATAGAGCGCCACAATCTTGGGCACATGGCCCAGTCAGCGTCCACATAGGCAAAAATGTCTGCTGGATGGTTGGCGGCTGAGGAGAAGATTAACCCTGTCGAGCTGGTGTGTTGCAGATAGTTGAGAACATGGAGCGCCGCTTGATAGTGGTGAAGGCTTGGCTTGACCAGAAACTTGGCCAGGTAGTTTACAGCAAAAGTGATATTGGGACGCGTGCATACCCTAATTTGGTTGATTTTGCCAATCATCTTCCTGTAGTTGGCACCAGAAAAGAGATATTCTTGATGATCCTTGTTTCTGGAAGAGTAAAGCTTTGTTTTTGGTTTAAACACAGTGGAGAAGGTTTGATGAGTGGGAAGTGGGTACTGAGCGCATATGTGCTCAATGTAGGATTTCTGACAGATTTTGAATCCATTATCTTGGTGAACCACGTTCATTCCAAGCAATAATGATGCTGATCCCAGATCCTTGATCTTGAAGCGGGTGGGAATCAGCTTGAAAAAGTCTTTGGGATTGGTGCTGAAGATAGCAATATTGTTGATGTGTACATACAAGAATGTCCCATCACGCCAGAATACGCAGTGATTAGCTTTGCATTTGTTGAAGCCAATTTCCCCCAGCCATTTGCAGAGGGTTTTGTACCAGGCAAGAGGAGCTTGTTTTAAACCATATAGCGCCTTCTTTAGATGAAGGACCTTACCATTGGAGACAGCAATGTTTGCAGGAGGGTGTATGTATAAGTCTTCTTGGAGGTGAGAATTCAGAAAGGCTGCTTTCACATTGATTTGGCGGAATTGCAGTTTTCTTGAGGCAGCTAGTGCTATCAGTAGACATAGCAAGCTTTTGTTGCCGGTGGGAGAAAAGGTGTTGGAGAAGTCCGAGCCATATTTTTGATTGAAACCCTGAACACATAGTTGCGCTTTGAACTCAATTATTCTGTTTTGATTGTCACATTTTTTCCTGAAGACCCACACGCACTTAAGGGGGAATTTTTCCAGAAGGCAAAGTGGCTTCTTCCCAGAAATCATAGCTGATAAGTTGAGCTTTTCCATTTTCATGGCTTTGATTGATTCTTCTTGGTACATAGATTTGAGCACCTCGTGAAGGTTCTGAGGATCAACATAGGAATGATCCACAATAAGATACACAGCAGGCAGACCTACTTTGGAGTGAGGTCTGAGAGTTACAATGATGATGTAGGAGGGGGTGATGGAGTCAAGTGAGGGAGATTTAGAGGTAGGAGCGTGGTCAGTGAAAGCAGGATCAGGAATAGTGATGGAGGTAGATGGAAGTGGAGAGGTGTGATTAGGAATGATCATGGGAGGAGAGATAGAAGGAATTAAGTCAGAAGGATTGAGAAAGTCAATTTTCTTGGTGGGAGATTTAACAAAAGGAGAGAGAGACTTGTCAAATGTGAAGTTAGCAGAGAGGAAAATTTGAGAACAGTCCATATCCAATAGACAAAATGAAAAGAAGTCATTGGCGTACCCAAGCATGATAGCCTTTGTGCAGGTAGGTTGGAATTTGAAGGTTCTGTTGCCCTTTGGGATCAGAGCTTAAGCAGCGCATCCAAATACCTTGAGGCAGTCATAGTTGAACTTTTAATTGTGCCATATCTGTTAAGGGATTTTGTTTTCACAAGACTTCAAGGGTAGAACGTTCAAGAGATGAGTTGCAGTGTTGACAGCTTTGTCCCAGTACTTTGGCGGAAGGTTGCTCTGGTTCAGGAGGCATCAGGCCTTCTCCAGGATTAGTCAATTGGATCTTTGGGCTAGGCCGTTTTGTTGAGGGGTATACCATGGAGAAAAATTTTGGGTGATGCCCTTCTCTGCGCAGTAAGTTTTGAGCTCAGTGGAGATGAATTCACCACCCTTTTCTGAGATGGATCTCTTGACAACCTTTCCTGTTTGACGTTCAGCGGGAGTGACATAGTCTTTGATTTCCAGGTAAGTATTGCTCTTGAGCTTGAGCAGGGCAGTGGATCAATGGCCAGAGAACTGGTCAGTGAGCAAAAGAAAATAGTTGAAGCCGGATTTTGAAGTGACTTGAATCTGACCAACTAAGTCAAGGTGAACGGCTTCCAAGGTATTGGTGATGGGCTTGAAGTGGTGAGAGAATGGGGTAGCAGTGCCTTTGCACGTTTGGCATACCTTGCAAGCCGTTGGAGTCAAGGAGCAGGGTAAATCAAGCGTTTTTGGGACAGATGGACCTGGATGCCCCAGTCAAGCATGCCGCATGGTGTCTGGCTTGTTGAGTAGCAGCTTGGGTTGGTGATCTCCTGAGAATCTGGTCCCACAGAGCTCTGTAAGGTGATTGGAGGTGGAACCAATGAAAGAAAAATTATTGCACAAAACCTCCATCCCTGAAAATATGACTTTGGTGATAACTGTCTTCTTTGCTTTCAATTGCGTTAGAGAGATGAGACATTGATTGATTTTAGGAATCAGCAGAAAGTTTTTTAATACAATGACAGCGCCCAGATGATTGATCAATTTAGCAGAGCCAAAGTGAGTAGCAGTGAGAGAGTTGTTAGGACATCCTGTTCCAACCTCTATCCTAGTGGGAGTGGCGCTGAACAGATAGTTTGGGTTGTTGACAATGTGATGACTGGCACCAGAGTCCAGAAAAGGTAGCTGCGAAAGATTAGGTCTAGGAGTGAGATAGATTTGCGATTTGAAATGCAGTTCAGCGGGGGTGTTGGCCGTTTTGACAGAGGTATGAAGGTTGGAATTGGCTTGTTTGTTCCAGTTGGGTCTAAGATGGGGGTGAAGGAACCAACACTTGTCCTCCAAGTGATCAGAAAGGGGATTGTGATGGTTCTTAGCGCAGGGATGCTTGGTCTTCTTCTTCTGCGTGGACTTGAGAAGGGATGTGGATGGATTCAGATCTGGTGTAACTTCATTGGTCAAAGTGCAGGATGATTCCAGATGAGTGATTTCTCAAAGTTTGTTGAGAACTCCTGTGGGATTTTGAAGGAGATTTTTGTTCAGGATAATAGGGTTCACCATGTGATAGAAGGAACTGGGAAGTTTGGCTAAGATGATATAGCTCAAGGTGTTTGCAGGCACTTCTAGGCGGACAACCAACAATTCATTCATCAGCTTCTGGCACTCTTTGATGTACAAGTTGAGATTGCCTTTGTATTGGGATTGAATGAAGTTGAGCCATATCCTGCCACAATTATTGGAGGACTGAGACTCTGTAAGACTCCAAACGGTGATAAGCCGTGGCAGTTCTGTGGAGGGGAAAGGTGCTGTTTAGGCTGCCCTCCTAGGAGTTACAATAATATTTAAATGTAACTGGAATCAAGGTCCAGAACCTTATGGATGAGAAATCAAAGTAAGGGAAGAGGATAAGAGTTGTCGGTAGCAATGGAAACAACACTATCTGAGGCAAGATGGTGCAGGTAAAGACTTGAACAAATAAGTCAAGGTTTGTTCAGAGTTCAATAGAACAAGGCAGTTGTAAGTAACAACGCCCACAAGCTAATAACTCTGGTCGTCAGCAGCTGATTAGGAAAGATCAACTCAATCCCAACCAGCCTCCAGGTTCTCAATGAACCTGCCCAACTCTCCGCAATCAAGCGCTTGAAGGGTACCAGATAACTGTGGGAGGCTGAACAAAACAAAAGCAAATTGTTTATGAAGCTCTAGAAGCAAATCAATAACGAATTTGAGCAAGAATATCCCAACACTTCTCAAGGGACTCAAGAATAGCGTGGCGGAATTCAACCTTAAAGTATAAGGGAGGTATAACACTCCAGGTTTTAAGCTTAATAAAACCTCTTCAATCAAACGTGATTGGCTCCAGAAAGATGATCAAGGAGATATCAAGTCCAGTATGGACGGAAAAAGGGATCAGAGTGGTATAACACACTAAAGAATTCAGACAGACAGGAATTCTTCTTCAACCAGCAAGGCTATTGGTTGGTGATAAGGATCAAGGTCACAAGGGACAGAGTTTGAGTATGGAGGCTCAAAGGATCAAGGGGGAAATCATGGATATACCCGGATAAATGGCTCAGATAGGTGGGGAAGGATGCCCACGGATAAATTGATTACTGATGATGGTCTCATAGGATGGATTGGATCCTCTGATGTTCTGGGATGCTCTGATGATAGGACAAAAGGCAGGGGAGAGCCCCTCCTTTTATAGACATGAGGCCCTGTATACTATGTACAAGAAAGATTTACAAATAGGTGCGGAAGAAAAAAAAAATTACATGAGAGAAAAAAAGAGATGTCGCCCGTGTCGAGAATGACCGCGGGCAACCAGATGGACACCCGCGACAGCGGTCGCGGGTGTCGACAATGGTTGTTGTCACCGTCGTCATGATGATGTGCATCATCATCATCATCATCATCACGAATTCGACCGGGATCGTCGGTGGAATGAGAACAAGGGGGCTCAATGGGAGTCTCGCTAGATCTTAGGATCCAATGGGGAGGAGGATGGGATGAGTATGGGTTGACGGACATCCTACAACAATTCTTGATCACTTCGAGTGACTCTCTCTTGGATCGAGCGAATTCTTCGAGAGCGTTAAAGTTGAAGGAGCAAGGGTCATGATGAGTTGCCAACATTCGAGCCTCCATGGTGACATGTTGTTGGGTGGAGGATGAGCAAGAGCGTTGGGATTGATGGCTGCGGATTTGAGGGCGGATGATTGAGGAAGGATGGGATGTGGTAATTGAGAGGTTTGGTTGAGGTTGTTGAGGATCTATGGGTGAGGATCCAAGCTTGGGAAACAGACATCCTCCTCCGGGGGGGTTAGGTGGAAGTGATTGGGTAGATCGGATGAAGACGAGTTAGATCGATCAAGTGAATCAAAGGGATGGGTTGAGATCGGATGGGAGTTGGAGGGGGTGGTGAGTAGATGGGATCGTCAAAAGCAGTTCGACGATTGCTCGCGTCGCCAAAAGTTGGGGCCGCAAGCGCAACAAGTGGGAGTTGAACATAGGAAGAGGGAAGCCAAGCGGAGAGACAGGCAAGAGGCCTGTCCTAGACCGCTAGGACAGGGAGGAGTTGAAAGATGGGGGGGAAATGAAGGTAACCATAGGGGTACAACTGAAATCCGTTTTTTTTTTTTTTTTTTTTTTTTTTTTTTTTTTTTTGCCGTGGTTTCCCGGATTGGTCACCACAATGCATATCTTGAGATTATGGCATTCCAAATTTTGTGTGGGTCCCCATTGTTATCTGAGTTCACCGCCGCATCAAATGCAGAATTGCCTAGATGTTGTATGATAATATTGGCCGCTTCAAACAGCTTCTTTTGTTGAGTGGGTGAGAGGGGACTTGGAGGAAAATCCACCACCAATTCAAGAAGACCCTTTGTTCCGAGATAGATTTTTATTTGGAGGAACCAGGAAGGAAAATTTGAATTTTTTAGGAGCGGGATGTTCAGTTTAGGTTGAGTGTTGTCCTTGGTCTCTGACATGGTTGTTTGTCTGGTTCTAAAGGAGAACTTGGGACTGTAAATCTGAAGGATTGAGAGACTAAAAGAACTAGACAGACTCTGGTACAGAGAGCTTGAGGAAAAGGAAGAGAAAAGAAGAGGGAACAGAGATAGCAGCAGTGATGGATGAATGTGGTCAATTTAGGCCTGGTAGGAAATGAGGTAGGTTGATAGAGCAGGGGGATTGAGCGCAGCGGTGATTCTGATGAGTGAAAAATCCAGATTAGTTCAAAGATGATCTGGTTGTTGGTAAAGTTTGCTATGGTACTTACCTGACTCAGAGGCCTGGGGTAAGAGGTGCAATCTTGTGGTTTCACAAAGAAAAACTTCCCCAGCATCTGAGCCAGGAGGACTGCTTTATAGTAAAAAAGGATTTGGATTTGGAGTACTTGCAGCGGGTCTAGAGTGCAGCGGGTCTAGAGTGAGGAGTTGCAAATGAGGTGAGGAGTCACAAACACAAATAGTGGAGAAAGTGGCAAGAATAAAGGCAGGAATACAATAAGATAAAAGACAAGAGGTTAAGTCAAAAGAAATAGTATGGAAATGATTTGAGCATATAGCCCATAGCTGGAAGATACTCATCATGGAGCTTCTTCAACAGCAGCCAAGTTGGGGGGTAAAAATGGATGAATAGGAGATATGATTGGATTTGGTAAGGGGGTTTTCTAGCCAGTTCACAGCCGGAATAACTAGACACCCCAGAATTTTTATTTTCTTATTTTCTTCTCTCTGGATTGGCTTTGGGATTATTTCTGGCTATGGATGGTTTCTTTTAGGTATGGGTATGGGGCAAAGCTGGATCTGCACATGCGAGGACAAGCCCCGCATTCTGGAAGCAAACGCATGGACAATTTCTAACGGATGATTCAGGGAACTAGGAAAGCGCATTGCGCGGAATGGATGTGGTTCAAAGAGCAAAGGCGCGGGCTTGGAAATGGGTTGGTGTTAAAGCGCAGATCTTTCGCGCGGATGTTCTTACTCTCACCGTATACTCTCAGTGGCGCGGATCCTTCTCACTTTTGGGGATCTTGCGCGCGGCTCTTATTTCTCTCAAAGGTTCTCACAAAGCCCAAATTCTACTCATTATGGCGCGGCAAAAGTCCTTATCTTTGCATAGGCTTGGGGAAGGATAAAAGATGAAAGAAAGGAAGTGAAAAGGAGGGAGATCCGCCTACATAGTTCAAGTCCTCATCACTTCCTCCGTGTCCACGCAAGCATCTGCGGATAGGGATTGGAAAGCCACCAAGAACTTGCGTTGCACATTGGCAGTGATGAAGGGGTGCGGAGGGGAAGGTGGGACAACTGTGGTATAGTGGGGGCAGGTGAGATAGTGGTGGATCTCTGGGGACAGAACTCAAGTTGGGGGGGGGGATGTGGTGGTCTTTTATAGACACAATTTGGAATTGGCTGCATGCTCAGCAGTAGCAGTGGGCTCAGCAGGGGTAGCCCGCTCAGAAATGGGTGTGGCTTTGCTGGAGCAAGTTGAGCTGCAGGCTCAGCAGCAGTCAAATTGGGCTCAGCATCTGGAGATGCTGGATGGATTGGATTAGATTGGACGGATTGCGCACCAATTGCGCGTTGCAAGACGCAGATCAGATTGCGCGGATACGTCTTGGATATCTGGAATGGCGCGTTGGGCAGATGGGGACATGGGAAGGGGGCTCTGAGTTGGGCGTGGCTCAAGAGCGGCGTCATAAGAAGGAATAACCCGGTGGACGTAATGGCAGGCGGGAAATACAGATGGATAGGGGATATGGGATAAGGATTATGGGATGGGAAGGATAGGGTTGGGGCTAGGTTTTTGTGCTTAGGGGTTTTATTTCATTATTCTTGCTTTTTTCTGGTTTTAGTTAGGTTAGGGTTGAGGGGGAGGCTACTTAAGCCGCACCCTCAACCCGGATGGATCATCATCCTATCACAGAGGATTAAATTGGATCATGGAGGATTAAATTGGGTTATAATAGGTTTTGGAAGGATCTTTACTCTAAATTCTCTATCTCTCAGTCAAAGGGTGAACAGTGGCAATCAGGGTTTACAGATTCAAGGGATCAATAACGTTGGAATTTGGGAACCATTAAAGGAGAAGTCTTCTTCTGAATTTCATACCGCTCACCCCAGAAAACCTCATCCTCCATCCCCCACTAATGCCAATGGGACAACCCCCTTGCGTCAATTTTGCTTGAGGTCTTTCACAGTTGTTTCAGGCGTTTGGAAACTTGCGGATGGAACTCTTGGAAAAAGTTGGGAGAATAGCAATTGTGATGGGCTGGTTCCCACAAGGTGTGATCTTCTTCCAACTGGTAGCCAGTCCATTCAAAGAGGTATTGAGGTTTTCCTTTGCATAACCTGGAATCAAGAATACTGCTTACTTCCCAATTAAGATAATCTTGGAAATTGACTTGTTTGAAGGGGGATGAATCTTGCCCAGTTATAGGACTTCAGCTGGCTCTAGGTGAGACACATGAAAGACCGGGTAAATAGCTTTCAATTTTTCAGTTAAGGTAAGTTCAAAAGTGTTAGGAGAGATGGCTGATTCAAATTTGAATGGGCAAAGTTTTCTTTCAGAGAATCCTTGGTTTGGGCAAGTACTGCCAATCTGGCAAGCCTTGAGCCACACCTGACCTCTTACTGCAAACTTTGGTGCTGAAGTGTGAAGTAGGTGTGATTGTTCCTTGAAGCCCTGATTTTCTGCTTTGAGGTTGGATCAGGGTTGTGATTGAAGGGATTGGATGTGATTAAGTTAATTGGTAGGAAGTTCAGAAGGTGCTTTGTGAATAGAAGCAAAATTTGGTTTTCTAGCATAAAGTTTGTACAAGGGACAATTTTTGTTGGAGGAATAAGTGTAGTTTTTGTGGGGAAACTTGGCTAATGAGAGCCATTGCAACCAGTTTTCCTTTTTATAGGAAATTTGCATTCAAAGGTAATGTTGAAGGATCTGATTAAGTTGCTCCGTTTTCCCATCCATTTCCGGGCGGTAAGCTGTTCATAGGTTGCAAGTGATTTTCAAATGCTGGCATAGCAAGGTCCAGAAGCTAGAGACAAACAAAGACCCAAAATCATGAACTATATTACCAGGGAGTCCATGTTTCAAAAACAAATATTATATGAATAAATTAGCTAGGTCTTCTGAAGACGCAGTCAAAGTAAGTCAAAGCAATAAAGCCAATTTTGAGAAGTAATCTCCTACCACCAGAATAGCATCCTAAGAATCAGAAATACGTAATTGCAAAAAAAAAACATAGACAATGAGTAACAAGGAATAGGCCTGATTGGAAGCAGCTAGAGCAGCCTTTACTTCTGGTGTTTTGCAAACTTGTGAAGATTGAAATAATAGAACGCACTAACATTTTCTTGGACTTCCTTGTTCATAAAGTGCCAATAGAAGTCTCATTGCGGTGACAAATCTGGGACACCTCATGTAAAGGGGAAATTTGTGAAATTTTTTTATATATAATCTTCATCCAGAATCAATTAAAAAAAATACCTCATTCACTTGTAGTGTCAATTGTAAATTTGCTACGGGGTTGCTTGCCTATATAAGGAGGGGCTCTCCCCTTCTTTTTCCTTGATCAATCTTGTGGTATTGATCCATCATCTAATCCTCTGATCAATAAGTAACATTATTCCACTGAGGGCCTCATCAACATCATCATCATCATCATAAATCTGGATATATCTCTTGATTATCTCCTGATCCTCAGCCTTATCGCCAACCAATAGCCTTGCTGGTTGAAGAAGAATTCTTTTGGTTGAATTCTTGAGTGTGTTAAACCACCTCTCTGATCCCTTTCTCTGGCCACTTTGGTCTTGATCATTCATCTGATTTTCTTTCTGGAACCAGTCAATTTTGACTGAGAGGCTTCATTAAGCTTGAGACCTGGGGTGTTAAACCTCCCTCTATTTCTTTAAAATTGAATTCTGCCGCGCTATTCTTGAGTCCCTAGAGAAGTGCTGGGTTATTCTTGTTTGAATTTGTTACTGCTTTGCTTCTAGAGGTTCATAAAACAAATTACATTCTTTTTTACAGCCACCCACAGCTATCAGGTACCCTTCAAGTGCTTGATTGGGGAGAGTTGGGTAGTTTTATTGAGAACCTGGACATTGGTTGGGATTTAGTTGATCTTTCCTAATTTTCTGCTGACGGCCAGAGTTATTAGCTTGTGGTCATTTTTACTTACAACTGCCTTGTTCTATTGAACTCTGAACAAACTTTAACTTAGTTTGTTCAATTCTTTTACCGCACCATCTTGCCTCAGATAGTGTTTTTCCATTGCTGCAGAATACTATCAAAAGTTATCCTTTCCATTGGTTCCTTATTTACAAGGTTCTGGATCTTGACCGTGGATGAATTCAAATATTTTTGTAACACTCAGGAGGGAAGCCTAAAAAGCACTTTTTCCCCTTCACAGAATGGCCTGAGGCTCAGAACCGTTTGGAGTCATACATTTTATACCTTGGGCCGGGATTGAACCAGCAACCTTGGGATTTATAGACCCATTAAGTTTGGAATCAACTTTGTAATCCAATCATTTTTCTTTTTCTTTTCTCTTTATCTCTTTCTTGGATCTGATCTGTGGAGGCAACTTATCTCAGAACTAATTACTCCCAATCTTGCACTGCTTGGGCAAGATTCTTAATGTTTTTTTGTGAAATCCTATTCTTCCCACACTCGTAGGCCACTTTGGCAATCTTCTCTTTGGATCCTCTATGAACTTTATTATTCAAAATGGAATTTACCGGTACCTCATCCTCCTCTTTTTGTGATAAGATGGTGAAGATCAAACCTCAGAACAAGAATTGGGGTTTCAATGAGACAAATGTTGAACTATTCCTGTTTTCTACAAAATGGCTGCGGAAGTGGATGGAGCTAGCAAATACAATATCAATTACAATTCTTTATTTACTGCAATCAAGTGATGGAATTAATTGAGTTGTTTGATGTATTCAAGTCACATAACCGGACGCTTCTAAGGGAAGAAATACTGGTGTATTGGGGAAAGATAGATATAGCTTGATTTACGCTACAGGACTTGGATGATCTTGTCTCTCAGTGGATCTCAAAGGATGATATTTCTTCAGCCTCTGATTATCAATCTTTTAGGAAATTGTGGGATCCTATCAAATCTTACCTACTTAGAAATGATCATATTGACACCTTGGACAAAATTTGAGTTTGCTTTTCAATCTTTTTTGCTATGAATCCTGGAGTAAATAACGGAAAAATTAATTAATTCTGGATATATAATCACAAATAGGGATATTTCTTTCAAGCTTATAGTTTTTCTTTTCCTTAGGAGTTCTGTGGATAAATTCATGAAAGGTCAATCTTCCCTCAATTTTTGAAAACCCTGTACCACTGAACCTGTTCCTTCTCCCTCATTTTCTCAGTCTAAAAAAATTATTAGGTAAATGGAGGCCAGTCATTGTCCCAAATCAAATTCTCAGGCTAACAAAGAAACTGCAACTATTGATGAAATCACAAAAATTCTCCAATCTTTTCAAAATAAAAGGAATTGAAATATTTCTGCTCTTCCTTCTCCAAAACCTTCTAATTCCAATCCTAGATCCACTCTGGTCTGCTACTATTGTCATAGGGAAAGTAATGGATCCGGAGGATGCCCAGAACTCCAAAAGGATAATGAGGAAAATTTGGTGGAAAAGAATGTTGAATATTTTACTTCTCCTCTTTTTCTTTTTTTATTTTCTCTTGACTTCTTTCTTCTATGTTCTATGCTCTGTGTCCTCTTTTCTTTAAGTACCTTGTTCTATCTTTTTTTCTCAGTGTCTGCTCTCTAGCTTCACCTTTCCTCTGTCACCTGGCTGTCGCTGCCTGCACTCACGCGCGCCCTCCCAGCTCCTAGAACTAACAAAAATCTATAACCTGGAGGTGATCAGGGGAACACCTCACTCAAGGAAGACAAACAAAACCACAAATTGCAACTCTACAAATCCAGAAACTCAACACGCTTTGAATCTCAAAGTCTCAACTATCTCTATTGACTTCTCTGTTCAGCGTCACCCTCTTTCCTATTTTCTTTCCTCCCTCTATATTTCTTTAACTCTTTTCTTCATTCTCACTCAACCTCCACCTCAAATCACACCCTGGCCATCTCCAATCTCGAGTATGTCTGCTATGGCTGGTTTCTTTCAAGTTCTCAACCTCTCAATCTGATCCTCAGTCTACTTCTATATTAGCCTGCTAAATCCTCAACCATCAACCATCAACTCTGCTGTCCACTCTTCTTCCAATGATCATGATCTCTTTCCACTATCTTTAGAATCAATCCGCTTGATGTTGGTTTTATGCGTGTCTTCTTCTTTTTTTTTCTGAGTCTTTTCTTATCTTGTTTCTATTCTTTTACTGATGCTTTGCTCTGTGCAGCCCTTTTTTTTATTATCATTTCTTTGAATTAAACTTCAGAAATTTATCACAGAACGGAAATAATTTTTTTCTTCTTAATGGTTCTCTGATACCTTTTGATTCATCACGCCCTATCATTCATGTGGTGGCCTCTTTTCAGCCATCTCCTCCTAAGAAAGCATCTTTGGCCTCTTGGGATTTTTGATCTTCCTGTGGTACTCTTCAACCATGGTATCCTCCTTGTTTGCTAGAGGTCCCCCGGCCACCGCAGCCCTTCCGCAAATCCTCACCAAATTTACCTGCGTTGAAAACCTGAGGGTCATCTCTGAACATAAAAATCCAGTCTCTGGAATATTTCAATTCTCTTCTCCCTTTCCTCATCTTTCCATACTCTTCCTCCCTTCTTTTTCCATCCCCACTCTCAAACACCCGCTCAGTCTACTATCAAACCACCTATCTGAAGACAAAACCCACTCACAACTATAAGCTTGGCACTGTATTGTTGTTAAGAAGGATTAAACTCATCTATCACCTTATCCAAAGACCAATTGGCCAAGCCCACATCACTTGTTCCAAACCAAGGTAATCATTCAATCCTGATCACATTTCTCTCACTCCCTTTGTTCATGTCTCTCTTTGATTCACATTTTTCATTCCCATTCAAGATCATAGCCTGATATGCCTTGTGCACTTCTCTCATCTCTATCACACAAGACTATACTATCACAAGAGTTGTTTGTTTTAATTGAAATAAAGAAAAATCTTGTAAACTGTAAAAAAATTCACATGGTAGCAAGAGTTGACTCTTGATTAAAAACAACTCTTGAATAGATACACAGGTTAAACAGGTCACACAGGTCAGAAAATTAGGTATCTCCCTCAATGGCTGACGGCAAAAGATATCCCATTCACATCCCTCCTTTGGAAGACTTGGAAAATGATTAATCAGCCAAATAAAAGATTATCAAGCTAAAAAAACACAACTGGCACAATTGGAAAAGTGCGTTTGAGGATATCATTGTTGGGAAAGGCCATGAAAAAATTTTAGACAAAAAATTGATAAAAACAAACTCTGAATCTAAGACCTATTGTCAAAAAAATTCCCTTGCTCTCAGTCTCCTCGGAAATTTGGTAGAGAAAGATCTTTCGTCCTGTCTCAAATTGAGCAAGTCCAACTTCAGCAAAGCCTACTGACTACTTTCCAGAAGTTTGGCAAAAACTTTTGATAGTAATTGGGGACGCTCTGATTTGATTTGTCAATCTAACCTATGAACCAGGTAGAAGCCTACAACAACATGCATCTGCATTCAAGGATGCGTACGTAAACCTAACAGAAATGATTGATGGCCAACCTCCCAAAAATAAGATCATGGAAGTCTTGAATGGCCTGGCTGCAGTTTTCTTTATGAAAATCCTGAAACAAGACAAAATGATCTCAAGCATCAAATATACGCTCTACAACATACAACTGTTTATGATAGAAAGTGTGTCAACAAGGTACTACTTGAGGACTCAATACAAGAATCAAACTCTGTTGACACTAGTTACTACACCTCAAACACTCAACCTCTCCCCTGTTGAGTCAAGGGAAAGAAACCAACCAAGATACTATACAAGTCTGCCCAATCTACTCCTTTCCAACCCCTGTTGGTATTTCCAATGCGGAAAACCCCCCAGTTACGTCATGAACTCTCCTCACTTGCCGCCAAGATTGAGCAACTTGATTGGGAACTCAAACAGCTATGCACCCAACAATCCATCAATTTTGCCAAAGGGTTTTTGGAAGAATCTCACAAAGAAGATCCAAACAACAATGCCAACATGATGGCAGATCAGTCCACTGACCCAGAAAATTGTGGCTTCATCATCAATGAAGATGTATTGTAGAACACCTCCACTCCTCACAATCAAAGCATCAAACTTTTGTGTGACTCTAGAGCGTCAAGGTCTACGGTCTAATATCTACTACTCCAGGATCCAACTCCTTTCCCTAAGAAACTTAACACCTATGGGGGTTGCATTGAAGTCACTCATGTTGGTAAGCTTGAAATTGGGGGTATCATGATATTTCCAGTGTTCTATGCTCCAGATGGGCCTAGGAATCTGATACCAGCCATGCTTTTAGAAGAGCACGTCTTACAGGTTGTTCACAAACACCTCAATTTGCTTGTGAAACTTGCTGACCACATTGTCTATTGTTTCCCACATATTGGCAACCTCTGTATCTTGTGCTACTCACCCCCTTCCAATTTCTACCTTGCCAACATAACCAGCTCCACGGTTGACTGGCAAATAACTCTTGGCCATTTGCCAGAAGTCTATCTCAAGAATTTTTTTAACCTTCACAAGATACCAACACCTTTACCTTTCTCCTCGTCTGTCTGCTGCAACGTCTGTTTGGAGTTTAAGACCAAGCACAAGGGGTATTCAAATCCTCTGCCCATCTCAAACAGACTGTTCTAAAGACTTCACATGGATTTCCTTCAGATTACTCCCCCGTGAAAGCAATTGGAATCATAAATGTTGGAAATCATTGATGAATACTTGAGGTTCAACCGGTATTACATCCTGAACAAGAAATCTGATGCCAAGGATAGAATTGTAAGTTACTTTCATTAAATAAAGAATCAGCTGGCCCTCATGCCTGCTTTCTTGCACTTCAACCGCAGTGGTGAATTTTGGTCAACAAGGCTCAGGGAGTTTCTCTTGGTCCCCGGCATCTTTCTCAAGCAGGTCCCGGCTAACTCACCTCAATCAAATGGACTTTTGGAAAGATTCAACCAAACAATCCTCACAAAGATGTGTTTTATCCTGGCTCAATTGGACCTACCAATAAACTACTGGGAAAAAACAGCAAGATATTCTTCCATGATGATCAAAATTCTTCCCTCTGCTTCACTTTGGTGGAAATCACCGGTTAGCATGTTACTTTACGTAAATGAAACCATAGAACCCCTCCAAAACATACTAACGCTGATTATGTTTGGCCTAAAGGTTCACCTGCACAAATCCCCTCCCTCAAAGCTGGAAGTTTGCTCTAAACCACCCCTGTTCCTTGGGTACAAACTGTACTTGGATTCTGGCCAGTTCTTGGACCCAAGCAAACTATAAGTGGTGGTAAGCCGGGACTTCAAACCAAACTGCCTTGTCTTTCCTTACCAATCCACACAATCCCTGAAGAAATCCCTTTCCTCACTTCTGCAGTGCGCAATGCCCACCACATCTTCACTGGCTCCTGGGGATAAGCCCACCTCCATTCTGATTCCTACCTCTAATTTTTGGAAGCAGGGACCCAACGCTCCACAACTGTCAGGCTCCAATGTTTTGCCACTGCCTGCCCCAACTGAGTCCTCCTTGGCACCTCTAGCAGACACGCCCAAGAATGTGCCAAATGTTAATCCTGTCCCCGGTTCAGATTGCGCTCCTCAGGACATGCAACTGGCTTTGGTGTTGGCACCCAAAAGATACCCGTATGTGCCAAACTATGATAAGGCTCGCTGAAATATCTCATTGGACATCGACGTCACAGTTATCATCCAAAACTCAAGACGCCCACGCGGCAAGTGTACCGGAAATGACAGTCTTGATGAAGCACTGGTCAGAAAATTTGTCTTGCTGGAAAAAGTTATGAAGGTTCCAGAAAAGCAACCCAAATGGTTGGAGTCAATGGCAGAGGAAAATCAGTCACTGCTCATGCACAAGACAGGAACCCTGGTACCACGGCAGGAAGACAAAAAAGTCATTGTGGGTATGTGGCGGTTATTTAGAAAGAAGAATGAGTTTGGCTAAACCACCAGATGCAAGTTGCAATGAGTATTTTTTGGCAACAACCAAGAATACCCCCAACACTACCTCAACAAGTAGTTGTTGGTTGGTAGGAGCAAGCCCCTACAAGCACTACTCTTGGCTTCTGTGAGCATGGCTGGAATGTGTATCAGTTTGATTTCAAGATGGTGTTCCTTTATGGCAACATTTACGCGGTGGTCCATGTGGCTCAAGTGTTGAGATTCAAGGTTCTAGGTAAGGAGGAATGGGTTTGGCGACTAAAAAAATTGTTTTATGGGACCAAACTGGCTCCAAGATGCTGGCGCTCCCACCTGACAAAGACACTCATCTTGCTTGGCCTAAAACCGGAAACAGGGGATGAATCAATCTTTTTGAACAAATAAAAGTCACTGTGGCTGCATCTACATGTAGATTCTGGACTAGTTTTTGGAAGTGATGGGGGGAAATCAAGCTGTTTCTGAAATTTCTAGGGGGGAATCGTAAACTTCAGCTCCAGGAACACCCAACCCAACACCTGGGGTATACTCTGAACTGGAATCAAGATGGATTTCTGAAAATGCATCAAGGGGACTTCACCAAGGAGGCAATCAAAGATTTTGGTTTCAAGCACCTCAACCTGGTAAAAGCTCCCACACCTATGAAAATTCACAAAGTAGTAGGGCAGGAATCACCAGATTTCAACGTGAAGACCATGCAGAGGGCACTGAGTACCCTGATAAATCTAGCTATCCACACAAGACAAGATATACACTTGACCGTAAACCTCCTGTCTCAGTTCATAAAAAAACCAACACAGTTCTATTGACCTCTGAAAAAACTTGAACTTAGTTTGTTCAATTCTTTCACAGCACCATCTTGGCTCAAATAGTGTTTTTCAATTGCTGCCAACTACTATCAAATTCATCCTTTCCATTGATTCCTTATTTACAAGGTTCTGGATCTTGATTGCTGTTACATTTAAATATTTTTGTAACACTCAGGAGGGCAGCCTAAAAAGCATCTGTTCCCCTCCACAGAACTGCCTGCAGCTCAGCACCGTTTGGAGTCTTAGATTGTGCAATCAACTGGTAGGTTTTATCCTGCCCGTGATGACCAGCAAGCAGAGATTCATTCCAAGATTTGAAGATGTCTAACATAATTCAATGATTATTAGGTACTACTTTACAATATTTATAAACTAAATAACCATTTTCATCAATATTTTCATAAATATCTCAACATTTTGCATTCTTGAAAAGTTTGCTACACTTGGGGTTGTTGGTTTGAGCTTGTTTAAGTTCAGAAGCCGTGAATCAAAGGTGAGTGATGACTAAACCAAGTTGGTCCAACTGATTAGAGAAGAGTGTCCTAACTTTTTCAGGTTTTTATTGGCAAAGGTGCTCCCCCCCTGGTTAAACCTTGTCCCAATGTGATAAAGCATCACAGACTACTGCTTGTTTCCTGTGGAGTTAAATGATTGTAAAAATTAACTTGGAGAGCTATTTGGCCCAATTTTCCTTTCTGTGTGTAAGGAATTTTGAGCTCATGAAACATTGAAGGGAATTATGATCATTTAAGACCTCAAAATGTTCCATAAGACTCAAAAGGTATGAATGCCAGTTCTTCAAGCAGTAAGAAATTGCAAGAAGTTCCCTGTCATGAATATCATAATCCAGCTCTGCAGAAAGCAGTTTTAAAAACTCAAAGGCCAAGGGATGAAAGAGAGAGGAAGAAGAATACAACTGTTACATTAATCCTGCAATTGCATAGTTGCTTGCGTTTGTTTCCATAATGGTGTGAGCTAGATCTTTAAAATGAGCAAGTATTGGAGCAGTAGTGAATTCCTTTTTTATAGTTTCAAACTTCAAAGCAGCTGGTCCTTTAAAATTAAAATGAGTGTCTTCCTGAAGAAGGTTAGTAATATTTAGATTTTTCTTTGTGTAACACTCAACAACCCCCTGTAAAAATTACTCGAGCCAAGGAAAATCTGAAGGGATTTGAAGAAAGAAGGTGCGGACCAGTCCAATATGGGCTGACGTTTTGCTGGGTTCATTGATAGCCCCTGCTGCAAGACTATGACACCTAAAAATTGGAGTTAATGGGTAGGAAATTTGCACTTAGAGGCTTTTTCAAACAGGTTATTCTTTTGATGTTTCTGCAGAACTCCTTTCACATTTTCAATTTTATCTGAAAAATTTTTCAATTAGACAAGGATATCATCAAAATACACTAAAATTTATTTCTCTAAAAGTTCAGAAAAAATTTCATTGACAAATTTTTGAAAAGTAGAAGGAGCTTTTCAGAGGCCAAAAGGCATGACAGTATACTTCTTGCTTTAAAAATTTTCTCATTGCCGTCAGGTATTCATTACCCTTTGCAATGAAAATTAGGTTTTACTGTTAAGTTGTTGAGTTGTGGTGCGGCAGAAGTACAGCTGTGGAGAGCGGACAAGGAGTAGAGGCTTGCAGAATGAAGATACTCCATATTTGGAGTATCTGGAGATTTTCGAGTTGTGAGAGAAATCCTCAAATTGGACAGCAAATCTCTGAACAAACATCCTCAGATCAATTCAAGAATTGTAAAGCTACTCCTCAACTACTCATAACAGTGACGCAAGCACCATCACCATATTTCTTTTCTTTATTGTTCTTTCCTTTCTTCTATTCTGTCTCCTCAAGCTTCAACTCAATCCTACCACCATTCATCACTCTAGTTTCTATTTTTTGTGCCCAGTGAGATCTCTGTTTCTCTTCTTATCAACTTCATGTCAACCGTCAAGTCTGACTTTATCTCATAGCCTAACTCTCATCTCAGTCTCATAGTCTCAATCTCATTCTCATAGCCCTCCTTGATAAGGATTTTGACCTCATACTCCTCACAGCCTGATGTTGGTGTTCCTTTATGTCATTACGTGCTTCTGTGTTCTAGTTGTTGATTACATTCTCCTTCTTATCCTGATTTCCCAGTTTTAAGCAATTTCAAGCCTGTCAATTCTAATACGGTTCAAAGCCAAAAGAAAGCTCCCGGGAATTATCAAAAAAAAAGATTGATGGTCAATTGATCAAACTGGGAAATGGCCGCTTGCAAAGGTTTCAGACAAGCCATGCTGAAGAAGGCCCTGAAAATTATTCCAGGGCTCAGCAAGGATAACTATGGAGTCTGGAAGGATAAAATGGACGCTATAATGGATGTTCAAGGATTTTCCAAGAAAATAAAAAATGAGACCTTGACTTTAGAAAATGATGTTAAAGACAAAATCAAACTTTTCATCATATTGCAATTGGAAGCGTTGACTCATGACAACATTGTAACGGCATCCAATAAAAACTCCACTAAACTGTTATCAAAGGCTATAATTGACAAATACGCTTCATCCCAAGCGGCTAATAGGGCTAGGATTTTCAATGATTTTCTCTACTTAAGATTCAAATACGATGAGATTGAAGAATTCATAACAAGGGCCAATGTGTGTCTGAAAAAGATGTTAGAAGTTGGATTTTTTCTACCAAACAACATTCTTGCATACATCATTCTGTTCAATTTTCTGGAAAATATGAAATACTTCAAACAAAAAATTCTGCACACTGACAAGGAACTTTCCGTGGATTAAATTATGAATCATTTGACCCAACTGAACAATGAATCCAAGGCACAAGGCACAGGAGATCAACAGCAGAGGCAAACTGAAGTTGCTCTAACCAATACAAGACCTCCACCTGCACAGAACAGTGAAAGCAAGAGTTGCAGTGAGGGATGGCATAATCCCAAGCAACATCAATTTCATTCAGCAGATAAATGTTAACACCTTCATCCGGAATTGGTGCCGGAGTGGTGGAAGGATGACCAAACTAAATGGAAAAATAAGAAAAATTTCTTGAATCCAAGGGCTCACTATCTTCCTCTACTCACCGGGTGGGTTGATCATGGCAATCCAAAATCAAAATTTGTGTTAGACAGCGGCGCCTCACTCCATATGGTCAACGACAGCCAATACTTCAAAGAGATGGCTCCATACAAAGGAGATCATATTAAAACTGGAAAATAAGGAGCCTTAAATCAATCTGGTTGCACTCTAAGGGGGGAGAACAATTGAATTGAGATACTTAAGGATGGCCACTTCCAGTTTGGAGGAACCATAGTTGGCAATCTGTACACCTTGCAAACACCTAAATTCATTTGGCACCTATCAGCTAATCTGGCTGTTTCTTACAAGGATGACCTTATGGAAATTCATCGTAATCACGGGAACGCCTCAATCACGCCACTCAAGAAGAACATTAAGCATATTCCATCCAAAGTCAAGAAAAATTTTGAGTGCATAAATTGTGTCAAGAGTAAGATAGCCAGGAAGTCTTTTAAAGAAAGCTCAAAATTTGCGGATAAAGTCTTTGAAGGAACTCATCTTGATTTGATGGGACCTCCTAAGCCCCTTGCAAAAGGAGGAAATTGATTCATTCTTACTCTAGTCAACAGTGCCTCTGGATACATTGGGGCCTTTTCAATGGGTCCAAAGGACAAAACTCCCAAGATTGTGATTTATCTGATAGAAAAGGAGCACAGATGGAGAGGTTACTATCCTAGCAAGGTCTGCTCCAATGGTGGCTCAGAGTTTGTCAATAATAGACTCAAATCTTTTTACAATTCAAATCACATTTGGAAGATCATATTGGAACCCTACCATCCTCAACACAATGGCAAGGCGGAACGGGGGAGCAGAAAAATCACGGAGTCAACTCAAACTATTTTGAAAGATGCTCAACTTCCAGCTGATCTATGGCACAAGGTGATCAAAGCAAGTGCGCTCATGCTGAACCAGATATGCAGGGACGGATTTGAGGAATCTCCATGGGTCAAGGTCCATGGGCATGCTTTACCATCAAACTATCTAAAGCCAATAGGAATTCCTTGCATGTATCTCCTTTCTCAGAGAGTTAAAGGTCAGAGATTTAAGGAAAAGGGAGAAGAAGGTTTACTTGTAGGCTTCAATCCATTAATTTGCTCTTATCAAATTCTGACAAAAAACCATTCCATTGTGCTCACAAAGCATGTTACTTTCCTCAAAATGGCCAATCCTCAATTATAAAACCTGATCATATTGCAGGACGACTCATGGGATGATATCTGTGAAACAGAAGAAAAACGGGATCCAGAGGATTCAACCCATGAATACTTCCCAGTTCAGAAACACTCCAAACTATTCCAATTACCGCAATCACGTAGAAAAACTGTCTTCAGCGGAATCCAAAGAACATTCCATCATTGACTTGATCTCTGCAAAGGAAGAAGACAAAAGCCTGGATGTAGCAGAATCCTCTGCAGTATTGCAAGCAGACACGCTCAATCAACAGCCGCAAAATACTCAAAGCACTCAAATCAATCAAACCGGCAGAGCACTTTGTGACCGCTCAACTATAAAACCCCCCCCCCAAAGATATGGGTTCTTCCATTACTACAATCCAGAAAATTACAATGATGCAGTCAAGTGTGAAGAAAGAGGGAATTGGGCTGGTGCCATGGACGTGGAGCTAGGATTGATAAAGTCTCTGGAAATGTGGGAAGAATATAACGGTCCCAAACCGCTGAATCAACTATGGACTGTTTGGATATACAAGCTCAAGGAGAATTGTCACGGTGATCCACTCAAATACAAGGCTTGTCTTTGTGTACAGGGATTTAATCAAATAGAAGGATTGGACCATTTTGAAACATTTGCGCCCACAGGAAAACCATCCACCCTACGGATGCTACTAGTATACACTCTGAAATCATCTCAAAAGATTCAAAAATTCAATGTAAAGAGCGCCTTTTTGCACTCTAAGATAAAGGAGGAAGTTATTATACAAACACCAAAAGGTTCAAATCGCAAGTGCAAGTTTCTTAAGCTAAGGAAGTCACTGTACGTGTTGAAGCAGGCTTGGAAGAACTGGTACAAGACGTTGACAACGTGGTTCAAGGATGTTGGGTCCCATGAATCTGCCTGTGATCCGCGTCTCTACTTGTCAGAAGACAGCTGGTCGCGCCTTTTCTTTTGTGTAGACGACTTGATCCTGGTGGGTGATGGGCGTGACTTTGAGAAAAAATGTCTGGACAAATTTGATGGATCAATGAGTAAACAACCCAACACTCTTCTGGGCATGAAGATACAGATCAAAAGCAACAAGATTCTTTTAAGTCAACAAAATCATATTCAGCATGGGCTAGAGGAGCTTGGTTTGTGTGACTGCAAAGAATCAACCACACCTCTCACCAGGAACTTACAACTCAGACCTGCCTCAGACAATGAACATGAGGCGTTCAAATCATTAAACATCAATTACAGGTCCGCGATAGGGATGCTCAACCACATTGCCTGCTACACAAGACCAGAAATTAGTTTTGCAGTATCAATTCTGGCTTGATTTTCAGTCAAACCAGGAATTACTCACTGGAACGAGCTGAAGAAAACATGGAAATATTAAAGACACACTAGGAATCAATGTCTTCAACTTACTTATAAATCAGATAAGGATTCACTACAAGTGTTCTTGGATGCTTCATGGGCAGATGATCCGGACACTTGCAAGTCTCAAACAGGTTATCTGTGTGTGGTATTTGGCAGCCTCATATCTTGCAATAGTTGCAAACAGCAAAATATAACCTGGTCTTCTACTGATGCTGAGCTTAATGCATTGGTTGATTCTTATCATGAAGCTACCTGGATCAAATTCTTATTAAATGACATTTTTTCTCTTTCAATAACTACAATTCCTTTGCACATAGATAAAAGCGGATTAGAAGACAAGATTAAAAAATTTGGATCTAACTCAAAAAGGAGACACCTCGACTTGAAAAAAAGGGGATGAGAGACAAGCTTAAGGACAACAAGATAGAATTAAGGTTGATAAGATCCAACAAAATGATAGCGGACTCATTAACAAAGGCGGCCTCCGTACAAAGTCTTCTTCTTTTATCTCCCTTCTTTGTGCCAAATTGGGAAACCTCTGAAATCTCATTGGGCATCAAGGGGTGTTAAGTTGTTGAGTTGTGGTGCGGCAGAAGTACATCTGTGGAGAGCGGAAAAGGAGTAGAGGCTTGCAGAATGAAGATACTCCATATTTGGAGTATCTGGAGATTGTCAAGTCGTGAGCAAAATCCTCAAATCAGAAAGCAAATCTCTGAACAAACATCCTCAGATCAACTCAAGAATCATCAAGCTACTCCTCAACTACTCAGAATGGTGATGCAAGCACCATCACCACATTTCTTTTCTTTAATGTTCTTTCCTTTCTTCTATTCTGTCTCCTCAAGTTCACTTCAATCCTACCACCTTTCATCACTCTAGTTTCTATTTTTTGTGCCCGGTGAGATCTCTGTTTCTCTTCTTATCAACTTCATGTCAACCATCAAGTCTGAGTTTATCTCATAGCCTAACTCTCATCCCAGTCTCATAGTCTCAATATCATTCTCATAGCCCTTCTTGATAAGCCTTTCAACCTCATACTCCTCACAGCCTGATGTTTGTGTTCCTTTATGTCATTAAGTGCTTCTGTGTTCTAGTTGTTGATTAAATTCTCCTTCTTAGCCTCATTTCCCAGTTTTAAGCAATTTTGAGCCTGTCAATTCTAATATTTAGGCACCTGGAAGGTGTAACTTTGAGAAACAAGTAGCTCCATGAAAGGGATGTGCAAAATAGGCAGTACTTGATAGGAATTCTTTCAAGCTACCTGATTTAGTTTCCTGAAGTTGACACAGAGGAAAATGCTGCCGTCTTTCTTTGAAAAAAAATAGGACATATAAGCCAGTATTTCAATCTCTTGGTCAAAGAAATGCTTTTGATACATTTTCAGCAATGTATTCTTGCTTCAACAGAGAGTAGAATGGTCTGGTTTCCTGGTGTGGGAAATTAAATTTGATCCTGTGATCATGAGAATGGGAAGGAGGTAGTTTATCTGCTTTTAAATCTGAAAACATGTCGGCAAAGTCATGCTAAACCAATGGTAAAGAATTGAAAATGATTTCTAGATTTTAGGAACCAATTTGAAGTGCTTGCACAATGCAAGAGGATTGGGGAGCTCAAGATACACCTTTTGGTAGGTTCCTGTTTCTCTTTGAAGAAACCAGGAAAAGATGAGTCGGAAAAGTAAGCAATAGATCCTAAATCTGAAGAGGGAACTTGGGAATGGAGGTTGGTATATTGCAAATATCCTTGAAAAAGATTTTTATTCAAATCAATGACAGTGTCATTTAGGCTTTTAAATTCCTGTTTGAAAGAAAGGTTAGTGTCCTGGGGTTGCAAGTTTTGAAGGTTAATTACTCCTTCTTGCCAATTCAAATCCCAATTCCAGTAAACTAGGACTTTGTGGCCATGAATGGTGTTGTTCATTCCGGGGATATCCAAGGAAAATAAATCCCATTTGCAGCTGGGGAAATTGGAAAATGCAAAGTTCCATTTGTCTTTTGGTTAACCCAATGAGACAGCTTGTTTGCACTCCTTACTAAATAGATGGGAAACTTTACTACCTTGGAAAGCATAATATTTTTGGAAGTAGCAAAAGATGAAGTTATAAAAGAAACATTAGTGTTGGAATCAAGTAAAAAATGCAAAGGAGTGTTGTTGGAATGAAAGAGGAAAAATCTCACAATTGGAGTTGGAAAAAGAAAAGGTACATTTTGTCTTTTGGGTAACTCAATGGGATGGCTTGGTTGCACTACTTACTAAATAGATGGGAAACTTATCTGCCTCAGAAATTGTAAGATTTTTGGAAGCGGCAAAAGATGAACTTATAAAAGAGACATTAGCACCATAATTGATTTGGGAATTGGCAAAATATTAACTTTAAAAGAAAAATCAATAGCTTGTCAAATGGACCGTCTTTTAGTCCAACAAATTTTGTACCATGTGGGGACCAGCCCATCACCTTTGTAACTCTCCAAATTGTTCCAAGACTTCCATGAAAACTCCCCTTGCAAACTTTTCCAGTCTTAAACCTATTCCATCCAATCCCATTTCATTCCTACACTTCCATCCCATTCAATCTAATTCAATCCCTTCACATTTCTAATTCAATTTCTTTTGATTCTATCCACATTTTTTTTTGGTTCCATCTCTTTTATGTTTTCATAACAAAACCCCTTATTTCCAATTTCTTCAAATCTTTTACCCTCTTTTGATTTTTTTCCATTTTCAACACAAAATATATATTGATAAAATAAAATAATAATGATAAAAGTTTCCTAATACATTATTAATTTCCAATAATCTTTATTTTCAACCCTTCCCAATTTTCAGTCAACTCCTTCATCATAAGTTTGAATTCATCAAGATCTTCATCATCAGTTAACCCAGAAATCCCTTGCAACGCATGAATATGTGGAACCAACGCTTCTTCAAAGATCTCCTTGCAACTTGCGGTTCAAGCCCTCTTTGGCCATGCATTCCATTCATCCGCCTCCAAGAGTTCCTTGTGGTCTCTCTTTGTTCAAATTTACAATGAACCCTCTCCAATATTCCAGTCAATTGTCTTGCATCAGTCTCAATTGGTATTACCACTTGCACTTGGGCTCCTTTACTATGACCTTCCATTCCATCCCTTTCTGCTCAATTTCCAGGTGAGATGAATTGTGGTTAAATTATTGCAATGAAAAATTTATGGTAAATTGCATGTTACTTGTAAGAAATTAAGTCATTCAATTATCCAAACTGCTTCTTGACCTGCTTCATACCTTGATTTGTATTCAGCTTCAGTTGAAGAGAGTGATTTAGTTTTTTTGTAATTTGGATCTCCAGTTTATTGATATAATAACTTTTATCAGCATGAAATACCTCCTTTTATTGTGTTTATTCTACTGTTAAATTAATGGTTCCTTTTAGATATCTTTTTAAGGATTTCAAAATGAC
This sequence comes from Puccinia polysora, assembly GCA_025617555.3. Taxonomy (NCBI): domain Eukaryota; kingdom Fungi; phylum Basidiomycota; class Pucciniomycetes; order Pucciniales; family Pucciniaceae; genus Puccinia; species Puccinia polysora. The sequence goes on from CM062616.1 coordinate 28,397,489, forward strand.
ATGTATCCACTTGGAATTGAACCCAGGTCTCTCATGTGCATGGCAAGTGTACTAACAACTATACTAAGGATGCTTGGTTCCCAGTGGTCAAGATATACTTTTAGAGGTCAAAAACAATATCACTTTGTGAGGAAATAATGATGAATGGGTAACCAACTACAAGCATGCAGGGACCAAGGTCCTGAAGACTGCATTAAAGCATTGATCACATCTCAAAAATCTTAGGACATTTAAGAAGCCTTCCCAGTGATTTAATTATGGCTTATACATACAAAAAGCTAAGATTTCTAAAGCATTACTAAGATCCGGTCACACACATTGAGCTAAATAAAGTAGCAAAAAAACTCCACTTTTATAAGGCAAGTCTAGTTCTTTGACAGTTATATGTTCTTCTTTCGAGGCAGGTAAATAAGAGCAGGTTGTAGCTAAAGGGTTAGCAGCAGTTTTGACGTCTTGATGATTGAATGTTTTAAAAATTTGTTGATCCGTATGTGGTTGATTTATTGAGTATCTGTTTTTTGTTTTCTTTAATTTTATTCCTACTATACTTTTTGCTAAACCTAAATCTTCCATTTCCCATTTTGGTTGAATTTATGTTTTAACTTGTTTGATATTATCTCCTGTTATGATCATTTCATCAAAATGAACATATAAAACAATGAATTGGGAGTCTTTTTGTCAAGGATATAAACATATTTGCAGGGAGATTGTTGAAATCCTATCAATTTTAAGTAATTATTCATGTCTTTATTCCCCATCTTGGGTGATTATTTGAGTCAATAAATCACTTTATCTATTAAGCATCATTTGTTTTCTCCTTCAAAAAAACAATATGGTTGTTTGAGATATCAATTTTGAAAACCTTTGCTTAGTTTATGAAATCCAAAAATTTGGAACTCAGAAATTTTGAGATGTTTGTGCTATCAGCAAAAAATACGCTTACAATTGGTCACTTTATTAAAATTTAAATAAATTAATTTTTCCAAGGCCAAGATATCTTAAAAAAATCACAATCTACTTTTGGTCTCTGAGTGAAACTCCTATCAAATGACCTCAAGTGCCAGTTTAGTCAAAAGAAATTTTTAAAACCTCAATTATTCAAAACCTGTTCTAAAATAAAAAAGCATTGAATTAGTGAAAAAAAAAAACATTAAATCACTTTTTTGCAATCTTTTATTTTGGTTTTTCTGGAAGGAAAAAACAAATCAAGACTGAGAAGGGCAAAAAAATGCTGTTATATTGTTTTTTAATAAGCTCCTTGAGTTATGGATGTAGAAAATTATCAATGGTATTTATTCAAATAATAGGGTGTAAGAGTTATCAAACCGGCAATTTGTTTAATGTTGGGTTTCAGAAAAATACCCAAATTTATAAAATGCCATTCAAAATCCAGAAAAAACCTCCTATTACACTTCAGATGTACCAGAGCTACCTGATAATGAATTGGTTTTTATGGATAAATTATTCAAAAAGTTTTTGCAACCTCAACCACATATCAGTCGCCATCATAAACTCTTGATTTCCCACCTCCTTCCACCTCTAACCAGATCAGAAAATCTGATTCATCACTCTCATAACTTTGTTACTTTTATCACTTCATCACTCCCATCACTTTATTTCTCTCATCACTTCATCAATCTAATCACTTCATTACTCTCATGTATTCATTGCTATCCTCATCACTTCATTGTTCTTATCATTTTTTTCTTGTACTCGTTTCAAATGGCCTCTCAGCATATCTCCCTCACAAGTCCACACAAAAATACAATCCAAAAAAGCAAACTAACCCCAAGGAAAACTACAACAAAAAATTCCCCCCATCAGCTTCCAAATGCTCCAGTCAGCCCAAGAGAGCTGACCAAATCATCCTGGTTAACTGGCTCAAAATTTGCTCCAACTATGAAACTTGCTTTGGCTCTGGAAATGAAAAACAAGTTGGCCAACCTCCATCATCTAAGTTTAATGCTTATCTCCCAATTGTCAATTAAATCAAGAATAAAAAAAGGTATGTTGTATCTTTCATCAAATAGGATGATGGAGCAATTCAAGAACTATCAATCCAAGTTCAAAAAGTCCCAATCAATGTCAATCTCCACTGGCTTTGGTATCACCAACTACAATAAATTCAAGGGAATCAACTTGGTGGTCCATATGTTGGGCTATAGTTATAATTTTTATATTCAAATGGATGAAATATTTTGAAGGAAGGCCAGCATCCCCCCTTTAGCTGATTTCAATTCCCAAAAATATGATTCATTTGATGCTGAGGACTTGACTGAGGATTCTCAGCCTAGCAATGATGATCATGATGGAACCTTTGAGTGGCCCAAATCTGATTCCTAGGAGTATATTCCAACACAATCAGCTCCAATCATGTCTAAATTAGCATTGTCAAATCATTAAAACCATTCCTTTGATCCCTTATTTACTTCTTTGGATTTCTTCCTTACTGGGGTGGAAGAACTCAACAACTTTGCCAATGGGTCGCAAGATATTCCAGTATCTCTATTACATAAAAACTCTGTTCAAGTAAGGAAGAAATTCTTTGTCTTTTATGTTTAATCCTGACCAATTTAGAAAGTCAAAAACAGGCTCATCCTTTCATCAATTTCTGAAAGCTCAAGCCAATTAGGCCTCCCACATCACCTTCAAATAATATTGATGATTTTCAGTAACAATAATCTTTTGCAAAGGGAAAGAAAAAGGCCTTCAATTCAATCAAAATCAACCCCAAAATTCATCAAAAGTTGAGAAACATCCGATTCCTTGGGCTTTGAAGATATGGAGAAACAAGATTCAAGTTGGTGCTTTGATTGAATCTCCTTGCTTTAAAAATCAAGTTCACTGATATTCCCCACAAAAAAACATTCAAATCACCAATTGGATTCAAAAAGCTTGAATTTGAAAAGAAAAGGTGGAATCATCAACTGAAAATTTGAAATATTAAGAGGCAACCAAAACCAGGCTTCAACTTTGAGATTTGAAACAATGAGGTTCACAAAGACCCTTGGCGGGAGCTACATAGTAAAATAGACAAACTGAGCATAAACCAGAATAGCACAGGGTTGGGTTTGAATGATAGTTGATAATATAGATAGAAAGAACATCAGATGGAAATCATAATGGGACAAAACAAAGACGTGGAGGATGAGGCTTACCTGACTTGAAGCACCCTCAATCCAGTGACAGAACTGTTGTGGTTGCGTGAGGAACAGGATAGAGGAGCAGGCAAGTCAGGGTTCAAATGGTCTCCAAGTGCCAATCCAATATGGAGTATTGGCACTGGAGCGCACTGTAACATGAAAAAGGGAGGTAAGAATGGATAAGCTGAGAGATAATGAAGGAGAGCAGGAATTCAACAATATGGAGTATTGGCACTGGAGCGCACTGTGACATGACAAAGGGGGTAAGAATGGAGAAGTTGAGAGATAATGAAGGAGAGCAGGAATTCAACAGCCACCCCAACTCTTGGGTTCATACTTAGAAAACATTGATTGGGCTCAAGCAGGTTTGGAGAATGTGTCTTGAAACTTGTTTAGTCAGGAAGTTGACTTAGTTGCTCTTGGATGAAAACTTTTGCAGGCCAATAGTGCCTTTTTCCAGTTCTTCTCTGATGAAGTGGTGAAAAATTTAAATTTTCTTAGTCCTGAAGGACAAGTGATTGGCTTTCTGAAGAGCCAGCTTGATTCACCCTTTGTTTTCTTCAAAGATACAAGCAGGCTTGAGTGGTGCAGAATGTAAGACCCCAGCCAGGAGCATAGTCAGCCAGAGAACTTGTTTCACTCTGTCACCAATAGATTTGCACTTGGATTTGGTGGTTGAGAGGGAAATGGTTGGTTGCTTTTTTGACTTCCAAGTGATGAAAAGTCTCTTCCACGTGATTACCAGCCTCAAGACCAAACAAAGAGTTTGGGGGAATGTGGCCCAGTCAGAATCCACAAATGCAACAAGATCATCAGCCGTGTTTATTTTTTGAAATTTCAGTCCTTTTTACTTGGTGTATTTGAGATAGTTGAAATCTTCAGAGCAGCATTGTAGTGGGTGGAGTTAGGCTTGGTGAGAAATTGTGACAGGTGATTTGTTGCAAAGGTGATGTCCAGTTGTGTATTACAACTGAGGTACAGTAGTTCACCAATTATCTTCCTATAGTCGCGGTTGGTCTTGAGGAATTGATCATGCTCTTCTGAGGTGGACGCAAGTAACTTGCCATTTGGCTTGAAGGGAGTTGAATGTTCTTTGTGGTTTGGAAAAATTTATTTGCTTACCAAAAAGTTAATGTAGGTAGACTGAGAAATTTTGATTCCGTTTCTTGTGACATCTACATTGATACCAAGAAGCATGGTTTCGTGGCCCAGATACTTGATTTTGAATTGAGATTCAATCAGCTCCTTGAGCTTCCATGGATTATTTCTGAAGATGGCTATGTCATTCACACGGATGTACAGCCAAGTGTTGTGCAAAAAGAATAAAAAGTTATCACCCTCACCTTTGAAAAAGCCTACACTGGTTAGCCAGGAGCTGAGCGTGTGTTAACAGGCCATGGGAGCCTGTTTCAGGACGTATAGAGCTTTCTTGAGCTTGAGAGATTTGCCAGGAGAGATTGCAAGATTGGCTGGAGGAGCAATGAAGACTTTTTCCTTGAGAGGAGCGTTAAAGAAAGCTGACTTCACGTCCAGTTGATGGAAAAGGAGATTGTTTTGAAAAGCATGAGAGATGAGCAGTCAGAGAGATTTCTTGTCACCATTGGGGGAAAAGACACTCTCAAAGTTGACCCCCACCCTTTGGTTGAATCCTTGTACGCAGAGTCATTCCTTAAATTCTGTGATTTCATTGTTTGCGTTATGCTGGATTCGAAAAAACCAGACGCACTTGATCGCTTTGGATTTGGGATCAGTACTTTCTCTTCCCATACGTTGTAGGACTCCAGGTTGAGGATTTCTCTTTCCATGGCGGCTATCCATTCAAGCCTGAACCTGTTGCTTAAGGCTTCATCCAGGGTGGCAGGGTCCGTGTAGTTGGTGGCCAGATAGAGCCAGGAACCCCCATGCCTAGGGTACAAGACTATGTTTTTGGTGCTGATTTCACTGAGACGTGGGATGGAGTCACTGTTAGGAGCCGGAGGCGGGATGACAGAGTCCGATAGGCTTGGAGGGTCAGAGCTGGTCAGTTGGGTAGCGGGAAACTCTTGGGAGATGTTGGCCAGGTTGGACGGGAATCCTGAGATACTCAGAAAAGGTGTTTAAAACAAGCATTTTCTGAAATTGGTTTCATTGAATCCTGCATTAGCAGTGGTGTAGACCTTTCCATTGATGGGATGGAGCACTCTGTAAGATGAAAATTGGTTGCTATAGCCCAGCAAAATTCCCTTTAAACCAGATTTGCTCATCCATTGATGGGATTCAGCACTCTGTCAGATGAAAATTGGTTGCTATAGCCCAGCATAATTCCCTTGAAACAAGATTTGCTCAGTTTGAAGTTGTGGTTTGTCGTTGGGATATGGACAAACACCATGCAACAAAATGACAAATTGTGTTGTAGTCAAATTTGGTCTTGAACTAAGCGGAATAGGGTATTAGCTTTTTGTTGGATGCCACAGGCAGAAGGTTAAGAATATCAGTAGCTCTTTTGAAGGCTTTAGCCCAGTACCAAGGAGGAAGTTGACTGTGGTTGAACAGGGATATTGCCTTTTTGATGATGGACCTTTTTGTGTGTTCTACCAAGCTGTTTTGTTGAGGAGTATAAGGAGGTGAGAAATGGTGATTAATCCTGGCTTCTTGACAGTAGTTTTTGAATTCTGAGCTAGTGAACTCACCACCATTGTCTAAGACTAAGCTGATCAATTTTTTGTTTAGATGCCTTTTGGAAGAAGTTATAAAAATTTTGAAGGCTGATAGAGCCTTGCTTTTACTCTTTAGAAAAGAGAGGGTTTTGAAGCGTGAGTATTTATCCACAATAGTCAGGAGTTATTTTCATCCACTGGATGATTCAATAGATACCAGACCCACAAGGTCTATGTGCACAATTTCCAATGGCTGGTTTGCTTTTTTTGAAGTGGCCTTTAAATGCAGTGGTGGTAATCTTGCAAGTTTAGCACATGTCACACTTGGCGCTGGTCAAACCAGAATTTGCAAAGAGGATTCTCTGGGTGGCAATTCCTTGATGACCTAGGAGATGGTTCCATTTAAATTCAGGCGGGGTGGTTGACAGGTGGTGCATAAGTGGTTGTGGTTGAATAGGGACTGTTGCAAATTGGGTTCTATATAGCTCCAGGAGGTGGTTAACAGTCAAGACGACAAGATGGAAATTGTCAATGGTTATAGATACTCCATTTTTTCCAAATCAAGAGATGTTCTATTTCTTGACCAGGAGTCTGTCCAGTGATATCAGGCATCTTTTAATCTCTGGAATCAGCAGGACATCCTTCAGAATGATTTCAGAACGTTCATGATTGATCACTTTGGTGGTCCCAATATCTGTAGCTTGGTGAGCAGTGGAATTTGAGGTGGAACCCACAAGGATGTTGATTGGTTTGGAAGTGAGAAGATAGTCAGGATTTTTCACAATATGATGGCTGGCCCCTGAGTCCTTGGAATCAGGGGGTTTCGCAGTATGGTGATACAACTGAGAATTGTAAAAGGCATTGGCGGGTTCTGCAGAGTCATCAGCAGCTGGTGCCTTTGATTTGACTGGTTGGGCGTGGTGAGCTTGGGGTGCATTTTTTTTGGGTATTAGATGGGGATGAAGATGCCAGCAGCAATACTTGTGGTGTTCTGCTAGGGGATTGTGATGCCCTTTGGAGCAAGGATGCTTTGGACCTTTATGGGCCTTGGCTTTTAGCAGAGCGGTGGGCCCATTTTGATCAGAAGAGTTTGTTGCAGAAGCAGTGGGGTTAGGAAGGACCCGGACATATTCTAGATGAGTTCCTTTGCGCAACTTATTGAGGACTTGGGTAGGAATTTGAAGTAAGTTGTTGTTGAAAACAATGCTGCCAACCAGGTGGTAGAAATTGGCGGTGAGTTTTGAAAGGATAGTGTAGCTGAGAATGCCTTGGGGCACTTCAATTCTGACCATGGAAAGCTCATTCATGAGTTTCCTTCAATCGCGTGGTTAGGTATAAAGATTGCCAATGAATTTGTAGCGGATGAAGTTCATCCAGATGTGTCCTCTGTTGTTGGTTGACTGAGATGCGTAACGACCAAGGATGGCTTGCCAGATGAGGGAGGGTTTTGATTGGTTCTCAGCGTTGATGACTGCATCAAAGGTTTTATCTCCTAGATGCTGAATGAGGAGATCAGCAGCTTTGTAGCTTTTCTTCCTTTGAGGTATTGTAACAGGGATGACTTGGGATTTGAATTTGGTATTTTCAACATATTCAAGAAGTCCTTTTCTTTGGAGATGGCTTCTAATCCTCATTACCCAGGAGAAAAAACTGGTTTCATTTAGGAGGTGTAAATTAAGTTGTTTGGGGATGGGTTTGTTGCTGTTGGACTTGGTGAACCAGTTGGTGTCAAGCCTGGTGAAGCTGATGAGCCTTGTGACTGTAAATCTGTAAACTTAAGAGGAAACTAAAAACAGGCTTCAGCATTGAGAGGTGAAAAAATGAGGTTGAGAAAGACCATTTGTGGGAGCTACATAGTAAAATAGACAACCTTTAGCATAAACCTGAATAGCCCTGGTTTTTGTTTGAATGATAGTTGAGAATATAGATAGAAAGAAAATCAGATGCAAATCATAATGGGACAAAACAAAGAAGTGGATGATGAGGCTTACCTGACTCAAAGAACCCTCAATCAAGTGACACAACGGTTGTGGTTGCATGAAGAGCAGGATAGAGGAGCGCACAAGTCAGGTTTCAAATGGTCTCCAAGTTCCAATCTAATATGGAGTATTGGAACTGGAGCGCACTGTGACATGACAAAGGGAGGTAAGAATGGAGAAGGTGAGCAGGAATTTAACAATATGGAGTATTGGCACTGGAGCGCACCGTGACATGAAAAAGGGAGGTAAGAATGGAGAAGCTGATAGATAATGAAGGAGAGCAGGAATTCAACATTATTGATTGTCAAAAGCAGAAAGCTGACATTATGGCTCATCAGAAGAAATTTTATGAAAAATGGAGATTGAAATAGGCTGAGTTGCAGTTTCTAAAAGACAAAAAGGAGAATGGCTAACTGGAAGATCAATTGGAAAAGGAGAGGGATCAACTGAAGATGGATTAAAAATATGGGTTATCCATAGCCTTGGAATGTATTTTTATCAGTAAAATAATTGAGGAAATAGAGAAGATTACTTGATTACTGGGCTTGTAAATATATATATACTTAGATAAAAACTTTAAAAAGAAAAACAAAAATAATATTTTTGAAAAAAACAATGTTCAAGACTATTTTTAACCCTACCAATAATTTTTTTTATTTTTAGTTTTCTCCCAAGAGTATATTTTTCCACTGTTAAGATCCCTGAACATTTCCCAAGTTCTTTTTTTGATTTGCATAGAAATGAAAATTCTTGATTGAGTGGCAGCATCCACAGCAGAAGAAGCACAGTGCTTGAACTTACTTGCTGCCCAAATGATTTTAAAAATACCTTTCTATTTGGAATCAATACCAAAACCCAAGTCAGGAAATACAAATTTTCTGTCAGATACTTGATATTGATCATTTTATCAATAATTTGTCCATTTGGTTTGTTGGTGGGAACCACTATTAAAAAGGAATAGGTATAAATTTCACCATTATCAATATGCAGACATTTGAAGAAGGAATAAGATTTCAAAGTGATGTGTGGGGAAAATTCACAGGGATTAAGACAGGGGAAAAATTGGGAAAATGGTTTTACATCATTGTTTGATGGTTTGATTCAAACGCAAATCTGGCTAATTTTTTAAAAATTTTGCCTGAAATTTGAGAGACCTTTTCAGAATTTAGGTTCAGAAAATTGAAAAATTGAGGGGAAGATTGAATAGCAGCTTTATTAAAATACCATCCAAGTAATTAAGATGGGTACATCATTTTTTTCCATCCAATTGCCCACATCCTTCCACCACAATATCTTGAGGGATCAAAATTTTTGCAAAAAATTTTTGATTGGTGAAGGATAGTGGTGCCAAAGTTGATCTCCTTCTTATGTTGCTCAGATTTTTTATTCAAAGGGACAAATTTGATTTTTGAAACCAGAGACTTATGATTTAATTCATCAATAAAAATTAATTTAACAGATCTGAAGAAATAGAATTGTTTGATCTTTAGTTTGGCTTTTTCCTACTCTTTGGGGGAGGGCTTTTTATTTTTCATTTGAATTTTGGAAATAATGGTGGGATACAGATCCAACAGTTGCATTTTTTATCCAGAAAATGCAGCCTTTTTTTCAATCCCTTCCTCTGCTACTCCTCAAGAGATTTGAGAATCTCTCTTTTGAACCCTCTTTTCCTTATAAGCCATTTTCTTCCCATGTCTTGGTAAGTTTGTAAAATCATCTCCTCCCATCTTTTTCCTTCCCATCCACATGCTTTGAGTGGGGTGAGGATTAAGAGGGATTCAATTCATTGTAGAAAATTTTCAGAATGGTGGGAGAATAATTGGCATTGCAGACAAAGGATGTATGTGGAAATAACAAGGGCTGAAACATGATGTTGCATTGCATAGATTCCCTCCCCCCCCAAAAAAAAAGAGGTAAAAGAAACCATCATTAGTCATTAGATGGTGCATAAAGATTGTATGAGAACCTTGCAAACTTCTGGTTTTTTTCATTCCAAATGCGCATGGCACCAAAAAAAGCCAGCTGTTTCTTAGCCAAGTGATTTTGGTGCCCTTTAAAGTGCCAGTTGGCGCATTGCCATTGCCAAGTTGGTTTGGGAATTGATCAAAGCTGGGTGCTTTTACCCACTAAATAAAAAAAAATATGAAAAACAACCATTGAAAGTGGAAGGGTGGGAGGCTGGTCATTTTTCTGCAAGCAGTTTTGATCTGGGCCAAGAAAAACTTGTTTGGGTGCAAAGGTTTTAAAACTGCAAGCCAAATCCAATCAAAACCCCTGGGTGCATGCCAATATAAAATTGGACAGGGGCCTAGATATGGTTTTTAGATCACATCATAAAAGTAGATGATCAACAAAAATAAAAAAATAAAAATATACCAGCTGATGATAATAACAGCAAAAAAAGGACATTAATGTGATGATCATCATTGAAACATGATGGGATGAAAAGAAAAAATTAACATAACTTATCTGGATCCTAACAGCAAAAATGAAAAAAAAAATTAAAATGGCCATGAGTCAGCCACACATACATACACACCAAAAAATCAACCCAAAAAACCAAAAAAAAAAACTTACTTAAAAATCACTTGAGTATCAGTGATATAAAAATAAAGATAAAAAAAAACTAAAACCTTAAAGAAAAATAAAAAAGCCAATCAGTCAAATGCATCAAAGAAATCCAACAAGTGATCAATTGCAAGGGGAAGGGGGAGGAGGAAAAGGAGGATTCAGGGGGCTTACCAGAAAAGCCTGACAGGGGAGGTGATGGTTGTGGTTGACAGTGGTTGAGTGGGATTGGAAAGGTGGAGGTGGATGCTGAGTGGGTGAGGCTGTCAAGGTGGGGGTGGTGGTTGTGTGTGTGAGGCTTTGAAGGTGGTGAGTGAGGTGGTTTGGTGAGGAGGGTGGGTTTTGTGAGGTCAAGGAAGGAGTGCACCATTGAGTGAGTATGCTGAGATGTATGGGTTGTAGTCATGAGGTGGAAGAAAGAGGCGGGTTGTTTGGTACGTGATGAAGTATAATGTGGAGGCTAGAGGAAGTATTTTTTTTTGATTTCCCACTACCATAAGCCAAATTGGCAAGAAGGCAATGATCTTTGTCAAACAAGTTCTCTTTTTGCTGCCAAATCCCCATCCAATTGAAAAAATATGAATTTTAACAAGACCCTGGAAGACCAGCGTGGAGCTAGATGAACTTCTTGTTGTTATCACAAACAGGTTTTGGTGCCATTTAATATCTAAAAAAACAGATAAAAAAGATTTGATCCGTTTTTTATCAAAGTGGTTTGAAAAGAAAGGAATCAATTGCCTTTTTTCCAATCAAAGCAGTGGTTGCCATCTAGCGCAGTTTTTTTACTCAAGGGTATAGTTGTTTCATCAAAAAAAACCAATGAACCAGGAAAGCCTTCAGTCTCTATCACTTCAGATATCTCCTTCAATTCTTTTTTTGTTGGCCAACAAAGGACTGAGCAATGGAAAGATAGGGTTGAAATCAGGACTATCTTTTTTTATAGGTCAATTGTTCCATTACAACCTGAGAATATATTTTCAAATCAATAAATTGCTTCTCCATTCCCATTTCCCGCAATCTAAAAAAGATCAACAGTCAGTAGAACAGCTTGATTGAATTGAAAATTTGTAGAATTTTCCTGGAAATGTGGTGGTCTTCAATCCTCTCCAATACTTTGGTGAATGAAGGCAACAGACTTTGGAACAGTTGGGGGATGCTTAAGTTGGGGAGGAGATGAAGCTTTTCCCTTTCATGAATAGGGTTGTGGGGAGTCTGCCTCCTTAAAACCATGTATTTATTTTTGAATAGAGAATTCAAAGCTAACCAAGTTTATTGCAAATTTGAGTGTGAATCAGAGTCAGATAATAATGAAAATTTCATTCAGAAATTTTGGTTTTTTTTCAACTTGCTGCCAGGAAGTTTGATTGGAAATGTTGATGAAAGACAGTGATGTGATAGGGGATGAGGAGATGATGATGGGATGTGTGTGAAGAAATGGAGATGAGATTTATATGAAGCAATGGAGATGGGATTAATAGGCATTTGCCAATGTGGAGGTGTGGAGGTGTGGAGGGGTCTTTTGCATGCAATGGATTGTGGATTGATGATCATGCATTGTAAAATTTTTTAAGAACCAGGAAACATATAACAGGCTGATTCATTTCATGATTTTTTATTCAGACCAGACATTCAAGGAAAAAAATATCTGGAAGAGGATTATGGACAGATAGGAATGAAAAAAAACAGAAGCTGAGAGTTCTACAATCTGGATTATGACTTCTAAGGAGATTGAGTAGAACTTTCAGATTGGGTTTCGCACAGGACTTATCCAACCAAGGTGTACCATTTACAGTTGAGGTTTCTAGAATTCAAACTGATTTTTAGTTGGATGCTTTTCTGGCCTTTGTGATTGGGTGTGTTGGTTATTGAATTCCAAGTGGAGAGAAGAGACAGTGTAGAGGCCATTCTGATCAGACTGAGTTAGGATGAGTGTTTCTTAAGAATTTTAGAGCAGGTTGAATGTTGATGGGAGATTTAGTGTGAAAGCTAAAGGAAACTCACACAACAAGCAACAACAGTAATGAAGAGAGTGAGAGTGAGAGACAGACACAAGACAAAAGCAACAGAAACCGTGACACATGAAAGACTAGAGAAATGAAGACCGGCCAGGTGAGAAATGGAACTGAGTTGGATCAACAACATACAATAGCACAAGGAGAAAATATCAACATTAATAAGTTGTGTATTTGTTGTCTGAAATCCACCATTTACATGAAACATGCCATTTTGAAATACACCAGTGAGGTGTATGTTTATTTCAGAGACTGTTGTTAAAATGGCAGGTTTGGTAAAAAGAAATGGTGGGTTTATAATTACAGGTTTGCTAACTTTGATACACCCTGTTATGTCAACTTTTATGACAAGTTGAGGGGGCCTTATGAGATAAATTAAGGGAAACAAGCTTAAAACATCAACCTTCCAAGAGCTGGAGATAAACTCAAAGGGCACTCTTTTAGGATGAGAGAAGAGACTGATCAGGCTTCATTCCTTGATTAGTCCTGGCTTTAATAGACTAGATAAAAGTAGGGTTGACAAGTGGTTGAGGATGTTGATGAATTAAAATATGATGATAATGAATAAAATAAGATGGCAATGAATAAAATATGATGATAATGAATAAAATATGATGATAATGAATGAAATATAATTATAATGAATAAAATATGATGATAATGAATTAAATAGGCACATTTTAAATTTGCAACCTTGCAACCCCCATTCACTACCAAAAACGGGTCGCGTGGCACGATTCACAACCAAAATGGGTCCCAAACCGTGCCTGCAACCCATTTTGGGTAGTGAATGGTGAATAAAAAAACAATTTTAACTTAAGAATTTATTTCATTTTATTATATATATATATATTTGATAGTTTTATTTTTAATTGAATTTCATCAATTAATTTATTTTTGATATATCTATCTATTTATTTATTCATTTCATCTTATTTAAATTTATTTATTTATATTATATATATATATATATATATATATATATATATATATATATATATATATATATATATATATATATATATATATATATATGTTATATTTATATTTTTAATTTAATGAATTGATTTATTATTTATAGATATTTTTTTTTATATTCATATTTTTAATTTAATGGATTAATTTATTTTCTATTTTTTTTTCTTTGTTTTTTTATTTATCTTTTATTTATTTATCCATTTTTTATTTTTTTATTAAAATAAAACAAAAAATAAGACAAAAAAAAATCAATATATATATATATATATATATATATATATATATATATATATATATATATATATATATTTATATCCATTTGGGACTCAGATGGTTTGCAATTTAACATTGGCCATAAAATATGATGAAAAAATAAGTTGAACCTGCCTTGATTTATCCTTTTGCACTACAGTACTGGGCAACAAATCTATAGCTTGAACTCTAGTACATTACTCTTCATAAAATGCCTTCACATTCTCCCAATCACCCAATAACAAGACCAGAATTTTTAGCGTTTTGATTTTTCAAGATAAAATATACAAGGAGCAAGTATCTGAATTAATTTTCAGGTTTGTCACTTTCTTATTCTTAACCCCTCCTTCATCCCCGAATATGATGTAAGAATTGCAATAATTCACTGGGATTTGGAATGCTGTTGTCCGCATGAGTAAGTTGTCTCAGTTTCCTACTAACAATAATTGTAAACCATGCCACCCCTGTTTCCCCAAAGTAGTGCCTGGCAACCTTAAACATTTCTTCATCAATCCTGTGGTCACCCGCTATGAGAGCAAAAGTATAGCTTTCTTCCTGAATTAATTTTTCAACCAGCTGCCCCTTATTGACGGTCCTATCTCTTATTGAAACAATAAGCTCGTGAACGTTCCTCGTGTTTTCGGATGATTGGAACTTAAAATTTTGGTTGGGTAGAATCATATGCGTCTGCAAGTATTTGACAAACATTTTATTGGCTTCGTTTGCACAAAAACCAATAGATTGAAATTAGGCCCCTTCTAGCTCCGTACGTCAATCAAACTACAACGGACTTACCATCGTTGTTATCCAAGGTGAATGCGGCGCCGTAATGTAGATCTTGGTAATCCAACGGCGAACGTAGACCTAAGCGGTTCATGATGGGTTTTCGGGATAGAAATTGGGGATTGAAGAAAGTCGTCAAAGTTGTGGCCCATCCCTTATCAAATCAATACTAGATCGCCTTCAAAAATTTTGATCATGTCTTCCTCCTACCTGCTTGTGAAGCAAAGTGGTTAACCGTCTCCCTGATCGCGCGGCCGTTCGCTCCATTCCTGACGCTCCGATCGCCATCCTCAGCTCGCAGGATGTCGAGTCCATGTTCTCCGGCCAGATTGAGACCCCGTACATCCGCATAGATACGTCGGACTTCTTCTAGACCGCGTCCAGTGATGATCCAAACATCATTCTTGGGGTCTGCAGCCAAATCATCCAACAACTGAATCGTGAAGGCAGGATCTTCCTCTCCCTCCCCATTCGACGTCAAAGTGCCCTATGAATACACTCCAGTCAGCAAAACTTCAACATGAGGCAATCCCGATCGTTCTAAGTAAGAATGATCCCCATGAGCTTACATCATGATCGAAAACAAGGAGCCTTTTTCCTCCTGAATGGTGATATCCAAGGCTACAGTCCCCCATTCTCTCCCATGCAGAAGGAAGGGAAGACACTGTTTTGCTGCCCTCCCAAAATTCATCAACAGCTTGGCAAGCTAGCCAAAGCTGGGCCAAAATCAATGGCTTTGTCAAATAAAAAATCATTGTGAGCGATCGAGACAACTATCACGATTGGCGGGGGTAAAGAGGTCCGCAACTTTCAACACTTGTATTTATCCTCTGTAGGGTGGTGTTCAAACTTTCCTTTAAGGACAAAATTCCGCGCAGGTGGCTTTCCCTGCGAATGAAATACTTGGTGAAACCGAAAAAATCATTACTATGGGCCCATCGCCCGCTCTAGCCTATCGAAAGTAACACAACTTCATAACACTTGGGCAGTTGTTTTATCTAAGCGTGGGAGTAGGGAGTGTCTGCTTCTGATGATCCTTATCCCATCCCGGGTCAAACAGCAGTAACAGGGTCAAACTCGGATTCAAGTATCCAAGTTCTTATTAAACCTAGAATTCCTGACACAGAGGTTCAGCAATTCGGTTACTTGGATCCGCGAAGAAGGAGGACAGCCCTGTGAGCGGAATGTGCTCGATATAGGCCGCCCTGGGAGTAAAGCAGGATTCAAGCCGCCCGATTCATAGGCGTTTTCCCTACATGAAAACCCGCACTCACGACACTGATGTGGAAGATTTATTGTCCCGGTCACCTGAGACAACATACACCTTCCATTCTAACCAGATTACACCCCGAATGGCGGAGTGTTTCACCTTTTGAAGGTGATTGACTAAAGGCCATGTATTCTGGGATGATACATAGGCAGCAATGACGGAAAGGTCTTCCCCGGCTCAGGCTGAGACATTGTCTAGAGAGACGGTAGTTTGGGACGAAATTGGAATGTCTCACCAATATTCGATAAGAGCAGTTGATCGATTTCTTCGCGAGGTAAAGAAAGACAACAGGCCATTGGGTGGATGCTCAATAATCTTTTCGGGGGACTTCCGTCAAATCCTGCCGGTGATACAAGGTGGTACACTAGAAGAACATGCAGACGCGTGTCTGAAATCAAGTACGCAGTACCGATAGTTAAAGCGTTTCAGCTTAAAATCAAGCGTGGAAATTTTTGGGTTGGTGTGTCTGTTGATCAAAATTATGATCACGATCTCAGCGACTGGTAAGATCGGAATCACTTCTATAGATTGACACACCTGATGACCAAAATTATAATCACGATCTCAGTGACTGGTAAGATCGGATCAACTTCTATAGCTGGACACCTAACGACTATCAAAATCGATTTTAATTTTGGGTTAATAAGCATGTTTTGTGCGTTAATCATATTCTTTTTATTAAAATTACTTGCAGGGGCAGGTTCCTCAAGATGAATGATAGAAGCAATGGGGAACCTGCTACTCGATTCAAAGAATATCTCCTTTAAATAGTTTTTAATTTTTGTGATTCATCCGCCCTACAATCTATGATGTCATCATGACAAAAAATGACTTATTCTCTTATGAAGTCATTGTCTTTCTCAAATTTTGATAAATTGATCATTTAACCTGCTAATAAATACTTGTTTATGACTATGATTTTAACACCCCCCCTCAATTTATTAAATCAATTACCGGTTTAAAGTTTATTTTACCTCTAAGATATTTGAATGTTTGTTCATTTAAAGTTTTGGTGAGGAGGTTGGCCATTATTTCTTTCATTGTACAACATTCTACTTTCACCTTTGAGGCTTTGAAAAGCTCCCTAATACAGTGATGATGAATTTTGATGTGCTTGGTTCTTGCATGAAAAATTTATTTTGAGGTGAGTTTAATTCTGCTTAAATTATCGGAATGAAGAATCACTGGTAAATTGTGTGTTACTTGTAAAAATTTAAGTCATTCAATGAGCCAAACGGCTTCTGGACCTGCTTCAGACTTTGATTTGTATTCAGCTTCAGTTTAAGACAGTGATATAGTTTGTTGTAATTTGGATCTCCAGTTTATTGGACCATTCATGAACATAAAGATGTATCCAGTAGTTGATTTTTGTGTTGATTCATCCCCTGTCAAATCTGCATATGAATGTCCATGTGGTATATCATAACTTTGATCAGCATGAAATAGCACCTTCTCTGGTGTGTATCCTATTCTTAAATTAATGATTCCTTTTAGATATCTCTTTAAGAATGTGAAAATAACATTTTTCCTCTGGGAATTGAACCCAGTTCTCCAATATGCATGGCAAGTGTACTATTGACTATACTAAAGACACTTGCTTCCCAGTAGTCAAGATATGCTTGTACAGGTCAATTACAAGATCAATTTGTGAGGACATAATGATGAATGAGTAACCAACTACAAGCATGCAGGGACCAAGGTCCTGAAGACTGCATGAAATCATTGATCATATCTCAAAAATCTTAGGACATGTAAAAATCCTTTCCAGTTATTTAATTATGGCTTATCCATATAAAAAGCTAAGATTCCTACAGCATTACTAAGATCCAGTCACACACATTGAGCTAAATAAAGTAGTGAAAAACTTCACTTTTATAAGGCAATTCTAGTTCTTTGAAAGTTATATGTCTTCTTTGGAGGCAGGCAAATAAGAGCAGGTTGTAGGTAAAGAGTTAGCAGCAGTTTTGATGTCTTCATGATTGAATGTTTTAAAAATTTTTTGATCCATATGTGTTTGATTTGTTGAGTATCTGGTTTTTGTTTTCTTTAATTGTATTCCCACTATAATTTTGGCTAAACCTAAATCTTCCATTTCCCATTTTTTTTAATTTCTGTTTTAACTTGTTTGATATTATCTCCTCTTACAATCATTTCATCCAAATGAACATATAAAAGAATGATTTGGGAGTCTTTTTGTCAAAGATATTAACATATGTGCAGGGAGATTGTTGAAATCCTATCCATTTTAAGTAATTTTACATGTCTTCATTCCCCATCTTGGGTGATTTTTGGAGTCCATAAATCACTTTATTTATTAAAAATACTTTATTTTCTCCTTCAAAAAAACTGTACGGTTGTTTGGGATATATTTCTTCATTTACATTTTCATTAAGAAAAGCATGAAGTGCATAAATTTGGTTCAATTACCATCCTTTCAAGACAGCTAAGGCAATTAATATTTGACAAGAAAAATGTTTTTCAGCTGGTGAAAAGTTTTCATGGTAGTCAACACCTTCAATTTTTGAACATCCTTTTGCAAAATATCTTGGTTTTTCTTTATGAAATTTCCATTTATGTCTCTTTGTTTCTACAAATCAATTTTCCTTTCATTACCTTTTTGGGAGTTGGACAATTGACTAATTTGAATACATTAATGATCTTCAATGGACCTATTTCTTTTGTGAAATATTACATACAATCAGGATCATCAGTAAAATCAGCAGCCTCATAAAATGAAATTTAATCTTCATTCTGAATAAAGTATGTCACTATATTTTATAATATCAAAAAGTTTTTTGATGATGATACTGAATTAGAATAGTTAATTCTTGGTAAATTTAAAAATTTTTCAGGAATTTGATAATTTGAGGTGTCATTGGATAAAGGTTGAATTCTGTTGTTAGGTTCAGGTGAGTTGTTGTTTGTAGTATTATTAGGAGCGCGTGGTGGTCCAAGAGTAAGGATGGGTTGTTCATTCTTAGATTTTGAATTGAATGAAGATTAGTTTGTCAATTCAATTTGTTCTGGAGGAAATATTGGTAATAGATCATTTCTTTGTTCATCTTCATTACTAATTTTTAATGGAAATTGATCTTCAACAAATTTCACATCACAGGAAATTATAATTTTATCCTCATCTGGTATAAAAATTTGATAATTTCTATTTTCATATGTGGATCCTAAAATTATTCCTTCTTGAGATATTTTACCAAATTTATTATCTCTAAGTTTTTGTCAAATCAATGTAGATCTCTTGCAACAAATGTACAAATATGGTCCAAATTTTGTTTGTATCCAATGCATAATTGATAAGGGGTTATAGTTGCATCTGTAAAAATTCTGTTTGTGAGATAAATAGCCATATGTACTGCATTCTCCCAAATTGGCATGGAAAACAACTATGTAGTATCAATGATCTGACTCTATGTAAATTTTTTTGATTGCTTCTTTCTGCTACTCTGTTTTTTTCAGGTGTATAGGATGCAACAATTTTTACTGAAACTCCTAATTGATTTAGTTATTTCATTGCATTACTTCTTGATAAATAAATTCAATTCCTCTGTTGTGGAAAAAAGAGAAAGTGGTAGTCCCCCAGTATTCCCTAAGTTTGGAAGTTAATGGTCCTAGCATCTGTAAGGATAAGGGTGTGCCCTTAAGAGAATGAGATAGAGAATAGAGTAAAACAAGATCATATTCCTTCCCTGCCTGTGTCTGTGGTTTTTATAATCTCCCTTCTTCCTCAACTAACCTAAGTACAAACACCACAATAGCCCAAAAACAAAAAGGAGAGAAACCCTAGAAACCATAACCCTAGCCTAACCCTAACCCGTATCCATATGGCCAAACCCTCCAGCCCCCATGCTGTTGCGCACATTTGGTTTGTACTTCTTATGAGGTGGCCCTCCACCACATCCTACTTGAAGCCCCTCAGTTCTTTGTATCCTCCCGGCAGGCTGCGTGATTTCTGTTGGCCCATGCTTGCGCCTGCCAGCCCTGCTCCTATAACCCCCAATCAGCCCGCTTTACCTTCCCAAAATAATTGCCCCCCAAACCTGGTTGGGCCGCCTCCATTCCTGGGTCCTAAAATTGCAAGTGGGTTGCGGCCCACCACATCTGCTTTTAGCCCAACCCAAGCCCGGCATGCTGAGCCCTGTAGCTTCTACTGCTGAGCCCGTAGTGGCTGCTGCTGAGCCTGCAAAGGCCACTGCTGAGCCCTCACACATCCCAAATTCTGAGCCTGACCTCCCTTATGATGAGCATGCTGTCTGAAACATGGTTCCACATCTAAGTATTTATAAAAACACCACAATTTCAATTTGAAAATTCATTATTTTATGCTTAGTTTTTCTTTCAGATTTAGCTAGCTATTTTTGTATAACTTCTAATACGTGAAATTTAAATATTCAAACTAACGGATAAACTTTCATATCAAATGTGTATTTATCAGTAAAAAGGAAATAATATGAATGAATTGATTCTGTTTGAGTTATTCCACTCAAATATAAATTAAAATTTTGAATTTTATAGAGATTTGTCTCCTTTTGCAATTCTGAGTTTACCTATGATTCATAGACATATTGCAATTATAATGTGGGAATGGATTGATGATTTTTGTTTTGAATATTCTTGCCTTTGTAATTCTTTTTTGAATTCCTATTTCAATGCATGCAAATTGATTAGGTATAGTTTCAACCAGTGTGTCAGGGTATAGTGATTATTTTTCTCTCACCTTTGGTGAGACTTTCAATTCAATGAGTTTCTTTTACAATTTTCCTCTGAGAAGTATTTTTCCTTTTATTTTGATTCTCCTTCTGAGAATTTTTTGACTATCTTGATTTTATATTGTAATAATATAAATCCAGCAATGGTATCTTTAGATAATTGAGGCACATAAATTGCATTATCAAATCTTATTTTATAATTTTTGAAATCTGTAATTCAGATATTACCAATAGCTTGTATTGGAAGAGTATTCGCTGTGCCAGCTAGTGTGACTGTAAGTCCTTAAATATTATTTTTAATTGAATTTGGATCAAAATAATTAAGATTTTTAAAAAAATTTTAGAGTTTCTCCAGTGTTGAAGATAACAAAATCTTCCTTTTTCATGGTTGACCAGAAAATCAGCTGTAATTTTTTGGTTGAGGAAAATCTATTTTAGTTGCTAGATTAGCTTGAGTTCAATTTTTCACTTGAAACCAGTCTGTAATATATCTAATTCCCATTGAAATTGAAGAATTTTCTTTTCTATTAATGCTTGACAAGTAGTTTCATTTCTTGCATGTCATAATGAGCTGGTTGTTGCCCAAAACAGTTATCCTTTGTGTATTAACTGCCTTTACCAGAGGATGCACCAGTGAAATTTGTTTCACCAGTTGATTTGATATTGGAAGCATTACTAGTTATAAAGAGGAAGAATCTATGTGTTTTGAGTAACTCTTCAAAAATTCTTTTATATGTTAGTTGTCAAAAAAAAATCTTGTAATCAATTGCTTTTCATTGTTTTATCTGGAATGAATCAACTCAAGTAAAGTATAAACTAAAGTTGAATCAATTTCAGGAGTTCCAAAAGCTTGTAAAAGCTGTGATTTAACTTACTCCAATTTGTTGATATGTTATGTAATAGAAATTTCTGTACCCTTTTTTAGTTTTATTAATTGTTTTTCAAGATCATAAATTTTTCTGCTAGCCGTTTTTACATGGAACTCTTTGATTTTATTCCATATTAAATTTGTATTATTATATTTAACGGGTGTTATGGATGTTTGAAAATTGGCATTGATTTGGGTTTACTTACAGGAATCTAATTGAATAAGAAGACAGGAAAAAAGAAGACATTTAATAGAAATATGGTAAGATGATGGATAGGCTTCTGAGATTTCAGAATCATGATATGGATATTTATCAAGGTCAATTGATTTTCAAGATTTGATGATTGCTTGTGCCCATGTAGTATTTTTGCTATTTTTTAATTTATTTCTCATAGTAATTTTTGATAATAGATTTAATATCTCTTGATTAATTAAAATTATCTGATGATTTGTGATGAATTACGACCAATAGGCTGAGGTAATTAAGTCAGAAATAAAGTTGGGAAAAAGAAGACAAAAAAGAATGATGAAAGGACAACAGAACTTAAAAAAATGAAAGATGACCAATGGGACTGGAAGAGGAGCGTTGAGAGGTGGCAGACATTGGTTGACTTGGAAGGGTGATCATGGAGAGGCTGAAAGCATTGAGGTTGAGAAGTTGAAGGATGAGTCATACAGAGGTCACAATGATTATGGAGGAGAAAATCTCACCATTCACAAGTTGAGATTGATGAGTCAATTGAGATTGATGCAACGACGGTTGTAGTCTGGGAAGAATGAGGTTGACAGAGGTCAACAGTCAAGAGATCTGAGAAGCTTGAGGTTTAGAGGAACAATGAGAAGGAGAGAGACAAAAACAGATGAAACAGAGGTGATGAAGAAACCACAAATGAATGAAAAAGAGAAGAGACAATGATCCAGAAAAACCAGCATGAATACAAGAAAAAAAGAATCACAGAAACAGAGGAGAGGACATGGTTTCCTCAGTTGAGAGGTGCTCTCTCAGGGAGACTGAGGATTACGTAGTCTAATGCTTGCGCGCAACAAGAAGTCCAGGTGACACTTCACAAAAAGTCCAGGTGAAACTTCAACAATCCCCATGACTTGAGCAAGTTTTGATTATGGAAAATTGTTGAGTTTGAGCTGAGGTTTGAGGATCTGCAAGAAGGCCAAGATGGCGGGTTTTGCTACTGCTTTAGTCAAAGGATTGGCCAACATGTATTTGGTGGTTATGAGTTTGATCTTCAGATTGCCAAGTGCTAGTTCCTCCAGCAGAACTTTGGTCTTGAGGTCCATATGCCTAGTCTTGGCATTGGAACCAAATTGATTGAGCTTGTCCTCAAGCCCCTTGTTGTTGATGAAGTTATTTGTGAAGGGGATGGAGATGTTGAACACCTGGTGTTTGAGCCATCTTCCCTCCAGGAAGGAGTCCAGGAGGGGGTTGAGTTTGGCCTCTGTTTAGGAGTAAGTGATGTTGCATTGTTTGAAACTCTCCCAAGAGATGATTGAACCAAATGAGAATCCCAGATACCCAGATTGAGACTTCCTTGACATGGGATCCTTACCCCAGGAGGAGTCTCTGTAGAAAACCAGAGGTTTGGCAGAACCGCTGTATCTCAGGGTGAGTCTCATATCCCTGGTAGCCTTCAGGTACTGCCAAATTCTTTTTAGTTCCTTCCAGTGAGTCAGGCCAGGTTTGTTCTGAAACCCCGCAAGGCTTGAGACCAAAAAACTGAGGTCCAGACAGGTCCAAGATTCAATATAATTCATAAGGCCCACCCCTGAGCGGTAGTTGATATTGAGGCGTTTGAAATATTTGAAATCCTTTTCCAATGCTTCCGTGAGTTGAAGATGAGATTTTAGAGGAGTTTGAATGCTTCTTACGTCCGCCAGGCCAAGTTCTTTCAAGCCATGAGCTATTCGCTTTGGTTGGCTAAGCAGGATGGAGTTGCTGGTCCGTTCAAACTTCATTCCTAAGATGGTGTCAGGGGCATGGCACTTGGAGTTCTTGAATTTTTCATTGAATTTTATTTCAAAATCAAAGCCGTTGCCTACAAGGATGAGATAGTCAACGTGGAAGAATATGAAGGACTTTCTGTCCATTGATTTATAAATGCAAGGGTTGCTGTTGGATTCCTCAAAGCCCGTTGACTTGATCCAGCTTTTAAGAGCATGGCACCAGTTCTTTGGGGCTTGTTTCAATCCGTAGAGGCTCTTCTTGAGTCTGAGGTATTTGCACTGCCAATCAGAGACGTTGGGTGTTTTGATGATCACTTCCTTGTCAATGGGATCGTGGAGAAAGGCAGCTTTGACATTGAATTGTTTGATCTCAAGATTGTACTTTAGGGCGAGTTGGAGGATGGCCTTGAGAGATGAAATTTTGCCCATGGGGGAAAAGTTTTCTCCAAAGTTGAGCCAATTAATCTGATTGTAGCCCCGCACGCACACTCTTGCCTTGAAAATTAGAAAATTGTAGTGGCAGTTGTTTTTGATTTTGAAGACCCAAGTGGTCTCAAGTGGATTGATAGGTTAAGGCCCATTGTATTCTTCCCATACCTCCAGATCCTTGCATTGGTCCAGCTCTTTCTGTATTGCTTGTTTCCATTTCTCTGCCTCTTCATAGGTGATAACCTTGAAGTATGTTTTGGGCTCAAAGTAGTGGTGGAAGCCATAGCGTTGTGGAGTCTTGAAGTTTTCCTGATTTGGAAGGAGTCAAGGAGGAGTGGGTTCAGTCTGAATTTCAAGAACAGGGCAAGGTTGTGGAGTGTGACTTTCCGGGGATGGATTATTTGAGACCTTGGAGTCACTATCTTCTGGGGGGTTTGAGTCAGATTAGTCCAACAGGGGTTCCAGCATCTCTCTGTATTTGGTTAAATTCCTGTCAAGAGGAGGCGCCAAGACGGAGGATTTTTCTCCAGTGATGATGGATGGTTGTTTTGGTTGTCTGGATTGTTAATTTTGAATCCATCAATTGAAAAATCTAGATCTGAACATGACTCCCCAGTCTGTCCGTGGCAATCTGTTGAAGATTCATCAAATTGGACATGTTTGCTTAAAATGATGGAGCCATTAGGACAGAGAATTCTGTAGGTGCAGAATTTGGGATTGTATCCAATAAGCCTTCCTTCTAGACCCTTTGGATGAATTTTTCCCCCCTGGTTCTAAGATGGTTGAGGTAGATGACTGAGATCCCCAGTGGTTTGAAGTAAGAAAGGGGAAGAGAACTGCCATGCATGGTTTCCCAAGGCAATTGGCGGCTACCCTTCTGGGAAATCTGATTTAGAGCGATACAACACACTTTGAGTATCTCCAACCCGGACCTCTTGGGTATGTTGGAGGAGCTGATAGATGAATGCACACTTTTGACAATTTTCCTATTGGCCCTTTCAGCCCTACCATTGTGCTTGGGATGGTAGGGTTCGGAAATAAGCTGTTTGCACAATACCCCTTTGAGGAAAGTGGAGAGTTTGCTGTTAGTGAATTTGGATCCTCCGTCAGAGCAGACTTTTCAGGGGTAGAAACCCAGTTTAGATTTCTGTTTTTTTATAATTTCTATGAGGGTATTTGAGGTGTCTTCCTTGCTGGAAAGGGGAATCCCACTTAAGTAGACCAAGACGTTGTCCACAATTGTTAGGATGTAATTTTCGCGTCTGTGTGACTTGGGTTTGATTGGCGCAAAAAGGTCAAGATGTATTTGTTAAAAGTGTTTTGAAGAAAGAGTAGCCTGTTCCTTGAACAAAGACTTAGTTATCTTACAGAGTGCGCAGTCCTTACAGAATAAATCATCTTTTTCAAGCTTGAGGTCTGGTATTTCTTTAAGTCTGCTGGTGGAAGCTTGTCCAAGGGCAAGGTGAAGATTCCAAGTGGATTTGGTGAGGTTTTTGAGAGTGAACAGGTAGAAGTTTTTCTGTCCAATATTCTTGGGATTTTTGACAATAAACAGATTCTTGAGAATTCCGCCTTCCATGAGACAGTGGGTATTGCGGAAGAGTTGGAACTTTCCTTGAGATGATTTCAGGGAGCAGCCCTTGGCAATCAGATAGCCGGGGCTTATCAGATTGACCACTATATAGGGAACAAACAGGCAGTTTTTGAGAACAATTTTCTGGTGTTTCCAGGCTAGTTTGACTGTTCCTGTGCCTTTGATAGGAAGGTTGGCGCCTTCTTTCCCAGTTGAGATGTGTTCTCCATTTTTGGATTTGGTCAAATTGGAGAATAACCTTTTTTCATTGAAGAAATGCGCTGATGCCCCGCTATCTATCAGTATGTTTTTCAGCTTGCTACTATTGCAGAGCAAGCTGCAAAAGTAATAGAAATAAAATAATAATAAATAATAATAAAATTACCCAAAGAAGGAGTAGGAAAACCATAAATATTATTTCAGAAATGGATTCTCCATCCAAAATTAGGTAGGGTCACTCACTGACCCCACCCTTGAAATCCAACTCCTTATATTTTTAGATAATTAAGGAAAGAAAGACCAAAATACCAAATTACCACTATTGAACTTTTTGGCCAAAAAAATATTTCACATGTACTGTCATGTATAGTTTTCACACCTAAAATTCAGTCAGAATTGAGGTGTTGTGTATATTTTAGGAGTTACAGACAGAAATGTGTTCTGTCACAATTCCCGCACGCAGCTGCAGCAGCCAATGCACCCGCGCTTGGCTGAGCTACAGCTCTGTCACTCTTTCAAAGCCGTGTACGCAGCCCTGGGCCTCTGAAAAGTACCCAGCCGCGGGAATATGGGTTGAAAAAGTGACAGGCGGCCTGAGAAACCTAGGTACCGCGTAAACATGCTACAACCTACACGGAACATTCTACATATGTAATAAATAAACCTGTGGATAGTAGATAGTCTAAAAATACATAAAATTATATAAAAATACTGAAATAACCTTTATACCTATTTTTTATTAAATATAATTCAAAGTACCAAAAATGTCGAAAATAAGATAATGACTACTTCTAAAAATATTTTAAAATACTTTAATATACTATTATGGAAATTTCTAGAAATTTTTTTTTTTTTGACATACTAACAAAACTGATGATCTAAAAATATCACATGAATACCCATGACTTATATTTTTAAGTAATTATTTTAGTAAATCAACTGAATTTCGAAAATAAGGAGTAAAATCAATATCATGACTTTACTCCAATTATTTAATACATAATGAGAACTAACCTGACATCAGAGTATCCGTAAGAATGTCTGTTAAAATAACTATTAACTTACTGGGAACATTTACTAAGGATAATTAATTAAATAATAAATAAAAAGGAAAGATTAGTGTTATTCACACGTCCAAACATCAATTATAAATTAGAATTATTCCCATACCCTGTGGAATAAGCTGCTACCCGTGTTACAGCACCAAGAACACGTGACAGGCTACCACTGGTTACCCTGCTAGCCTCAGTGTCCATCCCTTCGAGCCCCTGTACCCCTCAGAAGGAAGGTATTAGGACTCCAAAAGCTATAAATAAAGAGCTCTTTTGAGGATATTGATACCCAGATACCCAGTTATATTTCCATCCAGACACCGTGCCAAGGTAATCAAATACTTATAAGAGATAATCAAGTGATTTATGGATCAGTCTGATTAATAATATCCGTCCCCACCCTTTTTATCAATTTAAACTGCTGAACAACCTTATAACCCCAGTATACAGGTTTAACCCATCAGTGCACGTCCCAAACAGGTACCCAAAGGATTTAATAATATACTAATGAGTCTTATTATCCTTTCTCTGTCGTGGAAGCGTGTTTACAAAGCCCTGCCACTCCACTGTGTATTTTATATACATATTATCTTTAGGCAAAATATCCTTTAAACTAAAGGGCCCAAAGTAACCAGGCCTACGTGTTTTCATACTGAATTCCCTGAAGAGAGGTGTTAAAGATCCCCAATATAATTGCGGCCCCTCAATAAAAAAAAATATTTAATAATCAATTTATCTATATTGATTTATATTAATAAACCATATCCAAACCAATTAACCTTGCAATAAGCTTTGTCCAAATATTTTATGGACTTTTGCTGCATTTATTGAATAATATATTTATTTTTTATTTTATCACCTCTGTTAGCTAAAGGATAGAAAGGGTCTTGGCATCCAGGAGGCTGACAATGTTCTGGCTTGAGACTCTTTTGGATTTGATCCACTTTGTGATGAACGCGTGGTAGTGATCTGACTTGGATTTTGTATTTTGCTTCTCTTTCCATTTAGCTTGGTTTTCCCTCCACCATTCTGGGGCTTTGTCTGGGTGAAGATGAAAAAATTTGCTTTCCTGGTGGTTCTTATCTTTTTTAGGGTTATGGTAGCCTTCTACCCACCGGTTTCCTGATTGAGATTTGAATTTGTTCTTGCTCAATACAAGGGCAGTCTTGGTGATTGAGGTGGTTTTGTTGGAGGACTCCGCCCTTACTTTGTTATTTTATTGAATGAGATGGTTGCATAAAAAGTTGACTGCTATGGTCTTGTCAGAATTCATCAATTGGTGCTTGAGATTGTGGAGTGCGAGGGGAAATTTGAAGAGGATGAGGTAGGCCAAGATGTCCTGAGGGAGATCAATGCCAATATTTCTCATTTTCTCAAATGAAGTTTTGATTTTTTTAACAAAGTGGGTGATGTCTTCTTCTTTAAAGGAGATGTGGAGAAACTCATTGAAGATCCAGGCTTGATTGGATGCTTCAGATGAGGAGTACTGTTCCTTGATTTCCTGCCAAATGGCTGTAGCAGAGTGGATGTTGGTGGCCATGATGATGTTGTTGTGTGTCACTGAGTCAACCTTAGATATGAGGAAGAGTTGGATTTCATTTTTATCCAGTTGAAGAAGTTGATTGGAGCCGTATTCAAGGGTAGCCAGCACGCCTCTGAGTCTAAGAAGTCCTTTCATCTTGTCACACCAGATGCCTTAGTTATCCTCTGAGAGTAAGGGGATGGTTTCCAGGGCGTTTTTGAGCACCGCCTGTTGGAATCCATTGCCAGAGAAGTTGCTAGAGCATTGCATTGCGGATCCCTCTGTTGGTTGTATTGGAGGGCCTTTTTGCTTTTAAACGTAAAATGATCTGATGATTTGAGATGAATTACAACCAACAGGCTGAGGTTATTAAGTCAGACACACAGTTGTGAAAAAGAAGACACAACAGAATGATGAAAGGACAAAAGGACTGAAAAAGATGAAAGATGACCAATGGGACTGGCAGAGAAGCTTTAAGAGGTGGCAGATGTAGGTTGAATTTGCAGGGTGATCATGGAGAGGCTGAGAGCATTGAGGTTGAGAAGCTGAAGGATGAGTCAGAAAGAGGTCACAATGATGATGGAGGAGCAACTCTCACCATTCAAAAGTTGAGATTGATGAGTCAATTGAGATTGATGCAACAAGGGTTGTAGTCTGGGAAGCATGAGGTTGACAGAGGTCAACAGTTGAGAGATCTGAGAAGCTTGAGGTTGAGAGGAACAATGAGAAGGAGAGAGAAAAAAAGATATGAGAAAGAGGCAATGAAGAAACCAAAAATGAATGAAAAAGAGAAGAGACAATGATCCAGAAAAATCAGCATGAATACAAGAAAAAAAGAATCACAGAAACAGAGGAAAGGACGTGGTGTCCTCAGGTGAGAGGGGTTCTCTGCGGGAGACTGGGGATTATGTAATCTTATGCTTGCGCGCAACAAGAAGTCCAGGTGACACTTCACAAGAAGTCCAGGTGACACTTCAACATTAATTTGAAGTATTTTCTTTGTAGCTTTGGGATCTTGATTAAAGGAATCTGTAATCTGTTTGCAATTAAATGGCCCTGTTATAAATATAGTTTGATTTGTTTGAGTAATTACTGTAGGTAAAGCTGTTCTGGGTACTGGACTAGCAATTGGAGATGTATTTAATGGTGACATTTCAAATATGTTTGCTTGCTACCATGTAAATTTTTGGTTTGATGTTTCCAATGACCAAAATTATGAGAAAAATCTCATTCAATTTCAATCTTAGATCAAATTCTATAGCTGGACACAACTCATGACAAAAGGTATGATCAAATTCCCACTGACTGGCAAGATTGGATCAAATTCTATAGCTTGACACCTAAAAAAGTGGCAGGTTCCCCAAAATGAATAATAGGAGAAATTTTAATTTGAAAATAGGTTTTTTTGAGTTAATACAAAAAAAAACAACACCTGATGGCCAAAATCATTATTAAAATCTCAGTTACTGGTAAGATTGGATCAAATTCTATATCTGGAAACCTAAAACATATTACAAGCAATAATATTCTTTCTGCTAATGAGCATTTTTTTGTTTTAATGATATCCTTTTGATTAAAATGACTTACAGCGGCATGTTCCCCAGAATGAATGATATAAGCAATGTGAAACCTGTTACTGAACTCAAAGAGAATCTCCTTTAAATAGTTTTCAATTTTTTTGATTCATCTGTCCTACAATTCATGATTTCATCTTGAAAAAAATGACATTATTCTCTTACAAAATCATTGTCTTTCTCAAATTTTAATAAATTGGTCATTTACCATGCTAATTAATAATTTTTTATCAATATGATTTCAATAAAACTTGCAATTAGATAACAGTGGGAAAAATGAAATTTCAAAGAAAAATTTGGACTAAACAAGGTGGCTGCTTGATTTGGTGGAATGCTGTCTGCAGAATTCAAATTGTGGTTTTATATATTTCAAATTGCAAGCAGTCTTTGTGCACAAAACTTCTGCGGAATGGAAACAGAAAATAGTTGCGTATGTATTCTTGGACATGCAAAAAATGTGTGTGTACAGGAGTGTCATAGAGATAGGTCATTTTTTTTATCAAAGGATGATGGTAAGAGGATCAAATTCTGATGAGATGATTTGGGCTTGAGTTCAGAAGGATGGTCTGAGAGGTGAGAAATTGAGCAAATTGGGTAGAGGAGGGTCAATTGAGAGTATCTAAGGTCCTCCCAGCCAACTTAGATGGATCAATTGCGGTGCTCATCCTCAAGCTAAAGTCAGATCCAGAGGAGGAGCAATTGATTGATGCAAATAGGTACAAGTTCCAAGATTCTATGCTTGATTGTGAGCCTAATGAGCCAAGTTTTGAATCTGATTATTATTGCGGTTGTGGTATGGAGTCTAAGGGGTTTTATGAAGATTCTAAAGGTGGTGGATGTTTGAAGATCTTGATTCAAGTTTTGATCACTCAGACAGTAAAACCAGCTGGATGGATGATGATCTAATTTTGTTTCTTATGCTCCTCCTGCAATCATGATGGATTGCTGAGCGGGATTGAAGGATTGAAACTGCTCTAGTATCAGTTTTGAGAAGTCAAAGGATTGGATACATTCAAGATCACTCAAGTGTTTAGCTTTATTAAAGAAAGATATTAATTTCAAAAAAGACGTGCAGGGGTGGATGATGATGGGAGAAGAGATGATATTGAGTGGTGAAGAGATCATGAAACATACCTGGGAGATCTTTTATTTAATATTTTTTTAGGATTATTTGATGGATGGATTGGATGTTGGTCTTTGAGAGGGTGGAGGAACAATATTTTGCATTCAATTCCTTTCCAGAAACTGGATAGAATTTGAATTGATGACTTATCCATAGACACACAAGAATTGGTGCCAGCATAAATAATAAATGCAATCAATCCATCAGGTTTTCTGCTGCATTTTTTGAGAATAAAGAAATATTCATGTGTGATGCTATTTCAAAACCTGAACCTAGCCAAAGGACTCTCCAAAAGCACAAGTTTATTGGTATTGCCTTCCAGGCCTATGTACTTCAAGTTTTAGTTCACATTAAGTGTTTTCCAGGGGTGGAAGGGCTTATGTAATCCACAGGCAGCAGGAGGCAGAGGGAGTGAGTGCACCTGGACCAAAGTTTGTTCTTTCCAGCTCAAATTCTAGCCCATCAAATATTTTGTGAATGGACCACACTTGGTTCTCTGACAGTAAAAATACTTTTACCTGGCCTACTATGTGAGGTTGACCACACTTGAGTCTCCAGAAGTCTAATTTCTACTCCGCCAAACAATATGGGAGTGCATTGCACTGGCCAAAGTAAAACTACAACCATACAAGAGTGTATTACCTCCTGAGCCTGCCCTAGGATGAAATTGACACTATAAAAAGTTTTTAAATTAGTCCACCCTCACAACTAGGGTACTTCATTGGGGTGGAATGAACCTAGCTCTTCATTCACTAGGGTTTATGGTTTAGGATTTCAGAAATTTGGCTCTAGATGTGTGAATATTTGAATTATCAAAGATTCTTGACTATCATGGGACCAATTTGAGTGAAGTTGGTATTAAAAAGAATGTATCCAAATTTTTAACAAAGGATAGCGTCATTGGAAGTTTTTGAGGGGGATTTGACCACAGATTTTTCCTAAGTGAAAATATATGGGTGTTGAGTGAAGGGCAACCTGAATTCTTTCATGCTGTCACAGAGACTTTGGAAAGCAAATCTCTGGGACTTTTCTTTCTATATGGAAAAGGATTCTGTGGAAAAACATCCCTGTTGAATACCATCCTGGCATGGTGAAAGGCTTAATTGGCAAGGAGCCTTGAATTATCATCCTCTGTCCTTGAAGCATAAATTTTGAGAAATTCTTGGATGGCAAATGATGGAAAATTCAGATTTGTGGATTGCACTGGATGTGAAACTCAAAATGTTTTGCAACTGGCTGTTATTGGACTCTCAATCTGGCAAGCTTCTCCATGTGAAGCTAATAGTTTGGGATGAAATTGTGATGGATCATCAATTTTCCATAAAGGCTGTCTATGACTTCTTGCAAGAATTGAAAAGGGACCACAACTGTTTGGTGGGTGCACAGTAGTGTTTTTGGGAGAATTCTTTCAAGTCTTGCTGGTCATACAACGCAGATCCCTACAAAATCAAGAAAATGCATTGTTGAAGTCAAGTCCTCCATACAAGGATTTAACCAAGTTTAGCTTGAAAAAAAATATGCAGTTGGAGGACAGCAGCAGCTTGTCCCATGCAATGAATACTTCAATATATGCAAAGTGGTTGCTGGATGAGGGAGAAGGTCTATTAAAATTGGCTTATTATGGCTTTATAAAAATAAGAATACTAACAGCCTTTGTCCATCATTTCTGCGGAGAAGTGTGGCAAAAGGAACTGAACTAAGTATTCTCTGATCCACATCAAATGTGTATGTACAGGGGGTTTGTTGAGGCTGGCAAATTTTTGAGCAAATGTGCCATTGTCACACCATTAAACAAATATGCAGAGAGCCTTCATGCAGATTTTATGCAGTTAATTCCCTTCTAAAAGCTTGATAGTTTTTCCTTTGATGGATTTCCCAACAAAACCAAAGAATCAGTACCAGCAGAAATCCTTATTGCAATTAACCCACCTGTATTTCCTCACCATATATTGAGAATTGAGTAATATTCATGCATGATGCTGTTGAATAATCTGAATATATTGAAAGGCCTCTTGAATTGGAACAGGTTATCAATCTTTTATCTAAAACCTGTTGAGTCAAATGAACTGAGGATGGGCAGAGAAATAGTAGCGGGCAGAAAGATAAATTATCATTTTGAGAAAAATAGGGAATGTAGATGATGAAAAAACAAGAAGCATGATGATTAACACAATACTTAGCTGAGGATAGGCAGAGAAAGAGTAGCAGACAGAAAGATGAGGAAGGAAATCTTTATGAGCAACTCAATCTCTGTACTCAGGTAATAGACATTCAATGAGTGTCAAAATCAATTGTGAAATACATGAGGTGTGACATTTGGGAGATGTAAAACAGGTTTTCATCACTGTATGGGAGAGAAGCTTGAGAGACACATTTGATATAAGAAGTAGAGGTGAGATATGAAACAAGGACCATAGAAGTAGAGTGTGGGAAATTGACATGACAGGATAAGGGAAACATAGAAGGAAAAAGACACAGAAAGCATGAAAGTAACTTGAGAGTGTGTGTTCTCCAACACCCCCCCTTGCTGATCAAATCATGAGAGACCAAGTCAACAGAAATGGGATTGTAGGAGAAAACGCTGAAGAGCTTTTGTAAGCATGTTGGTAACCATTTCCAAGGTTGAGACGCAACTGACACAGAAAATTTGACTTTTGATGCACTCACGGATGAAATGGTGCCAAGCTTCAATGTGTTTTGTTCTATCATGATGTTATGGGTTTTTTGAAAGTGCTTCCACTTCACTGTTATCAACATAGAAAGGAAAGGTGGATGAGTCTTGAAGCTTGAGTTTGCATAGAATTTTGAAAAGCCAGAGACCTTCCTTGCAGGCATCAGACAAAGCTTTGGATTCAGCCTCTGTGCTGGATAGAAAAACAGTTGGTTTCCCTTTGATCTCCACAATATTGTGATGGTTCCCAAGCAGAAGGTTTAAACGGAGTTAGATAATTGATCTTCAATACTTTCAGCCCAGTTGGAATCAGCATAGCCTGAAAGATTGAAGGCTTGGCCCCCAAGATCTAAACATAGGGTGCAAGTGGTGCGTAGATAGTGAATAATCAAGATGGCAGCATTCCAATGAGTCAAAAATGGATCTTGGAGAAATTTGAAGGATTAAGAGGCTAAAAAGAACCTGAATTTCAGTTGTTGATTAATAACCTCAGAAGAAAATAAAGAACACAGGATTATGATAGTTCACCTAAAAAGAACCAGACAGACTCTGGTGTAGAGAGTTTGAGAAAAGATAGAGAAAAGAGAAGGAATGGAAACAGCAGTGATGAAATGGAGTTAGTTGACTCAGGCCAGGTTGGAAATGGATTAGGTTGGTAGAGTAGCGCAATTGAGTGTAGCGGTGATTCTGATAAGTGGAGGAATCCGGATTAGTTGGTTGGGTGATTGTTTAGTTGAATTGACTGTGGTGCTTACCTGACTCAGAAGCCTGGGGTCAGAGGTGCAATCTTTTGGTTGAACAAAGTGAAAATTCCCCAGGATCTGAGCCAGGAGAACTCCTTTACAGAGGAACCGACTTGGGTTTGAAGTACTTGCAGCGGATCTAGAGCAAGGAGTTGGAGATGAGGTGAGGAGCCGCAAACAGGAATAGTGGGTCTAGCATGAGGATTCAATGAAATAGATGAGACAAAAACAAAGATGGAATAAAATAAATAAAGAAACATTGAGAGAACAAAAAAAAATAAAAATAAAAAATAAAATGGAAATGATTTGAGCATATATCCCAGAACAGAAAGACATGGATAATGGAGCTTCTTCAAAATTGATAAAATCCGTTGAATGAAAACTCAATTTCAGGACTGGTGCATTGAGAAACCCAGAGGAGAGACCCAATGAGTTGATTTTATTGGGGAGGAGCGTCTTTGCAACTGGATGACCAAGGGGTGAGAAGATTACCTCCCTTTATTTCCTTAAAATTTAATTGAAACACGCTATTCTTGAGTCCCTTAAGAAGTTTTGGGTCATTCTTGCTTGGATTTTTTACTGCTTTTCTTCTAGAGCTTCATAAAACAAATTGCTTTGTTTTGTATAGCCACCCACAATTATCTGGTACCCTTCAAGCGCTTGATTGCAGAGAGTTGGGCGGTTCATTGAGAACCTGAATGCTGTTTGGGATTGACTTTATCTTTCCTAATCTTCTGCTGACAACCAGAGTTATTAGCTTTTGGGTGTTGCTACTTAAAACTGCCTTGTTCTAATGAACTGTTAAAAAAATTTAAACTTATTTGTTCAAGTCTTTTCCCGCACCATCTTGCCTCAGATAGTGTTGTCTTTGATTGCTACTGAATACTTACAAACTCATCCCCTCCATTGATTAATTATTTAAAAGCCACTGGATCTCAATTCAGGTTACATTTAATTTTTTTTGGTAACTCTTAGGAGGGCAGCATAAACAGCAACTTTCCGCTCCACAGAAATGCCTCTGGATCAGCATTGTTTGAAGGTCTTCTGGGCAGGTATTGAAACAGAAACCTTGGGATTTATATTCCCAATCACGTTTGGAATTGACTTCAAAATATGATCTGCTTTTATTTTTTTTATTTTTTTTTCTCTTTCTCTTTTCTCAGATCTGATCTGTGGAGGCAAATTATCTCAAAAGTAAGTCCTCCCAATTGTGCACCGCTTGGGCAAGATTCTTGTTGTTTTTTGTGAAACCCTACTCTTGCCACACTTGTGAGCTACTTTGGAAATCTGCTCTTAAAATCCAATAGGAACTCTGTGGTCCAAAATGGCATCCTCTTGTACTCCCACCACCTCTTTTTGACCCAAGATGGTCAAGATCAAGCCTCATAACAAGAACTTAGGGTTCAATGGTGTAAATTTTGAACTTTTCTTGGACTCCTACTAGATGGCAGCTGAATTTTATGGGGTAATTGAATGCAATATGGCCTACCAGTCAAGATTCTTCATCTCCTCTGATGAATTCATGGAAGTAATTGAGTCATTTGAAGGATTCAAAACCCATAACTGGAAACTTCTAAGGGAAGGAATGTAAGAATATTGGGGGAAAATAGTTATAGCCCAATTTAATTTGCAGGAACTGGACAATATTGTAGCCCAGCGGACCTCCAATTGTTGTGTCTCTTCAGCCTCTGACTATCAGTCTTTCAGAAAGTCATGGAATCTATCCAAAATTATCTTATCCAAAACAAACACATCAATAAAGTGGACAAATTTTGAGTGCGGTTTTCCCAATATTTTTTGGTAGCACTGCGGGAAAGAATTAGGGATGGATTGGTGAAATCTGGGTCAATGATCACCACCAGGGATAATCAATTCAAACTCCCTACTTTCCTTGTCCTTAGGGGTACTGTGGATGAAGTTATGAAATGTAAAACTGCTTTTATTTTTGAGAAGCCTACAACCACTGAACCAGTCCATGCTCCTTCTTTCAAAGAGTCAAACAATATCATCATTAAGATTGAGGCAGATTGCAGGCCTAAAGTGGATCCTCAGTTCACCCAGGAACCTACTACCATGGACAAAATCACCAAGATACTTTGAGCTTTTGAGAGCAAAATTTATCAAAATATTTCCTCCCTTACTACTCTCAAACCCTCTACTTCTTTCCCTAAATCTAATCTGGTCTGCTACCACTGTTATAGGGAAGGTCATGGAACTGGGCAATGCCTTGAGCTCTAGAAAGACAGGGAGGAAAATTTGGTGGAGCAAAAGGGGAACAATTTATTTCTTGCTAATAGTGATCTAATCACTTTTGATTCATCTTTTCCTATTTGCCATGTGGTGGCCTCTTATCAGCCACCACCTTTTATGAAGGCATCCTTGGCTTCTTAAAATTTTCAATCCTCCTGTGGTACTCTTCAAACTTGGTAGCCACCAGCTATCACCTCCTCCTCACTTGCTGAAGACTATCAATATGATCTGGCTATGAAAAGACATGATGAACCTAAACCTCATAAAGCTCCTTCTTTGCCAAGTTAAATTCTTTGAGAACAGGTTAAATATCAATCCTCACCTGAGCCTCCTTCATCCATTGTAAGAGACATGGAGGTGGAAAAGGATCCACTTGTGGAGAGGTTTCCAGATCACGCTGATCCTCCTCCTTCATCTAAATCACCTCAACCTTCTGATCCCACACTAGTTGCTGCATCACCTGATCATCCTCCCTCCATCCAGCCCAAAGTTTGATTTGAGAAGGGAATCTCAAAGGATCACCCAAATCCTGTGGAAGGGGTATTAAAGAAAATCTATGATATTAAAATTCTTGATCTATCTGTGGCTGAACTCCCATTTATCTCTCAATCTTTTGATGAAGGAATGAAGAAATGGGTCTCTTGTTGACATGTGGAGATTGGTCCTGAAGAATTAAAGGTCTCCTCTGGCACTTTGATGGAGGACTCTGGAGGAAAATTTCCTTCCTCAGATTCAAAAGTTCACTCCTGTCCTCTTGTTTTTCTTCCTTTTTATCTTGGTGATTCAGCTAAAACTGTTTCTCCTCTTGTGGATTCTGGATCTCAGCTCAACTTAATTTTGTATTCTATGGCCTGTAAGCTCAAACTCAGTCCTAGGGTCAGCTTCAATTCAGTGGTTTATGGGATAGGGAATCTATCTTGTGAATTGTTTGTTATTGCCAAATATTTACAAGTCAGAATTGGTCAAAATATTGTTGGAACTTGTCATTTTTGGATCACTCTTTTGGAAGTTCTGATGATCTTGGGTTGACCTTTCTTTATGGATGTTGGTTCTACCCTGATGTTTTCAGATTAATTTGGGGAGAGAATTCTCCTCCCTGATGCTGATGGTAGAAAAATTGAAGTTACTCTCTGTTCCTTGGATTCTGGTCATTTGGAAAGAGATTTCCCTGTTCATACTTCTAAATCATCTTTAAAGGGAAAGCAGAAGGATAATTTAAATTCATATCATTTTTTATGGGAATAGTTTATCCTACTAATAGTTGTAGTTCTTCTCAGCCTCAAACTTAAACCAAAGGATCAACTCTCATCCCTCAGGCTTATTCTAACTTTCCAACCATTTAATTATGGTGGATGCTATAATACACTAAGCAACCAATTGTTCTTAGGTGTGATGTTTTGGGGTAAAACGCCCAAAACAGATAATGAAGACTTTTCCCATTAACAATTACAATATTGTGCAAGAGACACACTGTGCACACCAACTCAGCCCATATTCTAATCATTCTTTCCTAATCTAGATAGTATAAAAAATCAAAAACATGTTAAAATAGAACTTTCCAAAGATATCTCTTCTCTCTCTGGATCTGTTATGTCTTCTTTTCCTTGTACTCTTAGAAATGATCAACCTTCTCTTGGTTCTGGTTTGAATCTCCACTATGAGTTTAAAATAGATCCTGATATTGATTCTGCTCTTGGTGGTTTTGGTATGGAGGAATATGGGCTCCAGTAGAGGCCATTTGGGGTAGAAGTAAGTCCCCCCAATTGTGCGCCGCCAGGGCAATCTTCCACCATCATTTTTGAAACCCTAACATGTGCCACACATGGAGCAACCTTTTATCTCCTGGTTCTCCCTTGATGGAAAAGGCACCCTAAAAGTATATTGTGGAACATCCAACATGGAAAATTTTGGAACTTGGTGTCGGTTTTTGTAATCAAGTCTCACTGGTCAACTCTTGGAGCAAACAAGAACTTCTCTCTTTTGCTACAAAGTATAAACCAGTTGCTAAAAATTTCCAACCAGTTAACCAGTCTATGCCTCTCAACCTCAATCCTCCTCTTATGCGTCCTCCCTTATCTGTTGATCCTTACTGTGGTCTCTCTCAATCTCTTCCTGGTCCCTTTGTGCCCAATGGTTGTATCACTGAAGAACATCTGAAGATGG
Organism: Puccinia polysora; assembly: GCA_025617555.3. Taxonomy (NCBI): domain Eukaryota; kingdom Fungi; phylum Basidiomycota; class Pucciniomycetes; order Pucciniales; family Pucciniaceae; genus Puccinia; species Puccinia polysora. The sequence continues at coordinate 28,435,977 of CM062616.1, forward strand.
TCAACTTTGGTCCAGATGGATGGCTTCTTCCTGATGAGTTAAATTTGATAAAAAATTTCTTATCTCCAATGGAAAAATCTATTGCTTTCTGTGAAGAAGAGAGGGGTCTCTTGAATGAATCCTATGGCCTCCCCTATATCATCCCGCTAGTAGAACATGATCCTTGAAAAAGAAATAGATCCCAATACCTGCTGCTGAATTCAATGAATTTATCAAGTTGGTTTTCAAACAAGTTTGTACTGGTATATACAAAAATTTAACCTCTAGCAATTCCAGCCCTTTCTTCTGTGTCCTCAAGATTAATGGTAAACTTAGAATGGTTCATGATCTCCAAACTCTTAATAAAGTTACTATTAAATACTCTTGTATCCCTCCTGCTAATGAGCAATTTGTTGAATCCTTCTCTGGGAGAGCTTTCAATGGTCTAGGGGAAATTATGGGTGGTAACAAAAAACAATCCTTACATCCTATTTCTTTCCCTCTAACTACTTTAGATATTCCTCTTGGTTGATTCCAAATTAATTGATTCCCTCAAAGAGCCACCAATTTGGTTGTAGTCTATCAGGCTCAGATGATGTGGATCCTCCAGGATGAAATCCTTGATCATTGTGGTATCTTTATTTACAATGGTGGAATCAAAGGTCCAGTTTCTGAATATTATAATGAGCTCTTACCTTGGCACTCAGGAAGTTGTTGTTTTATCTGGGAATATGCTACTAATTTGGAAAGAATTCTTTTTCCAATTGATGATTCTGGTCTTGATGTCTCTGGATCAAAATTGGCCGCTTGTGTCCCTGCTCTGGAAATTGTTGGTCATGTGGTCTGCAAGGAAGGAAGAAGGATGGCACCAGCCAAAGTCAGCAATATCATCTCTTGGCCCACTGCAATCAATCCTACTGAGACAAGAGGTTTTCTAGGTGTTGTAACTTATGTTAGAATCTTTGTCCCATCTCTATCAAAAATTGGTTCACCCCTGCTTTGTCTAACCAGGAAAGACAATGAATGGATTTGGACCCAAGAGGGTGAAAATTCTTTTCAGTTTCTTAAAATGATTGTAGGCAAGGACATAGTTTTGAAAAAGATCTCTTATGAACCTCAATCTGGCAAGATCAAGCTGGCTGTTGATTCTATTTATCAATCTGTTGGGGCCATCCTTACTCAGGAAGATGAAAATGGTTGGGACTTTCCTGCTCTTTATGAATCTTTGTTATTTTAAGATGTAGAATCCAGATACTCTCAGCCCAAACTGGAAATCTGTGGTGTGGCTCAAATGATAAAGAAACTCCAGAACGTCCTCTGGGGTCAACATTTTGAATTAAAATTCAATGCTCCTTCCATCATTGAAATGATCAACTCTCCCAGCCTTCCAAATGCTCCTATGACTTTTTGGGTGGCCTTTATCCAGCTTTTCTATTTTTATATTGTTCAAAGTCCTGGAAAATATTTCACCATGCCTGATGGTTTATCTTGAAGTACTCTTGGAGATGACAAATCTGATGTTGGAATGGATTTTGATGAGGAAGAAACTTTAATCCATCCTGTCTTCTCCTTCTCCTCTTAAGATTATTCTGGCTTTCAAAATTAGTTCAGGCTTATACTAGAGCAGTAAATTGTAACTCTCCAAAAACCTACTTATCTCTCTGCTAAAGAATTTCAATCTCTTAAAAAAAAGTCCTCTAATTTCTTTCTACAAGGCTATAGGCTTATGAAAAGAGGGAATCCTTGGGCTTTTGTTTATTTTACTATCCTTCCAAACAAGATTATATCCTTGAAAGTCTCCATGAAGGGCTAGGTCATCATGGGGAAACTAAAACTTATTGAAGATTATCCAAATGATTCTGGTGGCCATCTCTGAAGAAATCTGTCTCTCAATGTTTCAAGATTTGTGAATTTTGGCAGAAAGGTGACCTTAGACGTGCAGCTGAAATTAATTATCCTACTGGGGAGTCCACTGTCTTTGGAAGCATTGCTATGGAGGTGGTTCATATTAAGGCAGTTGGTACTAAGTCTCTCATTGGGGCTAGAGATGATTTTTCTCAATGGGTTGAAGCAAAATTTCTTAAGAATATTAGCTCTGAATCAGTGGCAGATCTCCTTATTGAGACTTGGACAATGCTTTATGGCTTGGCTCAATCTTACTCTACTGATGGAGGCTCTGAACTTGGTGGGAAACTTTCTGAAATGATCCAATCTCTCCCTGGACAATATAGAGTCACTACTCCTTATTATCCAGAAGGCCAAGGAATGGTGGAACAAGGCCACGCTCTGTTGAAGGCTGCAATTGTTAAGCTTTCTGGTGAAAGTGGAAAGAATTTTTGCACTTTCCTTCCTCTTGTTCTTTTCTCTGATTGAATCTCAACCAAATGGACTACTGGCTAATCACCCTATGAAATCGTCTTTGGTCAAAGAGAAGTTCTTCCTTTGGATCTTGAAATGGAATCTTTCTTGGGTATCTCTTGGGAAGAGGTGTCCTAAACTACTGATCTATTAGTTTCTAGATCCAAGGAACTGGAGAAAAGTGAACATGTTTGTGATTAAGCTTACCAGGATATGATGGAACAACCCTTGCAATACCAATCTTTAATCAGATCCTCCTGCCCGCCCATCCCCCCTCATCACCAGCGGCCGTCAGAGCTTCCACAAGTTGCCATCATCCTCCTCTCCCAATGTTCAACACCATCCAATCACTACCTGTCCTATCCAATCACTTGCGGCCACACGTCACTTTGTCAACATCTGATAAGCCCGGGGGTGGTTGCTTGCATCAATTGCAAGCTGCCATCCATCTATCAACCTCCACATCCAACGGAATGCAAGCTGTTGCTTGCGTCTGTTGGAGTTGTTGCAAGCGCTTGATCAACCATCTTGCTCTTATCCTCCTCCTCTTGATCATGCAACAGCGGTCTCCATCACTAACCCGCAACTTCTGTTGCATAATTTCATCCTCCACCTGCTACCGCTCATCTGTTGACTAGCAGGTGTCAATCCTCCGCCTGCTACCTCTCATCTGTTGACTCGCATGTGTCCATCCTCTTACCGCTACCATCAATAAAGTGGGCTGGTCTCTTCTTTCATCTTGATTCACCTGTTCCCCATCATTTCAAAATTTGTTTTTTTTTTAAAAAAATCACTTTCATTGGTAGTCATCTCTTGTAAGTAATGTACAGGGATCTTTTATAAAAAACTAGTGGTTCTCCCCTATCTGTTTGGACATCATCACCAGCTATTATCAAATAATCCATCCTATCATCATCATCTGAAAAATCCATCCGTGGGGGTCCCACCCTTGTCTGAGAATCCTTATCCTGGGTATATCTTTTGATTTCACCTTGATCCTTTGAGCCTCCATACTCAATCCTTTGATCCGCCTTCTGTGAACTGATCCTGATTGCCAACCAATAGCCTTGATGGTTGAAGAAGAATTCATTGGGTTGAATCTTTGAGTGTTTTAAGCCACTCCATTGATCCCTTTCTGCGACTGCTTTGGTTCTGATCATTAATTTTATGGTCTTTCTGGAACCAGTCATGTGTGGCTGAGAGGTTTATTTAAGTTTGAAACCTGAGGTGTTAAAACTCCCTTTATTTCCTTCAAGTTGAATCAAACCATGCTATTCTTGAGTCCCTTGGGAATTGTTGGGTCATTCTTGTTTGGATTTTTTACTGCTTTGCTTCTAGAGCTTCATAAAACAGGTTGCTTTATTTTGTATAGCCACCCACATTTAACTGGTACCCTTCAAGTGCTTGATTGCAGAGAGTTGGGCGGTTTATTGAGAACCTGAAGGTTGTTTGGGATTGATTTTATCTTTCCTAATCTTCTGCTGACAAAAAGAGTTATTAGCTTGTGGGCATTGTTACTGAAAACTGCCTTGTTCTATTCAACTATGAACAAAATTTAAACTTATTTGTCCAAGTCTTTTCCCGCACCATCTTTCCTCAGATAGTGTTGTCTTCCATTGCTACTGAATACCTACAAACTCATCCCTTCCATTGATTAATTATTTACAATCCACTGGATCTTGATTGTGTTTAAATTTAATTTTTTTTGTAACTCTTAGGAGTCTTAGGAGGGCAGCATAAACAGCACCTTTCCACTCCACAGGTCTACCTCCGGCTCAGCACCATTTGCTCTTTTGCAACAGTTGGGTTAGGTAGTGTCTGTCTTTGAGGTGGCTTGAGTGCAGGGATTGAAGCAAGCGGAAAGGTCAGATCAATTGGAAAAACCAAATTTTTGAATGAACAATGATTGAAATTGACGTATGGAAAAGAAGAGTCACTGAAAAGAAATTCATGGGACTTCACCACTGATTTTCTCAACAGATCCAACAGTCAATACCTGTTTCCTTGACTGGGGTATGTCAGAAGGATGGGGGGCTTTGCTTTGTTTTCAAATTTGGTGCAATTGGCCTCTGGAAAATCATGCCACTTGAGGCAACCAAAGGGATGAAGATAGTTTGTAGAGTTTCTTTTTTTCAAAGGATGAAGTTGGGGGATCTGAATTGCTGTGGGGCCTTGCACAGGTATGAGTTGAAGAAGACAAGTGAATGCATCAGGGCATCAACCCAGAAAGACTTTGGTAGGTTGGAAGAGCTCAGGGATGATCAAATCAGGTTATTGGGAGTTCAATTAGATCTTTTGGAAACACCATTAAGTTGAGGAGGATTATGAGGTCCTGGATTGTGTATGATGCCTTTCATAGCAAGAAATTCTTCAATCACTTTGTTGATGTATTTGCCCCCTTTATATGTATGCACAGGGAGGAGATTTTAATTATTCAATTTATTTTTCTCCTCAAGCTGATCCTATTTCCTCAGTTGTTTCTCCATTCATTTCTCTTCATGCTTTGTCTCTGTTGTGCCTATTTTGGTTGAATTGGACTTGTGCTTCCTCCTTCTTGGGCTTGATGGGACTCTTTTGTCTATAGAGGTCAACCGGGTCCTTTCTTTGATCACCTTTCTTCTTCAGTGGACTATCTCTCTTCAAAATCTCCTTGACTTTGTTGACTCCTTGCCACAACTTGATTGCAACTGAAGAACCCAAGGGACTGTAGGTCCTCAAAAGTCTTCCAACTCTACATCTAGCTTCACCTGAAACGGCAGCTCACTCCCACATATCAATCCTTGTCTTGGTCAGATCAGTCACAGAAATCCTAAGAATTCAGAGCCTGAGCTCCCTAAATCATCTTCTGCACTGCTCTTCTGATCATCACACTTTCAAGGCGGTCTCTTACCTTTCTTTATCTCTTTGCTTCAGATGCTATCTACCTTGTTCTTCTAAGTCTTTCTATAGGCCATTATCCTGCCTGAAGATTCAATTTTTGTGTTGGTGTCCATTCCTGTTATTCTTGCATCTTTTTCTTATTGTCTTTTGTTCTGTGTTGAGACTCATCTGTTATCTTCTCATGCAAATGATCCTGGTCCAGAATTACCAGAATTCTTTCACCTTTTCAGGGTTAAAAGCCAAAGGTCTCCAACACCTCAACCAATATGGCTCCTTCATCTGAATCACTTGGACCAGGCGGAGAAAGCAACTTCAAGGCACTGGCTCTCAAATCCCTGATGGAATCCAAGCCAATTCTTGCTGAAACCAATTATGCAGTCTGGAGGATGAAGATGGAACATTTTTTCAAGATGCGTGGTATCCTCAATCTATTCAACTCATCTAAACCTCTAGAGATCATTCTGGACAATGATGAGATGGCCGGCTATCTAATGTTGAAACTCCACCTGTCAACTCATACTAACATGATCACACAAAAAAACAAAGACTCATCAAAACTGATCTAGATGGCTGCCAAGGACCACTTTGCTTCTAATCACCACCAACAGGGCTTGCATGTTTTTCAACTTTTTGCATCTAGGTTTTGACCAAAATTACATAGAAAGATTTATTACGGCTGGGAAGCAACACCTGGGCAAACTCAACAAAGTTGGAATTGATCTTCCATTAGACATTGTCGGCTGCCTCATATTTTTCAAACACCCGGATTCTCTCAAAACCATTCAATTGCAGATCATGCACTCAGGATCTGATCTAATGTTAACCCTGGTTCCCAATCACCTAGTGCAACATTGGAATGAATTGCAATCCAAAAATCAAGAATCCTCTGACATGGCTACTGCTTTTCACCAAGAAACCAATCAAGATTCAAACACTCCTTGGTGTAAAAATGGCAAACACAATCCTCTATTCAAGTCTCATCCACCTTCCTCATGCTGGTTAGAATTCCCTCATCTCCGTCCAGAACTTCCCCCCAATAAGGCCAAACGTGGTGTCAATAAGAATGAAGAAGCACACTAATATTCATTCTTCTGTGCCCTCAAACACAACAGACAAATTTACAAGAATTTTTTCATACTTGACAGCGGATTTTCCATCCACATGTTCAGAGTTAAGTCTCTATTCAAAGACCTGTCCATTCAATTGGGGGAAGAAAAGATCAAAACTGGGAAGAAAGGAAATGGCTTAACTATACAAGGAATGGGAACTGCTCACATCTCCACCAAGAACAACTTCATATCCCTTGAGAACTTGGCCTGGTTCCCAGAAGCTACTGTTCATCTCATCTCAATGGGTGCATTACTGAAGAAGGGATGCAGCTGCCTATCAGTAAACTCCAAGCCATTGACCCCAACTTTCACTGTCAAACTCAAAGGAAAACAAATCCTAGAAGGGCTGACTCAAAAAAATGTCCTAATAATGAACAACTTGTCTCCTCTCAATAACAGATGCTGCTACCTGAATCTTTCCAAAGTCTTGGATCTTCATAAGAAACTAGGTTATGCTAACCTGGGAAGGATCAAAAAACACATGGGGTACAAAATTAACCAAAACATCAAGAACAACTTTGAATGTGTGTTGTGTAAAAACTCAAAAATCACCAGGTCTCCCTTCAACCACTCTCAATCACCTGAAAACCAAGTATTCAATTGAATTCATATGTATCTGATGGGTACTATGAATCCCACAAACAAAGTTGGTATGAGATACTTGCTCACAGTCATTGATAACAAATCCAGATATCTGTCCAGTTTCCCCCTACCCTCTAAAAATGCTGCAGTTGCTACCATTATGTTCATTATTGAAAACCAAGCTAAGAAACTAGGCTAATATCAAATTAAAGTTATCACTGATGGTGGTGGTGAATTTGTGAATGTGTCTTTATCATCCTACTTCAAGTGAAAATTGATCAACCATCTCATTAGCAAACCCTATCATCCCCAGCACAAAGGCAAGGCTGAAGGGCTAAAATAACCATAATAGAGTATGTCAGATCTACTTTGAGTGAATCCTCTATTCCTAAAAGCTACATGCACATAGGCATTCAGTCATGCTGCTTTGCTTTAAGCCACATACCCACAGGTAAAGGTGAAAAAAACCCAAGGGAACTGATGCACAATACCAAAATCCCTGCTGACTACCTCAAACCCCTGGGATAAAAAGCTACATACCTCATCCCTGAACTAAAGGTTGTATCTAAACTGGCCAATGAAGGTGCAGAAGGCATACTAATAGTTCAAAAACATCAGTTGTTTTCTTACAAACTTATCTCCAATACCGGGAAAATTGTTGAAACCAAACACGTCAAGTTTCTGAAATCAAACGTCTCAAAAATGGCTGTAACTGACAACCTTGACACTGTTACTACCAATAATTCCACCAGAAAATCACCACAAACTCCCTCAACCACTGCTTTCAAATCCGTCTCAACAATTGAAGATGAGGAATCTTTCTTGACCAACAATATCAGCTCATCCTCTTCCAAATCCAACAATTCCAATTTAACCATTCAAAACTCTCTACAAACACGGTTAAGATATCAAAGTTTGATTAAAGCACCAGAAAGGTACGGATACTACCACTACAACTATATTCCTTCCAACATCCTTAAGGCCCTTGAGCTTTCAAAATAGGTTCCCTCCATTGAAAAGGAACTCAAAACTGCCAAAGAGCTAGACTTATGGAAAGAAGCAGACAAGGCCACGGTAATCAACCCACTAGAAATCACCTGGAATTTTAGGCGGAAGCAAGACCTTCATACTGGGGAAATCACCCTCAAGTCCAGAGTCTGCATCCAAGGGTTCAACCAAAGGTACAGCATTGATTAGATTGATACCTTTGCGCCGACTGGGAAAACAGCATCTCTGCAAACCCTTCTTGCCTACTCCGTTGACAAAAACCTAACCATTCTCCAATTTGACCTCAAGGGAGCCTTTCTCCATGCACCTCTTGGAAAGGATTTTTACATTAAGACTCCAGTTGACTCAAAAACAACCTGCAAATTCCTAAAGCTGAAGAAGTTGCTGTACAGCCGAAAGCAAGCTCCCCTGAATTGGTATAAGACGCTGGTCAACCGGATAAAGAACAAAAACTTCAATGAAAGCAACTATGACCCCTGTTTGTACCTCCTCAAAGACTCAGCTACCAGCCTATTCTTCCACCTCAACAACTTGGTTGTCACTGGCAATGTCAAGTGGTTCAAAAACATCTTCTTAGACAGATTCAAAGACTCCTTGGCTGACAAGGTTGAAACTCTTGTGGGTATGAAAGTGGACAGAGGCAATGATTTCATTAGCCTGTCTCTACCCAACCACATTAAGAAACAATTTGAAGAATTGCAGCTTAACAATGCTAAAACCTGAAACAACCCTTGCACAGCTGGACTACACTTGCTACCAGCAAAAAAAGAAGGAATAGCCAATTTCAAAGAACTCAACATCAATTGCCAGTCTCCCATAGCACAACTCAATTTTATTGCTAACGTAGCCAGGCCCAAAATCAGCTTTGCTGTTTCAAGTCTGGTGAGGTTCTCCAAAAGTCCCAGTATTAAACACTGGAATGAATTCATTCAAGTGTTGCGGTAACTGCTGAAAACCATTGAATTCAAACTAACTATCAGAAGCAGATCTTGGCCCATCACCTTGAGATGTACAGCAATGCCACCTGGGGTGACAACCCAGATTCTTGCTTATCTAAGTATGGCCTTATCTGTCTTTTCAAAGGAAGTCCAATATACTGGACAAGCCGTTGACAACGCACAATAGCTCACTCCTTGACTGAGTTGGAATGCAAATAATTATCAACCTGCCACCTGGAAGGAAAATGAATGCATCACTTGTTAAGCAAACTCTGGCGCAAGCCATTGGATCCTCCCATGCACCTCATTGACAAAAAGGGATTAAAAGACAAATTAAAAAAGTTTGGCACAAAGTATCATGCAAAACACATTGATATCAAGTTAAAGAGCCTACGCAACCATCTTAGCAACAGAACCATCAAAATTCAACTCATTGCATCTCAAGACATATTAGCAGATGCCTTGACCAAAGCTTCAAGTAACTCCTCTGTAAAACAACTGGTTGAGTATGCTAACTACCAAACTCTCTTGATGCAGAGTTGAGTGGGCTTGTTAATTAATTGATTCATTCTTTCTCCTCACTCTTCTCCTATTTCCTCAGTTGTTTCTCCTTTCATTTCTCCTCATGCTTTATCTCTGTTGTGCCTCTTTTGATCAAACTCAACTTGCGCTTCCTCCATCTGGCGCTTGACGCGCTCCCAAAACGCTATAAGGGACTTGATGAGACTCTGTTGTCTATAGACCTCAACCCCATCCTTTCTTCAATCACCGCCATTCTTAAGTCAATTCTCTCTCTTCAAAATATCCTTGACTTTGTCAACTCCTTGCCACGACTCAATTGCAACTGAAGAACCCAAAGAACTGTAGTTCCTCAAACCTCTTCCAACTTTACACCAAGCTTCACCTGTAACTGCAACTCAATCCCACAGATCAATCCTTGTCTTGGTTGGATCAGTCACAGGCGTCCTAAGAATCCAGAGCCAGAGCTCCGTAAATCATCTTCTGCACTGCTCTTCTGCTCATCAAAATTTCAAGGCAGTCTCTTACATTTCTTTATCTCTTTGATTCAGATTCTATCTACCTTGTTCTGCTAAGTCTGTATATATTCCATAATCCTGCCGGAAGACTCAATCTTTGTGTTGGTGTCCATTCCTGTTATTCTTGCATCTTTTTCTTATTGTGTTTTCTTCCGTGTTGACCCTCTTCTGTTATCTTCTCATGCCAATTAGCCTGGTCCATAATTACTAAAATTGTTTCACCTTTTCAGGAGATTCAATGTTGATATTGACTTCCAAAGAGATAAATCAATATTTTGGTGCACAGGAGGGCATTGGACTTGAGGTTCATGGGATAGGCAAGCAATTTTTTGGAGAAATTTTTAATAAATTTAATAAAATAATTGTAAACTTCTCTTGATTGAGTCTCAAAACTACAAACATCAGAATGAATGATTCCACATAAACAAGTGGATCTGTGACTGAATTGTGTATGGAAGGGTAGTCTTGAGATTATTGATTTTATACACTTTTTGCACTGTTGGACCTCAAGCTTGTTGAAAGTTTTGGGGGAAATGTTCTGGGATTTGAGCGCTTTTTTCAGTGACTTCAGATTCAGATGCAAAGGTCTGCTGTGATAACCAAACTGGTGTTTATTTATAGACACAGAGGAAAGTAGGCTCAACACTGGACATTTGACTTGGAGCCACTCAACAGTGGTTAGAACTCCGCAGTACAATAGGCTCCAGAGGAGCGCGTTGGCGGATGGTCTAATCCAGGGTACAAAGTCAGGGGGTCAGCATTGGTGTGGGGCGCCCTTTTGGCGGCACAATAAGCCAGAGATTTTTCCTTTTTTTACAAAAAACAGGGGCAACATAACTTCCCCTCCGCAACTATGGAGTTTCAAGTGCAGAAGCATTTGATTGAGTCTAAGTAGTAGAGAATAGGCCAATTATGGATTACGCACTGAGGTTTTTGGAGTATGGGGAAATCTACACTGAAGATGAGGTGGCGGCATGGGGATCATTGGGGATTGGTAGTAATGTTGCTTGCAGGATTGGCAGTGATCCACTAACAAAGATTGATCAGGATCTGTTGTTAGTTATGCATTGCTGCAACTCAACTGTTAGGGAAGATTGGCAACATGATCACCAAACATACTGAAAGTCATTAGATCCGTTAAAGGATTGGACTATTGGTAACAAGGATCAGTGCAGAATGCAAGGAGGCAGTTAAAGGAGGGGTCTTTCTTTTGTAGTATACATTCTTTTGGGGAATAGTTCATTTTTGGAGTTTTATATAAATAAGGACAAAATTTACCTTACAGGGGAGGAGGAAGGGACTATTGATCAGGAAAAAGGAAAGAATTTATAAAAGAATCAGAATATTGTTGGAGATGATTGGAGTATACTACCATAGAGGGCATACAATAAAGGAGTTTTTCTATTATTTTCTTTGCTTTGAACAGCGTGATTACCAGCTTGAGTGCTTGAAGTCTTAATGAGGAAATAGCTCAAGTGCCAAGCTTTTTGTGGATTCCGCATTTTTTATTTACTATTACTTCATTGTGAGTTAGCTTTAGTGGTTACCATCAAGGGCGGGATAGTTTTTTGGATAACACAATAGGGGTTGTGGGTGATTCTTAAAATGCTGCAGGCCGTAGTAACTTTCCTTGCGGAAGCCAATTATATTTAAATTTTCAGAGGTAAAGGAGGGTAACTCTAGGGCTTTGGGCTTTCTAGAACTTGGAGGAGGTTTTCGTGGAGAATTTCAAAGAACAAAAAATCTCTTTCCACAAATTGTGGTCTGACTGGTAAAGTCCTTTTCTCTTTTTAAACCTGAATTTTTCTCTTTTTTTACCCTCAATATGTCAATGAAGATTGGAGATTACAAGGCCGGTATGGGCATCTCCCTTCCTACCCACTGACAGGCACCATCCAGAAGTGCACTAACCCATCAAAATACTCCGCGTCAGACCACAAGTCTGATTGTGCCTCCACCAAGGGCCACCACTGGTGGAAGATCAACGTATGCTGTGCCAGAGTTTCTGGAGGATCAGCTGGGTAGCCCAGAAAATATTAGGCCAACAAAATATCCCGCTGTGAGTTATTGTCCAAAGGATGTCCACCAGTTCCTGGAACGGTTTTTGAAGGCATCCAACAGTGAAGGCCCAAATTACATAGACCAGGTTAGGCCAATATTCAATTTCATTCAAGACAAGGAAGATCTGGCGGATGTGGAGGATATGAAGGTTTATATTGAATGGAATTGGGAGAAGTTTCAGAGGGAAATAGTGGAGAAATGGGGGTCACAAGCGCAGCCGTAACAAGAAGTGGATCTTGAGTGTCTCGCAAGGGAAGGAGATGTTTCCTCAAGGATTTTATTTGGTGTGTACTGTTCCTCATTCAATTGCATTCTTAAGTACCTAGTCCGCAAAGAGATTTTGGCGGAGCATACTGGTTCAGTAAAGGGAACCTTCATGTGGGGGTTTAGCTCAGAGTTGCGCTGAAGTTTCAATAGAAAGCTATACACCATGGGATTAATTTGCAGGTCGCAGGACGGAGAAGTAACCCTACTCCCGGGAATGAAAGACATTTGGGCAGAGGTTTTTGGCAAGTTGGAACTGGGGGAACTTATTGAGGAAAAACCAAAGGGTCCAGTAAGGGGGGATGTGCAGGTGAAGAAGGTAAAGGGACCGGCAATGCCAAAAGAAACTGCAGAAATGACAGATATGTTTAAAAAGATGCGTCTTTTCTGGGAGAAAGCTATTGCAAAGCCAGCCCAAAAAGCTCTGGAACCACCAAAAGTGACAAAAATGCATGCGCCAACTCAGGCACCATTGAGGGAGCCACCAAGGAGCAAAGGCAAGCCTCACTTCTTCCAATGCTACTACTGTTGGGAAGATGGCCATCTTAAAAGGTTGTGTAAAGACCTGGGTGGGGATGTGCGGAGTAAAATAGTCAAGAAGGGTGGAAGGGAGTGTTTTTACCCTTCAGAAGAAGCTATACCAGAATTGCTGGATCAACCTTCACCAAGAGATCAGGCTTGAGCCGCGGAGGGGGGAAAGAAGGAGGCAACAACCTTGGCGGGGTACGCATTTCCTCTAACTTGGAAAACCCCCATATATTTGGCGGAGGTTAGGGCTGTCCCCTCCAAAAAGAGGAGAACGGACATCAATGGTCCTACCCCTGCAAAAACTCCAGAGAAGTTGGTGGTAGTAAAAACAGGGGGATCTTGCAGGAGGGCTGGAGAAGTAGCAAGGAGGATTTGCGGAATGGATCACCCTGTTTCTGTCACACTTTGAGCAGAAGGGTTATTGTCTTCCTACTTTGACATAATATTTTTCTTCAAGTACCATCTACCTCAGTCCATAAGCGTGACAAACTAGAAGCACAACATCAATGGTTCCTTCCGGTTATCAACTCTGGCTTGCATAACAACCTTCCATTCTTGGAGACTGACTCAGCATCCACTTGCAAACCTTGCAGGCAACTCTACCTTGGTTGAATATCCATTTGTGTTCCACCCTTTTCACCCTGGGTATCAATAACCCTTGGGTTCCCATTTCCGGCCCCATTTTATTGCTAGTTTGCACTCACACTAGTTAAACCATCTCAACTGTATAGTTCAAAAATGGACTAGTCCCTTACCCTGCATAACCTATACCTTCATATTTGCATTGCTTTTGACGTCATTCCCTCATGTCCCAACCTTTACATTCCAATACATTTGTCCCCTATTGTCTTGCACTTAGGCTAAGACCTTGGAAAAAATTCATACTTTCATTTAATTTTGTACTCTTTCCATGTCATTCATTGCCTAACTGCTTGGAACTGTAGTTGACCATCCATCAGGTTGTATCTAGTCATCTTGTATTACCTTATAAAGGCTATTCTGTTTTCCTGAGGATTGTCTCCTAAGTTAGTTAATTTCATACGTTCTTGAATTTGCTAAATCCAGTCATCAGATTGGGCTTGGGTTTGGTTTCCTTCCATTGGAACATTCATCCCTGTTTCTGTGTGTTAAGTTACTCCACCATAAGTTTGCACTTTGCAGTTAGCCCTTGCTACCTTGCACTTACCCTTTCACTCAGCTTTCCTTTTGCGCTCAAAATCATCTAAGATTGCCCTATAGTATGTGGGGTGGTCGTGTGACAGTTTCCCTAACTTTGAAAGAGCTGGCGGAAATCTCACCAGTGATGGCAGAGGAGATGATTGCTGTCTTTAAGCAGTTTACGGGGGGTAAGGAGGAAAACTCAAAACCCAAGGAAGAGGCAAAGTTTGGTTCTCTCAATGTGTGGGCAGGCTTTCTAGGAGCAAGCAGAACTATTATGTGCCTGTTGGTCTATGTAGAAATGCAGATCAGAGGAAACAGTGTTGGGAAATGCTCAATAGTGGCTCAATGGTGAATTTCCTCCCATTGAAGTTGGCAACTGACACAGGGTTGGTCAGGCACAAGGAAAATATTGGGTTGAAGACTTTGGGAGGTTTCAAATTTGTGGTTGAAGGGGTAGTGGAGAAAGATATGACGGAGGTGGCTAAGGTGTTTGCTCTGCTGTTCATTTGTTATTAAGCAGGTCGGAGTTCATACTTGGTAGGCCATTCCTTTTTGCCTTGCAAGCATCTCTTTGCTTCCATCCATATACTAGGGAGGAACCCCTTAATTTTGCAGAAGCCTTGGGGAAAAAGTACCAAAAAACAATCTGTTAGCCCAAGAGCTGCGGATGGTAACATCAGAAGGGCTATCTGCTTGCAGAAGGTTGCCACATTAATGCTGCGGAGAATTTTTAGATGTCATCTGTGTGGAATGTGCCGGCAAGGCTCCTTTCTTGTACAGAAAGTCAAAAGATGGGTAGCAAGGAGGAAACCCTGTGGTTCCTGAGAGGATTATTGGCCCACAAGCTTAGTCAAAGAGCAGTACTTAAAGCAAAAGAAATGCTGAGACAATAATGTCTTATGATTGATACTTAATATGAGGCAGAGGCAATGGCACACTTGTGAATGTGAATGATTTGGTGAATGAATTGATGGAAAACAGCAGGGAGAAGAGCTCCTTAAATAAAAAAGATGGTGCTCATGTGGAGCTCATGTAATGACAAGCAAAAGGAAAAAATTCCGCCCCAAATGGGCTCTACAGGCTCTACAAGACTTGCTAATTGGTTTGGGCTTACTCAGCCCACTTGGAATTATTCCCTGAACCCTGATGACCAGTCTGCACCGGTTGAATTTGGTGTTTCCACCCTTACTGGGCTGAACCAGCCCTTGTTGCTGTTCAGACCCTGGATTTTTGTCTCTTTTAACCAGCCCTAATACCCCTCTGACCATCATTACCGGCTGGTTACCTCATGCAACCAGCCCCTGTCCCCTCATATGGGTCAGGTGGGACCCAGGACTCACCTGGGTCAGGTCTCAAACTCACATGGGGGGGATGTAACCGGTGGGTGTGCCGCCTCCCCCCTCTTTCCTAGCTAGGTGACCGGCAGGTGTGGTGAGATCCCCAGCTGGTCGCCTGGGACACAATTTTCCCCAGGAAAACCGTTGAAAAGAGTGGGATGGAGGGGGATCAGGTCCCCCCAGCCCTTGGTTATGGGGGGGGGGGGGGGGGGAGAGAGCGCCCCACTTTGCTTGGTGGGAGGGTGATCAGGTCCCTCCCACCACATTGTTCCCTCCAGGTGGGAGGGTGATGAAATCCCCCCCACCCTGGTTGGTTGCCACATGCAACCAACCAATTTCTGGTCCTCAATGAGGGGGAGGACCAGCCATCCTCCCTCTCCCTCACAACCAAGCGAGGGGAGGGAGGGAGGCAGGGGCCCCCAGCCACCATGGCCGCAACCAGCCAGGTGGGGCGACTGGGGCCGCGGCCTCACACACAGCAGGTGGGAGGACTCCAAACGGAGTCCCCTGCCCCCTACAATGGCCCCGCGCGGGTCATTGGGCCCTGCAATGGGTCCCCAAGAGAAACAAGCGGCCCCAAGCGGGCCGCAACCCAGGCAGCGGCCCCAATGGGCCGCCAAGGCCCAAAGACCATTATAAAATACATAGTTTGGCGGGTCAACCCTTCTGGCCAAGTATGTCCAAATAAAGCTTGGGCACAGTTATGTCAAGATAAGCCCGTCTGGCTAAGGTGGCCCATCCACCCTGATGGGCCTGTTAAGGCCCGTGTCCCAAAAGACCTAGAAAACGTGTTTTGGTGCACAAATTCCCAAAGCCAATAACATCCACATAGGCTCAGATGGCCCATGTGATTTCCAATGGTCCATGGAGGCCCATTTGTGCATCCCGTTTGGATTACAAAATAATATGCACATTACCTGAGTGCATCTGTATTTTAACAGTGCGGTGCAGCGTACTTTGGGAAGTATGGAGGAAAGCAGGAATTGGTGCAAGAATAATGGGAGCGGGGGTAGGATAAAAATTGATTCCTTCCTATTATGTTCCTCAAATGGGTGCCAGCACAAGCAGATACCCTTGTTTCAGAATTGTGAGCAGCCTGGATTTTGTTGCAGGTTGGCAATTACAAGTGGAGGAAACAATGGAGGGATCAAAGTTTATTTAAGTGCCCAATTTTGGTGGCAAATACTGTTGGTATATCTGAATTCATTTCAGCTTGATATCAGCCTATAGGTTATAATCTTTCATTACCTTTTGTGTTCTCATGTCTCTACCTGCATATCTGTGCTATGTCCTCTCTGTATCTCACCAAACATCAGGTAAGGTGACTAAGGTCATGGCTGACAACACGCGCGTCTGGCGCATCTGCACATCTTGCTGTCCGCACTTTCCAGACTGCACAACTTGACCAGCTTAAGTACTGACACTAGCTCTCCACCATGGACATTCCCTGGTGTTTGATTCTCTATCCGCACCATGGCGTCCTAGGTGTCTTAGGGTGGCTTCAATGCCATTGTCAATTCTAGCAACAAAGACAATCCTCACGCCATCTTGGAAGCCATTCATGTGATATATGCCTCCCAGTCCTCCAAAAACTGCGGAAATTTGTGGCTGAACTTCATCAGATATCAGTTTAAGAACAGCTGGTCCCACTACATTGACAAATTCAAAAAAATAATGAATGAACTAGCTGCCATCAAACTTGAAGTAACCCAAGATATACTCAGCTACACTATCCTTGCCAAATTGCCTAGCTCTTTGTATCAAATTTTTGATAAAATTCTCCTCAATGAAAAGCTACTCAAGAACCCCACTGGGGTGCTCAACAAGCTCAGAGAAGTGACTCATTTGGAAGCCTCCTGCAGAGACAAAAACAATTCAGGTGGCTCCAGCTTAAAGGTGGACTCATCCACTGCTCTCCTTAAGAACTCTAAGACCTCCAGAAACTCTTGTAGAAGATCCAAACCCAAGAATACATGTTCCAAAGGAAGGCACAACCCCCTGTCCAACCACCCAGAACAAAGCTGCTGGCAGCTTTCCTTAAGAACTCTAAGACCTCCAGAAACTCTTGTAGAAGATCCAAACCCAAAATTACATGTTCCAAAGGAAGGCACAACCCCCTGTCCAACCACCCAGAACAAAGCTGCTGGCACCTGCACCCAGAACTGATCCCAGATTACTCCAAACCCAGGACCCAATCCCATCATCACACTGCCACCAAGAATTCCAAAAGCAACTCCTTGCCTGAATCAGAGTCAACTAAAGCCTAGCTAAATGCTCAGATCTACTTGAAACCCTTCCATTTCACAGCCCCCTTGCTTCCAGTGCTAGACTCTGGGGCAACCCACCATATTGTGAACCAACCCAGGTTTCTCTCTGAGTCCAGGCCCATCCAAATGCAAATTGGTACCAGAATTGTAAGATATAGCCTTCTAGACACTGATATTGGTTCTGCCACACTAGTAAATCACCTTGGAGCTCCTTTCAAATTCAACAATGTACTTTTTGTTCCCAGTCTCAACAGATGCCTTGTTTTGCTTCCCAGGTTAACCAAAAGTTCAGCATTGTTTGCCAGATTGGACATTATGGTTACAAAATCACTGTGGATAAATTCTTTTTTTTTTTTGGAACTTCTGTGAAACATCCAGTAGAACTTTGTGGGACTTGTTTTTGGGAAAACCTGGTAGGAAGTATCCACCTCAAAAAGCCCCAATAACATGTATGGAACCTCTGATTGGGTCACCCCAGTGACACAAGCCCTAAACTTATGCTTTCCAACATGAGACCCTAAGGAAACTGAAATATGTGTCACTTCAAAAGCCATTTCCATTCCAAGCCTGTTACTTTTTGTCTTCAAATCTTGCACACATACTTGGTAGGACCTTTTCAAACTAAATCAATTGGGGGTTGAAAGTATTTCCTTAAAATAGTAGACCAATTTTTGAGTTTAAAGGTGTCTCTTTCCTTTTCACTAAAGATCAGGCAGTCAATTCCCTGCAAGACTTCATTTCAACCTCTGAGAGGAAATTGGAGTCCAAAGTAAAAACTGTTGTAACCAATAATGGAGGTGAGTTTGTTAACAAGTCTCTCAAAGGCTGCTTTATTGAAAAAGGTATCAACCACCATCTAGCACGCGCCTACACACCTAAACAAAATGGTTTGTCTGAACAGTCCAACAGGTCAATCCTGGATAAAGCTTGGTGCTTGCCAGTTCAGAGCAAATGACCGCTCTCTTTTTGGGTCAAGACTGTGAAAAGGGCTACCAATCTTCTGAATCTCATCCTGGTACCGTAAAGAAAGAACCACGTGCCATATGAAGTCTGGTTTGGCAAGTCCATGAACCTCCCATTACTCAAACCCTTTGGCTGCACCACTTATTCTCTTATTCAAAAGGCTCTCAGGACCAAAAAAATCAGTGCAAATGGGAAAAAGGGCCTTCTACTTGGGTATGCAAATGACTTCTCCACATATAAAATCCTAGACATTCAATCCCAACAGTCCTTCTCAACATAAATTTTGTGGAGACCTCCTTTGACTACCCTTCAGTTGGTTCCCAGGAGCCCATCTCACTGTCCTCATTTCCTCTTGACTCTCTCTCTTTCTCAGATTTACCTATCTCCACTCCTTCAACCTCAGAACCCACTGTTTCCGCTTCTCCAATTCCTGTTCATGTGCCCAACAATAGTCTTTCCTGCAATTGTCCACCCTCCAATGAGTCTTCTGAGAATAATTGTGATTACAGCAGACTAAGACTCAAAAATTTCTGCCCTACTCGCGTCAAGGCACCCAATACTCTGCTCCCCAGCTCCATCTGAAAGTTCCGGCCAATTACCAGGATCCCAAGAACCTACACAAGGCTCTTACCTGTTGCTTCAAGTTTGAGTGGATTGTGGCTATGGACAAGGAAATCCTCAGACTCATTTCCTAAAGCTTCTGGGAAGAGTGTGAAGTCAATGGGCTGGTCAAAACACTCAATTTCATCTGGGTCTTCAGGAATAAGCAAGACAATCAGAACAGGATCATTTAATTCAAAGCATGCCTATGCGTTCAGGGATTCAACCAGGAGTACGGCATAAACTACACCAATGTGTTTGAAACTACATGTCACAAGACTTCTCTGCGCCTCCTCATAGCCTTTGCCATCCAGAAAGGCTTTTTATTCCACCAGCTTGAAGTCAAATTGGCCTTTCTCAAAGCTCCTCTGAAGGAAAAAATTCACATCAGTGTACCCAATAATGTACCAGTCAATCCTGGGACAATGCTGAAATTGAAGAAGGCCTTGTATGGCTTGAAGCAAGCACCTCAAGCATAGTACTACACCTTATCCACATGGCTAAGGGAAGAAGGGTTCATCTGCAGCAAAGCCAACCTCTGTGTCTTTGCATGGCTAAGGGAAGAAGGGTTCATCTGCAGCAAAGCCAACCTCTGTGTCTTTGGAAAGGGGAAACTAACCTTTACATGCACATTGATGACATTGCCATTTTCAGTCCCTTTTGACTAGATTTTTTTGCGGCAATCAAGAGAAAGTTCAAAATCAAAAACTTAGGTACAGCCTTGCTCTTACTGGGAATGAATTTGCATCAATCAGAAGGAAAAATTCAGCTTAATCACAAAAATTGAATCAACTCACTGGCCTTGAAGTACAATCTAACTGCTCACAATTAATTCTCTAATATTTTCAAACACCTTGGAAATCTATTTCCCTCCTCAGACAACAAGCACAATCTTTTTGACAAGTCCAATCTCAACTACAGGAAGCTGGTGGGGGAGTTAAATTACAACAGCTACAATACATGGCCCAACATTAACTTTGCCACAAAATATCTCTCACAATTCCCAAAAAAGACGTCAAAGAGCCACTATGACACAGGCATTCTTGTCCTCAGCTACTTTCTCTCCACTTGTGAAGTTGGAGTTTTCTTCACAAAGAAATCTGTTCCCTTGCAACTCAGTGCCTTTGTAGGTGTGGACTGGGCCACCTGTCCCTCCACCAAACATTGTGGTGACCAAATATGGACACCTCATGACCACTGCAGAAGAATTTAAAAGATTTTTATGATTTTTTTTATGGCTATCATTCATCATCACCAAAAAAAAAATGGAATTCCTTTTTCAGAATCAGGTTCCTTCAGCCTCCCCATTTCCCAGCAGTTTCGGGATGGGTCCCTGGGTTGTCCATATCCCCAGTTCTTGCTTTAAATCCTTTTCCTTCTTGCTTTGGCCCTTTTTTTTGCCAAATACATGGGTGAAGGCCCACTTGGCTTGATCTTTCCCATTGTTCACACTGTCTTGGCTTGGCTCAACCCTTTGCGGAACCAGAATTCATTGTCAGAACTCATTCATTTCTTCATCATCAACAACAGCCACATTCAAATCCACCACCACCACCTAGATCAACCAAGAGATCATCTTCCATCCCAATCCCAACGACTACTATGATCCTCATCACCACCTTTGGAATTCTTGCAACAAGCCTTAATTAATCAACTTCACCCCCAACACTCTTGATCTCAAATCAATTTCAAACAAGCCTATGAGAACTCTAAACAAAATCATCCATCTCTTCAAATTACCGCCAACCAGTCTCTCTCAATTTTTCAGACGGTTGGTCACTATCCCAGCTCCCTCTCCTCACTGGTCATCTGACCACCTGTCATCCACCCATCACCCTCCTCATCTGACAGAACGCTAGCTGTTGCTTGCGGCCTTTGGAGTTGTGGCAAGCTCCCAATCAACCCAGGCGCAACAACTACTTGTCTGCGCAGCCTCATCAACTGCTTTCACACCATCACCCCTTGCGCAGGAGCGTGAGTTCCATACCTTATTTGTCTGAGGTCTCCACTCTTGGGCAATCATCCCCGGGTCAGCGGTTTCCCAGTCCTGTCAGCCTGTTCCACACCGCTCATCACGTGCAACTCTCCTGCCCGTCCCCATCACTGGCACGGGCTGGTGTCTTTCCATTCCTGAGCATTAAGGGTTTTCATTATTACAATTTTTTTGAGTTGTTGTTTGTTTCTTTTTTTCCATCAGTCATTTTGTTTTCTCGTGACCAAAAAAAAAAAAAAATTAAATTTTTGTTTTTTTCCGCTCTATCTGTGTCATCATTCATAAATAGTCTACAGGGACCCATGGCCCATAAAAGGAGGGGTTCTCCTCTACCTTTTTTCCAATCATCCATGGGAGTATGTGTGTATGTCCCCCGCGGGATCATAGTCATTCATCATCATTATCCTGGGTATGTCTTTTTATTTTGCCCTGATCCATTGATCCTTAAGTCTTTGCCCCTCTGTGGCATGATCCTTATCACCAACCATAGCCTTTCTTGTTGAAGGGAATTCTGTCTGTAGAATTATTGAGTGTGTTACACCGCTCTTTGATCCCTTCCTCTGACTATACTGGTCTTGATCCTTCCTTGATCATCTTTCCAGAGCCAATCACGTTTGATTGAAGAGGTTTTATTAAGCTTTAAACCTGGAGTGCTATTCCTTTTTTTTTAAAAAGTTCCATTCTGCCAGCCTACTCTTGAGTCCCTTGAGAAGTTTTGTGGCTATAACTGTTCAAATCAGTTACTGTTTGCTTTTAGAGCTTCCCAAAACATTGTGCCTTGTCTTGTACGGCCACCCTCAGTTATCTGGTACCCTTCAAGCGCTTGATTGCGGAGATTTGGGCAGGTTCATTGAGAACCTGGAGGTTGGTTGGGGTTTGAGTTAATCATTGCCAATCTTCTGCTGAAGACCAGAGCTATTAGCTTTTGGGCATTGTTTACATATAACAGCTTTGTTCTTTTTAACTTTAAACAAAATTTAACTTCTTTTCTTCAAATATCTCCCACATAATCTTGCCTCAGATAGTGCTGTTCCATTGCTACTGACTATTATCAAACTTTATTGTTTACTACTTGGTTCGTCACTTAAAAATTTCTGGACATTTATCTTGGTTACATTGCAATATTTTTGTAACACTCAGGAGGGCAGCCTAAATAGCACCTTTCCCCTCCAAAGAACTGCCTTGGCCTAGCACCGTTTGGAATGTTACATTTGGTCACCCTGGCCAGGATCAAACCAGCAACCTTGGGATTTAAAGTCCCAAACTTGAAGAATAAACTCCAAAATCCAATCTGATTTTTTTTTCTTTTTTTCTTTTTTTTTATCATCCAGATCTGATCCATGGAGGCAACTTGTTCCAGAATTAAGTCCTCCCAATTGTGCACCATCTGGGCAAGACACTTTTTGTTTTTTTGTGAAACTCTAACCTTTCCACACCTGTGAGCCATGTTGGAATTCTGCTCTTTGGATCCCTTAGGAAATCTGCTCTTCAAAATGGAATATACTGGTACCTCCTCCTCCTCTTTTTGGGTCAAGATGGTCAAGATCCAGCCTCAAAAAAGGAACTTACAATTCAATGGAACAAATGTCAAATGATTCTTGGACTACTATGAGACGGCTGCCAAAGTGGATGGTGGAAGTGAACATGATATGGCTCATGTACAATTTTTTATCTCCTCTGATGAAGTTAAGGAAGTGATTGAATTGTTTGATGAATTTGAAACTCATGACTAGAGGCTCTTGAAGGAGGCTATATTGGCTTATTGGGCAAAATTAGATGTGGCTAGGTTTACCTTAAAGCACTTGGATGCTCTGGTTTTTCACTGGATCTCCAATGGTGGTGTCTCTTCAGCCTCTGATTATCAGCATTTTAGAAAATCTTGGGATCCTATTCAGTCTTACCTCCTCAAGAACAATCACATCAACACAGTGGAGAAAATTTGACTTTGGTTTTTCCAGTCTTTTTTCTCCAGGAGTTCAGGAAAGGATTAGAGATGAATTAGTTAAATATGGATCTATGATTACTACTAGAGATAATTGTTTTGAGCTCCCTGTTTTTCTGGTCCTAAGGAGTGCAGTCAATAAAGTGATGAAATTTCCAACAGCTCTCACTTTTCAACAAACTAGAGTCACTGAACCAGTACTTTCTCCTTCCTTTAAAGAGTCCAATGAAATAATGAAAAGGATGGAAGCAAATTGTGGACCTAAACCAAATCCTCAGGCCAATAAGGAAACTGCTACCATAAATGAAATCACCAACTTCCTTCAGGCTTTTGAAAGCAAAATAGATCAGAAAATTTCTTCTATAGCTACTCTTAAACATTCTAACTCTGTTCCTAAAATCACTCTAGTCTGCTATTCCTGTCATAGGGAAGGCCATGGTACTGGGAGCTGTCCTGAACTTCAGAAGGAAAAGGAGGAAAAATTGGTGGAGAAGAAGGGAAACAATTTCTTTCTTCCTAATGGTGGTTTTATCCCTTTTTATTTGTCTTGTCCAATCTGTCATGTGGTGGCCTCTTATCAACCATCAGCTCCCAAGATGGCATCTTTGGTCTCCTGGGATTTTGATCATCCTGTGGCACTCTACAACCTTGGTATCCTCCAGCTGTCACTTCTTCCAGCTTATCTGGAACTTATCAGTCTGATCCAGCTAGGAAACGCCATGAGGAACCCAAACCTCACAAGTCTCCTCCAGTTCCATCTTCAATCTTTCAAAAACCCTTCAAACTTAGATCCTCACCTGAGCGCCCCTCCTCTGATGTGGAAGACATGGAAGTGGAAAAGGAACCACTTATGGAAAGGTCCCAGGACCACTCTGATTCTCCTCCTGTTCAATCTGTTCAGACTCCTCTGTTGATTATTTTTACTGTTAACTTTACTTGGACTCTTTCCTGTTATATATTTCTGTCCTGGTTAAACTTCCCCTACTATGATTGCATAGCTACTGTAGTGCATATTTCTTCCTAGTTCTTTCATCTTCACTGTCTGTGGTCCTCTTCCTTAACTGTCGCCTATTGATTCCTACCACCGGATGTACAACTGAACCTGCCTTGAATCTCAACACTCAACTTGATTTCTCAACCTCCTCAGTCAAACTTATCATAGGAGTTTACAATTAATCACAAGCGCAGATGTTTCAACTCAACCTCAAGCAATAATCAGGTCTTTAGGACGTGTGTAGGTAGTTTCAAGTTCTTCACCTCATCCTCAGTGTTGAAGAAGTTTACTTACACCAAAGAGAACAATGGAAGGGATTCAATTGGATAGCTTTTTAGCTGTTTGTGCACATAGCTCTACTCAGTCTATTTAGAGGCCATAATCTGGCCTGTAGAACTACATTTGCCTGTTGGTTTCTCCTGAGACTATCTTGTCAATCTCATTCTCCTTCTTGAAGTGTCTCTTTTGATCTATCTCATCCTGTTTTTCTTTTCCTTATGAAATGACATCTGTGTCCAGGTTTCTGGACCACTTTTATTCTTTTTCATGGTTAAAAGCCCAAGCGGCCTCATCCTTCCACCGGAATGGACCAAGAAAAAATTTCTCCTGGACCTGAAGGCAACAGAAAATTTAAGGTTCTGGCACTCAAATTGTTAATGGAATTTACACCTCTCCTTACAAAAACAAATTACTCTATCTGGAAAAACAAAATGGATAGAATGTTTAAAATGTGTGGCATCCTCTTACTCATGAACTCTTCTGATCCACTTGAGGAGATTCCTGAATCAGATGAGACTGTGGCTTATATCATGTCCAAATTGGATACTTCCACTCACACCAACATAATAACAACTGACAACAAGGACTCACCCAAGCTCATCTGGATTTCTGCCAAGGAACACTTTGCCTCCAATCAATCTGAAAATCAAGCTAAAATTTTCTTCAACTTTCTCTACTTAGGATTTGACCATAACAGCATTGATGCCTTTTTAACCTCAGTGCAATTGCATCTTGGTAAACTGGACAAAGTTGGGATGGATCTACCTGGTGACATTTTAAGCTATCTGATTCTTTTCAAACTACCCAAATCTCTGAAAGGAATTCTCTAACAGATTATGCACTCCGGTGTTTACCTGACAGTGGGGTTTGTGTTGAAACATTTATTTCAAAATAAAAATGAGGCTCAATCAAAATCCAAGGAAGCATTGGAAACCAATTCTGCCCTTTTCACCCACAACCGGCTCAATACTGACTACCCTTGCTGTAAAAACGGGAAGCATAATCCTGCCGTTAAAATCCATCCTGCGGCCAACTGCTGGGAAGAATTTCCAGATCTCAAACCTGAGAATCCACCAAACAAGTCAAATTTAGCTGCCAAGAAGAAGTGACAAGATTTGCACTATTACTCCTTCTTCTGTGGACTGATTCAGCTGGAAAAGTCTTGCAACAACCAATACATCCTTGACAGTGGATGTTCCATTCACATGATCAAGGATTGCTCCTTATTTTATTCAATAAAAGATCAAACTGGAAACAAACTAATCAAAACTGGGAAGAAGGGAGATGGAATACCCATAAAAGGGCTTGGTACTGCTAACTTGAACCTAGGAAAAATAGAACTGAATCTAGAAAACACTGCATGCGTCGCTGAAGCAACTGTAAATCTAATTTCAATGGGTTCCTTGCTCAGTAAAAGATGCACACTGAAGGTTAACAGAAAATCCAAACCACCTACCTTCTTGCTAAAGAAGAATAAAGTAACCATTCTTGGTGGAAAAATTGAAAACAATCTCCTGGTTATCAACCTACCCACTCCTATTGAACAACAAGAATGTTTCATGAATCTCAAAAAGCTTCAATAACTACATCAAACTCTTGGTCATGCAAGCCTGGAAAGGATAGAGAAACACCTCAGATACAGTATTGAAAAAGAAACTTGCTCCGCCTTTGAATGCTTAGCCTGTAACAAAGGAAAAATTACTAAGTCCTCCTTCAAACAGGATCAATGACCAGCTGAGCAATTCTTTGACCGTTTTCATCTAGACTTAATGGGTCTGCTCAATCCGCAAAGAAAAGGTGGTATGAGATACAAACTTAACTTAGTCAATGACAAATCCGGGTATCTCTCTGCCTTCCCTCTGCCAAGCAAAGATGCAGCTGCTGAAAAAATTATCTTTGTCATTGAAAATGAAGCAAAGAAGAAGAACAGATGTCCTATCAAAGGTGTCTTAGATGGAGGTGGGGAATATCTGAAGGAGAATCTTGCCTCCTTTTTCAAATGAAAAGCAATAAACCACCTAATTGGTGAGCCCTATCACTCTGAGCATAACGGCAAAGCAGAAAGATCAAATCAAACCATTATGGAATCCTTAAGATCTGTCTTCAGTTTGACCTCCATTCCCAAGAGCCATTGGAATGTAATCATTCAAAGCTGTTGTCTTGTGCTGAATAAACTTCCCCAGGAAGCTGGAATGAAAACCCCATTGGAGCTGATGCATGGCTCAAGTCTGCCAAAGGACTATTTAAAACCCATTGGAACTTCCTGTATCTACCTGTTGAATGACACCAAAGTAGCCTCAAAGCTAAGCAAAAAAGGCAAGGAGGGTGTACTGTTAGGCTTCAACCCTCAATTACTCTCCTACAAGGTTCTATCAAAGTCTGTTAAAGTCATAAATACCAAGCATGTGCTCTTCCTGAAGACTCAAGGGTCCAAGATCATTACCCTCAATAGCAAAGTAGAAGACAATATTGAGGTCAAAATGGGCTCTTTGACTAACAGGAATCCAGAATCAGTAGACCAGGAACTGGAGTCAGGACTCTCTCTCAATGTCAAGCCAGAAATTTCCCCAGAAGGGGATGAAATTCTCTCAGACTCTGAAAGCTCCAGATCATTTGTTGAAGAGAGTCTCCTTCCAAAACTGAGCAATTGAGATCAGCCGAAACCACCAGAGTGATATGGTTATCTGCATAGTGACTTACCCAAATCCATCCAAGAGGCACTCAAAATTCCCAAATGGATGGCGCCTATCAATAAAGAACTAGATACCGCACAAGAACTCAGAGTGTGGGAAGATTCTGATGAATCCAAATTTACCAATCCCCTCAACGTCACTTGGGCCTTCCCACAAAAACAGGACCTCCACACTGTTTCCACCTTGCTTAAGGCTTGGGTGTACGTACAAGGCTTTAATCAAAGCAATGGGATGAATTACCTCCAGAACTTCGCTCCCACTGGTAAAATATCTTCACTCAGAGCTCTACTCACGTACTCTGTTGACAGGAAACTTTTTATCCTGCAATTTGATTTGAAAGGGGCCTTCCTACATGCACCCCTGGAGGAAAATGTCTACATTAAAGCTCCCATTGGTTCAAAGAGAACGGCAAAGTATCTCAAGCTTATCAAGTGACTTTACGGTCTCAAACAAGCCCCCTCAACTGGTACAAAACCCTTAGTGAGTGGATAAAAAGTATTGGTTTTGTGGAAAGAAATTGCAACCTGTGTCTATATCACCATGAAGATGGGGTCACATCCCTATTCTTTCACGTTGATGATTTAGTAGTTGTGGGTGAGGGGAACAAATTCAAGACTTTCTTTTTGGATAGATTCAAAGACTTGTCAGCTCATGAGGTGGAAAACCTTCTCGGGATGAAGGTTGAGAAAGATGAGAGCTCCATAAGTCTATCCTTACCAAATCACATTCTCAAGGGTCTTGAGGAGTTGAATCTGCTGAATGCCAAACCTCTCTCAAACCCGTATCTCCCTGGCTCTCACCTGGTACCTGCAACCAAACTAAAGAAAAACCAATTCAAGGAATTAAATCTCAACCATCAATCACCCATAGGACGCCTAAACTTCATAGCTACTCTGGCTTTTCCTGACATCAGCTACACTGTTTCAAGCTTGGCAAGGTTTTCAGAAAATATGGGAATCACCCATTGGAGAAAGGTTATTCAAGTGTGGCGCTATTTACTCAGAAAAATGGATTACAAATTAGTTTTCGGTTCCAAGGGCAATTCAAACCACCTTGTCACGTACAGCAATGCAACTTGCAAAGATGACCCCTATACTCGTCTCTCTCAAACCGGTTTCATCACCTTATGTAAGGGAAGTCCACTCTACTGGACAAGCTGGCGTCAAAGATGTGTTTCTCTTCCTTGCACTGAATCAGAGTGCAATGAACTCTCTGCCACTCATCTTGAAGCCAGATGGTTAAATCATCTTATCTTGTAATTTTGGAGAACTACGTTTGAGCCTCCTTTGCATCTGATTGATAACAAAGGATTAAATGACAAAATAAAAAAATTTGGAACTAAGTCCCACGCAAAGTATATTGATATAAAAATGAAGAGCTTAAAAAATGACTGGAATGACAAGCTGATTCAAATCAAATTAATCTTGTATCATGACATGTTGGACAATCCATTGACCAATGCAGCAAGTGCCATGGCTGTTTCCAAAATGGCTAAGTATGTTGGCTCTTAACTTTAACCACTGATGATGAGTTGATCCAACGTGTTGATTATTTTTATTGTTAACTTTACTTGGATTCTTTCCTGTTATCTATTTCTGTCCTGGTTAACCTTCCCCTACTATGATTGCATAGCTACTGTAGTGAATCTTTCTGCCTAGTTCTTTCATATTCACTGTCTGTGGTCCTCTTACTTAACTGTCACCTATTGAGTCCTACCACGGGATGTACAACTGAACCCGCCGGGAATCTTGACACTCAACTTCATTGCTTGACCTCCTCAGTCAAACTTGTCATAGGAATTCTACAATTAATCACAAGTGTGGACGTTTCAACCCAACATCAATGGATGATCAACCATTTACAATGCGTTAAGTTAGTTGCAAGTTCTTCACCTAATCCTCAGTGTTGACAAAGTTTCCTTACATAAACCAGAACAACGGAAGGAATTTGATTGGATAGCTGTTTAGCTGTTTGTGCACATAGCTCCACTTAGTCTGTTAAGAGGCCATAATATGGCCTGTAGAACTATGTTTTCCTTTTGATTTTTCCTGAAACTCTATTTTCAAATCTCCTTCTCCTTCTTGAAGTGTCTCTCATGATCTATCTCATCCTGTTTTTATTTTCCTTATAAAATAAGGCCTGGGTCCAGGTTTCTAGACCACTTTTATTCTTTTTCATCCTCAACCTTCTGATCCTGTTCCAGTACCTGCTCAACCTGATCATCCTCCCTCCACCCAGCGCAAAGTTTGATTCAAGAGGGGCATTTCCAAGGATCACCACAATACTGTAGAAGGAATATTAATGAAAATCTCTGATCTAAAAAATCCTGATCTTTCTGTGGCTGAAGTACTGTCAATCTCTCCATCTGTGGCTGAAGGGATGAAGAAATGGGTTTCTTGTCAACGTGTGGAGATTGGTTTGGACACATGAAAAGTTTCTTCTGGTACTTTGATGGGGGACTCTGGTGGAACATATCCCTGTTCAGGTGCCAACTTGTATTTCTGTCCTCTTGGTTTCCTCTCCTGCCATCTTGGTGACTCTGCTATAACGGTTTCTATTCTGGTTGATTCTGGTTCCAAGCTCAATTTAATTTGGATTCCATGGCATGCAAACTCAAACTCAGCCCCAGGGTCAGCTTTAACTCTGCTGTATATGGTATAGGGTAGGGAACAAGTCATGAAAATTAGTTGGTATTGCTGAGGATGTCTTGGTTTTAATTGGACAAAGTGTTGTTGGCACCTGTGATTTCTGGATTACTCGTTTGGATGGAACTTTGGAAAGCCTTTTTTAATGGATTTCGGTGCAACCCTAATTTTTTCTGATCAATTTGGGGAAATAATTCTTCTCCCTGATGCTGATGATAGGAAGATTGAAGTCCCCTTTTGCTCCTGGGATTCTGGCCGTTGGCAAAAAGATTTTCCTGGTCATTCTCCTAAATCAGTTCTGAAAGGGAAACAGATGTACACCTCTTCTTACCCTCATTCTCCCTTTTTATGGGATTATTTGGTCCTACTAATGGTTTCAGTTCTTCCCAACCTCATACTTCAACTCAAGGATGAACTTCTGTCTCAGAGGCATATTTTCCTTTTTCTTCATCATTTCCTTCTCATCCAAATAAGATTGACAATCAAAAACATGAAAAATCCGAAAATCCTCAAAATATTTCTTCTCTCTCTGGACCTGTTGTCTCTTTTTTTCCTTGTTATTTTCAGCCTGATCATTCTTCTCCTATTCAGGTTTTGAATCTCTGCAATGAGCCTAAACTAGATCCTGATCTTGATTCTCTTCTGGGTGGTTTTGGTATGAAGGAGTATGGCCTTAGGTGGAGGCAATTTGGGGTAGAAGTAAGTCCTCCAAATTTTGCACCATCAGGAGCTCCCACTACTGCCATTTTTGAAAGCCTACCCTGTGCCACACATGTGAGCAATGCATCATCTTTTGGATCCTCTTTTATGGAAAAGGAACCCTTCAAGAAGGCTGCGTAACATAAAACATGGAAGTTTTGGAACTTGGTCTCAGCTTTGGTAGTCAGGTCTTGTTGGTCAACGCCTGGAGGAAGAAATAATTTCTCTCTTTTGCCACAAAGTATAAGACAGTTGCAAAAAAGGTTCAACCAATCAACCAACTAATGCCTTTCAACCTCAATCCTCCTCTTTTGCCTCCTCCTCTATCTTGTAATCCTTACTGTAGTTTATCTTGATCTCTCACTGGTCCCTTTGTTCCTCAAGGTTGTGTTACTGAAGAAAATCTGAAGGTGGTAAACTTTGGCGCAAATGGATTGCTTCTTTCTGATAAGTTAAATTTGATCAAAAATCTTTTAGCTCTTAGAGAAAAATCTATTTCTTTCTGTGAAGAAGAGAGAGATCCATTGAAAGAATCCTATGGCCTACCTTATATCATTCCAGAAGTAGAACATGATCCCTGGAAAAAGAAAAAGATCCCTATCCCTGCTGCTCAGGTTGATGAGTTCATCAAGTTGGTCTGCAACAATTCCGTACCGGTTTATACAAGCAGTCAACTTCCAGCTATTCCAGTCCTGTCTTCTGTGTCCTCAAAAGTAATGGTAAACTTGGAATAGTTCACAATCTCCAGCCTCTAAATAAGGTTACTATTAAAGACTCTGGTATTCTCCCTGCTACTGAAGAATTTGTTGAATCTTTCTCTGGGAGTGCCTTGTTGGTTATTTGATTGACTTATTTCTCTCCCTCTTTCTTTATCTTTACTTCTCATTTGATTACCACTGTCTGTCCTGCCTTTCCTTCCTTCCTTATCTTTATCTTCTCATCTGCTTCATTTGTCATTGTGGTCTCTATTAAAATTCCCTTTCATTTCTGCGCTGGGCCTATGTCACACCCCAAACTATCCGGGGAACCCTACACAACTCGCAACCTGTTTTACAGACAACTCCTACAATCTATCCATCCCTGGATCTTTCTCATCATCTTGTTACTTGTCTTCCCAGTCACGCTTGTCTTCTGGCTCACCCATCTCTTGACTAGTCATCAACTTGATCACCCTTCAACCAAAGAACGGTAGGTATCTCAACTGATTCAAATCTACATCAAGACTCATCAAGATCTTGATCTCCCATCACAGTTTGCTCATTGGTACCGGTCAAATCAGTCATTCAATCCTTGAGTTCTCAAGCCAGAGTTCCATTTTATTCCAATTGTTCTTCTAAGCCTTTTAATAGGCCATTACCCTTCTTGCAAACTTGTTCTCTGGGTTGGCATAGTTTTCTTATCTTCCTTCTCCTGCTACTTCATCAGATTTGTTATTTTTCTCTACTCTTACGCTTCTATTCTCTTTCATGCAAGTCAGCCTGGTCTAGGTTTCTCAGATAACTTCATTTTTTGCTTGGTTAAAAGCCAAAAGGACTCAATCTGCTCAAACAACATGGACCAACCATCTGTTTCACCTGGACCAGGGGGAGAAAGTAACTTCAAGGCTCTGGCTCTAAAGTTGCTAATGGAATCAACTCCTCTCCTTAACAAAACCTACTACATTGTGTGGAAGAAGAAGATGGAGCGCTTGTTCAAAATGCAAGGAATCCTAAACCTTATGAACTCAAGCAATCCCCTTGAGGAAATTCCTGAGGACAATGAAATGGCTGGCTATCTTATGTCTCAGCTTGATCCTTCCACTCACACCAACATCATAACTCAAGAAAATGAAGACTCATCCAAACTGATCTGGTTGGCTGCTAAAAATCACTTTGCCTCCAGCCAAGCCGCAAACAGGGCACAAATGTTCTTTGATTTTTCTATATCTTGGGTTTGATCAAAATGATATAGATGTCTTTGTTACTTCTGTCAAGCAAAACCTGAGTAAACTTGAAGAAGTTGGAATCAACTTGCTGTCCGATATTCTCAGTTATCTCATTCTTTTCAAGTTGCCCAACTCTCTCAAATCCATTCGATCTCAAATAATGCACTCAGGAGTCAATCTATCCGTAAATCTAGTTCTTAACCATCTGGTTCAACATTGAAACAAAGTGCAATCTAAGAATCAGGATCCTTCCAACACTTCCTTTGCCCTTTATCATCAAAACAAAAACCTTTCCAGTACACCGCGTTGTGAAAACGGTAAACACAATCCGCCAGTTGAATCTCATCCACCATCCTCCTGCTGGTGGGAATTCCCTCACCTTCAGCCAGAACATCCCCCAAAAAAAGCTAGACAAGGAGCAAAGAAGAAGGAAGAAGCACACTTCTATTCTTTCTTCTGTCCTCTGAAACTGAACTGCCAAATCAACCCAAACTGATTTATTCTAGACAGCAGTTTTTCTATCCACATGCTTAGAGACAAATTGCTCTTCTCAAGAATCACGGTTCAATCTGGAGAATAAAAGATTACAACTGGAAAGGAGGGCAAAGGATTAGCCATTCAGGGGTTAGGAACTGCCAAAATCCTGACTCAAAACAAGACTATATCACTTGAAAACTCCGCCTGGGTTCCTGAAGCTACGGTCAACCTCATCTCAATGGGAGCTTTACTGAAGAAAGGATGCAGTCTAGTCGTGGATATCAAAACTGCCACTCCTACCTTTACCATTAAACTTTGAGGTAAAACTATTCTAGAAGGTACCATCAAGAATAATCTTCTAGTTCTAGATCTTATGCCTGATCTAAAGGATCAAAGCTGCTAACTGAGCCCATCCAAACTTCACAAGCTCCACAAGAAACTTGGTCATGCCAGTCTAGGTAGAATTGAGAAACATTTAGGATGTGAAATTGACATTAAGGTCAAAAACAACTTTGAACGCATACCCTGCAAGAGATCCAAAATCACCAGGTCAGCATTCAATAACCAACAGATCCCTGCTACTCAAGTATTTGATTGTCTCCATATGGACCTGATGGGAACATTGAACCCCACTAGCAAAGGTGGTATGATATATTCTCTTACTGTAGTGGACAGCAAATCCAGTTACCTTTCAAGTTTTCCTATACCGTCCAAGGATGCAGCTGCTGCTACCATAATTTTCCTGATCAACAATAAGGCCAAGGAACTAGGATACTACGCTATTGAAGTTATCACCAATGGAGGTGGTGAATTTGTAAACTCTTTGCTATCCAATTACTTCAAGACCAAATCCATCAACCACTTGATTAGCAAACCATATCATCCCCAACACAATGGCAAAGCCAAACGTGCCAACAGGACAATTATGGAATCAATTTGATTGGCCTTTAGTGGCTCTACTATTCCAAAAATGTGTGGCACATTGTTATTCAAACTTGCTGTTTCAGCTTAAATCAGATTCCTCAAAAGAAGGGTGAAGAGACTCCATGGGAACAAATGCATAAGACTCGTATACCTACAGATTATTTAAAACCTATAGGCTCAAGAGCTATCTACCTTCTCTCAGAAACAAAAATACTGTTGAAACTGTCTGACAAAGGAGCTGACGGGATTCTGATTGGTTAAAATCCCCACTTGTTATCCTATAAATTACTCTCTAGCAGTGGGAGAGTCATAGAAATAAAGCACGTTGAATTCCTAAAGTCACCAGTCAAAAAACTGGATGTATCCATTGAATCTGAGATCTCACCAATCCCGAATCCTTCCACTGTCTTGGCACCGACTCCTAGCTCATCAAATCATCTCGCGGATGCCTCTCAAGATGAACAAAAACCAGCAATCTCTGATCTCACCAGTCCTCCTAATACTTGCAAAACAGACTCCATCACCTCTGAATCTGAAAATTCAAGACTCTCTTTGACCTCGATTGAGGGATTGCAACTCAATCAAAGCTCCAGAAAGATATGGGTATTTTCAATCTAGTGAAGCTCCTACCAACATACATAAAGCCCTGAAAAGTCCTGAATGGATACCATCCATCAAGAAAGAATTGAACACTGCTGAGGATCTTGAAGTGTGGGGAGAAGCTGACAAAAGCAAAGTAACTAACCCTCTCAATACGACTTGGACCTTCAAGCCTAAGCAAGACCTTCATACTGGAAAAATCACACTCAAATATAGAGTCTGTGTTCAGGGATTCAATCAGCAATATAGGGTAGACTACCTAGATACCTTTGCACCTACAGGAAAAATAGCCTCACTTTGAGCACTCCTCACCTATGCAGTCAATAAAGACCTACCTATTCTTCAGTTTGAAGTCAAAAGAGCTTTTCTTCACGCCCCCCTAGACAAGAACGTTTATATTAGAACTCCAGCTGGATCAAAAAGGCCCTGCAAATTCCTCAAGCTCAAGAAATCTCTGTACGTTTTGAAACAGGCAACCCTCAACTGGTATAAAACCCTAATCAACTGGATCAAAAGCAAGGGCTTTCACAAAAATGACTCTTACCCCTGCCTATATCTTCACAAAGATGGGACTACAAGTGTATTCTTCCATGTTGATGATCTAGTTGTTGTAGGAAACGTTGACAGGTTTAAATCCAGTTTTCTGGACAGATTCAAAGATTCCTCAGCTCATGAAATTGAAACTCTTCTAGGGATGAAGGTCAACCAAAGCAAGGATTTCATTATTCTTTCTCTACCCAAACACATCAAGAAAGGAATGGAGGAGATGAAACTTACCATAGCTAAACCCCTGAACAATCCCTGTAATCCTGGAATACACCTATCACCGGCCACCAACAAAGATGTCTCCAAGTTTAAAGAACTCAATCTCAACTACCAATCTCCCATTGGTCGTTTCAACTATATAGCAAACCTGGGAAGGCCAGAAATCAGTTTTTCTGTGTCCAGCCTGGCTTTATTCTCAGAAAAACCAGGAATTAAACACTGGCAAGAGGTAGTGCAAGTATGGCAATACCTTTTGAACACTCTTGACTTCAAGCTTGTAATCAAACGCAGAACAAATTCCAACCACCTAGAAGTATACAGCGATGTCACCTGGGGTGAAAACCCAGACACCAGACTGTCTCAGTCTGGTCTTCTATGCCTTTTCAAAGGGAGCCCTATCTACTGGACCAGCCGTTGTCAATGGAGTATTGCACACTCCTCAACTGAATTGAAATGCAACTCCCTGTTGACCGGTCACCTGGAAGGGAAATGGCTTCATCATCTACTAAGCAAACTTTGGCGTGAACCCCTTGGCCCTCCAGTAAACTTGATTGAAAACAAGGGACTTGAGGATAATCTCAAAAAATTTGGAACAAATTCTCATGCTAAAAATATAGAAATCAAGTTGAAAAGCCTACGCAACAACCTAAATGACAGTAAAATTCTGGTGAAACTTATAGTATCACAGGAAATGCTGGCTGATGCTCTGACAAAAGCTGCAAGAAATGCTTCTGTAAAGCATCTGGCTGAGTATGTCAACTCCTAAGCTCTCTTGATGTAGAGTTGGGTGGGCGTGTTGGTTATTTGATTGACTTATTTCTCTCCATCTTTTGTTATCTTTACTTCTCATTTGATTACAATTGTCCGTCCTGCCTTTCCTTCCTTCCTTATCTTTATCTTTTCATGTGCTTCATTTGTCATTTTGGTCTCTATTAAGATTCCCTGTCATTTCTGCGCTGGGACTATGTAACACTCCAAACTATCCGGGGAACCCTACATGACTTGCAACCTCTTTTACAGACAACTCCTACAATCTATCCATCACTGGATCTTTCTCATTGTCTTGTTACTTGTCCTCCTAGTCATGCTCTTATTCCGGCTCACCCAGCCCTTGACTAGTCATTGACTTGATCACCCTTCAACCAAAGAACAGTAGGTATCTCAACTGATTCAACTTTACATCAAGACTCATCAAGATCTTGATCTCCCATCACAGTTCACTCATTGGTACCGGTCGGATCAGTCATTCAAGCCTTGAGTTCTCAAGCCAGAGTCCCATGTTATTCCAATTGTTCTGCTAAGTCTGTCAATATGCCATTACCCTGCTTGCAAACCTGTTCTCTGGGTTGGTATAATTTCCTTATCTTCCTTCCTCTGCTACTTCATCATATTTGTTATTTGTCTCTACTCTTACGCTTCTATTCTCTTTCATGCAAGTCAGCCTGGTCTAGGTTTCTCAGATTAATTCATTTTTTACATGCCTGCTATGGTCTTGATGATATTATGGGTGGCTATGAAGAACAATCCTTAAATCCTATTTCTTGTCCTCTGAATACTTTCAATACTCCTCTTGGTTGATTCCAACTTACTCGTTTGCCACAAGGTGCCACCAATTTGGTTGCAGTCTATCATTCTCAGATGGTTTGGATCCTCCAGGATGAAATCTCTGATCATGCTGGTATCTTTATTTACAATGGTGGAATTAAAGGGCCAGTTTCTGACTATAAAAATGAGCTCTTGCCTTGACACTCAGGAATCCGTTGATTTATCTGGGAAGATTCAAACACTTTGGAAAGGATCTTGTTTTGGATCAAGGAGTCCTGTCTCACTGTCTCTGGATCCAAATTGGCTGCCTGTGTCCCTGCTCTGGAAATTTTTGGTCATGTGGTCTGCAAGGAAGGAAGAAGAATGGCCCCATCCAGAGTCAACAAAACCCTCCTTTTTCCTACTCCAATCAATCCCACCAAAGTCAGAGGTTTCTTAGGTGTTGTCATTTATGTTTGGATCTTCTTCCCTTCTTTATCCAAAATCTGTATTACCTTGCGTCGCTTAACCAGGAAGGATACTGAATGCCTTTGGACCCAAGGTTGTGAACAATCATATCAGAAGCTCAAAAGATTGTTGGGAAATAAATTTTCTTGATTCAGATCACTTATGGACCTGGAGCTAGGAAGTTCAAGCTGGCTTTCAATTCAAGTTATCAATCTGTTGGGGCTGTCCTTAACCAGGAAGACAAAAATAGTTTGGATGGTACTGATCTGTGTGAATCTCTTCTCTTTTCTAATGTGGAATCTAGGTACTCCCAGCCAAAACTTCAACTTTTTGGTGTGGCCCAAAGGTTGAAGAAGCTCCAAAATATTCTCTGGGTCAACACTTTGAGTTACAAGTTGACGCACAATCAATCATTGAAATGATCAATTACCCCAGCCTTCCAAATGCTCCAATGACTTGTTGGGTGGGTTTTATCCAGTTGTTCTCTTTTGATATTGTTCATAGGCCCAGAAAGTCTTTCACCATGCCTTATGGTTTATCTTGAAATCCCCTTCAAGATGAAGAATTGGATGTTGGAGTGGATTTTGACAAGGAGGAACCATTATTTTACCTGTCTTCAGTGCCTACTCTCACAATTATTCTCTCTTCCAGAAAGGGTTCTGGCTTAAATTAAAGTAACACCTCCTGATCTCTCAGCTAAAGATCTTTGATCCCTCAAGAGAAAGTCCTCCAACTTCTTTGTACAAGGTACTAGGCTTATGAAAAGAGGCAATCCTTGTGCTCTTATTGTTTTCAATATCCCTGAAAAACAAGATTCAATCTTGGAAATTCTACATGAAGGACTTGGTCATTGTCAAGAAAGGGAAACTCATCAAAAAATATCCAAACAATTCTGGTGGCCATCTTTGAAGAAATTTGTCTCTCAATGGTGCTAGAGTGGTGAGGTCTGTCAGAACCTTGATCTTAGGGGCCCAGCAAAAATTTTCTATCCAACTGGGGATTCCACTGTCTTTGGAAGGATTGCTATGGATGTGGTCCACATTAAGGCTGGTGGAGGTAAGTCCCTCATTGTGGCTAGAGATAATTTTTCTGGATGGATTGAAGCAAAATTCCTTAAGAACCTCAGCTCTGAATCAGTAGCAGATTTTCTTTATGAGACTTGGAAGATGCACTATGGCTTGGCTGGATCTTGTTCAACTGATGGTGGCTCTGAGTTTGGTGGAAAACTGGCCAAATTGGTCCAATTGCTTCATGGTCAACATAGGGTGACCATTCCTTTTATCCTGAAGGCCAAGGTATGGTGGAAAGAGGCCATGCTCCTTTGAAGGCTGCTCTGGTCACACTGGCCAGTGAAAGTGGGAAGAATTGTTGCAAATTTCTTCCTCTGGTCCTTTTCTCTGATCAAATTTCAACTAAGCAAACCACTGGCTACTCACCCTACAAAATTGTGTTTGGTCAAAGGGCTTTACTTCCACTGGATCTAGAAATTGAATCTTTCTTATGTATTTCCTGGAAACAGGTTTCTTCTACCACTGATCTATTAGTTGCCCAATATAAGCAACTGGAGTGGAGTGAAGATGTTTGCAGTGAAGGTTATAAGAAGATGATGGAATCCAGAGAAAAATTGGTTCAGTATTGGGAAGATAAACATTCAAAGCAGATCAGGGACCCTTTGAATCCTGGTGATCTTGTTTTAGCTTATAATTGATCCTTGGAAACTCAGTGGGGAAAGCTTTTCTCTAATTGCTGGAATGGTCTTCCAATTCAGAGGTGGATCATATCTTTTGGAAGAACTGGATGTTACTCAGATGGCCAGGAGGTTCTCTGCTGATCAAGTCCAGAAATTTCATTGTTTTGGAGGCAACTTAGATCAGAAGTAATTCCTCCCAATTGCGCACCACCAAGGTCATCTGCTGCATCTTTGTTTTAAAAGTCTACTGTATGCCACATATGTGCTCCTTTTTTTATCTCCGTCACTTGTAGGACTTTTCTTTGGATGGATAAAGATCTTCTTTTCAAATCTCCCTCAACATCAAATGGCAATTCTATGGTTCCAATCATCTTTCTTCTTTTTTATGTATATGTCATCAAACGCAGATGAAGACTAGGGACAGTCTGTAAGTTGGGGAGAGATGTTGTGACCAAATCTGGACACTTCATGACCACTGCGGAAGAATTGAAATAAATTTGATGATTTTTTTTTTCATCAAAAAAAAAAAAAATTGGAATTCCTTTTTCTGAATCAGGTTCCTTCAGCCCTCGGATCCTCCAGCTTCCCCATCTCCCAGCAGTGGAGGGATAGTTGCTTGGGGTGTGAAACTCCCCAGTTATTGCTTTCAATCCTTTTCCTTCTTGCTTTGGCCCTTTGTTTTGCCAAATGCGCGGGTGAACGCCCGCTTGGCTTGGTCTTGCCCATCTGTCACACAGGCTTGGCTCAGATTGACCCTCTCCAGAACCGGCATCCATCCTCAGAACTCATTCATTGACTCATCATCAACAACAGTCACATCAAAAACCACCACCAGCACCTAGATCAACCAAGAAATCATCTTCCATCCCAATCCCAACGACTACTATCATCCTCATCACCATCTTTGGAACTCTTGAAAAAAGCCTTAATCAATCAAATTCACCCCCAAAAATTTTGATCTCAAATAAATTTCAAACAAGCCTATGACAACACTAAACAAACTCATCCATCTGTTCCCATGACTGCCAACCAATCTTGCTCAATTGGTGGGATGGTTGGTCACTATTGCACCTCCCTATCCTCACTGGTCATCTGACCACCTGTCATCAACCCATCAACCTCCTCATCTGACAGACTGCAAGCTCTTGCTTGCGGCCATCTGAGTTGTTGCAAGCTCCCAATCAACCCAGGTCCAACAACTACTTGTCTGCGCGGCCTCATCACCTGCTCCCTCATCATCACCGCTTGCATGGGGGGACAAGTTCCTTCCCTCATCCGTCTGAGGTCTCCCCTCTTGGGCAATCATCCGCGGGTCAGCGGTTTCCCGGGCCTGTCAGCCTGTCGGCGCGTCTCCTCACCTGAAAATCTCCTTCCCGTCCCCATCACTGACACGGGCTGCTGCCTTTCAATTGCTGATCATTCAGGGTTTTCATTATTTGAATTTTTTTGAGTTGTTTTTTGTTTGTTTTTTTTTAATTTTTTCCTTTTGTTTTCTCATGACCCCCCCAAAAAAAAACTTCTTTTTTCAATTGTTGTTTTTTTACGCTCTATTTGTGTCATCACTTTTAAATAGTCTACAGGGACCCATGGCCCATAAAAGGAGGGGCTCTCCCCTACCTTTTTTACAATCATCCATGGGAGTGCGTGTGTATGTCCCCTCCGGTATCATAGTAATTCATCATCATTATCCTGGGTATATCTTTTGATTGCCCCCTGATACATTGATCCTTAAGTCTTTCTGCCTCTGTGTCTTGATCCTTATCACAAACCATAGCCTTGCTGGTTGAAGAGAATTCTGTCTGTAGAATTCCTGAGTGCGTTACACCACTCTTTGATCCCTTTCTCTGACCATAATTGTCTTTATCCTTCCTTTATCATCTTTCCAGAGCCAACCATATTTGATTGAAGAGGTTTTATTAAGATCAAAACCAGAGTCTTATACCTCCTTTTTTCTAAAAAAAAAATCCATTCTGCCAGTCTATGCTTGAGTCCGTTGATAAGTGTTGAGGTTATCCCTGTTCAAATCATTTACCGTTTGCTTTTAGATCTTCTCAAAAAATTGTTCTTTTTCTTGTACAGCCCCCGTCAGTTCTCTGGTACTCTTCAAGCGCTTGATTGTGGAGAGTTGGGCAAGTTCATTGTGTTGGAGTAACTGTTGGGCGGAGGAAAAGCAGAAAGAATGCGGAAAGTAGAAGGATGGGAATTTCATGAGTAAAAAGAGATGATATGAACATGAAAAAAAGGAAATAAACGAAACACAAGACTTACCTGAGGAAAAGCAGAAAGAACGCGGAAAGTAGAAGGATGAGGAAAGAGATCCTTCTACTAGGCGCGGGTCCTGTCCTCAGGTATACATTGGTAGTTGAGATTTCACAGGCAGTGTGACATATTGAGATCAAAATGAATATTGAATAATCAGAAAAGGAAACGCGCTGTTGATGATTGAGAAGGGATTTGTTATGGAAGATTTTAGAGTGACATGTGAAAATAGAATAGATGAAAGATGAAAATAAAGAAAAGAAAGAGGATTAGAAAGAAAAAAAATAAAACAAAATAGAAAATGATAAAGAGACTAAGAAGAAACTAAATGGGATTAATAATGAAATGACAGTAATCCCAACACCCCCCCTTGCTAACCAACCGCTGTAAGACCAAATAAGAGTTGATGTGTTTTGAGCAGGACTTGGGGCAGCGGCTTGGTTAGCATATCCGCAATCATTTGTTTTGTTCCTACATGATGTACCGTGAAGACATTTTGAGCCATGCATTCACGAATGAAGTGATGACGAGCGTCAATATGTTTTGTGCGCAAATGATGTTCAGGATTCTTCGCGAGAGCCTCGGCACCTTCATTGTTGACATAGAGCGGGACTGGGCTAGAGTCACAAAGGTGTAGTTCAACCATTACGTTCCGAAGCCATAGCCCCTCCTTGCAGCAATCCAAGAGAGCTTTATATTCTGCCTCAGAGCTTGACAGCAAAACCGTAGGTTGTTTTTTGGACATCCAGGAGACAGAACCAGACCCAACTCGGAAAACATAGCCTGAAATGGAACGACAATTGTCGCGATCTTCAGCCCAGTCGGAATCCGCGAAACCAGCCAAAGTTAGATCGGGGCCACCGAGATTTAGACACATTGATTTGGTGGCAGAGAGATATTTAAGGACCCAGAGCGCTGCTTCCCAATGTTTGACGGATGGATCTTGAAGAAATTGTGAAAGCTTGTTTACTGCAAAAGAGACATCCGGACGAGTGCACTGAGAAATCCAGAGGAGAGAACCAATAAGTTGGTTGTATTGAGGTGGGGATGGCGAATCACCAAATCTGCGTCTTACTAAAGACTTGAAAGTGAGACTGGTAGGAGAGATGACAGAGGGAGATTTGGAGGGAGAAATGTGGATGCGACGGAGGTGATGTAGTGCTCTTGCCCCAGCAAGACTATCCTGGATTTCAGGTCACGCTGAATAGATATGGAGAGGAAAAGA
This sequence comes from Puccinia polysora, assembly GCA_025617555.3. Classification (NCBI taxonomy): domain Eukaryota; kingdom Fungi; phylum Basidiomycota; class Pucciniomycetes; order Pucciniales; family Pucciniaceae; genus Puccinia; species Puccinia polysora. The sequence goes on from CM062616.1 coordinate 28,478,150, forward strand.
GAGAGATCCTTGTCACATCCAATCGCGAAACGCTTTCCAATGCTTGCAATGAAGGGGGAGACAAAATCCGGGGTTCCGACGATGGCAAGATCATCCACGTGAGCAGTGACAGCACCTACCAACGTACCACCACGCAGTTTGAAATATAGAGAAGGATGATAGGACGACCTGGTAAGGCCAAGGGAGAGAAGGGCGGAATTGAGCTCAACGTTCCATTGCCGAGGAGACTTTTTCAAACCATAAATGGCCCTCAAGACCTTGCATACCCAGTCCGGATGTGCTGGATCTTCAAAACCTGGTGGTTGGGACATGTAGATGGGTTCTTCTAGATGGCCGTTGAGGAACGCGGTCTTAAAATCAACCTGGCAACCGACCCAACCTTTGGTACCAAGAAGGCTGAGCAGGAGGCAGAGTGTTTTGAGGCAAAGAGTTGGAGAAAAGACTTTGGAAAAGTTGAGACCCTGGACCTGGGTGAAACCCATGGCAACAAGACAAGCCTTGAGTTTGATGATCGAACCGTTGGGTTTTTGTTTCACCTTGAAAACCCATTTGCATCAAATAATTTTTTGACCCTTTGGGGGGGGAACTAGAGTCCAGGTGTTCATGCCACGCAAGGAAGAGATTTCTTCATGAGCCGAGAGCATCCAACGGGAGCAATGGGGGTTTTTCATGAGCTGTTTCCAGGTCTTCGGAGCTAAAACGTCATCTTTAATCGAGGCAGACCGTGAGTAGTTTCCAAAGCGGGCAGGAGCACGAGAGGTCCTGGAGGAACTTAGCAGGGGGGGGGAGACAACCTCGAAGGAATTGAGGGAGGATTGATCTGGAGAGGCGGGGATGAAGAAAGAGGAGCAGGAATGGCAGATTCCTGAGAGGGAGAAGGAGATGGAGAAGGAGGAGAAGAGGGAGACGGGGGGGGAAAGGGGAGAAGGAGAGAAGGCAATGGGCGAAGAGGGAGTGGAGGAAAGAGGGGGGGGAAGATTGAGCTGTCGGTGGTGGACGAAGATCTGGAATGGGGAACAGAAGAAAAAGGGGGAAGATCAACAGAGGGCCAGGAGGAAACACGGGGCAAAGACGGGAGAGGAGAGGAAAGAACAGGAGAGGCAGGTGTTAAAAGACTAGGTGACAGAGACTGCGCAGGAAGGTTGACATCAGGAGAGGAGACAACATCGGAGACAGGAGGAGACTTGTTAGAAATAGCGGAATCAATCGGCCAAGAAATTTTGGCGGGGGGAATGAGAGAAGATGTATTGGCGGGGTTTCGACAAGAACCGACGTAAGGGAAAAAGGTGTTGTTGAAAATGACATCCCTAGATTTTATAATTTTACGATTTTCAAGATCTAGTATACGATAACCATTTCCGTCTGAGAGATAAGAGAGGAGGACTGCTTTACGACCTTTTGGGTCAAGTTTGGATCGATTTGGCTTGGGTACCTTGTACCATACCAGGCAACCAAAAGGATGAAGATAGCTAGGGGAGACATCGTTATGTTTGAGAATTGAATTTGGTGACACGAAACCATGTGGTGTTTTGCAGGGGTAAGAATTGAAAGCAAAGAGGGAGTGGCTTAGCGCATTGGACCAGTACGACTTTGGTAAATGTGAGGATGACAGAGAACATTGGATTAGGTTGAGAATAATTTGGTTTGAGCGTTCAGCTACACCGTTCAATTGAGGGGAGTGGGGAGGGCCAGGTTCGTGAAGAATGCCTTTGGACAGAAGAAATTCTTGCAAATTTGTATTGATGTATTCGCCACCATTGTCAGTGCGAAGAGATAGAACAGGGTGATGGAATTGTGCCTCAAAAAACAAAATGAAAGATTTAATCAAGTTGGAAGCATCTGATTTGAAACGTAGGGGATAGGCAAAAAGATCTTTAGAGCAGTCATCAATGAATGTGATGAAATACTTGAAGCCTTCTCTTGAGTTTACTTCAAAACTGCACAAATCGGAGTGTACAATTTCACCTGGTGTGTTTGATCGGTAGCTTAATCTTGAATGAAATGGATTTCGCGACATCTTAGATTTAATACAGGTTGTGCACTGTTGTACGTCTAGTTTGTTGTTGGGCTTTGGTGTGATTCCAAGGGACTTGAGTAATTTTTGAAGCGACTTCAGATTAAGATGAGAAAACCTACAGTGATAACCAAAAAGACTGTCATCAAGGAGGTTGGAAAAAGTTGAGAGAGCTGTCTCTCGGTGGCTCACAAATTTTCTTGGAAGATAGTAGAGGTTGCCTTTGCGGTATCCTTGGAGGGTGATTGAGTTATTGTTGGCTGATGATTGTTGTTGTCGAATTTCGCATCCGGAGGAGGTGAAAGTAACCTGATAACCTGCATCGCAGATACTCGAGATCAACATTAAGGGTTCATGAAGATTGGGTACAAGTAGAGCCTTGACCGTACCGACAGGCAGAGACATGGAGCCTTCTTTAGTTGAGTTTATGGAAGATCCATTGGCCAGTTGGATGGTGGTTGACTTTTATTTTGGAGAATCCAGTTGCCATAAGTGAGGGGTCATAGAAAGTGAACAACCGGAGTCAAGGTTGAAATCTGAATTCCCAACTGAGTTTGAGCTTGACTGTGCAAGATTACAGGAGGCATATCCGGTGTGGATGATGATTTCTTAATCGGAAAAATTGTCCTCTTCGTCTTCATTGGCCTTTGCAAGACTCGCTTTGTGATTCGTCGAAACCGTCGGTTTAGTTTGGTTGCGCTGCTTGTTTCTTTTTGAGAGAGCAAGAGCCTCAAGAACCTCGGGGCATCTTGAGAAAAAATGTCCCTTGGTTTTACAATTGGTACAGAAATAATTTTTGGGTTGGGTTTGATGGTTATTGTCTTGTCGACTTTGAGGTCCATGTTGGTTTGACGAGGTTTGCTTTGCAAAGCTAGCAGCTTGAATATCTTCGCTCCTGGTTTGTCTTCTTAAATGTTCTTGTTTGAGTGCATTAATAAGTTTAGATGATGGGAGAGATTCCTCATTCATCATACTCAAAACGCATCCTAACCAGTCGTCTGGGAGTGACAGTAGAATTGCGGTGGACAGAAGATCATCGGCTGTAAGAGGATTTTTGGCGGTAATCAAGGAAGCAAGTTTTTCACCATACAAGGTTATTTCGGAAAGGTGGGTGGTCATTTCTTTGTCGTTAAGTCTAGTCAGGAGTAATTTTCTTAACCAGTACATTTGTCCGCCTGAGGAATTGTCTTGATGGGCGTCTTGTAGAGCGTTCCACATGCCTATGGCACTTTCTTCATGTTTTTGTATGAACTGAAAGTTTGAAGGATTGATCAATCTTGATATGACCAAAGATACTGCTAGGTTATCCTTAGTCCATGATTCGGAGTTAAGCTTGGATGCATCGTTAGTAAGTAAGTATCCTACGCCAGTTGCTCGGAAATGGATTCGCAGGATCATGGACCAATTGAGATAGTTCGAGTCGGATCCAGGTGAGCTAAGAGGAAGAAAAGATGGAGTTTTGAGCACTGGGTGACCATTTTGTCCGTCTTCCATAGTTAAAGGTTTATAACGACACGTTTAGTGCCGGATCCTTCTAAGATTAATGATTGATTTAGTTGGATGGGTTGTCTGGCGACTCTGGGCTCATAACCTGTTGGGCTGAGGAAAAGCAGAAAGAATGCGGAAAGTAGAAGGATTGGAATTTCATGAGTAAAAAGAGATGATATGAAAATGAAAAAAAGGAAATAAAGGAAACACAAGACTTACCTGAGGAAAAGCAGAAAGAACGCGGAAAGTAGAAGGATGAGGAAAGAGATCCTTCTACTAGGCGCGGGTCCTGTCCTCAGGTATACATTGGTAGTTGAGATTTCACAGGCAGTGTGACATATTGAGATCAAAATGAATATTGAATAATCAGAAAAGGAAACGCGCTGTTGATGATTGAGAAGGGATTTGTTATGGAAGATTTTAGAGTGACATGTGAAAATAGAATAGATGAAAGATGAAAATAAAGAAAAGAAAGAGGATTACAAAGAAAAAAATAAAACAAAATAGAAAATGATAAAGAGACTAAGAAGAAACTAAATGGGATTAATAATGAAATGACAGTAATCCCAACAGTAACAATTTGTGAAATGGAAGTATGTTTTTGGTAATCAAAAAAGCAAGGACAACAAACATAAAAGTAACTGTGGAGTGGACTCACCATCTGATAAGCAACCCGGCCAAAAGCATCCGCTATCCATTGCCATGAGCTTTTGGCCCTGTAAGAGACCTAGGAACAAAAGTACTGTAAAGCACAATTACCATGCAAAGTTATACTACAAGGATTGAATAGGACATGTTTTCTATCCTCTTAGACCGGTCTATAAATAGACCGGCGCACTTTGTATCTAGCCAGATTATTCATCTCATCTTATTGTCATCTAATCACATTGGTGTACATAGCATCTTTATTATTATGGTTTATTTTATTGCTGTAATCCAAACCAATTACAACAACACATTATCAGTACCACTCACAACCAAACTAACAACCTGAAATTGAAATTGCTCACCTTGAAATGGATTGATCCATCGGAAGACAAGTTGTTTTTAACGAGAACAACTACGTGATTTGGGTCATGCTCATGGAAGCTGAACTTTGCAAACTTGGTTGCTGGAATTACGTTATCGGAGTAGATAAAGTGGTGACCAAAGAGAAGAAGGAGAAGTCGTACTGCCTCCTCATGCGCTGTCTTGATGAAAGCATTGTTGCTTTTTTCGGAAACAAGATAACCATGAATGAGAGGGGTAATGGTCGGGCCCTCTGGAATATCTTGAAGGATAGGTTTGTTGGAACAGGCATTCAAGCCCAAGGGATAGCACTAGATCAATTTTTGGAGTTAAAATTCAAAAGTCATGATCAGTTGATCAGAGACTTACGGGGCACAACTAGGAAGATGGAGCTTACCGGTACCTCAGTCAACAATGCAATTGTATCTAGGATTGCGATCCGGACTTTACCCAAGTAAGTACGAGTTGTTAATCCAAGTCTTAACCCAAGGCAACCACTACCCGTCAATCAAAGAAATTATCACAAGTGTTGAGAACAATAAGGTGATGTTTGGGAGTGGAGCAAATAAAGTTAAAGAAGAAATTGCAATTCAGTTCGAGGGGAAATTCAAGTATAAATGTCACAACTGTGGTAAACCGGGTCACATGAAGAAATACCGCAGTTCTAAGAAAAAGGAACAAAAGGAAAGAAGTACCAAAGGAATGATTGCCGGCCCTGTGGCATTTATAGCTACACCCAATACCTTGACCGCTATGATTAGCGATTCCAATTCAAAACCCATCTAATTCAACTCTGGTGCCTCAGAGCACATGTTTTCAGACAAGAACCTATTTAAGAGCATGTAGAAAGTAGGTGGACCAGTTATAATTGGAGATGCGGGGAAGAAAATTGAAATTGAAGGAAAAGGAAATGTAGTTTTGAGACTAAACAACCGAGACATCATTTTTGAAAACGGCCTTTATGTCCCAAGTATCACCTATAACCTACTATCGCTTGGTAAGATTTGGAAGAAAGGCGGACAACTTGTTAACCACCAGAATAGAGAGTTTAGCATCCAGAAAGATAAGGTTATAATGTTTAAAGGAAAAATAGAAAACAACTTACTGTATGTGGATCAAAAAGTGACCACACAGCTCAAATCTCCAACCACAAAAAATTGGGAAACCCTGGAAGGTCTAATGGATGTAAGCCTTGCATGGAGGGGAAGATGGCTAGACCAACTTTTAGGCATCAGATTGAAAGAACAAACAATGTCTTGGAGGAGATGTTGGTTGACTTGATGGGACCAATCACCCCCCAGTCACTTGGAGGAGCCAAGTACATCCTGGTAGTTGTAGATAGTGTGACTAGCTTTGTGTGGACTTTTTTCTTACCATCAAAGGACCAAGCGCTTGAACGGATCAAACAAATCATTCAACTTGCGGAAAACCAAGAAGAGATAAATGTTCAAAGAATCATCAGTGATGGAGGAGGGGAGTTTGTAAATAAAAGCTCAAAGGAATGGTGCACCTCACGCGGAATAGAAACTATTGTTACCACCCCGTATACACCACAGCATAATGGCATTGCCAAGAGGATGAATTGTACTGTGGTTGAGAAGGCAAGAGTTTTTCAAATTGACTCGGGACTACTGAAGGAATGCTGGGCGGAATTAATAGCAGCAGCAACCTACCTGCAAAATAGGACTAATGAGTTAAGAGGAAAGACATCTTACAAATTGTTCTTTGGAAGACCACCTGCTCTTAATCACTTTAAACAAATTGGATCACAAGTATTCCTGTTAAATCTTCCAAAGAAAGGAAAGTTAGAACCTAGAAGCCAGGAAGGAGTTATGGTAGGGTATGAGGAAAACTTTGGAGTGTATCAGGTATACTTACCTGAAGTCAGGAAGGTAGTTTGGTCGAGGGACATCAGGTTTAGCAAGGAATAACTTCCCATGAAATTTGAAAATACAGATTAAGAGAATCTAGTGGACCAACCACTAACCCCTATCACGCCAATACCCAAAACTACCTCCCATGGAATCAAAACCCAGTTGACCACACCACCATATTCACCTCCCCCAATACAAACTAGTGACATATTAGTACCACCACCACATTTGCCAGAAGAAGGCTTTGAAAAGGGTCAAGTTACCACAAATATAGGGGGGGGAAAGAATCCAAAGTTAAAACAGGATGGGACTGGATTCCCAGAGAAATAGCCCCTAAGAAAATTAGTAGTAACATTGACCAGAGTGCAATTGTTGGTACACATCTACGACACCAAGCACACTTTGCAGAAGAACTAGAAGGACCATTTTACTCACCCAATGACCTCATACACATAGCATTGAGCAGTGTAGTAAAAGAAAACAAAAATGGAACTAATACCCTGAAAGATGCTAAACACACCCTGAATGGAACCAATGGAAGAAAGCTGTCTTTTAAGAATTAGACTTGATAATTAATAAAAGAGTGTTTGAAGTCATCACACGATCCAAAATCCCCAAGAACAAAACCCCGATCTGTTGATGTAAGGCTTCAAAGAAAGTTTTTATTTCAATAAAAGACTAAGAATGTTGAAAGAGAATGGGGAAAACATGAGGACGTATCACACCTTCAAAGAAAGGCTCAAAGCCAGTAGAATCCGCAGACTGAAGTAAATGGTTGGTGCCAGATCAGAAGGCGGAAGACAATAGCTGAAGGAGATGGTGACGACGCATGAGTGAAGGAAACTGAGTGAAAGGAAAGATAATTTAAAAGTTCTTACCGGGCTCAGATCTCAAGATGGTGATGGTACAACAGAGGAGTCGTACAAGAGAAGAGTCATCTAGGATCTGAGCCAGGGCCAGTTGATAAAGTGGAGAAGCTCTCATTTAGAGTATGTACAGCAGAGTGTAGCCGGGTCAGCGCGGCCAAGGTGAAAGAAAAATAAAAGTGAAACATCACAACAGCAAGCGGGTAGTTAACACAGAGCGTGGAAGGTTTGAGAGAAGATTAAAGACACACAATCAGTGCGTGATCTTTTAATCCAACACCCTCCCTGGCTTTAATCTTCGCTTGAACAGGACATTACCTTGATTTGCGCAATTTGTTGCTGGAGTTTTGCTCGCGGGACTGGTTTGGTGAGGAAGTCAGCTGAATTCATCTTGGAGTCTATGCGCTTAACCTGTATTGTACCCTTTTCAACCTCCTCCCGCAGGAAATTAAATCTCAGTTCCATGTGTTTGGTCCTGAAGCCAGCATGATTGGCCGAGTTGCTTGCCAACTTGATGCAGCCGTTGTTGTCTTCATGGACAGTGATTGGTTGATTGATGCTCAAGCCTAGCACTTCCTCTACTAGAGATTTAAACCACAATACCTCCTTGACCGCTTTGCCCACCGCTTTATACTCCGCTTCAGTGGTGGAAAGGGTGACTGTTGGTTGCTTTTGTGATTTCCATCCAACCACATTGCCATTCCATAGAACGACTACGCCACTAATCGATTGCCTGGTGGTTGGGCATGTTTCCCAGTCCGCATCAACATACGCACTTAGACCAGGTTCTTGAGGATCCCTAGTGAAGGTGATACCCACTTCTGGGGTGAACTGGAGGTATCTGAGTGTTAAGAGGGCAGCTTCGTAGTGAGCCTTGCCAGGTGCGTTTAGAAACTGGGACAGATAATTTACCGCAAATGTGACGTCCGGGCGCGTGTTGCAGCTGATGTAGTTCACTTCGCCCACCAGTTTCCGGTAGTTCCAGCCGGTCTCCAGAAAGAGCTTGTGTTCGTCTTCCGTCGCCAGGCGCAGTTTCCCGAAGGGTTTGAATGGAGTGGAGCATTGCTTGTGAAGTGGAAGTTGATATTGCCTTGCAAGCGAGTCGATGTAGGTCTTCTGTCCAAGGTGAACTGAGTTGGCTGTGTGTGTGAAGTTCATTCCAAGTAAGTGTGAGGCCGGTCCTAGGTCTTTGATCTTGAAGCGTCGTTGGATTAGGTTGACAAATTTCTGAGGGTTGGACCTGAAGATGGCGATGTCGTCTACGTGTATATACAGGTAGGTTTCATTTTTCCAGAAGACACACTGATATGCCTTGCTTCGCTTGAACCCTTCCTGGAGGAGCCAGTTGCTAAGAGTGTTGTACCACATCTGTGGAGCTCATTTGAGGCTGTATAAGGCTCTCTTCAGTAAAAGAGTCTTGCCTACCAACACTGGTACGTTTGAAGGTGCTTGAACCTGGATTGTATCGTCAAGAGGAGCATTGAGGAAGGCAGATTTGACATCCAGCTGATGGAACTGACACCCCATTTGAATGGCGTGTGAGATGAGTAGTCGTAGGGAAGATTTGTCCCCTGTGGGAGCAAACACGTCCTTGTAATTGACGCCAAATTCATGATTAAATCCCTGTACACATAGGCGAGCCTTGAACTCCACAATCCTGTTGCTTTGGTCTTGTTTGGTTCGGAACACCCAGATGCATTTGAGGGGTCATATGGAATCGCTTCGTTGGAATTCCTCCCACACCTCATAGGAAAGCAGTTTGAGAAGTTCCTTTTCCATTGCTTCGATCCATTCAAGTTTGTAGGGGCTCCGTAGAGCCTCCTCCAGGGTTTGAGGATCTGACACCTCCACGTCCTTCAGGTTGATCTGAGCTTCTGGACTGGTCTTGCCGCGGCGTTTGTGCTCTAGAATGGTCTTGGTGGAGATTGCACCATAGTCAGGGGACTGGGCCTTGGCAGAAGGCAGCGTAGACTTGTTGGGGTTGATAACAGTTGTAATAGATGAGTCAGTGAATTCGGGCACCAAAGGTTGATGAGGTAGGGGAACCGGCGGTTGGTCCTCTGGACCGTTTCTTGAGCCATAGTCAAACACATTTTCCAGGAAGACCACATTTGCGCTTAGTTGTACACGTTTAGTCGCATGATCGAGGATTTTGTAGGTTGAGAAATTGTTGGTATACCCTAGGAAGGTGCCTTTTGCTCCATTTGATGAGAGATTGAAGGTTCGTCGTCCCCTAGGTATATGAGAGAAGGTTATGCACCCGAAGGGTTTTAGGCAATGGTAGTTGAACGGTCGTCCGTGCCAGACCTCGTCATGCACACCCCTATCTTTTGACATGACAGGCAGGACATTCAGTAAGTCAGTGGCCGTTTTAACAGCTTTGGCCCAGAAAGAAGGAGGAAGTCCGCTTTGCACTAGCAGACATTGGGCTTTGTCAAGAATGGATCTATTTGTCCTTTCGGCAAGTCCGTTTTGCTGAGGCCTATAGGCCGGAGCTAAGTGATGTTGGATGCCTTGAAGTTTAAAATACTCACTGAGTTCTTCATTCACAAATTCACCTCTGTTATCCAAGACAACCATTACCAGCTTGGTCTTGAGAAGTCGCTCGGCATGGTTGATGCATTCTTGGATAGCAGCGGTCGCTTGATCCTTGGAGTGGAGGAAACTGACTGATTTTAAACCAGAATAATGGTCCACAATGCTGAGGAAGTACCTGCATCCACCGTTGGACTGTACAGAAAACGGTCCAACTAGGTCAAGGTGAATCGTCTCAAGGTAGCGTGAGGCAGCGGTAAAGTGGCCACAAAACGGAGTTGCTGTCATCTTGCAGCATCTGCATATGAGACAGTCCGAGGTGGGCGCACACCCACGAAAAAGAACTTCCAGAGTTGTGTCGTTAGGGTGACCCAGGCGCTGGTGCCAGTTATTGTTTTGCGGTCTTTTCAGGTGCAGGTTGCCCTTAGGCGGAGATGAAAGGAGTTTGGTGCCACAGATTTCCACTAGGTGGTTCTTAGCTGAGCCCACAAACTGAAAGTTATCCAGAGAGATCTCGTATCCTGAGTAGCCCACACAATTGATGACAGCCAAAGTTTTTGTCAATTGAGAGAGTGAGAGGAGGCATTGGTTGAGAGCGGGAACCAGGAGTATGTTGTTGAGGACAACCGCTTCTCCCAGGTGATTCAGGAGCGTAGCGTTGCTGATGGCCGTAGCAGACAGTGAGGATCCCTTGCTTCCTCTACCTATACTCATATGAATTGGTCTGGATTCGGAGAGGTAATTGGGAGATTTGACAATGTGATGGGTTGCACCCAAGTCCAGTACTGGAAGTAGTTGAGTTTGGGAGTCAGCGGTGCTGAGATAGATTTGAGCATTAAGAAAAGCTTGGGGTGGGAAAGCCTCACCACCTGCGTCAGGTGCCGATTCTTTTCCAGCTGCGTGATTATGAGATTGAGCATGAGAGTTTTGAAAGTTGGGCCGCAACTTGGGGTGAAGAAACCAGCATCAATCTTCAGAGTGCCCGGCTAGAGGGTTGTGTTTGCCCTTTGAGCAGGGATATTTGGTCTTAGGTTTCTTTTGGGAACCAGTCTTGAGTAAAGCAACAGAGGAGTTTGCTGAGGCTTTGTTCTGGTCGGATTTGTCTTCCTTCCGGGCATCCTCGAGATGGATGACATCCCCGAGTTTTTTGAGCACGGCGGTGGGGTTTTTTAGCATCTTATCATTAAGGGGCAAGGTATCTACAATGTGGTGGAAGGAGTTCGGCAATTTGGCTAGGATAGTGTAGCTAAGTATGTCTTGAGGTACTTTGAGTTGAAACACGGACAATTTGTTCATTGATTTCTGGCACTCATTGATGTATTGAGATAAATCTCCTCTGAATTGATGTTGAATTAAATTGAGCCAGAGTTGTCCGCGATTATTGGATGATTTTGAGGCGTATTGTTCATGGATGGCTTCCAGGATTGCTTGCGGGTTGGTTTCATTTGAGCCATTCACTACAGCGTTGAAGGTAACATCGCTTAAGTGTTGGATGATGATGTCTCAGGCTTTGTACACCCTTTTCTTCACTGTGGGAGTGCAGGTTTGTTCGGGATTGTATTCTTGGATGAGCTCCAGCAGTCCCCTTCTTCTAAGGTAGCTTTTGAGGCGGATGAACCAGTTAGGGAAATTGGTTTTGTTGAGGAGAGGAATATTGGGTTTGGGGTTGTCTTCTTGATTGGTCATGGCAGTGAGCCTTTGTAGAAGTGGGATGGAGTCTTGGGACTGTAAATCTGTTGATGTAAGGCTTCAAAGAAAGGTTTTATTTCAATAAAAGACTAAGAATGTTGAAAGAGAATGGGGAAAACATGAGGATGTATCACACCTTCAAAGAAAGGCTCAAAGCCAGTAGAGTCCGCGGACTGAAGTAAATGGGTGGTGCCAGATCAAAAGGTGGAAGACAATAGCTGAAGGAGATGGTGACAAGGCATGAGTGAAGGAAACTGAGTGAAAGGAAAGATAATTTAAAAGGGCTTACCGGGCTCAGATCTCAAGATGGTGATGGTACGACAGAGGAGTCTTACAAGAGAAGAGTCATCTAGGATCTGGGCCAGGGCCAGTTGATAAAGTGGAGAAGCTCTCATTTAGAGTATGTACAGCAGAGTGTAGCCGGGTCAGCGCGGCCAAGGTGAAAGAAAAATAAAAGTGAAACATCACAACAGCAAGCGGGTAGTTAACACAGAGCGTGGAAGGTTTGAGAGAAGATTAAAGACACACAATCAGTGCCTGATCTTTTAATCCAACATGATCAACACAAGGTGGGTACTAACAAAGAAATTTGATGAATACGGGAACCTTAAACAATACAAAGGATGTTGCGTAGCCAGAGGTTTTTGACAAAGAGAAGGAATAGATTACAAGGAAACTTTTTCCATCACTGGATGACTCTCAACCCTTAGATATCTATTCAATTATTCCACCCAAACGGGACAGAAAGTACAACAAGCCGATTTTGTGACTGCATATCTTAACTCAGATCTTAGCAAAGAAGAAGCAGTATACATTGAACTACCAGAAGGATTCATTGAATGGATCCAAGAGACAAAACAAGAATACTATAACTAAGAGCACTGCAAAAAACTCCTTAGCCAACCCAACAGCTTCATTATCAAACTCAAGAAGTCACTCTATGGACTCAAACAAGCCACCTGGAGCTGGTACAACACCTTAAAAACATGGTTAATCAATAACTTATTTACCGTGAGTGACGCAGAACCATGCCTATTCATCAAACCAGATGTAGCACTCTTTGTTTGGGTGGAAGATATCATCCTCATTGGAAAAGGATCAGAAAAAAACATACAAGATATGAAAAATCAATTCAAAATCAAGGACTTAGGGATAGCCAGCCACATCCTAGGGATTAAAATAACACAGAACACCAACTCAATCACCCTTAGCGAGGAACACTACGTCAATGAGCTATTAGAAGAATATGGAATGGAAGATTGCAAGACTTCAAAGACTCCCACTCAAAGCAATCTAAAGCTTGAGGCATCATCAGACAAAGAAAATCACCAATTTAAATCAATGGGTTTAAATTATTGCTCAGCAGTAGGATCTTTAAACTATCTATCTCAATGCACTAGACCCGGCTTATCTTACATAGTAGGGACTTTATCTCAGTTTTTAGAGAAACCTAACATGCTTCATTGGGAAGCTTTGAAATGAGTCCTGAGGTACCTAAAAGGCACAAAGAACTTTGGGATAAATTATCAACAAGTCAAAGACCCCCTTCCAATTGGCTACTCAGAATCAAGTTGGTCTGAAGAAATTGGTCAAAGATTGTGCTCAGGATGTGTCTTCAATGCTGGAATGGCAGCTATCAGCTGGCGGAGCAAAAGACTTGCAGCAGTTAGCATATCATCCACAGAAGCAGAATTCCGTGCCCTACTCACAACCTTCCAAGAAGCCAAATGGTTAAATTTATTGCACTCCGAAGTGCATTGCAAAGAACTCAAAACAATCCTGATTTACAGCAACAACAAAGGAGCAATCAAGCGCTCAAAGAATCCAGTATATCATTCAAGGAAAAAGCACATCAACATACATTATAACTTTGTAAAGGATTTAATTGAAAATGAAGAAATTGATTTGCAATACCTTAAGACATCAGAAATGATAGCCGACTGTTTAACTAAAACACTTGATTGTGTCAAGAACGACAAATTCCAAAGAGAGATGGGAATCTTTGAAATCATACCGGCCCAAGCAAACCTAGCGGTAATAGATTGCAAATCAAGGGGGCGTGTTGGAGTAACAATTGGTGAAATGTCAGTATGTTTTTGGTAATCAAAAAGCAAGGACAACAAACATAAAAGTAACCGTGGAGTGGACTCACCATCTGAAAAGCACCCCGGCCGAAAGCGTCCACTATCCATTGCAATGAGCTTTTGGCCCCGTAAGAGACCTAGGAAAAAAAGTACTGTAAAGCACAATTACCGTGCAAAGTTATACTACAAGGATTGACTAGGACATGTTTTCTATTGTCTTAGACCGGTCTATAGATAGACTGGCGCACGTTGTATCTAGCCGGATTATTCATCTCATCTTATCATCATCTAATCACATCCGTGTACATAGCATCTTTATTATTATTGTTTATTTTATTGCTGTAATCCAAACCAATTACAACAACACATTGAGAACCTGGAGGTTGGTTTGGGTTTGAGTTGATCATCACCAATCTTCTGCTAACAACCAGATTTATTAGCTTTTAGGTATTGTTTACATACAACAGCTTTATTCTTTTTAACTTTGAACAAACTTTAACTTCTTTTGTTCAAATATCTCCCACATAATCTTAGTGCCGTTCCATTGCTACTGAGTGTTATCAAATTTTATCCTTTACCACTTCATCCCTCACTTGAATAGTTCTGGACCTTGATATTGGTTACATTTAATTATTTTTTTAAAACTCAGGAGGGCAGCCTAAACAGCACCTTTTCCCTCCAAAGAACTTCCTTGGCCTAGCACCATTTGGAGTGTTACAAATTTCCATCAGCGGATTCCTGGTCTTCTGGAATGGGGACATAGTTAGTTGGAAGTCTTGCAAGCAGCCAACCATCACCCTGTCAACCACCAAGGAAGAGTATAAAGCTGCAATGGAAGCGGTAAAGGAGGTACTCTGGGTAAAAAACCTTGCGCACAAGGTTCTTGATGAGGATCTCACAGCCCCAACCATCATTCATGAAGAAAACAATGGGTTTGTTAAATTTCCAAGCAGCTCTGCAATCCATGTCACATTCAAAACTAAACACATGGAGTTACGCTTCCACATCTCAGGGAGGAGGTGGAGAAGGGAAGTATTGTCTTCAAAACAATTGACTCAAAAAGCAACCCTGCAGAATTTCTCACCAAGCCAGTATCTTGTCTATCACTTCAGCAACAGCTGAAGATAGCAAATTTTGGGCAATGCAGCCATTTGAGCTGAAGCCTGGGTGGATGTTGGTATATCTGACTTCATCTCAGATTTATCTCAGCCTATATGTTATAATCTGTCATTACCTTTTTTTCTCATGTCTCTATCTGCATATCTGTGTTATGTCCTCTCTGTCTCTCACCAACCATCTGGTAAGGTGACTAAGATCATGGATGAAAACCCACGCGTCTGGGCCATCTGCACATTTTGCTTTCTGCACTGTCCAGACCGCAAAACTCAACCATATTAAGTACTGAAACTAGCTCTCCACCATGGACTTTCCCTGGTGTGTGATTATCTATCCACACTGTGGCATCCAAGGTTTATGATGGCGGTAGGTACTCTCTCATAGCTTCCAAAAGTGATTCCTCTTCTGATTCTCACCCTACTCTGATCTCACCTACTCTTCTTCTACTGTCAAAACTGTCAGCTTACTATACGTCTATCCTGTCTTCCAATTTCAGTCAAAGAGCCTTTTCTTTTAGGTGTGATCTCTTTTGCTATTTTTTTTCTTGATATTCCTTTCCTGATTTGTTCTTTTCTTTTAGCCTGAAATTCATCAAATTCAAACCTGTTTCTAAGAAGGTGCAGCCACAGAACAGGTCAATGCCTCAGGACCTCAACAAAATTATGAGGCCTATTTGTTGGTCAAGGGACCCTTATGAGTTGCCTTTGACAACTGCAATTCTGGAGGAGGATTCAACGGTCTTAACGGAAGATCAGATGGAGGAACTCAACTTTGGGCTGGAGGGGTGGTTGCAAGAGGAGGAAGTACATTTTCTGAAGGCACTGATTTTCATGCAGAGGAAGGTGGTGTCTTTTTTTCCAGAAAAGCAGGGGTTTCTCAGGCAAGAAATTGCAGACCCCTACCAGATACCTACAATCCCTCATAACTCTTCCATTCCTCTTCCCGCAAAGGTTAGGGATCAGTTTACTGAGTTGGTGCAGGAGTAATTGCAGACTGTTCTATACAAGCCTTCTTGTTCTAGTTATTCCAGTACAATTTTTGAAGTACTGAAACAGGAGGGGAAGAATCTGAGGGTTGTCCACAACCTACAAAGGTTGAACTCAAAAACAATTAATGATTCTGGTTTGCCTCCTCAGGTGAGGAGTTTGTGGGGAATATGACCAGAAGAGTCTGCTACTGGTTGGTAGACCTTATGGGAGGGTATGAACAGTGGAAGCTACATCCAGAGTCCCAACCCAGGACAAAGTTTGAGACGCAGTTGGGGCAACTTTTGTTAACAATGCTTCAACAGAGGGCAACTAATTTGGTAGCGGTTTACCAGGCACAGATGAAATGGATTTTGCAGGAAGATTTTATGGAAACAGTGAAGATATTCATTGATGATGGAGGTATCAAGGGGCTGCGGAGCAACTACAATGGAGGAACTATTGCTGATAATTCAGGGATCAGGTGGTTTGTTTTTAAATATGCGCAGACTGTGGAGACGATCCTGTTTCAGATTATGGAAGCAGGATTGACCTTTTTGTGTAAAAGGCTTGTGATATTCCTCCCAGCCTTAGAGTTCCTTGGTCATGAGGTATCTGAAAAAGGAAGGAAAATCACTAACACCAAAGTTAACAAGGTTCTAGAGTGGCCTAGTCCGCAGAATCCTACTCATGTTTCCATGTTTTCATATATATTTGGATGGGTGCAGATCTTCATGGAGCATTTTGCAGAGATAGAAAGCCTGTTGCAGCAAGGATTGTTTGGAAATTAAATCATGTGCTGTGGGGGGTGACATTTCAACTCCTGTTGGATTCAGGCCCCAGATTGGATGATTCATTCCCCAAACTTTCCTAATGCTCCTATGATGCGGTGGATTGCATACTTACAGTTTTTCAATTTCACTGTCAGTCAGGTTCTGGGGAAGGTGTTTATGACACCAGTTTGGTGTTGCAAAACCTAACCTATGGCCATCAGCCTCACATTTCTTGTATAAGGACAGCTCCAATCATCAAAAATACCTCAAAAATGGATTCTAAACCAGAAATAACCCCTAGTCACTCATCCAAAGTACCCCTCTATCTCTCATGGTTTAGAAGATACAGCCCAAATCAACCCTGGCCTACCCATACCCCTACCAGGTTTCACAGACCTGTGAAAGTTCATGAACATACCCTGGAAGCCTTTAAGTACGTACCACATACAGTACAACCATACAGCACCAATCAAACCTGCAGCATTATACATAATCAATATATGCAAGAACCTGCATGCAACACCAAACAAACGTGCAGCAGTATACATAATTAATATAGTCAAGACCCTGCATGCAGCAGCAAACAAACCTGCAGCATTATACATAATTAATATATCAAAGGCCCTGCATGCGGCACCAAACAAACCTTCAGCAGTATACAGAAGAAATATATGCAGGGCACTGCATGCATCACCAAAAAAGTAGCTTTATACAGAGGAAATATATGCAAGGAACTGCATGAAGTACCAAAAAAATGAACCACCATCACCATAAATAAGTAATGTATGCAGGGGGAACCTGTATCAATGCAACACAACAATTCATGCAAGGGTGTACATGCATGTAAATCCTGCACAGCCTCCTCCTCTGACCATCCAAAATGCCTCATGAACTGTATTCACTGTACCATGGAGACCCTCAGGGGCAGCCCTGAGGGCGGGATTTTCTATAAAAAGAGGGCCTCACTCCCCCATCAAGGTCCCATCAAGATCCCCCCATCATCCCCTCTAGGGATCACCATGCCTCCTAGGCACCCTTAACCCATACTTTGACCATCCTCATCCATTATCCCAAAAGCCATACTGTGACCATCACCAATCCCATATCCCATATCATCATCATCAATCACTACCATCATCATCAATCACCACCATCATCATCAACCACCACCATTACCCTTGACCATCCATTATCATTACCCCATAATTTTGACCACAAACCAACCCAATAACCCATACTTTTGACCATCCACCACAAAAATTATTTAACCAATACCCCACGCCTTTGAAAATCACCACCATGGCCCCATAACTTGAACATAATTATCAACATCCACCACTAACTCTCAGCATCATCCATCATCATCATCATCACCCACCTTTTCCATCATTATCACCATCCATCATCACCCACAATCCATCATCATCATCATCACCTACCTTGACCATTATCAACCACCACCATCATCCTCAACTACCACCATCATCATCTACCTTAACCATCAATCATCATCATTGTCATCCATCCACACTATGATCATCAACCCTTCATCCATACTAACATCATCCCCCTTCACCACCATCATTTAGGAACTATAGGCTCAGCCATTTCAACCTTATTTTACCATCACCTTTATCATCAAAGTATTATCAATCAGTAACAAATAAAACAAATAAAAAATATAAAAAGGATCAGACTAGAGAAAGTATTCTTCCCTTACTCAGTTTCTATCCACCAAGTCACCTATTAGTTCCACCACTTTTTTTCCTTATCAATTCTGAACATATTGATCCTGGGTCTGATAGATACTACTATATTAGCAAACTCTATTTGAAAATAAGCCACCATTCTTGTTTCTTTTATTTTTTTGAGACTCCAATAGTACTTAGAGGGGCAGGCAATTCAAAACCACCCTTAGTATTCCTCTATCTTATTAGTAGTTGTGGTAAAAAATTTTCGCCTCAAGTTAATGCCAGCAAGCTATTTGATAAACTTTACCCAATCCCACATGAGTATCCACACCACAAATGGCAACAACGAGGCAGAGCGATCTGTCTCTGGAGTCCGGTTTTTTTTCTTGACTGACTCATAATCATTCACCACAAAGTTGGCCATAGGGCCGCAGCAACAACATTTGAGGTGGG
Organism: Puccinia polysora; assembly: GCA_025617555.3. Taxonomy (NCBI): domain Eukaryota; kingdom Fungi; phylum Basidiomycota; class Pucciniomycetes; order Pucciniales; family Pucciniaceae; genus Puccinia; species Puccinia polysora. The sequence continues at coordinate 28,496,706 of CM062616.1, forward strand.
GCTGGACACGGAGCAAGGTTGGGGAGGGGGATGAGTCTGCAAGGATCCAGGAGTTGGGGCAACAAAAAAAACACCTGTGGTGGCCTGGACGGCAGGAATTGAAGGCCAGGTGACTGGCAGTACAGGTGCATGTTCTCTGAATTCTTGTGCAGTAGTTTCATGATTGCATGGTGAATATTTTTCTCCTTAGGGGGGTCTTGGTTGAAGTTTTATGAGTTGGAGGGTGGGGTATCAAATGGGATGACTAATGTTTTGGAGCATGCAAATACTTGGGACATGGTTCAAGTTGTGGGGCAATGTGGTGTTTATTTATAGACACAGAGGAAAATGGGCTCAGCACTGGAAATTTGACTTGGAGAAGCTCAACAGTGGTTATCCCTCCGCAGCACAATAGGCTCAGGAGGAGCACTTTTTCGGACTGTTTAATACCAAGTACAAAGTCAGGGGGTAAGCATTGGTGCGGCGCGTGCTTTTTGTGGAACAGTAAGCCAGATTTTTTGCCTTTTGAATACAACAAACATGGTCAAACATAAATTCCCCTCCGCAACAGTGAATTTACAACTGTGGGAGCTTTTGATAAAGGTTAAGTAGTAGGGAATAGGCTGATTATTTATTATGCACTGAGGTTGCGGGAGTATGGGAAAATTAACACTGAATCTGAGGGGATGGCATGGGGATTTTTGGGGATCCGTAGTAATGCTGCATGCAGGATTGGGGGTGATCCGCTAAGGAGGATCAATGGGGATCTGTTGTTATTTATGCATTGGTGCAACTCAAATGTTAGGTAAGATTGGCAAAATGGTCACCAAACCTACTGTAAGTCATTGTATTTGGTAAAGGAGCAGACTATTGGTAAGGAGGATCAGTGCGGAATGCATGAGTCCAGTTAAAGGAGGGGTCTTCCTTTTTTAGTATATATTCTTTTGGCGAATAGTTCATTTTTGGAGTTGTATAGAAAGAAGGAGGACATTTCCCTTACAGGGAAGGAGGGAGGGACCATCAATAAGGAAAAATGAAAAGCATTTATAAAAGAATCATAATATTATTGGTGATTATTTGAGTATATTACCTTAGACAGCATACAATAAAGGAATTTTTATATTATTTTATTTTCTTTGAAAAGCATGATTACCAGCTTGAGTGCTTGTAGTCATAATTAGGAAATATTTCAGGTGCAGATCTTGTTAATGAGTCTGCTTTGTTTATATACTATTACTTCATACCAAGTTAGCTTTAGTGGGTACCACCAAGGGCGGGATAGTTTTCTGGATAGAAGAATAGGTGTTGGGGGTGATTTTTAAACCGCTGGGCGCTCTAGTAACTTTCCTAGCAGAATTTAATTATATTGAGATTTGTCAAGGTACAGGAGGGTAACTCAAGGGCTTTGGGCTTTCCGGAATTTGGAGGAGGTTTTTGCAGAGAATTTCAGGGAACACAAAATCTTTCCACACCAAATAGGCTGTTATCAGTAGCTTGAAATACACATGAGTTAGATGATACTTGACTGCTTACCACTCCTTGAGGGAGATAGTATAGATTTCCATTTTGATTTCCATGCTGCAGTTCCTTTTCATCCAATTGCTTTATGTCCTTGTTTTAAATTTAGCAACTCTCCTTGCAAAACAGAACCATATGGCCCTGATTGAAAAGGCTAGAAATTGACTAAAGAGGTTTGTGAAAAGTTGGTACCAGGAGCTATTTTGTTTGGCAGAATGGCAAATTCAGAATCCCTTCTTGAATGGAGTTAATTTTTGATCCATCAGGGAGTTTCACATGATTAAGTTTTGGTCTTCTATCAGTAAGCTGGTGCTTGTACGTGTTCATCAATACTGACCATCCCAAATCAAGGTTAAGATCCCTTTTCAGGTTTAAATTTGATTAAGTGAGATTACAGGAAGTTTATCCCACATGAATTATGATTTTGGAGTTGGAGAAATTATCACCTTCATCTGAAATTGAGTGCTTGATAGATTAAAATTTACCAAGGTTAGCTTTGGCTGACTTGGATTGTTTAATCCTTTTTTGATTATTGTTTCTTTTTGAGTTTTCTAGAGCTTCCAGGAATTTGTTAAAACAAGAGGATGATTTTCCTTCAGTTTTGCCATTGGTACAGAAGTAGATTCTAGAAGGAACTCTATTACTTTGAGGTGGAGTAAAATCTGTTCTCAAATCCCATTGGTTTGATTTGAGTTGAGTGTTAGTAGAGTTTACCATCACCTGTTCATTGCGTTTCTGCCTTCTTAGATGTTCCTGCTTTAGAGTGGTTATTATTTTAGATGAATTAACCACTTCTTCATTCATCATTCCCAAGACTCAGTGCCGCACGTTTTCTGGATGAGAGAGAAGGAGAGCTGTGGAATGTAAGTCATTGGCAGTAAGAGAAAGTTCTGGCATGATGAGGGAGGATAGTTTCTCTCCATATGGAATGATCTTGGTGAGATGAACTTTCATATCCTTGTCATTAAATTTGGTGAGAATTATTTTTCATAAACAGTAAATCTTTCCACCAGATGAGCTTTCATGATGAGCTTTCTTAAAGGTTTTTCACATTTTGGGGGCACTCTCTTTGTTTTTTCAAATGAAGTGAAAGTTCAATGTATTTATTGACCTTGAGATGACTGAGCACACAACTAGATTTTCCTGGGACCATGTTTCCTGGTTTGTTTTTGTAAAGTTTCTTTTCATCAGGTAAGCAATGCCAGAAGCTTGGAAATGTATGTGCAGGATCATGGACTAGTCAAGATAGTTTGGATCAGCTCAAGGTGAGTTGAGAGGCATGATTTCTGGGTTTTTGAGAACTAGATGAGATGAAAATGGTTCCTCCATGATTTGTTATCAACACTTTTGATATGCAGTAACATATCTTTCTGTAATTTATTGGCAAAAGTTTTGCTTCTCTGGGCTCATAACATTTTGAGTAAAATGAACTGAGGATAGGCAGAGAAAGAGTAGTGGAAAGAAAGATAAATTATAATTTTCAGAAAGATAGGAAATTTAGATGATGAAAAAACAAGAAGAATGATGATTAACAGAATACTTACCTGAGGATATGCAGAGAAAGATTAGCCAAAAGAAAGATGAGGAAGGATATCTTTCTGTGAGAATCAATCTCTGTCCTCAGTTAATATACAGCCAACAAGTTTCACAATCAATCGTGAAATACATGAGGTGTGACATTTGCAAGAGGTCATGTGGGTTTTGATAACTGTATGGGAGAGAAGGTTGAGAGACATATTTGAGATAAGAAGTGGAGGTGAGATATGAAACAAGGACCATAGAAATAGAGTGTGGGAAATCAAAATGATGGGATAAGTAAAACATAGAAGGAAAGAGAGACACAGAAAGTATGAAAATAACATGAGAGTGTGTGTTCTCCAACAAAACCTAAGAGCTGATTTGTTGGGTTTTAAATGGATTGAAACAGGTGAACATGGTTCTGATAAAAAACATAAAGTTGAAACTCAATGCTGACTCAAGGTTGGGTGTTTGGTTTTGTAAATTGCAGCTTCCTGTGATGCTATTTTTTGCAATCAAAATCAAAAAGTCACCAGGCCAAATTTGTAAAAAATTGGTGTTTATTTTCCAAGACAGGCATTTTCACATGGACAGCTGCAAATGTCTTTATTCAGGATGTGGAGCATATCCAATATCATTATTGGTATTGTTGGGTACAATGGTGATACAATTACCTGAAATTCTGAGTTTAGAAATCTGCTTATGCAACAATTAAAGAAGCCTTTATTCCTTTGGAATATTGATACAGGCATATTTGAAACTAGAGGCTGGGGCAGAAAAACTCCCCCAATAACCCTAGTAGCCATAAATCATCAAAATAGTGGTTTAAAACTTGTTCAACTTCTTATCAAAAGGTAAATTTTCTGAAATAAACTCTTGCAAGTTATATCAAGTGCAATAAACTAAACACTGATGGTCAAATTTTCAAGATTGGCAGAAATTAATTATTGTATTTTGCAGAATATATTGGTTTTGATATTGCATCATTCACATATTTTCACTTGAAAGTTCCAACCTAACCCATAAATGCATGTGCCTGGTCTGATGGTTGGCAAGTTCCCAAGGGCACAACCAGGCATACCCTGCCAGCCAAAAACACCCTTTAGCTTGCCCCTTGTCTTGGAGGCCAAGTTTCATTTATTCTTTGGGGTATTTTTCATAATTTTTAGCTCTGGTAATTGATTACTTATTTTCAAAATGGAGACAGAACTTCAAGCATCAACCCTTTCTTGCATTACCTGGATGGCTTTTGCTACTTGTCTAGGAATGCACAGAAGTTAATTTTTTATGAAATAGAGGGTCTGTCCACCCTTATTGCAATTAAATTCACCCATGTAAGATATCAGGGAGTCTGGGCCACCCTTTTCACACTCCCTGAAACCCCTTTTGAAAATACTTGGCATAAACTAGTGCTTGGTGCAACATTTCAGGGAGGGGCGGGATGAAATATTGCTTAAAATACCCCATAGAAGCTTGGTACCACCCCTGTAACTGTATCTACATCAAATAATACACAATTCCAGTATTTACAAGCCGGGCAGACCCAAAGCCTTGCTGATACTCATTCCCTAGGCCTGCAACATATCTACTGAAACCTTTGAAAAAAATTACTGGAGGGCCCCAAAAATGTGAAAAAGCTTAAATTTACAAGAAAAATTATGATCTGTAATTGGCATCTCATACAAGGTCCCAGTTTTTGATACATTTCCTCCTGTTGGTATGTTCTAATAGTCTGATATAAATCTTTCTTTTCTGCAGCAAAGGGACAAGTTACATTAACAACTACAATATTCTTTTTAGAAATAGAAATAAAATTGAGGGATTAAATAATCACGTGAAATTATATTTAAGAAAACTGGGAAACCATTGAATCAGTGAATAAGAGATTAAATATTACCAGTAAAATGGAAATAAATTTACCAGGGTTCTCTCTAATGATTTTATATCAAAGATAAGCCATTTAGGTCAGGATAAAAACATATTAGAATTCAAGCCTGATAGTTAAAGATTAAAAGAGGATTTCAAATTAAAAAAATTATCTCAGGAAATTTTAGAAACAATAACTTTTGGATCCATATCTACCTCCACCTGATCAATTCCTGGCTCCTCATGAATTTAAGGGGCTACTTTGAAATTGATTTCTGGAGAGATTCCTGTCTCAAGTGTTTAGGTTGTATGGGAAATATGAGGTGAGAAGTAGGAAGGTAAATTCAAGAGGAATTGAAAGGGTTAAATAAAAGGAAGAGGTGGAACAACATATCCAGGTAGATCTTGAGGGAGAGCCTGGCTGAGATTTTGTTAGTCAAGTCACCAAGACCTCCCACAAATTCTTCTAGGTTGTATATAGGTTTTGGATAATGACCTGGACATTCAGCAAAATTTGTTTTTTTTTGCCACAGCCACAGTTGTATCTAGCACTCTCAATTATGCCAGAATCATAGTAACCCCATTGTCCCAGGTCAAACACAATAGGGCATATCAGAGTTAAAATTTTCAAAAAATTATATGGTTGATTTCAGGACTGTCCATTTTTTTTTGGAAAATTCTATTTTTTCTGTTAAAACCATTGACTATTTTCATAAACAAATATTTTTTGAAAAATTGATATTTTTCCTGAAATAAGCTTTTGAAACTTTTCAAAATTTCAATTCTGATATGTGCTAATGTGAAATCCTGGAATATCAGGCCTCCGCTGCCTAGATCATCCCCTCCCTCACCCTCCCTGTTTTTTTACGTATTTCCTTCCCCCAACCTCTCTGTCTTGCATAATTTATTCTACAGAGTCTTTGTCAAAAAATGTCTCCAAATTCAGAATCATGGTCACTACAAATTTATTTTCCCACCTCTTCAACTCTAATCCAACCAAAATACACAAACCAAGGAGGAGCTAGGAATATCTCAAATAGATTAATACAAAAATCATCCCATGTTTTCAATTTTCTCCCTTCTGTTCCTCATTTTTTTCTCATCTGTATCCTAAGTTGATGTTTTTATCTCAAAAAAGGCTTAATGTCTATGCTTCCAAATCACCCTCCTGTCTCAGTTTGATTAATGCATAGACATCCATCATTTGAGTATATCCCAAATTTAAAACCAAGATTCACATGATTCATCACTACTCAGGAAATTTTTAGACTAGGGTTTACTATCAATCTTTTTCTATGTTTTTGAAATTTGCTTATCTTCTACAGGAGTTGTGTCTTATTTATCTAAATCAGCTATGATAAAAGATCATAAATATTGCTCCCATTTTATCAAGAGTAAATCCTAGGTGAATAAAACAGATGACCAACCAAAAAAATATGGGGTGCAAGATTAATATTGACAAATCCTCAAAAAACAAATCCAATGAAATTTTACCCTAAGAATTTCAAACTATTTAAGCTCAAAAAAGAAATTGGGATGAGTAGAATATCAGGTTTGCATGCCTCATATTTAAATTTCAAAAAAGAATTTTTGATAAATAGAGGATCCATTGAAATAAGAAAAAAATAATTTAAATGAAGAAAAAATCTTTTGAAATTAACCTACTTAAAACTAATTTGAAAAGAACTTCAGTCTGAGATTAATTTTTTCAGAAAAGACTTCACCAGCACATGATAAAATGCACTAGCTCAAGCTTATTGTAAAAACATCAACATAATTAGAGGAAAAATGTTATAGCACATTTTCCAATTGAACTATAAAGCAGGATTTTATTTGAAGGAAAGGGATGAGAGTTTTAAAAATAATCATGTTGAAATAATAAAGATAATTAAGTATAAGACCACTGAAATCAAATTAAAACAGATCAAAACTGGCATGGACGCAGTTTTATTTACGAAAGAATTTAGAACAGATTTTTGAACTAAATTTTCTGAATAATCTTTTTTCAAATATGAATTAAAGTATAACCAAGCACTGAACAAGCGGAATCAATAATGTTTCTGAGATGAAGAAGATATTTGTTAAAAAAGACACAGAAAAACACCCTCATATATTGGTACTATAGATCAATATACGGACAAAAGGCAAGGACAGCAACAAATCTAAAATTTTTTTGTGGCTACTAAAAGAAGAAATAGAGACGCAAGTAAGAACAAGAGTAAGAGAAGGCATTGTGCGATTGCTAGCAGCGCTTTCTCACCAAACAGGAGAAGAACCCGAGGTCAATAGTTTGAAGAGGTGTTGGACATTGGTTGGTTGAAGAAGGCAGAGAGTCAAGACTGATGACCAAGTTGAACAAGAGCCAGAATAGAAGCAAAATAAAGAATAAAGAAAGGAAGATTCAAAAGAGAAGAAGAAGGAGAAAAGAGTGAAGGAAGTAAAAAAAGTGAGGTTGTGCGTGTTTAAGTAGAGCAGTCTTTTCATAACAGCTAATAGGGAATATCAGACGGAAGGGGGATCAGAATGAAGGAAGAAAAAGGAGGGCAAGTGACAGAGCATTTGCGGGAGTGTGAGCTGACAGATGAGAGGAAGTGGCAGGAACATTTGCAGGAGTTTGAGAGTTGCAGAATTATCAGATGAGAGACATGTCAGGTGACAGGTATGAAAAAGAGAGAGAAGCAGCGTGAGTTTATGAGATATTTTGAACAAGATTTCAACATAGATTATTTCCTCACTTAACTAATAAAACCCATCAAAAAACAAATCCATTTAATCTAAAAAAAAGTCAGCAACTGAATAATCCTTGTAGACATTAGAAGAGAATTCAACAACAGGGAGATCCAGTCAATTGCGCAAAACATTAAAATATCAGAAAATTAAAAAAATTTCTAGATATTTTACAAGCTTAATTCATCCTAAGCTATTTTTCACAAAACAAATTCTTCATTTTCCCAGTGTTACAAATCCTACTAAAATTAAAGCAACAGTTGGGACAGGAGATACTTCTTAGAGAATACATGATGATAGTTTGGAATTGCAAGGATGATAATTGGGGAAATAAAATGGAAAAGAATGAGAATTGCAAGAGCAGTCCAGGATTAAGGCACTAAGGATAATTATTAATGAATACTATAACATTAACTAAAAAGGGGCAAGACAACATGATTCTAGCAGGCTGTCTTGTTGGTTATCTTTTTCTGAGATGAAAACTACTGGGGAGGAATGAACAGTGGGAATGAGAATACTAATGAATTGGTGGGCATCATTAAAGCCAAGGGAGAGACACCAGTATATATGAAGATTGGTGAAAAGGGATAGACAGATGGTTTATCCAGTTTGGGTGGGAGTTCCAAAGGATATTTCATGCAATTCCAGTGGGATTTGGGCTGTAGGGTCAATTCAGGACTAATGAGCTTTCCCAGCTAAGCCAATGTGTAATTATCTAGAGTTTTTGAATTTTTGTATGATGCAAATGTACCTTTACACAAGAGAAGAGAGTGTGATAACATTGATCCATGCAGAGAGAAAGGAAGCCTAGGAGGAGAGAGTGGAGGCTAAAGGTATCCAGGGGAGATGAACAGGAGAAGGAGAAAGTAGTGTACAGAGGAGGGTATGCAGGCTGACTGAGGTCTTCAGAGATCTCATTGGACCAAGGATAGCTTTCCAAACTGTTATATGAAACCCAAAACATTAACAATGACAAAAACAGCGCCAAACGGAGAAAATAAACAAGGGCCCAAGCTATAATAGGGTTTATAAAAGTAAAGATTTCAAAAATTTTAAATGGCTGATTTCAGGATTATGCATGTTTTTTCAAAATTTGATTTTTTTCAGACAAATCCATTGATTCATTTTTTTTTTCAATAAAAGAATATTTTTTGAAAAATTGAGATTTTTCCAGAAATAGACATTTTAAATTGTTCAAAATTTTAACTCTGATACACTCCAATTAAGTCAAAATTGTTACTAAACATACCCAAATGACGGCAAAATCCTTTATTTTAGAAAAAAAAATTGCAAAATGATGCCAAAAAGCATCATTGGCATCATTATGACACTTTTGTGGCTAAATTCAAGCTTTTTGGTGTGCCCTCCCATGCCAGGAATCAAGGCAGCCTTTTTAAGTTTAAAAGGGATTCCTTGGGTTGTATAAAACACCGTTCAATAGAGTGTTGGGCCCCCAAAGGTCCTTAAACATTAGGGTGTATCAGAGTTAGAAAACCCCCCACTTGAAAACCGCCATTTTTTTGGCAAACCCACCATTTTTAATGGGGGGTTTCTGAAATACACATACCCCCTAATTGGCATGTTTCAAAATGGTGTGTTTCATGCAAATGGTGGGTTTCAAACATCAAACACACCATTATAATCCATCTACAATCCATCACATGAAAAACACCCATCCACACCTCCACATCAGCAAATCCATACATCTCTCACTTGGAATCTCTCCAAATTCAGAAAATTAATCCTTGCTCATCATCATCTCCCACCATCAACCTAAGCCTTTCACAACTGCTTCTAAGCCTCAAGCCTTGGAGATGTTCTACAAAGCCATAAAATTGATCTTTTCAGTCACCCACAAGTGGAACCCAGTCACACCCTACCCAGTGTTCCTCCTCCTCCTCTCCCAGTCATTGGACTCCACCACTCACCCTCCTCCTCCTCACCCACTCATTTGACTCAACCACTTAACACCAACAACAAGTTCACCACACCCACCAATCCAACATCACTGTTTCCATCTCCAGTTTAGTATCCTTATCTCAACTCCATTTTTGATTTCCTTGCTAAGGCCCCCCCCTTTCCTATCCCATCTTTGTTTCCATCCCACCCCAGTATTTGCTCCCCTTCCTGTTGCACTTGTGCTAACCACTCTTCCCTTGCTTCCTCCCTCCTTTTTGTCCCACAGGACCCCTCCGCTGCACCCCCTTGAGCAACGGCCACCGCCCAAGCAACCCCTCCCTCCATCCTCAACAACCCCACCCCTTAAACCAACAAATGGCCCCCCCCCCTTCAACCCTTGGACCCCTGAGCCCCCCCCCTTTTACTAATTGACTGTCCCCCCCTCCTTTGACTGCGGCCAGCCCACCTCCCTTCAACCAATGGAAGGGATGATTGACCAACCCCCCCTTTGATAAATCAGGGGTCCAATTGACCAGATGCCCCCCCCTTTGATTAAACAGGGGGCGAACTGACCAGCCCCCCCCTTGATAAATCAGGGGGCCAATTGACCGCCCCCCCTTTGATCAACCAATGGGCTGATCAACCGGCTCCCGCCCTTTTATCAATCAGGGGGCCAATTGACTGGCCGCCCCCCCCCCCTTTGACTGGGACTTGCCCTTTGACCAACCTATGGGCCAATTTAATTCCCCCCCCTTTGATTGACCAACAGGCATATCAATTGCCCCCCATTTGACCAATTGACAGCCGGGGGCTGAGTGACTGCCCCCCCCTTAGATCAATCAGGGGGCCAATTGACCATCCCCTCCCCTTTGAATGCAACCACCCCCATCACTTGGGCCCACTGACGGGCTGATTGACCTCCCCACCTTTAATCAATCAGGGGACCAATGGACCGCCCCCCCCCCCTTTGACCAACTGCTGACCAATTGAAAGGCCCCCCCCCTTCAACCAACCAACGGGCTGATCAACCAGCCCCGCCCCTTCAACCAATAAATGGGCCAAGGGTTGAGGATGATCATTGGGTTGACAAGGTGATGAGAAGCTGTGAGAAGAGATAGACCACACATTGACCAGGGGGTGGGGGTGAATGGGTATAGTGATAAGGAGGGTAAAACAATTTGGTCTTGATTCAAGTGTGTGATGAGGTTAAAGCATCAATCATGAATGGTGAGTCCATGGGTTCAAATACCATAGTGTGTAATATTTTGGTTTTTAAAAGCGCCACTGCCCTCAAAATGTTACCCAACAAATTGAATCCTTTCTTGATCCTCACCCCACTTGAAGTAATTGGATGTGAGGGAACAATGTGGGAGAAGATGATCTGAAAAACATACAGAGAGTTTGAATTGCCAATCCATTGCAAATTTATCTCTCAATCAATCTCCAATCAATTTCTCAATTGATCAAAAATTGATTTAGAAATTGATTAGCAATTTATTTCCGGAAAAATTTGCATTCAATCAAGCAATTGATTGCCATGGGGCATCAATGTTGGAGTCAAATCTGCTCTTATGCAGACTGCCATCCAAGGATTCTAAGTCTTGGTACTGAAAGCCTGAACAGCATTGTCAAACAACACATCAGGTATTTACAGGGAAACCCAAGCAAACCCTTGTTGAGTGGACAGGCACAATGGCCCATCCAGCAATGGCGCACTTACCTTAGTGGTTAAAGCATCACTCATGAAGGTTGAGGTCATGGGTTCAAATCCAATAGTGAACAACTACATTTTGGATTCTAAAAATCAATTCAAGTGAATGTTACAAGTTAAATTGAATCCCTTCTTGATCCTCACCCCAATTGAATTATGTGGATAGGAGGAAATGACTTGACAAACATACAGAAACAGGGAAAGAATGGGGCTTTTGAGCATTGGCTAAAGGAGCAATGTTTGCATTGATAACTCTTGAATTTCTCCTGCATCTGTTTGGATGGAAGATCCAGCCTAACTTTGGTTTTATTCTTCAGTTCATTGTCCATCAGGAGATAACCATTAAACTTATAGGATGAAGGTTGGCCAACTGGTTTTTCATTTTCAGATCCAAAGAAATTGTCTTAGTTGTGGGGAATATTGAGCCAGTTTAACAGGATAATTTGATCAGCTCTCTTGAGCTTACTTGAGCCCTAGGAAGCTTATGGGGGAGGATTGTTGGATGTTGAGTTCCTGGGGGATTTTTTGCTTTTATGCATTGGATTGTTTGGTGTACTTGCGGGGGGAGAATCACTGAAGGGAAATTTAAAGAGATTAAGAGGGATGAAGGGATGAAGCAATGAAGCAATAAAGTGATGAAGGGATTTTTTAAAAGCAGGGATGAAGTGATTTAGCTATGAGAATTAGGATGTTCTTAAAGTGGGGATGAAGCAATGAAGTGATGAGAGGATGGATGTGATGAAAGCAATAATTTGTGAGAAAGTTATGAGAGTGATGAGGCAATGAGAAAGATGCAGTGATTGGGTGAGAAAGTGATGAGAGTGATGAAGAAATGAGGTTAATGAAGTGATGGGATAGCAAAGAAGAGATGAAGAGCAATGAATCAAATTTTAAGATGCAGTTGGAGGTAGAATTTTTCTGATGAGGTTGGAGGTTGAAACCAGGAATGATGATGTGAAATAATGGGTTGAGGTGTTGAAAGCCTTAAAATAATTTATTTTAAAAAAGCAATTTATTTTCAGGTAAGTTTGATACATTTGATATGAAATAAGTGGGTTTTTTTATTTTTAATGACAAGAGGGAAATGGTGGATTTGGTTTGGAACCTGGCATTTAAAAATTGCCGGTTTGCTTAACTTTGATATGCCCTTTTAATTGAGGCCCTTGGGGGCTAAATTAAGACTTCCAGACACCCTGTTTGGCCTATCTGGGATAGAATTGTTTGGTAAATTGAATGATGAAAATTAAATGGTTTAATTTGATAGCTCAAACATCCATAAATTAATGTTAAATTCATGGCTACAGAGCCATGTACACAGATCAATGGGCCTTGTGGCACCCTACACGACTCAAATGAGCCATGTGGGATGCTACAGGGCTCACATGGGCTGTGTGGCTTGCTACACGGCTCAAATGGGCCATGTGGCATGCTAAACGGCTCAAATGGGCTGTGTGGCTTGCTACATGGATCAAATGGGCCGTGTGGCATGCTACACAGCTCAAATGGGCTGTGTGGCATGCTACACGTCCCATTTGGGTTTTAAGGCACGCTCAACAACAAAAATGAAGTTGTGTGGCCTCCACTCAATCATAAATAATGAATAATAAATGATAAATTCGTAATTATAAATTATACACAATAAATTATACATAATAAATAATAATAATAAATAATAAATAATAAATAATAAATGATAAAAAATAAAGAATAAAGAATAAAAAATACATAATAAATAATAAATAATAAATAATAAATAATAAATAATAAATAATAAATAATAAATAATAAATAATAAATAATAAATAATAAATAATAAATAATAAATAATAAATAATAAATAATAAATAATAAATAATAAATAATAAATAATAAATAATAAATAATAAATAATAAATAATAAATAATAAATAATAAATAATAAATAATAAATAATAAATAATAAATAATAAATAATAAATAATAAATAATAAATAATAAATAATAAATAATAAATAATAAATAATAAATAATAAATAATAAATAATAAATAATAAATAATAAATAATAAATAATAAATAATAAATAATAAATAATAAATAATAAATAATAAATAATAAATAATAAATAATAAATAATAAATAATAAATAATAAATAATAAATAATAAATAATAAATAATAAATAATAAATAATAAATAATAAATAATAAATAATAAATAATAAATAATAAATAATAAATAATAAATAATAAATAATAAATAATAAATAATAAATAATAAATAATAAATAATAAATAATAAATAATAAATAATAAATAATAAATAATAAATAATAAATAATAAATAATAAATAATAAATAATAAATAATAAATAATAAATAAAAAATAATAAATAATAAATAATAAATAATAAATAATAAATAATAAATAATAAATAATAAATAATAAATAATAAATAATAAATAATAAATAATAAATAATAAATAATAAATAATAAATAATAAATAATAAATAATAAATAATAAATAATAAATAATAAATAATAAATAATAAATAATAAATAATAAATAATAAATAATAAATAATAAATAATAAATAATAAATAATAAATAATAAATAATAAATAATAAATAATAAATAATAAATAATAAATAATAAATAATAAATAATAAATAATAAATAATAAATAATAAATAATAAATAATAAATAATAAATAATAAATAATAAATAATAAATAATAAATAATAAATAATAAATAATAAATAATAAATAATAAATAATAAATAATAAATAATAAATAATAAATAATAAATAATAAATAATAAATAATAAATAATAAATAATAAATAATAAATAATAAATAATAAATAATAAATAATAAATAATAAATAATAAATAATAAATAATAAATAATAAATAATAAATAATAAATAATAAATAATAAATAATAAATAATAAATAATAAATAATAAATAATAAATAATAAATAATAAATAATAAATAATAAATAATAAATAATAAATAATAAATAATAAATAATAAATAATAAATAATAAATAATAAATAATAAATAATAAATAATAAATAATAAATAATAAATAATAAATAATAAATAATAAATAAATAATAAATAATAAATAATAAATAATAAATAATAAATAATAAATAATAAATAATAAATAATAAATAATAAATAATAAATAATAAATAATAAATAATAAATAATAAATAATAAATAATAAATAATAAATAATAAATAATAAATAATAAATAATAAATAATAAATAATAAATAATAAATAATAAATAATAAATAATAAATAATAAATAATAAATAATAAATAATAAATAATAAATAATAAATAATAAATAATAAATAATAAATAATAAATAATAAATAATAAATAATAAATAATAAAAAATAAAAATACATCATAAATAATAAATAATAAATAATAGATAATAAAAAATAAGACATAAAAAATAAATTATAAATAATAATAAATTAATTATTAAAAAACCCTTCTTTGAAGAAAATTGAAGATCTGTTATGGAATCTAAATAACTTTTAAACAAGCGTAAAAAATATAAAATATATTTATTTCACTTGCATAATCCAAACATTTCAAAATCTTTCAACACATTTTTCACCCAGTAAAAAAATAAAAAAATCTTATCTAAAAAACTGACTATTTAATAAAAGCAACTTTCAATATTTATCTTTCAATTCATGAACTTTATTAGTTTGATGATATGTCAATTCCTCAAATTAAATGGTGAAATTTTTTAATACATTCTTTTTCTGTTTAAAAGATATCTACTTTACATCACAAATGATAATTTTGATTCAAATAGATCAATTTTTTATTTCTTTATTCTTTAGGTTAATCAATGCATTATTTGTTGGAATATTTCAAAACATTCTAATAATCCTGAGAGTATAGTTATATAAAGAATTTTTCTATTTTATTCCATGTTTGTAATAATGTATTCAAATCCCCCTAGAAATTTCAATTCTTAATCAAATAAATCAATTTTTTTGCAGTTGATATTTTTATTTTTTTTAATCAATGAAACAGTTTTTGAATTATTTCCATATGTTTGAAATCTCCTCCCAAAATAGATATACATAGTATTTTTCCATTTTTTTCATGCTTAGTACAATTTTTTTTACATTCAATCACCAATCTTCAATTTTCTTTGAAGAATTATTCTTTTATATAATTTTCACATTTATTGATTAAACAACTTAAATTATCCTCATTTTCCTCATTTTTGATATGTTGGATGAATTTTTTTTTGAATGAGTTCATATTTGAATTTGTTGAAAAAAAATCATGCTCCCTAAATTTTTTCAGATATAACTAACTTAATTGGTGTCCATCATTTCATCTTCCCAAAACTTATACCACATGCAGACCCCACAGGGAGTCTGAAGGCCTTAATTTAGCTCACCAGGGCCTCAATTATTGTTCAAAGGCCTTTGGGGTCCCAGATAGCCATCAAATTGCATTTAATCCCACCCAAGGCCCCCCTTAAAAAATTTTTCTATTTTGGCTTGGGAATGCACACCCAGGGTCTTGATTTTGGGAAAACAAGTGCTATAATGATAGCATTTCCTTTGCTAAAATCAAGCCTTTTGGTGTCATTTTCGCAATTTTTTTTGTAAAAACAATAATTATAGCAATTATTTTGATAAAATAGGGCCCCTTGTTTTAATTTCAGCTTTTTTTTTATAAAAAGCAAGCCTTTGGGAATTACTTTAGAATACCATTTTTCCAAAATAAAGAATTTTGGAATTATCTTAGAAATATTCCTGATGAAATAAAGCCTTTTGGAATTGTTCAGGCGTATCAAAGTTAGAAAATCAGCCATTAGAAACCTGCCATTTTTTCTTCTTTTGGAATCACTTTAGAATTCATTGTTTCCAAAATAAAGGATTTTTGGACCATCTTACAAATATTCTTGATGAAATTAAGCCTTTTGCGATCATTTGGGCGCATCAAAGTTAACAAATCAGGCATCACAAAGATGCCAATTGTTACTCTTTTGGCATTACTTTAGAATTCCTTTTTTCCAAAATAAAGGGTTTTTGAATCATCTTACAAATATTTTTGATGAAATTTAGCCTTTTGCAATCATTTCTGTGCATCAAAGTTAACAAATCAGCCATCAGAAACATGCCATTTTTTTAAAAAAACTCTGCCATTTTCAATGGCAGTTTCCTGAAATATACTAGCCCCTTAACTGGTGTATTTCAAACATTAAATCATCCATTTATGCATCATCATCTATCCACAATCCATAAACATTCAAAAAGCCCATCAAAACCTCAACATAATCCATACCAAAAACCAAAACCTTATACCAGCACAGCATACAACTCCTCATCACTTAAAACCAGAAACACCACCCCTCCCTGAACTCTTCACTTCTTCAAATTTCAAAACTGACCTGCAGGATGCTATTGGAAAATGGAATCAAGCCCAGCAAACTTTTCTTTCTTTTTGACTTCAATTCAGTTTTCAATTCAGACTCTGATTTTGAATCCAAATTTTTAACCTTTAATTCTCTATTGGAGCAGCGCAAATTAATTCCACAAAAACATAAAGTTCATCATCTTATTTAGAAACAACAGAAGCTCCATCTACTCTCTGAATTAAGCTTCCATCAAATCTTTGAAACTTCTTTAGAATAATTCACGAGAAATTAAGAGATGATTAGGAACCATCCTTTCTTCCAGAATGAACCTTGGAATCCCCAACGCAATCCTGCTACTGAACTCTCTTTTAATCTTTGTTGGTTTGGATCTAATTTTAATTTTGCTACTTTTCATCAATTGAAAACTTTTTCCTCTATTGGGTAGGGAAAATTTGACCTTTTCAACCAACCTTGTGGCAGACCAAACCTTACCTGTAGCCATCAGACCTCATTTTCTAGTATAAATACAATCCAAATCCTATATATAATCTCAGAAATGAATTCTAGACCAAGAATAACATATATTCAATCAACCAAAGTAGCCCTCTATCTCCCATGGATTGTAAGATACAGCTCAAATCAACCATTGCCTACCATATCCCAATCAGTTGTCAAAGACCTGTGAAAGATACATGGACATATCAGAAGTTATTATGTAATCATCTAGCACAGCCTAAAACACAAGTCAGCCAGGTTGACAAAGTATGCAATGTTGCAGCACAGCAGTTGAACTGTGCCACCCACAAGTCAACCACTCCACAATTGTAGAACCAAAAGTCAGCCAGAAACAACTTTCACCACCCATGACAGATTTTGTGACAGGTGGCACACCCCCTTATTTTTATAAATAGAGGGCCTCTCTCCAGCCATCTTCCCCCCATCCTCCCATGCACCCAGCGTGGGGTTGTTACCCCTCATAAAGGATATTAAACCCTAAAAAAGATACTAAACCCTTATAAAAGATATAAAACCTTACCAACAACAATCAACCCTTAAATTTATGAAAAACCCTTGCATCAACCATCATCATCCATGACCACTATAATCACCATTAACACATACCTTGACCACCATCCACCACAATCATCATCAAAAATCACAACATACCTCAACCACCATCTACCACCATTATCATCAACCATTACCACATACCCTGAGCACCATCATCATCAGCAAATACTATACACCTTTACCACCATCATCATCATCCACCAGCATCATCAACCAATACCACATACCTTGACTTACACCAAAACCATCCATTAATCATCATAAACCCTTATCATCACTATCCATCATGACAATCAGCTTAACCATTGTCATCCACAATCCATCCATGCCATCATCATCCATTATCATTTGTTAACTATAAGCTCAACCATTTCAACCTTATTCAATAATGACCTGTAGTATCAAATCACTATCAATCAGTGAACAATAAAAAATAATAAAATACATAAAGGATAAGACTAGTTGAAAGATTCTTCCCTTACTCAGCTTTTATCCTCCATGTGACCCATCTGAGCCACCACTTCTTCCTTTCCAAGCTTGAGTTTATTTATCCTAGCTAGCTAGCGGTCTGATAGAGACTACTATGTTTGCAACTCTATCTGAAAATCACCCTCAAATCTCTTTTCTTTTATTGTTGTGATACTTACTATAGTACTCAGAGGGGAAGGAAATTCAAAACCACCCTTATTATTTCTCTATCTCATAATTATTTATATTACTAAACTCCCCTGCAAGTGACTGCCAGAAAGCTATTTGATAAACTTTACCCAATCCCAAAGGAGTCTCTACAATTGGTGTCCCAACAGTGGCCAATTACCTTCATTATGGATTAACAAACTTAAGTCAGAAAATTAGGAAGAAAATACCAGGAACCATTCAAGAAGAAGGATTTCAAGCACCTTCCAAGGAAAGGATAAAGATTTCAGTCATTTAATGAAAGGAATTTTTCAAATTCAATCAAAAAACCATGGAATCAGAATTGAAAAACCCAGTAAATGTAACTATGAATAAATGTAATGAGAAAGAATAATGGATTATGGATCAGCCCAAGGAAATCAACATCACTTAAAAGGAACTCAAAAAACTAGGGATGCAATATCTAAAATCAAGAAATCACTTAATGATAAGTCTTGGATGCTCAAACTATTTATGGAAGGACCATACAAGGAATAAAAAAAACATACTGAAAGAACCAATAACATTGCATTAACCAATAACTCTTCCTATAACCCATACCCCTCCCATAGCCCTTATTCTTCCCATAACCCATACTCCCATCATATCCCATACTTTTCTCATAACCCATATGCTTTCCATAACCCAGACTTTTCCTGAAACCCATACTCTATGCATGAGCCATAAACCTCCCATAACACATACACTTCCCATAGCCCATACACCTTGCATAACCCATAATTTTTCCATAACCCAAATTTTTCACATAACCCATACTCTTTCAGCAAGCACCCAAGTATAAATTGGGAGGGCATAGCCAACCTCATAGCCTCCTAAACATGATCATAAATTGTCACCACCAAATGGCTCCTGAAAAACTTTGGCATCAATATTCTTTAGTAACTACCACCTCTAATTTTTTTTCTGTAATCTGAAGGAACCGTCACAGAGGCTCCTGAACAAGAGCTTAAAATGTTGCATCAACCTTTTCCAGTACAATTGTCAACCACCAACAGGCTCCTGAAAAACAACTTAAAATGTTGCAAAAAACTTTCCTAATGCCATTCTAATTCAAAAAACTCCTCAGCATGAGTTTAAAGTGCTGATCCATAAAAAATACTAAATAAAAAGAGAAATTAAAAACATAAGATCAAAACAGAACATAAAATATTAAATAATAAATGAATAAAATATACTTTCATCAAGAAGATTATTACTGTGAAAAAAATCAAGCCAAAGATAAAATGGAATGCTAAAAAGGATGGAGAAACTGAAGAAATCAAGACTGGCTTAAATCCATATCAAACCCAATTCATAATTTCAAGATGTTTCAAGTTAAAAAGTAAAAAGGAATCAATTAATACTCAGCTAAGAATTTCTGAATGAAGGGGTAATAGTAGGAATGAAGGGAAGGTAATTTATCTTTCATGAATACATGCAAACAGGCATCAAGGATGGAATTGGAAGAGCTGGAGGAATCATTCTTTGGCCAGGAAGTACCAGATTATTGGAGAAGGGAAAATAAGATTGAAAGCTAGAAAATTAGAAATAAGAGGAGGATCTGTCTTTGTCCAAGATGGACCATATCATTTAGTTATATGGTGAAGGAAAATAAGAGTTAATTTTGATAAATAAAAAGATCTTGAAGAAAGCAAAACCTGTCTTTCCCAGAGGAGCCCATTTATGAAATAAATGATGGAAGAATGGAAAGGATTAATTATACTTTAACTTCATTACATAGATACACTCAAGAATGAATGAAGAAGGACACGTGTGAAGATAAATCATCAAGATTTCAACAGGACTAATTGGAACACTTGTGATTCCTGAGATTTTTTTTTACTGTTATTATTATTTAATTTATTTTTCCTTTTATTCAAATAAAAGGGAGGGGAAGAGGATAGTGAGTCTGATGTCTACAATTAAGGAATGATGTGTACAGCATTCAGTTGGGGGAGGATATGTCAGATCAAACCTTACCTGTAGCCATCAGACTTCATTTTCTAGGATAAATACAATCCAAATCCTATATATAATCTCAGAAATGCATTCTAGACCAAAAATAACATATATTCAATAAGCCAAAGTAGCCCTCTATCTCCCATTGATTGGAAGATACAGCTCAAATCAACTCTGGCCTACCATATCCCAATCAGTTGTCAAAGACCTGTGAAAGATACATGGACATATCAGAAGGTATTATGTAATCATCTAGCACAGCCTTAACCACAAGTCAGCCAGGTTGAAAAAGTATGCAATGTTTCAGCACAGCAGTTCAACTGTGCCACCCACAAGTCAACCACTGCACAAGCCCAGAACCACAATTCAGCCAGCAACAACTTTCACCACCCATCACAGATTTTGTGACAGGTGGCACACCCCCTGATGTCTATAAATAGAGGGCATCTCTCCAGCCATTTTGCCCCTATCCCCCCAGAAAACCAGCCTGGGTTGGTCACCCCTTATAAAGGATTTAAAACCCGTATCAAAGATATTAAACCCTTATAAAGGATATAAAACATTACGAACAATAATCAACCATTAAATTTTGGAACAACCCTTGCATCAACCATCATCATCCATCACCACCATCATCAACTATTACCACATACCTTGACCACCTTCTATCACCACCCTCATCAACTATGACCACATACCTTGACCAACATCCACCACCATCATCACCAACCATCACCACATACCTTGAACACCATCCATCACCATTATCATCAAAAATTACCACATACCTTGACCACCATCATCATCATCAAATACCACACAAATTTTCCATCATCATCACCATCCACCAGCATCATCAACCAATGCCACCTATCTTTACCATCACCATCACCACCCATTAATCATCATCAACCATTGTAATCACTATCCATCATCATCATCACCTTAACCATCATCATCCACCATACATCCATACTGTCATAACCAAATTGACTCAGTCTCCTCCGGCTTACTCAGCCCTCAGTCAACCTCAGCACAGCTCAATCACACTCCACTACTGAACATCCTGAAGTATCTCCCTGCATATCCTGCAGCATTTAGGTAATCTCCCAGGCACACCCTCTACCTCTCTATGGCTTGGTGCATCCTCATCTCTCCTTCAAACCCTATCTAGCATGAGAAGTAAATACAGTAAAAACATAGTACATACTCCTGGCTGGACAACCCATACTCCAGCTCAGTACATGACCTTCCTGGACAGGCCCATTACTCAATCTGTCAATCTGCAACCTTCAACACAATTGGTCTACATGTAATGCCATGGACCTCCCAACCCAGCACCAGTCATCCAATCCTCAAAGCCTCCTCTCAGCTCTCACATATACTGGGCACTCCTCTCCCCTTGGACTAATTCCCCCAAGGAATTAGTATAATACTTCTTATTGGTTAGCCCCTCGTCCAATAGGTGTCATCTCAGCACAAGAAAGCCAATTGGCCTACCTTACTCACCTCACCTATCCCTGTGGTGTTACTCTTACAGGATTCCCTCATCAGATCCTTCAGAGCCTTACTCCTGGACTCATCTCCTCATCCTTTTCCTTACTTTACATCCCCTCCTCATTTGCAATCAACCTCTTATCTCTATCCTGAGTTCTGTGAGCAGTAGTGCCTGTGCCATCAGCCCCTTGCACGCCAGGGGCAGTTGTGACATTATACTAATTCCTTCCCCTCAATTACTACCCACCTCTATATCCTAATAGAATCATTTCATCCCCTGGATAACACTACCTACGATATTTGTGGGCGTGCGTGGTATAGAGCTAAACAGTGTGTGGCCTCCACGTTTTCAAAGGTACACCCTGCGGAATTTATCTGCCTCAACCCCTCTCCTGGATTTGGCCCACAATCGAAACTTTGACTTCAACCTTTGACTTTGACCTTTGACTTTGACCTTTGACTTTGACCTTCGACTTTGACCTTTGACTTCAACACTTTGACTTCGACCTTCGACTTTGACACTTCCACTTTGACCTTTGACTTTCACCTTTGACTTTGAACTTTGACTTTGACACTTCGACTGTCAATGGAACCTTGTACAAGTTCAAGACATATTTTCTGCGGCCAAATTTTCTCCCTCATTTTCTCCGGGTATTCTTCTTGGGTCACTCTCCTACGGCATACTTGGAAAACATGCCTCCTCAACTTGCACAACCTTCCATCATCACCAGTCCACCTCTTACCAGGTCCGCCCAAGGACGTGGTTCTACCATAGAAATGCAAGACCACAATCAATCTACTCCTCAAGCCCGTGGACAAGGGAGGACCTTTTCCAACCTCCCTGCACCAGCTCCCAACACCATGGACACTGGTATCCTTCCTCCAGCTCCTCCAAGAGCTTCTCTGTCCCCTGCTCCTCCTGTTGTCAGACCATTTATTAATTGAGTGATTGGTCAATATCCCCAAGCAGGTTATGGATTGGACTCCCCAGCGTACAATCCCAGTCTAATCCCTCTCCCTGAGGATGTGGAAGAGGAGGAAGAAAGGGAGGACTCAGGGTTCAACTCGAGGATCCTTAGCAATCTTAACTCACCGACCTCTGGACCCCAGGAAGAAGCCCCCCTACCTTCCGCTTCAACTGCAACCCAAGCTCCTCCAGTTCAACCTCCTCAACCTACCACTGTGGACCCTACTCTCCTAGCCTTGCTTCAAACCATGACTTCAGCAGTGGCCAAACTCTCTCAACCCCCAACGACTAGTACCTCCTACTCAGGAACCTTCAAAGCCCCATTGATGAATCCGCCAGACAAATTTGAAGGCAATAACCCTACCAAGCTCAGGCCCTTCCTACAAGCTTGTGAACTTATCTTTTCGAATGACAAAGGGACCTTCCATGTGGATCAAAGGAAAGTTCTGTTTGCTGTCTCCTACCTAACTGGGAACGCAAACCATTGGATTCAACCCTACTTGGCCCCCCTCACCAATCAAGAGCCCTCATTCCTACTCAACTCCTGGCAACACTTCACGGAACAACTTCATACTCTTTTTTGCAATCGTCTGGAAATGGCCAAGGCAGAGAAGTAACTTGCGAACTTGAAGATGAAGGACTCTGGCTATGCCTCGACCCACATTACAGAATTCCGTTCCCTTATGACAAAAGTCTCTGGATGGGGGGATAGAGCCTTCTACCTCCATTTTTGCCAAAGCCCCCCGGCCCAACTTCTGGATCAATTAGCCGGCTATGATGGTTCTGTAGACACCCTTCAAGACCTTATGGATTTAGTGTTTGACTACGATACCAGGTACCACAAACGAGTCAAGGAGAAGTCTTCCCATCCAAGCCACTCTAAACAGCAAAATTCCTCTCAATCCCAAGCCAATTCTTCCCAGTCTGACAAGGGCAAGGGTAAGGCCAAGAAGAAAGACAAATCTGCAAAGAAACAATTCTCTCAGACCAAGCCCACCTTGGACCTAGGTCCTGATGGCAAGCTCAAGGCTGAAGAAAAGGCAAGAAGGGAGAAGGAGGGACTGTGTATGTATTGTGCAGGGAAGCACAAGACAGAAGACTGCAAAAAGAAGTCTTCCTCCAATACCAATTCCTCCTCCACTCCCAAGCCAAAAAACAATTAGGTGGTTTTCCTGCTGTACTCCAGGATTATCACCCCACTGACATTAGGGTACAAAAGATACAAAAAGACTACTCTGAACCACTTTCCAAAGGCTTACGTTTTATTCTCTTTCACCAGGACTTGAGTTATAGTGTTTTGATTGATTCAGGTGCTACTCAATCTGTAATGGCTCACACCATGGTTCTAAAGTTTTCATTGCAGCCCATACCTCTGGGAAAACCTATTCCTCTTTTCAATTTTAGTCCAAATGAGTCACCCTCTCAACTAATCTCCCACAAGGCAACTTGGGTGGTTTCTCTTCCTTCTTTTCCTAGCTTTGAATGGGAATTCCTCCTTGTCGACGCACCATTCTCAGAAGACCTCATCCTGGGGATCAACTTTCTTCATCACTGGAATCCTGAAGTAAACTGGAGAATGGGGCTGATCACCCCAAGACACCAGCCCACTGACAATTTTTCTTCCCAATCCGTTGAACTCAACATGGCCAACCTACCTTCAACTGGTTCTGCTCGCACTCTGCCTCTGGCACTGCAGTCCATTGCACTCCCCTTCACTTCAGAACCCTTGCATCCTCAACACCCCATCCAATTTCCATTGAGTTCAACGACTTCCCACCTTTCTTGGATATTCATTGATCCCCTGGCCATTCCTCTGGAGGAGGAACCTAGGGATTCATCCTTGCATATCATGCAATTGGTCACCTCTTCTAACATTTCTTTTACTCCCCACAAGAAAGCTTCAGCTGATTGGGACAAGTTTGACATTGACAAAGACCCTGAAGAAATAGAAACCGTGTTGACGAAAATTCCTGCTGATTACCATTCTTTCCTAGATGTTTTCTCCAAGGTTAAAGCAGATCAACTTCCTCCTCACCGCGCTTACAATCACCACATCAAACTGGAAGGCCCACTCCCTCCAGTTGGGACCATCTATTCACTATCTCAAAGTGAAAAGGCAACCCTACAGGCCTACATAGCAGAGAATGTAGAGAAAGGTTTCATCCGCTCCAGCACTTCAAGCACTGGGGCACCTGTCCTTTTTGTTAAAAACAAGGATGGGAGTTTGCGGTTGGGTGTTGACTACCACAAGCTTAATGCTGTCACCAGGAAAAACCGTTACCCTCTTCCTCCAATGACTTTCTTACTGACTGTCTTCTCAGGTTCTTCCATCTTCACCAAAATTGACCTGAGAGGCGCCTACAATCTATTGCGCATCAAAGAAGGAGACGAACACCTAACAGCATTCAGATCTCAGTTTGGAAGCTATGAATACCTGTTCATGTCCTTTGGACTGACCAATGCCCCAGCTTCTTTCCAAAATCTTATAAATGGCATCCTTGCTGATCTCCTCACAATTTATGTGGTGGTTTACCTTAATGATATTCTGGTTTTCTCAAAAAACTTACAGGAACACATCCCTCAGGTGTGTGAAGTACTGACCAGACTCAGAAAACACAAGTTATATGCAAAAGCCTCCAAGTGCGACTTCCATGCACCCTCTGTGGACTATCTGGGCTACGTGATCTCAGGGGATGGGATCTTTATGGACAACAACAAAGTCAAGACCATCCTTACCTGGCCAACTCCTACAAACAGAAAGGCTTTACAGTCTTTCCTTGGGTTTGCTAACTTCTATCATGGGTTCATAAAGAACTACTCCAAACAGGTCTCTCACCTCACCTCTATCGCTGGAAACAGCTCCCCTTTCAACCTCACTCCTGAAGCCTTGCAACAATTTGAAAACATCAAGCAAGCGTTTACCCAAGCTCCAGTCCTTTGCCATTTTGATCACCTTCTGAGAACCTATGTTGAGACTGATGCCAGTGACTATGCCCTGGGAGCAGTCCTACACCAGGTTACTGCTGATAACACTAAACACCCTATTGCCTTTGACAGCAGAAAAATGTCCAGTGCTGAACTCAACTATGAAATCCATGACAAACAGCTCCTTACCATTGTTTTTGCCCTCCAGCAATGGAGGTCCTACCTCTTGAGCGTTACTGACCCTCTTGAAGTGCTAACTGATCATTCCTCTTTGAAGTATTTTATGTCTTCCAAGGTCCTTACTGGAAGACAAGCCCGTTGGGCAGAATTCCTCTCTGAATTCAATTTTCTGATCACTTACAGGCCTGGAAGACTCTCAACCATCCCAGATATCCTGTCACGTTGGGACAACGTGTATCCAGCGGGGGGAACGCCATATTCTGAAAATAATCCTGGAAATTTTCAACAGCTTCTGAAACAAGATGAAGTTGAAGCTTCTAAACTCTTTTTTATTTCTGCTAATAAACTTTAAAATGAACTGAGTGAATTGACTTCTGGTCAACAAGCTGACAAGTTATTTCAGGGAATCATTAAAAGATTGAATAAGAATGAAGAAGTAACTGATTACTCCTTAGACCCCTTTAGTGGCTTACTCCTGTTCCAGGGTAAAGTGGTCATACCTGACCAAGCTAACCATCTTAAACAAAAAATACTCTATCAAAGACATGATTCTCCTCTTGCAGGTCACCCTGGCCAACAGAAGACCCTCAGCCTCATCAAGAAATCCTTCTCCTGGAATGGAATGTCAAAGGATGTCAAGAACTACGTTTCAGCCTGCTACCTTTGCAACAGGAACCAGGCAAGGCATGAAAAGAAAATAGGACTTCTCAAACCTCTTCCAATCCCCAATGGCCCTTGGACCTCTCTTTCTATGGACTTCATCTCTCAACTCCCTCTCTCCAATGGATTTGACTCTATCCTTGTTGTGGTGGACCGTTTCTCTAAGATGGCCCTCTTCATTAAAACAACTGGTACACTGACTGCAGTAGAACTTGCTAAACTTTTCATCAGTCATGTTTTCTCCAAACATGGCCTACCTGCTGACATCATAAGTGACCAAGGCTCCCTATTCATCTCTTCTTTCTGGAAAACACTTTGTGAAAAACTACAGATACAAAGGAATCTCTCCACAGCCTACCACCCTGAAACAGATGGTCAAACTGAAAGAATCAATCAAGTACTAGAACAATACCTCAGAATGTATATCAGTTACCATCAGGACAACTGGGATACTTGGCTTCCCTTGGCAGAATTCTCTTACAACAACAGTGTCCACACTTCTACCCAGCAATCACCCTTCTTTACCCTCTATGGAAGGCACCCAAGCTTTGACTTCATGCATGTGCTGGACAACCAACCTGCCAGTCACTACCTGGACCAGATTCAGAAGAACCAGATTCAATTAAAGAAAGAATTAAAAGAGTCTATGGATAAGTATAAGCACTATGCTGACTGTAATATAAAAGACATTCAGAAAGGTATTGCTCCTGGGAATAAAGTTTGGTTATCTGCAAAGAATATCAATACTAACAGACCTTCCAAGAAGCTCTCTGAGCGTTGGTTGGGTCCTTTTCTCATTATTGAATGTATAGGATCTCATGCTTTCAAAATCCAACTCCCTGATCAATGGTCTTCCATCCATCCCGTTTTCCACGCTTCCCTTCTCAGACCCTACGCCTCAGACCCAGAATCTCCTAACCACCATCCACCCCCAGAACCAGTGGAGATTGATGGCCAGGAAGAGTGGGAAGTTTCTCAGATCCTGGACTCCAAGATTAGACATGGCAAACTCCTCTATTTAGTCGAATGGAAAGGTTTTTTAGAAGACTCTGAAAGAACCTCATGGGAACCAGTAGCCAATCTCACCAACTGTTCAGACCTCCTCCACGACTTCCACGCACTCTATCCTTCCAAACCCAAACTCTCATCATTGCCATTCTTGTTCCCCAATCAACTCCATCCATTTCCTTGTGCTTCCTCCATAATTCAAAAATAAATTTCACTCCCACTCTCCCAAAACAATAAACCAAATCAAACCTATCTCCATTTCATCAATCTACATCCAAAAAATTAAAAGAAAACAAACAAATTTTCCATCTACCACTCCCTTTCAATCTTATCAATCAAATAAGTAATTTTAGCTACCCAAACACTAGCCAATTTTATCTTCCTTCCCTCATATTCCTCCTTATCTTTAGCATTAGCTCCCAACTCATATGTTACACCAGAAAACAATAAAAAATCCTCTAGCTCTGCCAACACTTCCTTTTTTTTCCCTCCTTCTTCTCCTTCTTCTTCTCCACTTCTTCCCCATTATTCAAACTCCACCCAAAAATGGCATTGCTCCTGGAATCCTTTGAAAACCTCCCAAGACGTCTTTCAATCTCCTTCAAGTCCCCATCTTCAATAGCATCCATGGGTACCACTACTTTTCCTCCAGAGCAAGCATCAAAACCAATATCCCCCTGGGTCACTTTCCTATATCCACCTATCACTCCATCCTCAGCCAGTAACCTCCCGACCAACTCTCCAACAGACTGAGGTCCGGGGGAATCATCCTCCAATTCTATAACTTCCTTACCCTTTCCCTTACCCTGCTCCACTCCACCTCCTTCCCTTTCCATTTTTCCTGTTTCTTCTTCTTCTTTGTCCTCTTCTTCTTCCTCTTCTTCATTATTGTCAGGCTCTCCAGGAGCATCTTCATCCTCGTCCTCCTCTCGTCCCGCTTTGACGCCCTCCTTGACTTCAACTTTGACGGTTTTGAATTCAACTTCAATAGGGGCGGCGGCGGCGTTCCCGGCGGTCAGCTCCCCGGCGGTTCAAACCACTTTTGAATTTCAAATTTTGACGTCTCTTCGACGCTTCAACACCTCTTCAATCCCCTCTCTGCTACCTCGCCCATGCTTCAATCGGATCACCACCGCTTTGACCGTCCTTCTATGCGGCTCATTCACCTCAACCACCTCGCGTCGAACTTCGACGGGTTCAACCCTGGGCCTTCAAACCTCAGCCGTTTCGACCTTTGACCGTTGAACTTCGACGGCACCAACCTTTGATTGTTGAACTTTGACAGGTTGGACCTTCAATTGTCAAACTTTGATGGATTTGATTCAACCTTTTTGAACTTTGATCGGTTCAACCACCTTTCAGCCTGCTTTGACCGCTTTGACGGTGGTTCGACCGTCTTTGACAGGGCCGGCCTGGCTTTGACAAAGGTTCGATTGACCCACTACGCACTTGGAATCCGCAATTGAACTAATTGAAGATGAATGAGGGGTCCCCCAATGCATGTCCATCGCGTTCAAACTGGTCGCTCCCTTCTTTGACGTACCATCCAACGCCAGCTGTCCCTTCCTCCTCAATTCTGTTTGGCGCCTCTCCAGTCTTTTCATCTTCTCCTTCAGCGCCTCCACTACGATAGTAAAATCACGGCTGGAGTCAGCCTATCTAAACGACAAAAAAAAAAGAGAGAAAAATTCACCGTCTGACGCCCCTACCCTACTCTCCACGCCTAGCAACACGCTCGAATCGTCTGGCGCCTCCTTCACTTCAAAGTTGGGACACAACTCATCCTTCAACCAAACAACAGGTCCTAGTACTTTTCTTCCGGCGTTGTGAGTTCCAGAACAGGGTCTTTTGTATTGTTGACAATACTTGCACTTCCCAGACTTGGGAGTGATGCTGGTGATGCACATCTTGTCAGTCTCTGCACACCGGGAACAAGGAGGGAAAAACTGGTTGACAGGGTGATCACCGTTGGTGATTTTCATACTGAATGAGGGGGTGGAAGATCTACTGTAAGGAAAAAGGGATGGACAGGTATCAGGTGGCAATGGTGATGGATATGGTGGGGGAAACGATAGTTCAGTCATCTTGAAGATCTCAAAATACTCTCACCTCTTCTTATGGGTATCAGGAGCTACCCCTTCCTCTTCTGGGGCGGTACTGTCATAACCAAATTGACTCAGTCTCCTCCGGCTTACTCAGCCCTCAGTCAACCTCAGCACAGCTCAATCACACTCCACTACTGAACATCCTGAAGTATCTCCCTGCATATCCTGCAGCATTTAGGTAATCTCCCAGGCACACCCTCTACCTCTCTATGGCTTGGTGCATCCTCATCTCTCCTTCAAACCCTATCTAGCATGAGAAGTACATACAGTAAAACCATAGTACATACTCCTGGCTGGATAACCCATACTCCAGCTCAGTACATGACCTTCCTGGACAGACCCATTAATAAATCTGTCAATCTGCAACCTTCAACCCAATTGGTCCACATGTAATGCCATGGACCTCCCAACCCAGAACCAGTCATCCAATCCTCAAAGCCTCCTCTCAGCTCTCACATATACTGGGCACTCCTCTCCCTTTGGACTAATTCCCCCAAGGAATTGGTATACTACTTCTTATTGGTTAGCTCCTCTTCCAATAGGTGTCATCTCAGCACAAGAAAGCCAATCAGCCTACCTTACTCACCTCACCTATCCCTCTGGTGTTACTCTTACAGGATTCCCTCATCAGATCCTTCAGAGCCTTACTCCTGGACTCATCTCCTCATCCTTGTCCTTACTTTACATCCCCTCCTCATTTGCAATCAACCTCTTATCTCTATCCTGAGTTCGGTGAGCAGTAGTTCCTGTGCCATCAGCCCCTTGCACGCCAGGGGCAGTTGTGACACATACCACCATAATCCATCATTATTTATCAACTATAGGCTGAACCATTTCAACCTTATTCAATCATCAACTGTAAACTCAAACAAGTATCAATCAGTGAACCAGAAAACAAGAAAAAAAAAACAAAGGATAAGACTAGATAAAAGATTCTTCCCTTACTCAGCTTCTATCCTCCATGTCACCCATCTGTTCCACCACTTCTTCCTTATCCTTCTTGAGCATATCTATCCTACGTCTGATAGAGACTACTATAATAGCAACTCTATCTGAAAATCAGCCTCAAATCTCTTTTCTTTTATTTCTGTGAGACTTAATATAGTACTCAGAGGGGCAGGAAATTCAAAACCACCCTTAGTATTTCTCTATCTTATAATGATTTATAGTACTGAATTCCCTTGCAAGTGACTGCCAGCAAGCTATTTGCTAAACTTTACCCAATCCCAAAGGAGTCTCTAAAACATTTTATCACTTCTGTCAGAGGATTTTGTTGCTCATTTCTATGCTGGCTAACAAAAGAAGAGTGCATTTCAATCTCACATGTCATGGGGACTGAAGTTTTTCAAGTTTTTATTGGATTTGTAGATGGAACCACCATCCCTGTGATTCAAAAGCCCAGATTTGATAGAAAACACTACTTTTATTAGACATAAAGGAAATCAAATATCTTAATAGAAAATTTATTTCACACAAAACAGACCAATCATACTTCCTTTTTCATTCAGATACTTCAATGCTTTTCAAATTGTTTGGAACAACAAAAGTTCATTTCCCTCCATGCTACCTTTTCAGGTTCCTGTCATGATTCTTATGTCTTCAGCCAAATGAAGACTTCTCAGAAACCTTGGAGCTTCTTTGATGAAGACCAATATCTTCTTTCTCACTCTACTTATGCCAGTGTTAAATATGAGGCTCCAGCATACCAGAATGTTTCATCCAATTATCAAGCCAAAACTGATTTCAACCATCATATTGCCCAATCTTAAGTTTGAATTGAGCATGCCATAGGATTCCTGAAAGGTATATGGGCAAGCTTAAGAGAAATGCAAATCCATATCCTAAATCCCCCAGACATGAAGTTGATCATCAACTGGATTTTCTGCTGCAATATTGGACATATCCTATCAGTCAACATGAATGATGAATTGCATGAAATCTTTGAAGTTGACATGCCTAATCCTCCTCAAATAACTCCAGTCTTATCACATTAATCCTCTTTTGCCATGAGAGAGAAAATTCTACCTCGCCCCCTTGCTCAGTTTGAATCATGATGGTCTGATTTCAGACTTGTTGACACCCAGTCTGAAATCAGACCAAGTATGTATCTTTTTTTGTTTTTTTTATCCCACACTGACTGGATTGATCTTTTCAGTCACCCAGAAGTGGACCCCACTCACCAGCACCACAATTCTCCTCCCCCTCCTCTCCCACTCATCAGACTCAAAAACTCCTCATCTTGCTCCTCCCCCACTGATTGGACTAAACTACTTTCCCTTGTCTCCTACTCCCCTCCAACAACCACCAAACACCTCACCACACCCACCCACCCACAATCTCCATCTCCATCTCCAGGTAAGTCTCCTTGTCTCAACTCTCTTTTTGATTTCCTTGCTAACACTCCCCCTTTTATCTCCCATCTATGTATTCAGCCCACCAATGTATGCCCTCTCTCTCTATCCCCAACCTTTTTGCGCTTTTCCCCACTGACCACCCCCCCCCCCTCATTTGGCTAACCAAACATCCCCCTCCCCGTCCTCAGCTGACCAACTGGCCCCCTCCCCATCCTTGGCCACCTGACCAGCCCCTCCCCCTCATTAGGCTAACCAACCAGCCCCCTCCCCCATTTTCCCAATTAAGTGGCCTTCTCCCCATCCTTGAGTGACCAAGTTCCCCCCCCCATTTGGCCAAAAGACCAGTCCCCTGCCCATCCTTGGCCAACCTGTGAAGTTTCTCAAGAGTCTCTTTATTTCAATTCAATCATAAACTCTTGTAAAAGTATAGTCTGAGTACATGATTGGAATAAAGAGGACATAAATGAGTGTAAGTTATGGATGATAGAGATTGAAGAATAATGGAAACAAAAGAAAGACAACAAGAGAGGTAGTGAATGCAATAGGTCACCTAGGTCAAAGGCACTGCTAGCGGACTTGACGTGGAGCTCGTGGTGGAGGGTCTAGTTGAAGTTGCTCCTCCTGGAGTTAGCTACGTCGCCAAGGTGGGGTCGCGTGCGGCACTGCGTCCGGTAAGGGTGAGGTGGTGAGACAGGGATACGGAGGTGACTGAGAGGGGATTCGGATCAAGGGAGAGAGCGGAGACCAAGGAGTGGATTGATTGATCAGGTTCCTCAGGGGATCTAGTCGTTTGGGTCGGAGAGGACGCCTGGAGCTCTCACGACTACAGTTGGGAATCTGCGCAATGGAAACTGTGGAGCTCCGCTGGGTCTTCAGTTAACACAACTGAATTTCCCCCCCTTTTGGCCAACTGATGGGAAACCTCCCCATCCTTGGCCAACCAACAGTTTTTAATCACTGCAGGTGTCAACATCTGCGCTCTGCTTCATTCTACCTCTGCACCTGTCCAACCCTGAGGGAACCTGGCTTCAACTTGACTCCCTTTCTCCCACTTTTGCTCATTATCACCATCCCCTTTCTCCTGCTTTTGCTGGTCATCATCATTGCCTCCCCCCATTTTTGCTCAACATCATGTCCCTCCCATTTTCCTAAATTCTCCAATTATTCTTCTCCCCTTGCTTCACTCTCTCTTGGCTGAAACTCCTCCCAGTATCATTAAACTTGTTCCAGTCTCATTCCCACTCATCCTACACTCATCCTCAAATCTCACCAAACTCGTCCCTTCTCTCAAACATCCTTCAGATCACCATCCACCATCAACATCCACCTACCCCTATCTACACATTCATTATCCTCAATCCAACTTGATCACTCAACATCACATTCAACATCCCTGACCCAGCTCAAAACCTCAAAATATATCAAGACATACATATCTATATTTTATCAGATGTGACAATCAACTCATGTCTTAATACCAATTTTCTCATTACAACTCATGTTATCATTTGAATGTGCTCTTTCTCTCAGACCTCCTACCATCTTTTCTCTCCTCTTTTCATTTTTTATTGTCTTTCTGGCATCAGAGAAATTCCTGGGTAAGAATTTCTGTCACATTCACTTCAGTTTCATCACACTTCCTTTCAGGTCCTATGTTAACACTTTTAATGCCTCCCAGTTCCATTGGTCTTAGTTTGAAATAAAATGAACTTTGAAGTCTCAAATTATCACGGTTAAAAGCCGAAAGCACTGAAAATCAAACCAAGAAAGCCTACCTACAGACCAATGGAATCCACCCAGAATCTCCTGAAAACACTCACCGAATCAATCCCTACATTGTTGGACACCAATTTCTCCTTATGGCAATCAAAGCTTCACACCATTCTCTCCCTCAAGGGCATTTCCCATTGGCTCAACTTGTCCAAACCCAAACAATGTCCCCCTGACGTGAACCTTAACATTTTAGGATACCTCGTGGAAAAACTAGACAAATGAACATACATCAACTGTGTAAGAGACCATTACCTCACCAATGGCATTGAGCTTTGGAAGTACATCAACAAATACTACACTTCATCCCAAACTGCTAATTGTTCAAGGGTCTTCTTTAAATTCCTCAACCTAAAGTTTGACCCCAAGAAAGTTTAGAAGTTAATTACTAATCCCAGGGCGTGCCTACTTTAAATTGCCAAGATTGGGATTCAGATGGACTACAATATAGTGGCCTATCTTCTTCTCTACAAATTTCCACCTCAACTCAAAAATCTCAAGACTACCATCACTTATTCTCTTGGAGACACCAAAATAGATGTGGATCTTGTGCTTTGAAATCTTAAACAGGTCAAGAATGAAGTAGTGGCAAACTCCTATGCATCTGCTATGTTGAATAAACACAAGGTCATCAAGTGAAATCCCACATGGCACAACCCACAGGCCAGTCACAGTTGCAGCAAATGTTGGTGGCTTTAACATCAACTTTGACCCAATGCGGAGGACGGAAAAATTCATTGGTAACAGTACCAACCTCTTCCACTTCACAACCCCAGAAGAACTCCTCTGATCACCTAGCATACAACTTTTCAATTATAAGCTCTCTATCATTGAATTGTAATTGTATTCTCCTTGAATCCTGGGCCTCTAACTGCATGTTAAACAATTCCAACTTCTTCTCACTAATTGTCCCCAAAAATACCAAAGTTCAAACAGGAAACCCTAATGCTCCAATTTCCTCACTAGGAATTTGCACAGAAAAGCTGACAACCAGTCTTGCCAATCTAAATCTACCAAAATTTCTCTACATCCAAGAACTAGCAATCAACCTCATATCACTAGGTGAACTTATCTGGAAAGGTTTTTCTATTTCTCTTCTCTCCCCAAGTCAATTCTTAGTAAACTTCAATGGAAAGAACATCCTCTCTGGCTCCATCAAGTACAATTTACTTGTCATTGAGCAGTCACCATCCTCATTTCACTCTTTCCCTTGTTCATTTTTTTCTCTCTCAACCATCCATAAACGCTTCTGCCATCCTCACTCCAAGAGGACCAATCTCCTTTCCAAAGACTTCCCTAATCTTAAATGGGACAAAATTGAATGTGTCTCATGCGCAAAAGTGAAGATTGCTCAATCACGCTTTACCAATCATCTACCACCCAGCAAGACCACCTTTGAAAAAAATTGTGCAGATGTGTGTGGACCTATTCATCCCTCCTCTCTCTCCGGTTTCAGATACTTTCTCCTCCTGACGGAAAAATTCTCCAAGTTCCAGACGTGCATTCAAATTTGAAATAAGTACAAATTCACCAACAAGATTATAAGGTCTGTCAAACTCCATGCAAAACAGACTGGAAAGATGCTGGAGAATCTGAACTCAGATAATGGAGTTAAATTTTTCAATCATTGACTCAGCTCCTTTCTCATTGAGAATGGTGTGAAACACACCCTTTCTGAAACCCACACCCCTCAACAAAATCCCGTCGCCAAAAGAGGAAACCAATCAATTGTTGGAGCAACCTGAATAGATATGATTGACAAGAAGATACCTCCCTTCCTCTGGGATGAAATAATTATCAGCTACTTTCAGATACTGAATATGATTTCTCCTGCCAAAGGAAAAATTTTCCCACAAGTTATGGACTGGCAAACAGCCAAAACTTCACTTCATACAAGTTCTTGGATCAACAATCACTCCTCCATAGCTGGCAAGCTTGAAGAGAAGGGGTTGGAAGGAATTCTGGTTGGATTTGATACAGATTTGACCTTGTACCGAGTCTACTGCCCAGGATCTGGGAACATTGTTCTTTCCAAACACGTTAAAATTTCTGAAAACCTCTGCCCCTCTGATTCTTCCCTTGATTTGCTCACAACAAAAGATTCTTCATTTGACTCCCTCCTAAACAATGACAAAACCCTCACTGAAATTCTTAATTCTAACTCACCCCAAATTGTTACCTCTACCACTTCCCCAAATGAAACTCCCATATATCCTGACCCTTCCAATCATTCTTTCTCCCTTGCTCATGCACCATCCATAAACAATTTCCAAAACAAATGCACACTCCACGCCATCAATCCCACTCTTGAATCTCCTTCACTCCATCAGGTCATTGACGAGCCCTTTCCAACAAACCTAACACCACCTGAAACACCACCAACTCAGCCTACCCACCTCCTTTGCAATCATTCTACCCTCCAATGGCCTCAAAGATAAGGCTTCATTGCCAGATCAGTTACAAGAACCTACTATGAGGCTACCCTTTCCAAATATGGCGCTCACTGGATCATTTCCATGAACAAGGAAATCAACGGAATTGACTTGATGAAAGTTTGGGAGGGTTGTCACAAGCTTCCCAATGGAAAGAAAGCTCTCAACACCATCTGGGTCTACTGCATCAAGGACAAGCCAGACAACTTGGGTGTTTGCTTCAAGTCTTGCCTTTGTGTTCAAGGATTTCAACAATTAGAATATTTTGACTACAGAGAGATTTATGCACCCATGGGCTCAATAACCACCCTTTGCACTCTACTGGTATTTGCTCTCCATAACCACCTTGCCATTGGACAAATGGACATCAAATTGGCTTTTGTCCATGCTCCTCTCAACAAGGAAGTCCACATCAAAACTCCTCTTGGGTATGACTCTCCTGTCAGAATTTTGATCTACTAGTAGTGTTGCCTGAATCTTGAGTGCAACCAGTCCTGTAGTCCTCCATGTTTTGCGTTCTCTGATGACCTCATATTGAATGTCTCCTATTCATTCCTATTACCTTGTTCAACCACTTGTCAGCCTCTGTTGTACTTAGCTTATTTAAGTCAGCTGAACCACAAGTGAATTAACCTCATCTGTTCTTCGCTAAACTGAACCAGAGTGCCCCCTTGACTCCCAAGATCCGCTCCTCTGGGCGTCACAAGATCTTTCCTCACCTTCTTTTAAGTCTTTCAACTGGAGCACCTAACTCAAACCTCCACATCTCCCTTTCCATACTTAAAACTGCACAAAGCGCTCTACAGATTGAAGCAGGAACCAAAAAGTTGTTATGAGACCCTGAAGAAGTGGCTGCTCAAACAAGGTTTCACAACCTCCAGCGCTGATCCCTGTCTTTACATCAACAAAATCAAGCTATTATACGTGTTTGTGTATGTCAATGATCTGTTGATCATAGGAAACTCAAATTAATGTAGAGAAAACATCATATCAATTTTCAACATCTCCCACAAAGGACCATTGAGCAAGATTCTTGGCAATTACCTTGTGTTGACCAAAGAAGGCCTTGTGCTGCATCAACCAAATCACATCAAAAAAGGCCTCCTTGAGCTAGGCCTGACTGAATGCAAAACTATGAAGAACCCAATTACTCCCAATGTTAAGCTATCCCCTGAAGAAGATGCAGATCATCAAGCCTTCCTTCAACTCAACATCAATTACTGGTCCTCAATGGGATTTCTGAATTTCATTATTGGAATAGTCACCCTTAAGACTTCTTTCTTCATTTCCTATTTCTGTTGTCACTTACCTTTTCTCCATTTTCTATTCCTTTCTTATTTCCTGTTTTTCCTTTATCCTCATCTCTACTCTCTGTCTGTTGTTTCACATCTGCTCTCTTCCAATATATGCTTCTCACACCCAGAAGCGCAGGTTTCCATTTCAATATTCATTTTCATTTCTCATATTTCATATCCATGTCACGCTTTCATGTGAAATCTAATCAAGATAAAATACCTGAGGATAGATTGCAATTCAGAGAGAATATTTTCTCTCTCATCCTTCTCTCTGACTTTTGACTCCACTTTTCCTCAGGTAAGTGTTATTTCTGTTCTCACAATTTACTTTGTTATTTTCATTTCTTCTTTTATTTCATTTCATCATTACATTTCTGAAATTAAACATTATCCTTCTCTCTGACTTTCAACTCCACTTTTCCTCAGTCTGAATATTCATAGCCAGCAGGACCTTGCCCAACATCTCATACTCGGTCTCAAACCTATCTTGCTTCAATATCAGACTGGGCATGTCTCACTGGATGGAGGCCAGACACACATGGCAATACCTGAACACCTCCAAGAACCTGGCCCTGCGACTTCAAAACCCAAAATTCCAGTACAAAATCAAAGTCTATAGCAATTCCAATAGGGGGAATGATCCTGAAACAAGACAGAGCCACACTAGATATCCAAAACTACTGTATGGGTGTCTGGTCTCATGGCATAGCAAGTTACAGCCCATGATCTCTCTGTCCTTGACTGAAGGGGAACTCAAGGAACTGATTCTTGAAACGCAGGAGAAAATGAGGCTCACTCAAATGCTGAGAAAAATGAATCCTTTGCTGAAAATCACTCATGCGTTGTCCATAATTAACAAAGCTCTAAATGATCTAGTCAATCAGCAATCCCATCACAGAGGATTCAAACATAATGAAACACATATAAAGTGGCTTAGAGAAAAGAAGGGAAATAATCACCTCATCACTCACCTCATCCCCTCTAACATGATGTTAGCCAATTCTCTGACAAAAGCTGCTTTTAAAAGTTCTGTCATGAATTTAACCTCTTCCATCATGTCTCCTCAAATCTGATCATGGCAGTTTGTCATCACTGCACTTGTCAAGATCCCCGCTTTGCTTCATTCTACCGCTGCACCTGTCAGACCCTGTGGGAACCCTGCTTTAACTTGACTTCCTTTCTCCCACTTTTGCTCATTATCATCATCCCCTTTCTCCTGCTTTTTTTCATCATCATCATTGCCTCCTCCCATTTTTTCTCATCACCATCTCCCTCCCATTTTCCTAAATTCTCCAATTATTCTTCTATCCTTGCTTCACTCTCTCTCCCCCACGACTCCTCCCAGTATCACCAAACTTGTTCCACTCTTGTTCCCACTCATCCTCCACTCATCCCCAAATCTCACCAAACTTTTCCCTTCTATCAAACACCCTTCAGATCACCATCCAGCCTCAACATCCACCCATCCCTATCTCCACATTCACTATCCTCAATCCACATTGATAACTTAACCTCACATTCAACATCCCTGACCCAGCTTGAACCTTGAAAATTTATCAAGAAATACATATATATATTTGATCAGATGTTAGAACCAACTCATGTCTTCATACCAATTTTCTCATTACAACTCATGTTCTCATTTGAATGGGCTCTTTCTCTCAGACCTCCTAACATCTTGCCATCCTCTTTTCATTTATTAGGGTAATGTTCTATTCACGGCTCCAGTCGTGTGGGAGTCTTGTAGGGCCCCACACAACCTTTGGGAGTTGTTTAGGGCCCCTCAAGGCGTGGGGGCCCATATAATACTCCAAAAGATTGTTCTACTCACGCGCAACCCCTGGGGGGGCATATACCCCCCATAATGGGCATTTATGATTTTTGTACCCCTGTACACAACCATATTATTTATTATTATTTATTATTTATTATTTATTATTTATTATTTATTATTTATTATTTATTATTTATTATTTATTATTTATTATTTATTATTTATTATTTATTATTTATTATTTATTATTTATTATTTATTATTTATTATTTATAATTTATTATTTATTATTGATTATTTATTATTTATTATTTATTATTTATTATTTATTATTTATTATTTATTATTTATTATTTATTATTTATTATTTATTATTTATTATTTATTATTTATTATTTATTATTTATTATTTATTATTTATTATTTATTATTTATTATTTATTATTTATTATTTATTATTTATTATTTATTATTTATTATTTATTATTTATTATTTATTATTTATTATTTATTATTTATTATTTATTATTTATGATTTATTATTTATTATTTATTTTTTATTATTTATTATTTATTATTTATAATTTATTATTTATTATTTATTATTTATTATTTATTATTTATTATTTATTGTTTGTTATTTATTATTTATTATTTATTATTTATTATTTATTATTTATTATTTATTATTTATTATTTATTATTTATTATTTATTATTTATTATTTATTATTTATTATTTATTATTTATTATTTATTATTTATTATTTATTATTATTTATTATTTATTATTTATTATTTATTATTTATTATTTATTATTTATTATTTATTATTTATTATTTATTATTTATTATTTATTATTTATTATTTATTATTTATTATTTATTATTTATTATTTATTATTTATTATTTTTTATTTATTATTTATTATTTATTATTTATTATTTATTATTTATTATTTATTATTTATTATTTATTATTTATTATTTATTATTTATTATTTATTATTTATTATTTATTATTTATTATTTATTATTTATTATTTATTATTTATTATTTATTATTTATTATTTATTATTTATTATTTATTATTTATTATTTATTATTTATTATTTATTATTTATTATTTATTATTTATTATTTATTATTTATTATTTATTATTTATTATTTATTATTTATTATTTATTATTTATTATTTATTATTTATTATTTATTATTTATTATTTATTATTTATTATTTATTATTTATAATAATATTTCACAGAAGAGACTGAGAACTAGAACCAACAAGCTAATTTTAAAGGTGAGACAAGGAAGTATTGAAGAGAGAAAAGATGAAAGAAATGGGAAACAGAACACCAACAGCTTAGACTGAAAGTCAAGAGTATTTGAGGATTAACAGGTGGTTAGACAAGAAGAAGAGATTAGAGAGAAGAGACAGAGAGTTGTTTGAAGGTGCTAATAGGAGGTCAAACATGTGTTGTTAGATCAATTTGAGTCTTGAGATGAAAGTTGAGTTGTCTTACCAGGAAGAGATGATCATAGGAGCTTTGAAGACGAGCCAGTTGAATCAAAGATGATGGTCGTGATTGGAGATGGAGGTAAGGAGAGATAGATTATGGGAGAACGGAAGGAATAAAGGAAGAAGAAAAGAATTGAAGATGAAAGAAAGAAAGGATAGAAGGTTGTCAGAAGAAAAGAGGTTAAGATCCTGGAGCCAGAAGAGGAGTAAGAACGGAAGTAAAAGAAAGAGAAATCATGATAGGAAGGTCACCGGGGCCTAGAGGTAGTTTGGGGGCTTGAGCAGGGGAGAGTATCTAGACCCCTGGGCGGGAACTTGCGGCAGCTTATGTGAGAGGGCCTACTTTCAGGGGTAGTCTAGAGGGGCTTGGAGTATAGAGACATGGTAGCCAGGAGGGTTATTTGAGGAAAGCAATTGAGCGTAGATCTAGTTCTTAACACCCCCCCTGACTGGTAAGAGGGCAAGAGTTGACATGTCTGTTGTCTTGGAAGTCAGAGATGGTTTTGAGCAGGAGATTCAAGGAGTCAATTGAAAATGCTTTTGTCAGAGGATCAGCTAGCATGCTGTTCGTTGAGATTAAAGAGAGTTTGAATTTAGAGTTGTTGAATCCTTCTCTAAGGCCCTTTGTTTTGATGTCAATATGGAGGGATTTGGAATGCAACCCAAACCTCTTATTCTTGTCGTCTAATCCTTTGTTATCAATGTATATGGTAGGTTGGAGCTTGGGAGAATGGTTGATCTCACTGATCAAATGACATATCCACTTTAATTTGAGAAAACAGTCTAACAGAGCATTAAGCTCAGATTTGGTGGATGAATACGTGATGTTCTTCGGCCTGAATGAGTTCCAGACCACCGCGCTTCCGTAGTGGAAGACTATGAATCCGCTGTGAGATTTTTGTAGTGTGGGGTTGTCTCCCCAAGTTGCATTGCTGTAAGCAGAGATGGCTTCCGCATTTGTGTTGAAACGTAGGATAAGTTTGAGGTCCTTGGTGGTCTTGAGATACTTCCACACCTTGCAAGCTTCTCGCCAGTGGGTCATACCTGGTTTAGTGTTGAATCAAGCCAAGCTGGAAACTGCGAACGCTATGTCAGGTCGGGTATATTGCGCCAAGTGATTCAGCAGTCCAATGATGGACCAGTAGTTGACCTTCAGTTGAATAAATTGCGCGTGATCTTTGTCTGTGGCGGGTTCAAGATTTAGATTTTGGGTGAGAGGACAGTAAGTTGCCTTACATTCAGCTAAGCCCTGTTCTTCTAACCCATGTTTGATGTGGTTAGGTTGGCTCAGAAAGATTGCATCGTGTTCTATCTCCATGAGCATGCCAAGGATTGTATTGGGCGGATGGCAAGAGGAACTCTTGAAGAAAGTTGGAAAATTTAATTGAAAGTCATTGCTCTGCCCCACATGGATCAAATCGTCCACATGGAAGTAGAGGACTTCTTTGGAGTTGGAGTTGATGTATAGGCAGGGATCACTCAATGACTTGTGAAACCCTTTCAATTTGATCCACGTTGTAAGCGTTTCATACCAGTTTTTGGGAGATTGTTTGAGGACATACAGCAATTTTGTTAACTTTAGATTAGGGGATTTTTGGTGGGAGCCTTCTGGAGTCTTGATGATGACTATTTCATCTAGCGGAGCATTTAAGAAAGCGCCTTTAACGTCGAACTGCGTGAATTCATCTTCTCTTTCAGTCCGTACAGTAGCGCAATGCGCAAGGATGCTAGCTTGCCCGTTGGGGCCCACGTCTCATTATAGTTGATTCCGTGCACCTGATCAAATCCTAGTACACATAATCTTGCTTTGTATTTGACCAGCTCACCATGACAATTTTGTTTTATTTTAAAAACCCAGGTTGTATTTAGAACATTGTCAGGAGTACCATGATATTCTTCCCATACTTTTTGATCTTCAATTGATTTCAATTCTTCTTTGGTTGCTTCCTGCCACTTGGGCCACTCCTTGGAATTTCGCGCCGCCTTGTATGAGGGTGGTTTGTAGTAATGGTGGAAGCCATACCATTGTGGTTTCCCAGTTTCACGCTGTGGTGACCAATCCAGGACACCACGGAAAAAAAAAAAAAAAAAAAAAAAACAATAATAATATTTTTTTTGGTTGTACCCCTATGGGTACCATCATTTCCCCCCATCTCCCACATCCATCTCCCCGTCCTTATCCTCCGATCCCGTCCATCCCAACTCACCTTCCTAACCGATTCACTCCAGACGGTCTGTAGGACTGACCCTTTCGGTCGATTACCCAAGGAATTGAGCCTCAGGATCCTATCCTACTTGGATGCCTTCAGTCTAGGTTGAGCCCCTCAAGTCTCAAAACTTTGGGAAGAAGTTGGCCGATGACAATCTACTCTGGAGGGTCATGTTCCAACAGCATATCGAACAAACCTGTCAGAAGTGCGGTTGTGGTTTACCCTCCATGCTCCAAAAACGTAAACGATCCCCTTCGATCCCAACCCATCATTCAAACCATCAACCAAGGATCAAATCCAAACACTCCAATCATCCTCTCAACAATCATCTTGAGGATACCGCCCTACTCACCCTGATCCAAGCCACCGCCAAATTCAACGCCAAGGAGAACCTCCCGTCCCTCCCTCAGCATCCAAATCAAAACTCGGATCAAAGAACTCATTGTCCTTCATCCTCCGGTTGTCACTAACCTCAAGATCATCATCAGCCTCACTCCTTGCCCATCATCTGATCCGACCGACGACCGCGAGCTACCGCTTGCGGCCGTCAGAACCTTCACCCCGCTGTCGCCGCCGGTCAGGGGACAACAGCCGTTGTCGACACCCGCGACCGCTGTCGCGGGTGTCCATCTGGTTGCCCGCGGTCATTCTTGATGCGGGCAAAATTTCTTTTTTTTTTTTCCTCTCATGTCATTTTTTTTTTTATGTTTTAATTTTCCCGCACCTATTTCTAGTATCTCTTGTACATAGTATACAGGGCCTCATGTCTATAAAAGGAGGGGCTCTCCCCTGCCTTTTGGCCCAGGATCCCATCAAGTCCATCATCATCACATCTCATCTGTTTCCCCCATCATCATAATCAACTTATCCGTGGGCATCCTTCCCCACTTATCTGAGCAATTTATCTGGGTATATCCATGATTGCCCCTTTATCCTTTGAGCCTCCATACTCAAACTCTGTCCTTTGTGACCTTGATCCTTATCACCAACCAATAGCCTTGCTGGTTGAAGAAGAATTCCTGTCTGAATTCTTGGGTGTGTTATACCACTCTGATCCCTTTTTCCGACCATACTGGTCTTGATCTCTCCTTGATCATCTTTCTGGAGCCAATCACGTTTGATTGAAGGGGTTTTATTAAGCTTAAAACCTGGAGTGTTATACCTCCCTTCTTCTTTAAGGTTGAATTTTGCCACGCTATTCTTGAGTCCCTTGAGAAGTGTT
Organism: Puccinia polysora; assembly: GCA_025617555.3. NCBI lineage: Eukaryota > Fungi > Basidiomycota > Pucciniomycetes > Pucciniales > Pucciniaceae > Puccinia > Puccinia polysora. The sequence continues at coordinate 28,540,949 of CM062616.1, forward strand.
GGGATATTCTTGCTCAAATTTGTTATTGATTTGCTTCTAGAGCTTCATAAACAAATTGCTTTTGTTTTGTTCAGCCTCCCACAGTTATCTGGTACCCTTCAAGCGCTTGATTGTGGAGAGTTGGGCAGGTTCATTGAGAACCTGGAGGTTGGTTAGGATTGAGTTGATCTTTCCTAATCAGCTGCTGACGACCAGAGTTATTAGCTTGTGGGCGTTGTTACTTACAACTGCCTTGTTCTATTGAACTCTGAACAAACCTTGACTTATTTTTTCAAGTCTTTACCTGCACCATCTTGCCTCAGATAGTGTTGTTTTCATCGCTACCGACAACTTTTATCCTCTTCCCTTACTTTGATTTCTCATCCATAAGGTTCTGGACCTTGATTCCGGTTACATTTAAATATTATTGTAACTCCCAGGAGGGCAGCCTAAACAGCACCTTTCCCCTCCACAGAACTGCCACGGCTTAGCACCGTTTGGAGTCTTACATTTGGTCCCCTGGGCCGGGATCGAACCAGCAACCTTGGGATTTACAGTCCCAAGACATTTAAAATCAACCTCGAAATCCGATCTTTTTTTTTTTTTCTTTCTCCTATTTTTTTTCTCTTCTCAAATCTGATCCGTGGAGGCAACTTATCCTAGAAGAACTCTGTTATTTGATATGGCATCTTCCGCTACTCCAACCACCTCTGTCCAACCTAAGATGGTAAAGATCAAACCTCAGAACAAGAACTTAGGCTTCAACGGTACAAATGTCAAGCCATTCTTGGCCTCCTACAAAATGGCTGCTGAAGTGGATGGAGCTAGTGAATTTGATATGGCTTATCAGTTGCGATTCTTTATCTCCTCTGATGAAGTTATGGAAGTAATTTAGTCTTTCAAGGGATTTGAATCCCATAACTGGACGCTTCTCAGGAAGGCTATGTTGGCATACTGGGGTAAAATAGATGTGGCTAGGTTTACTCTGCAGGATTTGGATGCTCTGGTTTCTCAGTGGATCTCCAATGGTGGTATTTCTTCAGCCTCTGACTATCAGATTTTTAGGAAGTCTTGGGATCTCATTCAAAACTATCTTATCCGAAACAATCACATTGACACAGTGGACAAAATTGGAGCAAAGTTCTTCCAATCTTTTTTGTTGGCTGTGCAGGAAAGAATTAAAGAAGAACTGGTCAAATCTGGATCCATGATTACCACCAGGGATAATCGATTCAAGCTCCCTGTTTTTCTCACCCCTAGGAGTACTGTGGATAAAGTCATGAAAGGTCAAACTGCTCTTACCTTTGAAAAGCCTAGAACTACTGAACTGGTCCATGCTCCTTCTTTTAAAGAGTCAAACAATATTATGATTAAAATGGAGGCAGATTGTAGGCCTAAAGCAGATCCTAATTCCAATTGAGAACCTACTACTATAGATGAAATCACTAAGTTACTTAGAGCCTTTGAGAAAAAAATAGATCAAAAGATTTCTTTGCTAGCTACTCCTAAAACTCCTTCTTCTGTCCCCAAATCAACTTTGGTCTGTTACTACTGTCATAGGGAAGGCCATGGAACCAGACGATGCCAAGAACTTCAGAAGGACCTAAAGGAAAAGTTGGTAGAGCAGAGGGGGAACAATTACTTCCTCCCTAATGGTGCTCTAATCCCTTTTGACTTGTCTCGTCCTATCCAACATGTGGTGGCCTCTTACCAGCCATCACCTCCTGTGAAAGAATCTCTTGCTTCCTTTGAATTTCGATCATCCTTTGGTACCCTCCAACCTTGGTATCCTCCAGCTATTTCTTCCTCTAGTCTTGCTGGGACTACTTATCAATCTGATCCAGCCAGGAAACGACATGAGGAACCTAAACCTCATAAGGCTCCTTCCTTGCCAACTTCAATCCTTTGAAAACCCGTTAAACGTCGATCATCACGTGAGCCTCCTTCCTCTGATGTAGAAGACATGGAGGTTGAAAAGGAACCACTCATGGAAAGGTTCCCAGATCACCCTGATCCTTCTCCCTCACCTCAACCTTCTAATCCTATTTAGATTCTGTGTCACCTGAACTTCCTCCCTCCACCCAGCCCAAAGTTTGATTTGAAAGGGGCATTTCCAAGGATCACCCCAATGCTGTGGAGGGAGTATTAAAGAAAATTTCTGATCTCAAAATTCCTGATCTATCTGTGGCTGAACTCCTATCAATCTCTCCATCTGTTGCTGAAGGAATGAAGAAATGGGTCTCTTGTCAACGTGTGGAAATTGGCCCTGAAGAACTCAAAGTCTCCTCTGGCACTTTAATGGAGGACTCTGGTGGAACCAGTCCTTCCTTAGACTCCAACCTTTATTCCTTTCCCCTTGGCTTCCTTCCTTGTTATCTTGGTGACTCAGCTAAAACTGTTTCTCCTCTTGTGGATTCTGGATCTCAGCTTAACTTAATCTTGGATGCTATGGCCTGCAAGCTCAAACTTAGTACTAGGGTCAGCTTCAACTCTGCAGTGTATGGGATAGGAAATCAAGCTTGTGAACTGGTTGGTATTGCTGAAGATGTACTGGTCAGGATTGGTCAAAATATTGTTGGAACCTGCCACTTTTGGATCACTCGTTTGGAAAGTCCTATGATCTTAGGACGACCCTTCTTAATGGACTTTGGTGCAACCCTGATGTTTTCTGATCAAGTTGGGGAGAGAATTCTTCTCCCTGATGCTGATGGCAGGAAAATTGAAGTTCCTCTTTGCTCTTTGGATTCTGGTTGTTGGGAAAGAGATTTTCCTGGTCATTCTCCCAAATCATCTTTTAAGGGGAAGCAGAAGGATAACTCTAGTTCCTCTCATTTTTTAGGGGAATAGTTGATCCTACTAATAGTTGTAGCTCTTTTCAGCCTCAGACTGCAACTCAAGGGTCAAATTCCATCCCTCAGGCTTATTTTTCATTCCTTTCATCATTCTCTTCTGAGCTCAAGAATATTAAAAAACAAAAACATATCAAAATAGAAAAATCCAAAAATATTTCTTCTCCATCTCCTTCTCTCTCTGGATCTGTTGTGTCTTCTTTTCCTTCTACTTTTGAGTCTGATCAATCTTCTCTCAGTTCCGGTTTGAATCTCTGCAATGAGTCTAAACTAGATCCTAATTGCAATTCCATTTTTGGTGATTTTGGTATGAAGGAATATGGGCTTCAGTGGAGGCAATTTGGGGTACAAGTAAGTCCTCCCAATTGTGCACTGCCAGGGCAATCTTCTACCATCATTTTTGAAACCCTACCTTGTGCCACACATGTGAGCAACGTATTATCTCCTGGTTCTCCTTTTATGGAAAAGGCACCCTTCAAGGATATTGCAGAACATCGGACTTGGAAGATGTTGGAACTTGGACTCAGCTTTCGTAATCAAGTCTCTCTGGTCAAATCTTGGAGGAAACAAGAACTTCTCTCTTTTGCCACTAAGTATAAAACAGTTGCTAAGAAGATCCAACCAGTCAACCAGCCTATGCCTCTCAACCTCAATCCTCCCCTTATGCGTCCTCCTCTATCTTGCGATCCTTACTGTGGTCTTCCTCAATCTCTTACTGGTCCCTTTGTGCCTAATGGAAGGGTCACTGAAGAACGTCTGAAGGTGGTCAACTTTGGTCCAGATGGATGGCTTCTTCCTGATGAGTTAAATTTAATCAAAAATGTCTTATCTCTAAGGGAAAATCTATTGCTTTCTGTGAAGAAGAGAGAGGTCTCTTGCGGGAATCCTATGGCCTCCCTTTTATCATCCCTGTAGTTGAACATGATCCTTGGCAAAAGAAAAAGATCCCTATCCCTGCTGCTAAAGTTGACGAATTCATCAAGTTGGTCCGGGAACGAGTTCGAACTGGCCTGTATGAACAGTCAACTTCTAGTTACTCCAGCCCCGTCTTCTGTGTCCTCAAGAGTAATGGTAAACTTAGAATAGTTCATGATCTTCAACCTCTTAATAAAGTTACTATTAAAGACTCTGGTATCCCTCCTGCTACTGAAGAATTTTTTGAATCCTTCGCGGGGAGAGCTTGCTATGGTCTAGGGGATATTACGGGTGGCTATGACAAACGATCCTTACATCCTATTTCTTGTCCTCTCACTACTTTCAATACTCCTCTTGGTCAATTTCAACTTACTTGATTGCCTCAAGGAGCCACCAACTCGGTTGCAGTCTATCAGGCTCAGATGATGTGGATCCTCCAGGATGAAATCCCTGATCATGCTGGTATCTTTATTGACAATGGAGGAATTAAAGGTCCAGTATCTGACTATGATAATGAGCTCTTACCTTGGCATTCAGGAATTCGTCGTTTCATCTGGGAATATGCTACTACCTTGGAGAGGATTCTGTTTTGAATTGAGGAATCTGGCCTTACTGTCTCTGGATCCAAACTGGCGGCTTGTGTCCCTGCTCTGGAAATTGTTGGTCATGTGGTCTGCAAGGAAGGAAGAAGGATGGCACCAGCCAAAGTCAACAAGATCATCTCTTGGCCTACCCCAATCAATCCAACTGAAGTTAGGGGCTTTCTAGGTGTTGTCACTTATGTTAGAATCTTTATCCCATCTTTATCCAAATTCTGTGCACCCTTGCGTTTTCTAACCAGAAAAGATGCTGAATCGATTTGGACCCAAGATTGTGAATGTGCTTTCCAGCTACTCAAAAGGATAGTTGGTAAAGACATAGTTTTGAAAAAGATCTCTTATGGACCTGGAGCTGGCAAGATCAAGCTGGCTGTTGATTCTAGTTATCAATCTGTTGGGGCCGTCCTTACTCAGGAAGATGAAAATGGTTGGGACCTTCCTGCTCTTTATGAATCTTTGTTGTTTTCAGATGTAGAATCTAGGTACTCCCAGCCCAAACTGGAACTCTGTGGTGTGGCTCGAATGATGAAGAAACTTCAAACCGTTCTCTGGGGCCAACATTTTGAATTACAAGTTGATGCTCAATCCATCATTGAAATGATCAACGCTCCCAGTCTTCCCAATGCTCCTATGACTCGTTGGGTGGCCTTTATCAAGCTTTTTTCTTTTGATATTGTTCACAGGCTGGGGAAATCTTTCACCATGCCTGACGGTTTATCTTGACGACCTCTTGGGGACAACAAATCTGATGTTGGAACCGATTTCAATGAAGAGGAACCTTTAATCCAACCTATTTTCTCTTTTTCTTCTCAAAATTATTCTGGCTTTCAACAAGGCTTCTGGCTTAAATTAGAGCAGTAACTTTCAACTCTTCAAAAACCTCCTGATCTCTCTGCTAAGGAATTTCAATCTCTTAAACAAAAGTCTTCTAATTTTTTTGTTCAAGGCTCTAGAATTATGAAGAGAGGCAATCATTGTGCTCTTATTGTTGTTACTGTTCCCTCTAAACAAGATTCTATCCTTGAAAGTCTCCATGAAGGCCTTGGTCATCGTGGGAAACCAAAACTTATCAACGATTATCCAAACAATTCTGGTGGCCATCTTTGAAGAAATCTGTCTCCCAATGGTGCAAGAGTTGTGAAGTTTGTCAAAAACGTGATCTTAGGCGCCCAGCTGAAATTTGTTATCCTACTGGGGATTCCACTGTCTTTGGAAGGATTGCTATGGATGTGGTTCATATTAAGGCAGGTGGTGCTAAGTACCTCATTGTGGCTAGAGATGATTTTTCCAGATGGGTTGAAGCAAAATTTCTTAAGAACCTTAGCTCTGAAACAGTGGCAGCTTTCCTCTACGAGACCTGGACAATGCATTATGGCCTGGCTCGATCTTACTCTACTGAAGGTGGCTCTGAATTTGGGGGCAAGCTTGCTGAAATGATCCAAACCCTTCCTGGACAACATAGAGTTACTACGCCTTATTATCCTGAAGGCCAAGGCATGTTGGAACATGGCCATGCCCCTTTGAAGGCTGAACTTGTTAAACTGGCTGGTGAAAGTGGCAAGAATTGTCGCAAATTCCTTCCTCTTGTTCTCTTCTCTGATTGAATCTCAACCAAAAGGACTACTGGCTACTCACCTTATGAAATCATCTTTGGTCAAAGAGCAGTCCATCCTTTGGATCTGGAAATGGAATCTTTCTTGGGTATCTTTTGGGAAGGGGTGTCCTCAACCACTGATCTGTTAGTTGCTAGATCCAAGCAACTGGAGCAAAGTGAAGACGTTCGTGAAGAAGCTTATCAAAAGATGATGGAGTCCAGAGCAAAATCCGTCCAGTATTGGGAGGACAAGCACTCTAATCGAGTCAGGGAGCCCTTGAACCCTGGTGACCTAGTTTTAGCTTATAATCAATCATTGGAGACCCAGTGGGGCAAGCTTTTCTCTAATTGTTGGAATGGCCCTTATTGAGTGGTTCATCAAGTTAGAGGTGGATCTTATGTTTTGGAGGAGCTGGATGGTACTCGGTTGGCCAGAAGGTTCTCTGCTGATCAAGTCAAGAAGTTTCATTGTTGTGGGGGCAACTTATCTCAGAAGTAGGTCATCCCAATTGTGCACCACCAGGGTCATTTGCTGCGTTTTTGTTGTAAAACTCTACTGTATGCCACATATGTGAGCACCTGGGACGCCCTCCTTGTTCTATTCCTGCCGCTTCTAGGGCTCATTTGGAAGAATCAAGATATTTTCCTCAACTCTTCAATTGCTCTCAAGATCCAGAAATGGCCAATCTTTGCTTCAATTTCTTTGTTCCCTGCCTTTTTTTTTAAAAAAATCCCTTCAAATTTTACATGCAGACTAGGGACATTCTGTAAGTTGGGGAGAGATGTGGTGACCAATCCGGGACACCACGGAAAAAAAAAAAAAAAAAAAAAAAAAAATAATAATAATAATAATATTTTTTTTGGTTGTACCCCTATGGGTACCTTCATTTCCCCCCATCTCCCACATCCATCTCCCCGTCCTTATCCTCCAATCCCGTCCATCTCAACTCACCTTCCTAACCAATTCACTCCAGACGGTCTGTCGGACTGACCCTTTCGGTCAATTACCCAAGGAATTGAGCCCCAGGATCCTATCCTACTTGGATGCCTTCAGTCTAGGTCGAGCCGCTAAAGTCTCAAAACTTTGGAAGAAGTTGGCCAATGACGATCTACTCTGGAGGGTCATGTGCCAAAAGCATATCAAACAAACCTGTCAGAAGTGCGGTTGGGGTTTACCCTCCATGCTCCAAAAATGTAAACGATCCCCTTCAATCCCAACCCATCATTCAAACCATCAACCAACAATCGAATCCAAACACTCCAATCATCCTCTCGACGATCATCTTGAGGATACCGCCCTACTCACCCTGATCCAAGCCACCGCCAAATTCAACGCCAAGGAGAACCTCCCGTCCCTCCCTCAGCATTCAAATTGAAACTTGGATCGAAGAACTCATTGTCCTTCATCCTGCGGTTGTCACTAACCTCAAGATCATCATCAGCCTCACTCCTTTCCCATCATCTGATCTGACTGACAACCGCGAGCGGTAGCTTGCGGCCCTCGGAACCTTCACCCCGCTGTCGCCGCCAATAAGGCGACAACAGCCGTTGTCAACACCCGCGACCGCTGTCGCGGGTGTCCATCTGGTTACCCGCGGTCATTCTCAATGCGGGCAACATTTCTTTTTTTTTTCCTCTCATGTCATTTTTTTTATGTTTTCATGTTCCCGCACCTATTTGTAGTATCTCTTGTACATAGTATACAGGGCCTCATGTCTATAAAAGGAGGGGCTCTCCCCTGCCTTTTGGCCCAGGATCCCATCAAGTCCATCATCATCACATCTCATCTGTTTCCCCCATCATCATAATCAACTTATCCGTGGGCATCCTTCCCCACTTATCTGAGCAATTTATCCGGGTATATCCATGATTGCCCCTTGATCCTTTGAGCCTCCATACTCAAACTCTGTCCCTTGTGACCTTGATCCTTATCACCAACCAATAGCCTTGCTGGTTGAAGAAGAATTCCTGTCTGAATTCTTGGGTGTGTTATACCACTCTGATCCCTTTTTCCGACCATACTGGTCTTGATCTCTCCTCAATCATCTTTCTGGAGCCAATCACGTTTGATTGAAGGGGTTTTATTAAGCTTAAAACCTGGAGTGTTATACCTCCCTTCTTCTTTAAGGTTGAATTTTGCCACGCTATTCTTGAGTCCCTTGAGAAGTGTTGGGATATTCTTGCTCAAATTCTTCATTGATTTGCTTCTAGAGCTTCATAAACAAATTGCTTTTGTTTTGTTCAGCCTCCCACAGTTATCTGGTACCCTTCAAGCGCTTGATTGCGGAGAGTTGGGCAGGTTCATTGAGAACCTGGAGGTTGGTTGGGATTGAGTTGATCTTTCCTAATCAGCTGCTGACAACCAGAGTTATTAGCTTGTGGGCGTTGTTACTTACAACTGCCTTGTTCTATTGAACTCTGAACAAACCTTGACTTATTTGTTCAAGTCTTTACCTGCACCATCTTGCCTCAGATAGTGTTGTTTCCATCGCTACCAACAACTCTTATCCTCTTCCCTTACTTTGATTTCTCATCCATAAGGTTCTGGACCTCAATTCCGGTTACATTTAAATATTATTGTAACTCCCAGGAGGGCAGCCTAAACAGCACCTTTCCCCTCCACAGAACTGCCACGGCTTAGCACCATTTGGAGTCTTACAACGCTGCGGAAATTGGTTCATTTCCTGAGCAACAGGCTCCGGAGGCAGAGATGCTTGAGGTGGTGAGGAGTAGGATTTGTAAGATGCGGATTCCAGAGAATTGGATGGGTTTAGATCTGAGTCCAATTCCGAGTCCTCTGTTACAGCATCCCTTGGCACAAACTGTTTGTCCATCCCACAAAAATCTGATTGGTTTGACTTGTGAGAGATTTGGGAGAAGATATCTAGTCCTTCTGGTTCACGAAGGGGGAAGCTGTTCAAATGACTCTTGAGGAATCTGACGTGCTTTGTTCCAATGAGAGAACCAAATGAGTTAAGGATGAGATAAGAGTGAAAAGCGGGATTGAACCCAACTAAAACCCCTTCAGTTCCCTTTTCGTCAAATTTCCTCCCTTTTTGAATGCAATTGGTGAGATCGACCGCAGGAAAACCTACAGGTCTCAAGTAGTTAGTGGGGAGTTTCTTCTTAAACATTAGTTCCCAGGGGGACTGGTCATTACCTTCCTTGGGTATCTGATTAAGCATGAAACAACAACTTATTGTGACCACGTGCCAGTAATTCTTTGGCAGTCTCAAAGATGAGAACGTGGCCCAAGCTGATTCTATTATTGTTTGATTTTCCCTCTCCGCGCGACCATTGTGTTGAGGATGATAAGGTTCTGATGTGAGAAGTTTGATGTGTTTGGATTGAGCAAAGCTTTTAAGGGTTGAGTTAACAAATTCGGTTCCTTTATCTGAATAGATTGCAGAGGGGTAGTAGTTCAATCTTTTGAATTTGATTTTGAGGATGTTGACGATTGTCTCTGGTGTTTCATCCTTGGATCTCAAAGGAAAAGCCGTGAGATATCCGGTGAAGTTGTCCACCAAGGTAAGGATGTATTGGTGTCCAGACTTTGATTGAGGGGTGATTGGGCCAATTAGACCAAGATGAATGCGTTCAAGAGGTTTGCTAGATTGGGTTGATGAGGCGGAGAAGAGAGATTGAGTGATCTTGCTCTTGATGCATCCATTGCACTGGAAGCTGTTGAGTTCTTCCTTAGAAAAAGAATTCTTAAGAATTGGTTTGAGAGTTGACATGGAGGCGTGTCCATACATTCGGTGAAGATCAATTAGAGATGGTTTTTGTTCTGTCTTGGGGTTTGATCCATGATTGAGATGGAAGACCTTATTTTCTAGGCCAATAGATTGGGGCTTCTCAATCACAAACATGTTGTCTTGGATGAGTCCTTTCAGGACAATGAGACCGTTTCTGGTAATGCAGAATTGATATTGGTGTTGAGTAAGGCTGCATCCTTATTTAGCAAGCTGGCCGGGACTGATTAGGTTGACCACAATTTCCCGGAGGTACAAACAATCTTCAAGGGTGATTACTGAGTCATTCCAGTCGAGTCGTACGGTGCCTGTCCCATGAATTTTGAGGGTAGCTTCAAGTTTTCCAGTCTTGATTTCCCCTTTCTCTTCTTGCATCTTGATTTTGAAGAAGTATTTGATTTCATTGAAGATGTGAATGTTGGCGCCGGAGTCTAGGAGAAGATTTGGGTTATTTTCCGCGTTGATCCATAGGTATAGGAGGGCATGGTAGTTGATTTTAGGTTGCTTTTTAATCCTATTCTTCCATTCGGTTTTTTGTTTGATCCACCAGCTGGGGGCAATTTGGGGATGAAGATGGAAGCAAGATGATTTGGCGTGAGGGGCATTCGGATCATGATAACCCTCTCGGCAACGCATCTTTACTCGTCTGTTGTCTCTCTCAGTTTTGTTCTTGGTGGCCACTAGGGAAATGTTGGCAGAGGATTTAATTGATTTTTGTTGGGCCTTGCGCTTTTTATTAAATTGGATGAGATGGTTGAATACAACCTTGATGGTTAAATTCTTCTCTACATGCATGATCTGTTGCTTGAGATTCTCAAGACTGGAAGGGAATTTGAAAAGTACTAAATATGTAAGAATATTGCTGGGGAGTTCTATTCTGATTTCTGCCATTTGAGTGAGTGCTTGTCTCATGTCCATGGCAAAGCCTTCTATAGAGTGTTCATTGAAGATAGAGTGAAGGAACTGGTTGAACACCCTGGCTCTATTCACGGTTTCTGAGGAAGCCAATCAGCGAGTTGTTTCAGCCCAGAGGAGGTTTGAGGAAGTTATGTTTGAGGAGTTGACTACGTTGGCATGAGTCGTGCTGTCTAATTTGGATAGTATGAATGCCCTAATTTCTTGACTCTCTTTCATAGATAGTTGTCCAGAGTTTCTCCTAATGAAATCTTTAATATGTTTGAGATCAAATAACATCAGAACTTTGTTGCGCCACATGGAGTAATTTTCTTCATTTAATGGAGGAATGGCGTCGACGGCGGCCTTCAATGCGACTTGATGAAAATATTTGGTGGCTCCTGTTGGTTTTTTCATTGTGTCTGGTTTGGCAGGGAGCTTCCTGTGCCTTTTAACCGTAATAATATTTCACAGAAGAGACTGAGATTTAGAACCAACAAGCTGAATTTAAAGGTCAGACAAGGAAGTATTGAGGAGAGAAAAGATGAAAGAAATGGGAAACGGAACACCAACAGCTTAGACTGGAAGTCAAGAGTATTTGAGGATAGACAGGCGGTTAGAAGAGAAGACAAGATTAGAGAGAAGAGACAGAGAGTTGTTTGAAGGTGCTAATAGGAGGTCAAACATGTATTGTTAGATCAACTTGAGTCTTGAGATGAAAGTTGAGTTGTCTTACCAGGAAGAGATGATCATAGAGCTTTGAAAACGAGCCAGTTGAATTGAAGATGATGGTGGTGATTGGAGATGGAGGTAAGGAGAGATAGATGATGGGAGAACAGAAGGAATAAAGGAAGAAGAGAAGAATTGAAGATGAAAGAAAGAAAGGATAGAAGGTTTTCAGAAGAAAAGAGGTTAAGATCCCAGAGCCAGAAGAGGAGTAAAAACCAAAGTCAAAGAAAGAGGAATGGTGATAGGAAGGTCACTGGGGCCTAGAAGTAGTTCAGTTCGGGGGCTTGAGAAGGTGGGAGTATCTAGACCCCCGGGTGGGAACTCGCAGCAGCGTATGTGAGAGAGCCTACTTCCAGGGGTAGTCTAGAGGGGCTTGGAGTATAGAGACGTGGTAGCCAGGGGGGTTAGTTGAGGAAAGCAATTGAGGGTAGATCTAGATCTTAAGAATTTATTATTTATTATTTATTATTTGTTATTTATTATTTATTATTTATTATTTATTATTTATTATTTATTATTTATTATTTATTATTTATTATTTATTATTTATTATTTATTATTTATTATTTATTATTTATTATTTATTATTTATTATTTATTATTTATTATTTATTATTTATTATTTATTATTTATTATTTATTATTTATTATTTATTATTTATTATTTATTATTTATTATTTATTATTTATTATTTATTATTTATTATTTATTATTTATTATTTATTATTTATTATTTATTATTTATTATTTATTATTTATTATTTATTATTTATTATTTATTATTTATTATTTATTATTTATTATTTATTATTTATTATTTATTATTTATTATTTATTATTTATTATTTATTATTTATTATTTATTATTTATTATTTATTATTTATTATTTATTATTTATTATTTATTATTTATTATTTATTATTTATTATTTATTATTTATTATTTATTATTTATTATTTATTATTTATTATTTATTATTTATTATTTATTATTTATTATTTATTATTTATTATTTATTATTTATTATTTATTATTTATTATTTATTATTTATTATTTATTATTTATTATTTATTATTTATTATTTATTATTTATTATTTATTATTTATTATTTATTATTTATTATTTATTATTTATTATTTATTATTTATTATTTATTATTTATTATTTATTATTTATTATTTATTATTTATTATTTATTATTTATTATTTATTATTTATTATTTATTATTTATTATTTATTATTTATTATTTATTATTTATTATTTATTATTTATTATTTATTATTTATTATTTATTATTTATTATTTATTATTTATTATTTATTATTTATTATTTATTATTTATTATTTATTATTTATTATTTATTATTTATTATTTATTATTTATTATTTATTATTTATTATTTATTATTTATTATTTATTATTTATTATTTATCATTTATTATTTATTATTTATAATTTATTATTTATTATTTATTATTTATTATTTATTATTTATTATTTATTATTTATTATTTATTATTTATTATTTATTATTTATTATTTATTATTTATTATTTATTATTTATTATTTATTATTTATTATTTATTATTTATTATTTATTATTTATTATTTATTATTTATTATTTATTATTTATTATTTATTATTTATTATTTATTATTTATTATTTATTATTTATTATTTATTATTTATTATTTATTATTTATTATTTATTATTTATTATTTATTATTTATTATTTATTATTTATCATTTATTATTTATTATTTATTATTTATTATTTATTATTCATTATTTATTATTTATTATTTATTATTTATTATTTATTATTTATTATTTATTATTTATTATTTATTATTTATTATTTATTATTTATTATTTATTATTTATGATTTATTATTTATTATTTATTATTTATTATTTATTATTTATTATTTATTATTTATTATTTATTATTTATTATTTATTATTTATTATTTATTATTTATTATTTATTATTTATTATTTATTATTTATTATTTATTATTTATTATTTATTATTTATTATTTATTATTTATTATTTATTATTTATTATTTATTATTTATTATTTATTATTTATTATTTATTATTTATTATTTATTATTTACTATTTATTATTTATTATTTATTATTTATTATTTATTATTTATTATTTATTATTTATTATTTGTTATTTATTATTTATTATTTATTATTTATCATTTATTATTTATTATTTATTATTTATTATTTATTATTTATTATTTATTATTTATTATTTATTATTTATTATTTATTATTTATTATTTATTATTTATTATTTATTATTTATTATTTATTATTTATTATTTATTATTTATTATTTATTATTTATTATTTATTATTTATTATTTATTATTTATTATTTATTATTTATTATTTATTATTTATTATTTATTATTTATTATTTATTATTTATTATTTATTATTTATTATTTATTATTTATTATTTATTATTTATTATTTATTATTTATTATTTATTATTTATTATTTATTATTTATTATTTATTATTTATTATTTATTATTTATTATTTATTATTTATTATTTTTTATTTTTTATTTATTATTTATTATATATTATTTATTATTTATTATTTATTATTTATTATTTATTATTTATTATTTATTATTTATTATTTATTATTTATTATTTATTATTTATTATTTATTATTTATTATTAATTATTTATTATTTATTATTTAGTATTCATTATTCATTATTTATTATTCATTATTTATTATTCATTACTTATTATTTATTATTCATTATTCATTATTTATTATTTATTATTTATTATTTATTATTGATTATTTATTATTTATTATTTATTATTTATTATTTATTATTTATTATTTATTATTTATTATTTGTTATTTATTATTTATTATTTATTATTTATTATTTATTATTTATTATTTATTATTTATTATTTATTATTTATTATTTATTATTTATTATTTATTATTTATTATTTATGATTTATTATTTATTATTGATTATTGATTATTTATTATTTATTATTTATTATTTATTATTTATTATTTATTATTTATTATTTATTATTTATTATTTATTATTTATTATTTATTATTTATTATTTATTATTGATTATTTATTATTTATTATTTATTATTTATTATTTATTATTTATTATTTATTATTTATTATTTATTATTTATTATTTATTATTTATTATTTATTATTTATTATTTATTATTTATTATTTATTATTTATTATTTATTATTTATTATTTATTATTTATTATTTATTATTTATTATTTATTATTTATTATTTATTATTTATTATTTATTATTTATTATTTATTATTTATTCTTTATTCTTTATTATTTATTATTTATTATTTATTTTTTATTTTTTATTATTTATTATTTATTATTTATTATTTATTATTTATTATTTATTATTTATTATTTATTATTTATTATTTATTATTTATTATTTATTATTTATTATTTATTATTTATTATTTATTATTTATTATTTATTATTTATTATTTATTATTTATTATTTATTATTTATTATTTATTATTTATTATTTATTATTTATTATTTATTATTTATTATTCATTATTCATTATTTATTATTTATTATTTATTATTTATTATTCATTATTTATTATATATTAATTATTGATTAGTGGAGGCTACAAAACTTGATTTTTGTTGTTTAGCGTGCCACACAACTCAAATGGGATGTGTAGCACGCCACACGACCCATTTGAGTCGTGTAGCTTGCCACACGGCCCATTTGAGAGGTGTAGCATACCACACAGCCTATTTGAGTTGTGAAACATGCCACACGGCTCATTTGAGCCGTGTAAGGTCCCCCAGGGCTCATTGAGTTGTATACAAAACTCAAAGCGTCATGTACAAGACTCAAAGATTCATGTAAACGACTCAAAGAGTCATGTACACGACTCAAAGAGTCATGTACACGACTCAAAGAGTCATGTACACGACTCAAAGCGTCATGTACACGACTCAAAGA
The DNA here is from genome assembly GCA_025617555.3 of Puccinia polysora. NCBI lineage: Eukaryota > Fungi > Basidiomycota > Pucciniomycetes > Pucciniales > Pucciniaceae > Puccinia > Puccinia polysora. The sequence continues at coordinate 28,556,317 of CM062616.1, forward strand.
GTCATGTACACGACTCAAAGAGTCATGTACACGACTCAAAGAGTCATGTACACAACTCAAAGAGTCATGTACACGACTCAAAGAGTCATGTACACGACTCAAAGAGTCATGTACACGACTCAAAGAGTCCTGTACACTACTCAAAGAGTCCTGTACACGACTCAAAGAGTCATTTACACGACTCAAAGAGTCATGTACAGAGTTTTGAATCTAAAATTACCCCATTTATTATTATCTTTCTGGTATCAGAGAAATTCCTTGGTAAGAATTTCAATCACATTCACTTCAGTTTCATCTCACTTCCTTTCACATCCTATGTTAAAACTCTTTATGCCTCCCATTTCCATTGTTCTTTGTTTGAAATAAATTGAAATTTGAAGTCTCAAATTATCACAGGCCCCTCTCCCCATCCTTGGCTGACCAACCAGCCCCCCCACCCATCTTTGGCGAAAGCAATGGCATAACCACCTCCATCTTTGCCACTCGCATTACCACAATTCTGACCAATCTCATACGCACCATCCTCCTCAAGTCCTATTAGTGATTTGGTGAAACCTGGAACCCAAAAAAAGTGAGTATCATTACCCTCATTTCTTCCTTGAAAAGGCCGCCTGCTTCATCTTCCCTATGGTGTCTTTCAAATTGATTATACAATCAATATCCCAGCCATTTGGGGATTGATTCATTACAATCCTTGGATTTTCACCCTTCTTCATCTTCCCTATTGTGTCTTTTGACTTGATTATACAATCAGGATCACAGCCATTGGGGGAATGATTCAGCCAAATCCTTGGAATTTCCAGCCTGCCTTATTCATGACTTACTTATTTCTTTTTCTTGGGCTTGTTTTCAAATAAGTTACTATTGGTTTAAGCAGAATAACAAGAGCTTCAAGAGGCAAATTAAGAGGAGAAGGAATTTAAATATTCTGGGGCAAATCAGTAACAAATTCATTTAATTTTTCTTCATCACAGCAAGTAGGCAAGTTGATCCAAGTCAATCTGAGATTCAAATAACTGAATACACGCTGATATTATAAACCAAGGTCAACATGGGATGCGCCATCATTTAACCAATCAACACACCTTCTTTCTGTCTTGATGAGTGGTTCCCTTTCTCTGAAATGTGTTCTGAGGATTAAATTGGATGGGAAAGTTTTGCTGCCCATCTACTCCAATACACAACACACCTTCATTCTGAAAAAGCAAACAAGGCCCTAGTTTCTGGAGTGATGTGGGCTGATGGATAGAGAAAATCAATCAACAAAGAAGCTTTTGAAAAATGTGGTTCACCCAAAAAACTCCAGAAGGCTAGAAGAATTTTATTCCATCCTTAAGCAGAAAAATAAGAAATCATTGTGGCTGGAGAGTGGCTTTTGAAAAAACTCAGAGAATATTCTCCAGCAATTTTTGAGGAGTATTAGAGGGAACTCATTATGAATGTAATCCCTTCCATGAACCATATGGAGTATGATGAATAATAAAGGAGTTCTGATTTTTCTTCCTTCTTAATCTTTACCCTGTATGATTTTCAAAACCTCCCCCATCAACATTCTGATGTTAAAGCCTGTACTTTGGTAGGATGGATTCACATCTTCCATCCAAAGAATATAGCAGATGAAAGTTAAACTGATATTTTGGCTGGTTATAATTTTGATATGATTTGAGGGCTGTTTTCCATTGAGGATTATCAGGTATATATTGATTTTGCTAAGTTTTTGGGTTTTAATTAACTGTTTTCAAATCCAAGGATTTTACTCATCAAATCTTTGGAGGATTATCACCACCAAAAAAGTATACACTAATAGGATTCTCTTGTAAAATATCCTAGAAAATGGCACTAGAAGTCCAGAAATATCTTGATGGAACTTAAAAATTCTCAATCATTGTTGGCCAATATGAAGAACAGATAAAAAATTCTTTTAAATAGTTTAATTTGTATGTTTTTGTGAATGCATAGCAATATATCAAAACATATTTACAAGCCAAGCAGCTGAGAAATCTTTTCAATTCCTGTCATTGGGCAACCACTACTGACACCGGAAATTTCCAAGGACAACCTTTCCTTTTTCCCTGATTGAGCACAATCCTTTTCTTTTTCCTCTTTGTGAAAATCCCACTCATCTCTTTGAATATTCCTTTCAGAATCAATATTACTCTGTTGGGATTCTTCCTCCTTCTCTGTTTGTTTCTGTTGAGCCATAATTCTGGTCTCCATTTTTTGTCACAATTTCCAGATTAGGCCAGCACTTCCCCCCCTCAAATTCAATTTTCTATCTTTTAAAAAGATTTTTCATTTTCTTTTAAATTCAATGAATCATTTTGTTTTGAATTTTTTGGGAGATTTGGCAATCCAAATTATTTTCATTACTTGAATCTTGCTTCTCAATGATTTCTTCAAAGCCTCCAAAGAAACAATTTTTTCTCCTCTTTTGATGAATTTTGGAGTTGATGTTCATTCAATTGAAGGCCTTTAGCTTTCCCTTGTCTGGGGTTGATGGAATTTTACTTTATTGACTCAGATCAGAAGGTGATGTAGGAAGCCCCATTGTCTTAAGCTTTCTGTTATTTTAAAGAAAAGGATGAGTATTTTCACCAGAAATCATTTGAATTTCACTATTCAAGAAAAGAAAAACCATACTTACTCAAGGTGAGGTATGTATGGGTTGTTAATTGGGACAATCTTCCCCCAAGTTGATGGTATTTTTGCAATCATCCAAGTTAGGAAGTAAAGAATCCCGGAAATGTTTCAAGATGCTTGTGGACTGGATTGGGGCTGATTGAGCCGTAATTTTGGCAAAATAACCCTTGGTGGCTGATGGTGGCTCTGATGGTGGCCAATGATATGTTTACTTGTTATCAGGTTCACAAGGCTGAGCATCAATGAGAAGTGGCTCCATATCATTTAACTCTTCTGTTTGAGCATCAAACTCAGCCATATCCCCTTTGCCAAACCCAGTTGAGAGGGACATGGAGTGGCTTTTGTTTACTTAAACATGTAGTTATTGGATTTCTCCTGCCTTTTCTTTGAAGAAAGTTCAAAACTAACTTTTATTTTGTTCTTGATCTCATTGGCCATCAGGAGATAACCATTTACCTTTGAATATGGGGGTCAACCAACTCTTTTTCATTTTTCAGACCTACACAAAGCAGGATAGTTTGATGCAAATTTTAGCCAGTTGACCAGGATTAGGTGATCTTCTTGCTTGAGTTGGCCAGATTATTTGGAAGCTGAGGTAGGAGGATTTTTGGTTTTTGAATTTCTTGGCAATTTTTGTTTGGGTAGGTGGTATTTGGTTTTGGATTTCTGAGGGGCCATTGTGATAGGGTGAGCCTTCAGATAATAGTTTGATTAGCAGTGAGGATGATGAGACGTCCAAGGAGGTTGGAGTTGGATTGAGTTGGGAAGCAAGGAGAAGTGAGGATGATTAAATGTCCAAGGAGGTTGCAGTTGGATGGAAGTGGGAAGCAAGGATGAGCAGTGACAATTATGAGATTTCCAAGGATGTTGGAGTTGTATAAAAGTGGAAAGCAAGGATGAGCAGTGAGGATGATGTGATTTCCAATGATTTTGGATTTGTATTGGAGTTGGAAGCAAGGGATGGATGGTGTGGTGAAGGTTTGGTTGATTCTGTGGTAACATTTATATAATTTACTTGAAAAACCCCACTTAGTTGACGTTAAATTTGACATGCCTAATCTGAAATAAATTGCATTTTTTCATTTTTAAGGTTCATGCTAAATTAATGACCCATTTGAGTTGTGTACAGGACTCAAATGGGCCCTGTGGCACGCTAAACAACTCATTTCAAGTTGTGTGGCCTCCACACAACTCAATTGAGTACCATTGCCCCCACCCAATGGTTTGAAGTCTTATGCCCCCACACACAACTAAATTTGAGTCGTGCTGGGTTTTACAAGGCTTGGATGTAGTCGTGTAGCGTGCCACACAACTAAAATCCATTGTGGGCCAAAAACAAAAAAATAAAAAATAAAAAAGGCCAAAAATAAATAAAAAATAAAACAAAAAAAACAAAAAAAACAAAAAAAACCAAATAAAAATTGGTGGAGTTGTTTCTGGGAGGGTGGTCAGGTCCCCCCACTGCTGGTTGCCTTGATTGAGTCTTCTTTGCTGGGTAGTTACAACCTGGGCCAAGCGGAATTGTGTATGGGCCCCCACGGGTAAAATGGGATGTGCATGGCCCTACACAAATCCCATACTGCTGGGAGTTGTGAATTTATCATCCCCATTTTTAATTGTGGGTTTGAAATGGCAGATTTGGTTTGAAAGCCACCATTAAAAAATGGTGGGTTTTGTTAAATTTGATACACCCTATCTGCATGTGGTTAGTAATATACTTGGATTGATTGTAGCCTGGGCTAACAAGCACTCACAAATGAAAAAAGTATATCATAAATTGCCAATGAACTCAAGGAACTCCATTCCAAATATATCTGAACAACTTGTATGAATGAAAATCCACCACAAATGAAAACACCACAAAAGTGGATGACAATTGCAGTTACCCCAATATATATTTTTTCTTATTTTCAATAAGAAAGCATATAGTAAATTTCTATGAAAAAACCTTCAGGAAAATTTAAAACACACCTCAGGGGAATGAAGGTCATCTGTATGTAATCAATCAATGATTCAAGTTCCTGTCCAACTGAATAAGTTCCTGAATACCTATAATTTCAAAAAAAGAAATTATTAACATTGTTGGAATCAACATTGGTGGGAATCTTATCTTCCAAGTGTACTATTCCCCTGATGGTACCAGATATATTGTCTTGAAAGCCTGATTATACAACCATTTTCCCAATATTTTTTACCAGAAAAGAAAAAGTCCTTTCAATATTTTAAACAATATTGTGTACTTTTTCCTAAGAATTTTAACATCTAAATTTTAAATAAAAAAACTTTCCAGGCTCCTTCCTCAGACACCATCAAAGAAAATTTTCAAAGAATAGATTGGCAAATAAAACTTGGTCATCCTTCCAACATGTATTTACAAGGATTTCTCAAGCTATACACCATCTTGACTCCCAATCCCATCCATACCTGCTCAAAAAAAGTAGTATTATAGAGTCAAGAGATCAAAAAGTCTACTTGAATATATCCTCTACCCTCCTCACCTTCACCTGGCAACTTCCAAAATCTAGAAAAAAAAATTATTTACACTAATTCTCTTAATTTATTGAATTAAAAACCATTTACTGTCCCATTTGGATCAGATATTGGGATAATTTATCTTCCACCCTGATTGTATATAAATATTTTCATAATTTCTTCTCTACCTCTATATGATCAATATCCATTTTATTTCTGATGAACAAAACTCCTTTGAATCAACTTAATTGAAAATAAAAGAATTAAAAAAAGCAGGAACTCCCATAAATTCTACCATTCTAATTTCTCATTTGACTACCCAGGTATCAGTTGTCTTACTGCACCAGCTTCCGCAAGGATGATCTGCCCTGCTTCTAAATACATTTCCTGGGATTTTTATTAAGGAATATTTTTTCATAAGAATTGTTCCCCAATTGTTCTTCCTTGCTCCTATGTTAATTCTTTTTCTCTGAAAAAATTGAATTTCTTTTTGGGCTACCAATTCCAACATTCTCTCCAAAATCAATGTATATTCAGCTAAAATTTTATGTAAACTTTTAAATCCATTGAATTTATCTTTTCTTTCATCCAATCCACATCTAATTTCCATTTTAATTCAACTTGAATATAACTTATTGAATTGAAATTTAAAGCCTTCAGAAATCCTTGAAAATAGGGTGTATCAAAGGTAAGCAAACCTGCCATTTTTTAATGGTGGGTTTCAACCCAAATCCCCCATTTCAAACTCACCATTAAAAAAAAATAAAATTTTTTTTGCATCAGACGTGTCAAAGTTACCTGAACATAAATGTGTTTTTTCAAATAAATTATTTAAAGGCTTTTACTGCCTCAATCCATCATTCCACATCATCAACCATTGTTTCAACCTCTGACCTCATTGGAAAAAATTTTACCTCCAACCTCATTCAGAAATTTGATTCATTGCTCTCATCACTTCATCATTCTCATCACTTCATTGCTATCCTTATTGCTTCATCACTCTCATCCCCTCATCACTTCATCACTCTCACATTGCTTCATTACTCCCATCACTTCTTTCATGACATCCATCCTCTCACATTTCTTGATCACTTCATCACTTCGTCACTTCATCAATTCATTCCTTCATCCCTTTATCACTTCATCCCCCCTTTCATCAAATCCTAACTCTCATCTCTTCAATACTTCATCACTTCATTGCTTCATTGCTCCATCCCTTTTACTCTTTTTAACTGACCACTCAACAAAACTCCCCCCAAAATCCCACTCAACCAAAGCAAACTTCCTCCAGGAACTGAAAATACAACAATCCACCCAATCAGCTTCCAAAATCTCAATTCAACTCAAGAGAGCTGATCACATCATCCTTTTCAACCGGCTCAAAATTACATCCAACTATGATTCTTGCTTTGGGTTGGACAATGAAACACAATTTTGCCAACCTTCATCCTCTAAGGTTAATTTTAATCTCCTGATGGCCAATGAGCTCAAAGATAAAACCAAATGTAGGCTGTATCTTTCATCCAAAAAGATGCGGGAGAAATTCAAGAACTATCAAGCCAAGTACAAAAAAGCACACTCCATGTAAATCTCCACTGGCGTTGGCATAACCAACTCTGACAAATCAAAAGGAATTACTTCAGTTGTTGATAATTTGGGCTCCATTTGTTGTTTTAATGTTCATAAGGATGAAATATTTTAAAATAAGTCAAAAATCACCCTGTCAGCTGCTTTTGACACCCAATGAACCCTCACTTCCTTCTTTGGATAGCTCTCTTCATGGGGTGGAAGAACTTATCAACTTGGCCAATGAGAAGTAATTTATTCCTGTATTGCCACCACCATTGACATCTGCTCAAGTAAGGAACAATGTTCTTTTCTCTTCTTTCTGTTTAATCCTGAATGATTTAGATTGTAAAAAAACAAGCTCATCTGTCCCTGATTTTCCATAAACTCAATATTGAAAATTTTCCCACTCAAACCTTCTCTGTAAAGGGAAAGAAAAAGGCCTCCAATTCCATCAACCTCAACCCTAATAGCTGTCAAAAGTGGAGAAACACTTCAAATTTTTCTGGCTTTGAGGATATCATGGAGAAGAAAGATTCAATTAAGTGCATTGATTGATTCTCCTTGCTTTCAAAATCAAGCTCATTCCTATTCCCCTCCTCCTCAAAAAAACCAGTAAAATCACAAATTTAATCTGAAAAACTTCAATTTGAATAGGAGAAGTGGGATTTTAAACTGCCTATGGATTTTCAAAAGGGGAAAGATGGGAGTTTGACTCATCAACAAAAGTTGGATGCTGAGGAGCAACTGAAACAGGCTGAGCTGAATTTCCAAAAATAGGAAAAGGAGAAGGTTTGACAGGAAGAGCAACTTGAAGAGGAGAGCAAAAGGCTAGCCATGGGAAAAAAAGAAAGGTTATTGGTAGCCATGGCATGTATTGGTAGAAGTAGAAATTTTGATGAAAAAAATGAAATTACTTGATTGCTTGGCTTTTACATATATTTCCTTTGATAAGAATTTTAAAAATGAAAACAAAAAAAATCTTTCTTATTGCAACAATGTTTGAGATTATTTTTCACACCACCAATGAAAAAATCTTTTTTTATTTTTATTTATATTTTTTCCTAGGGTACATTTTGCCACTGTCCAACCCCTTGCTAATTTTTTGAGTGTTTTTGTTAATTTTCATGTAAATGGCCATCAATTTATGAGTGGCAGACTCCACAGCAGGAAAAGGTCATTGCTTGTACTTGTTTGCTTCCCCAACCATTTTGAAAATGCATTTTTTTCAAAAAATCCCACAACCCAAGTCAGGGAACACAAATTTTCCCTTAGATAATGGATATTCATCCTTGTTTTTGATAATTTTGCCATTTCATTTTTTTGTTGGGACCACCAGTAAGAATGAATAGGAGGAGACACCACCTTTGTCAATATGCAGAGATTTGTAGGAGGATTCTGAGGTGAAGGTGATTTGAGGGGAGCAGTCAAAAGTAGTGATGTCAGATCCAAATTCCAATGAGGAGAAGGAAGGGATATTTTTGTCCATCATATCTTCACAGTTGAAATCAAATGCAAGTTTGTATAATTTTTGGAACATTTGGCCCAAAATTTGAGAGACCTTTTCAGAAACAAGGTTCAAAAAATAATTCTATTTAGGGGAGTATTTGACAGCATCTTCCTTCAAGTATTGTCAAAGTACTTCAGAAGAGTGAATTTATTTTTGCCATCTGATTACCCACATTTTCCCACCCCAAGATCTTCAGGGACCCATGTTTTTGAAAAATATTTTGGATTGGTGAAGGAATGTTTTGACTGAGTTGATGTACTTCTTCTCTTGCTCAGAGTGTTCATTCAAAGGACCAATTTGATGATTGCAACCATATCCTCATGATCCAATTGATCTTTAACATACACATTTCCAGAGCTGAATAAATTGAATGGTTTGATCTTCTTTTTGGCCTGTTAAACATCTTCAGGGGAGTGTTTTTGACTTTTCTTTACAATGGAAGGATAGAAATCAAAAGGACATAGGTTGCATGAAGACCAAAAAAACTTTTCATTAATTTTTTCCTCATTCAATTCAAATGCAATTTTATAATCCCTCATTTGAGCCCTCCTTCTCTGCTAACCCCTTTTCTTCTCAATTCTCTTTCTGTTTTTGAAACCATCTACTTCCATCTTTTTCCCTCCCAAATGTCAAGGTAAGAGACTGAAATAAGATTTATTTTATAATTTCAAAGAAAATGAATACAAAGAGGAAAACAATCAGAAAAAAGAAAAGGAAAGAAAAGAACCTGAAATAAGCCAAGCAGTGGTGAGGCTTAAACCACAGTAATAGTAAGTTAGAGGGCCACCAACCTAGAGCAGGAATAGTTGATGGATTTGGATGATGAAGATCCTGTATTGGTTGACCTGGAAGATAAATTCAGATACTTGAGGGTCTGGTAGAGCTGGAGTGAATGAAGGTTGAGGACATACCCAATGTGGAGCACTGAAGATCCCTGAGGCTACTCAGAATCCTCTATGCGGGTTAGTTATTGTCTTGATTGCTTCACATTTGGAGTGTAGACAGCGTTCAAGAAGTTGTGTGGGTTGAGCGGTTGCGCAGGTTGAGCAGAGTAAGCAAAATTTCTTTCAAGTACGTAGGAGAGTGAATGAGAAATAATAAAATAAGGTGAATGAAAAATAAGGAGAACATAACAATCCCAGAGTCACAATCACACAGTGTCAAGACAAGATGAAAACAGAAATGAAGAAATGACAATTTGACAGACTCCCTTGTTTTCATCTTGCAATCATTTGAAGTTGACTAGCCTGAGGCAGCCTTCCAACTTGATTCTATTCAGAGGTTTAGTGAGAAATTTTGCTGAATTGGACAATGACAATACCTTTACTAGGGTGACTTCTTTGGCTTTAATTTCTTCTTGTACAAAATGGTTTTGCAGGTCCATATGTTTGGTCCTGAAGCCGGAGTGATTTGCTTGTTGCATTGCAAGCTTAATGCAATCTTCATTGTCTTCATGGATTTGGTTAGGTTCACTCAGAGATTCTTGAAATACCTCTTGAATAAAATGCTTCAACCACTTGATATCTTTGATGCTGTTGGCCACAGACGTTTACTCCGCTTCCAAGGTTGACAAGTATACCGTGGGTTGCTTGCATGACTTCCAGCTAATCAAATTACCCTTCCAGGTGACTATAATGCCCTTCACTGACCGTCTAGTCATTGGGCAAGTGTCCCAGTCGGAATCAACAAAGGCGGTGAGATGTTTGTTGGTCAAGGCCTTCTTGAATACTATACCCTTATTGGGCGTATTTTTAAGGTAGTTTAGGACAGTAGAGGCTGCATTTTAGTGAGTTTTGTTTGGTTTTTTGAGGAAATGAGAGAGGTATTTGGCCGGGAAGGTGATGTCCGGCCAAGAATTAACACTGATGTATAGTAGTTCTCCCACAATGTTTCTGTAATTCAGGCCAAGACTCTCAAATTTGCAGGCTTCCGTGTCCGTCGCATTTTGAAGTTTAGCTTTTGGCTTGAAAGGAGTGGAGTGCAGCTTGTAGGCGGGAAGAGGGTATTGGTCCGCCAAATTGGAGATGTATGATTATTGGGAGATTTTGACTTGGTTGTCTGTGACATCAATGTTGATTCCTAACAGTAACAAGACTTTCCCCAAATATTTGCATTGAAATTTTGATTCAATGAGCTGAACAAAAGAGCTGGGGTCCTTACTGAATATGGCAATATTGTCAACATGGATGTAGAGCCAGGTGTTGCTGTTCAAGAAGACACAGTTGTTTCTCGCGCTTTGAGCAAAGCCTACCTCATCAAGACATGAGATCAGGGTGTTAAACCAGGATTGAGGAGCTTGCTTGAGGCCATAGAGGGCCCAATTCAATTCGAGAGTTTTCCTGGGTTGTGTGATGATGTTGCGCGGAGGAGCAATAAGTATTGTTTTGGATAGTGGTGCATTAAGAAATGCAGACTTCACATCAAGTTGGTGCAGGCTGAGATTGTTCTGAATAGCAAAGGTAATGAGGAGTCATAAGGAGGTTTTATCTCCAGTGGTAAAGAAAGTAGAGTTGAAGTTGATTCCTTCTTCTTTCTTGAATCCTTGAAAAAACAATTGTGCCTTGAATTTGGTGATGTGATTGTTGGAATTGCGCTTGGTCTGGAAGACCCAGACACAACCTAGTTTTGAGACATTGTGACAGTCATTGACCTCTTCCCACACCTTGTAGCTCAGGAGATTGGCTATTTCTTGGTCCATGGTGGCCACCCATTTGTTCTTAAACTTGCAGGACATGGCTTGAGGTAGGATCTTTGGATATTGGTAACTGTCATTGATCAGATAGACCAGAAGCCAATATCTCCGGGTATGGGAAAGAATGTTGTTGGTTGAGATAATATCCAACCTGGGTTTATCTGGAGACGGGGGAATAACAGAGTCAGAGTGAGAAGCAAGAATGGGCGCGGAAGTAGAAGGAGTAAGGAAGACATCTGGAGAAGATTCAGGCGCATTATCAATGGTATCTGACTGGGGAGAGTAAGGAAATAGAAGAACGTCTGAGGAGGAGATTTCAGAATTGGAGGAGTCAGAAGGGGGAGAGCCAGGAGTGGAGTGAAGTAATTCAGATTCAAGGAATTTTGCGTCTGAGGTGCAAATGATTTTCCTGGATGAAGGAATCCATATGCAATAGGTGGAAAAGTCATTGAATAGCCAACAAAAATACCTTTGACGCTGGTTTGGTTCATCTTGAAGTTACAAAGTTGCTAGGGAACAAGGACGTAGGCTGCGCACTTGGGTTTTTGATGGTACCACATGATGTACGGGAGTTAATTCTTGTTAGAATAGACCAGCAAGAGGTTATGGATGTGGGTGGCTGTGGTGAAGGCTTCAGCCCAGAATGAGGGAGGGAGTTGACAGTGGTGGAGAAGGCAATTGGCGTTTTCAAGGATTGTGTGGTTGTTGTGTTTGGCATACCCATTGTTTTGAGGAGTGTACAGTGGCGAGAAGTGTTTAACAATACCCGGATCTTTGGAATAGTCAGCCAGCTCCATCCCAGTGAACTCACCCCTGTTATCTGATATGAGGCAGACAACTTTTGTATTCAGTTGCCTTTTGGACCTGACAATGAAGTCTTTGATGGCTGTTGCGGCTAGATCCTTGGACGGTAATATTGAGACAGACTTGAATCTGGTGAATTGGTCAATGATTGACAAGAAATATTTCCCCCCATGGGATTTGACGGAGAAAGGGCCAACCAGTTCTAGTTGAAGGGCCTCAAGGGGTCAAATGACCGGTTTGAAGTGGCTGTTGAAGGGATTTCTGGTGATTTTGCACTGAAGACAGGTTGTACAGTTGGACTTGGAAGAGGGTTTGAGTTGGGGATAGATCTTGCTGATGACTTGATGCCTGGGATGTCCTAATTGATTATGGATTTTGTTCAGCAAGGCATTGCAGTGGAGGCTCAAGGCCTTGTGGGACTTGAAGCGGATGCCAAGTAACTCAAGGAGTGATTTTTGCGTTGAGCCAATAATATTGAAATTGTCTATATAGATGTCACGGCCGAAATGGCCAATTTTGTTGATTTTTGTGACAGAGGGATTTAATTTGGACAGGGAGATCAGAAATCTGTTGATCTCTGGTACGAGCAAAAATTCATGGAGCCTCAGAGTCCGTCCTTTGTGGTTGATGAGAACAGCCTCACCTACACCAGTTGCAATGAGGGGAGCTTTTTTGTTGCCCGTGCCTATGGTGATTCTGGTTGGTAGAACACTGGTGACATACTTGACTTTATTGATGATGTGGTGCATAGAACCTGAGTTGAGTAATGGGAGAAGGGATGGGTTGGTGGGAAAGTTGGATTTCAGGTAGAGTTGAGCATTTTAATAGGCTTGGGAACTTTGTGGTTGAAGAGTGTTGGGGGCAGTATTGGACTCAGTGAGATAGGACAAGCTTTTGAATATTTCCAGGTGCAGATGCGGATGGAGATACCAACAACAAATTTCAGGGTGTTTGGCAAGGGGGTTATGGTATCACTTAGAGCAGGGCTACTTTGGACGGGTTCTCTTGCTCTTCACTTTGATTTTCAGAAGGGCAGTTGAGCCGGAGTCTCTATTGTGCTGGGGGATTTGGGATCTGGATGCTTCCAGGTGCATTACTTCCCTGAGTTTTTTTGAGAAAAAGAGAGGGTATTTGAAAGGGGTAGTTGTTCAGGAGTATTGTGTTGACAAGGTGATAAAACATGGCCGTCAGTTTTGCCAGTATTGTATAGCTAAGTATTTCTGTGGGAAATTTCAAACGGACTATTGACAGTTTGTTCATAAGCTTTTGACATTCACGGATGTAGGTTTAGAGGTCTCCGTTGAATTGGTAGCAGATGAAATTCATCCAAATTCAACCACAATTGTTGGTTGACTGAGAGGCATAACAAGTTTGGATGTTGATGCAAATTACTTTTGGTTTGGTTTGATTGGTGGGATTGATGATGGAATTGAAAGCGGTGTCCCCAAGATGCTGGATGATGATGTCTGCAGCCTTGTAAGCTTTCTTCTGTTGGGGTGCAGTAGTGGGGATAATAAGGTCTCCATCTTCAGTGTTGTCCATATATTCCATCAGTCCACAACGTTGTGGGTGACTTTGGATGCAAAGAGCCCAGGAAGCAAAATTTATTTTGTTTAGAAGAGGAATTTTTAACGTTTTGTTTGAGTCCTTGTTGTCTGACATGTCTTTGAGTCTGCTTGGCTGAGGCTGAGCTGAGTGGGACTGTAAATCCATTAAGGTAAGAGACTGAAATAAGATTTATTTCATAAGTTCAAAGAAAATGAATACAAAGAGGAAAAAAAACAGGAAACAGAAAAGGAAATAAAAGAACCTGAAATAAGCCAAGCAGTGGTGAGGCTTAAACCACGGTGATATTAAGCTAGAGGGCCACAAATCTAGAGGGGCAATAGTTGATGGATTTGGATGATGAACATCCTGGATTGGTTGACCTGGAAGATAAATTCAGATACTTGAGGGTCTGGTAGAGCTGGAGTAAATGAAGTTTGAGGACTTACCCAACGTGGAGGATTTAAGAGCCCTGAGGCTAATCAGAATCCTCTACCCAAGTTAATTTTAGTCTTGAGTGCTTCACATTTGGAGTGTAGACAGCGGTTGAGCAGTTGCGCGGGTCAAGCGGTTGCGCGGGTCAAGAAGAGTAAGAACAATTGCTTTTAAGTACAATGTAGGAGAGTGAATTAGAAATAAGAAAATAAGATGAATGAGAAATAAGGAGAACATAACCACCCCAGAGTCACAATCACACAGTGTCAAGACAAGATTAAAACAGTAATGAAGAAATGACAATTTCACACCAACCATATACTTTGATTGGAGTGAAGATCAAGATGGAAATCAATTTTTTGTCCAACATTTTGAGTGTGGTGGGAAATAATGGGCCTTCAAGAAAGGGTGGTCAAAGGGGAGGAATGAAGGGTTTCATTGCATGGAATAAAAACAAAAAACCAAAAAAAACCTTTCATTAGTTGGGTATAATTGAAATAGATGATCAAAAAACATATAAAATAACAAGACATTCCTGGTGAATTTTCCTACAAAAAAATTCAAAAAGACAGTCATTCCACTTGTTAATCATGAGGAAGGAAAAGAAGGGCGGGCTTACAGATCAATCAATCAATTGGTCAGGAGGAGGAGGAGGAGGAGAATGCACAATCAGTCAATTGGTCAATCAATGGCAAATTGATGGACCAATGGTCCAATCAATTGGTCAATTGATAGCAAATTTATTAACCAATCAATTGGTTGATTGGGATGGAGGGAGAGGGAAAAGGAGGGAAGGAGGAGGGGTTTAGCTTACCTAGAGGAGTTAGCAAGGAGGCAGGGGGGGTCTTAAACATGAAACACAGGGACAATGAGCAACAGACCAGGAGGAGGCAGGGGAGGTTGGTGGGAGCTTACCAGGGGTTCTGACCAAAGGAGGAGGGGGGGTCCTAAAGTGATGGAATGAGCGGGACATTCATGGTTAGGTGTAGGAAGGGTTGGACCAGTGGGAGTGGACCAGTTGTTTGGAGGTTTTGGTTTTTTTTTTTCTAAGTTACCCCCCCCCAAAAAAAAAAGAAGAAACAGAGTCAGCCTATAATTGTTGTTGAACCACCAAATTAAAAAAATACAGTATGATTTACCTATTTATAAAACAAATGCTACTCATCAAAGTGAGAAAATGTGAGGGGTAGAATCTGCTCTCTCCTGGCAGAAGATGAGGGACCAGATGAGACAGGGATGGTTTTAGGAGGATTGGGATTATTGTCTTCAGATATTTTTGCCCATTCATCTTTGATGTTGGCCAGAATGTTGTGAAGAATTGTACAATTGATAATCCAGTTGATGAGGATCTTCATTTCTTTCAAATTTTGAAGCTTGTTTCTCATTTTCTGTAAGCTTGCCCATCTTCCTTTCAGGATTCCTATGGCATCCTTGATATGAACTCACAATTGAGAAAGATCATAGTTTAAATCAGTTTTGGCTTGATAATTGGATGAAAAACTGTGGTATGCTGGAACCACATATTTCTCACTAGAATAAGCTGAATCGGCCAGAAGGTATTGATCTTTATCAAATTAGTTATCTGTTTGTTTGGCAATCCACATTCAATTGAAAACATATGAATTGTGACAAGAAACTGGAAGACCAGCATGAAGCAATATGAAATTCTTGTTGTTATCACAAACCAGTTTTAGTGACAAAGAGTATCTATACAAACCAATAGAACATATTTGTTCAGTGTTTTATCAAAGTTTTTATCAAAGCCTTTGGAAAAGAAATGAATTGATTGCCTTTTTTCCAATCAAAATAGTGGTTGCCATGGAACTTGGGTTTTTGACTCAAGGGGATAGTGGCTCCATCAAAAAAACCAATTCAACTGGGAAAGCCTTTGGTCTCCATTACTTGAGATATCTCCTTGCTTTTGTCTTTGGTTGGCCAAAAATGGACTGAGAGATGGAAAGATACAATATCAATCATGACTCTTTTGGTTTAAAAGTCAATTGATCCATAACTGACTGAGAATATATTTTCTAATTGATGAATTTCTGCTCCATTTTCATTTGGTCCCAATCTACAAAGAGAAAAAGCCATTTGGATAGCTCAATTTTTTTGAGGATTCCAAGAATTTTTCTGGAAGACGTGGTGGTCTTCAATCATCTCCACAAATTTCATGAATGAAGTCAATAAAGTTTGGAACAGTTTCTTGAAGCTAAATTTGCGGATTAGATGAAGCTTTTGCCTTTAATAAATAGGGTTTTGGAGCGTGTTTCTTTGTGGAACTATTCATTTCTTTTCAAATAGATAATTCAAAGCTTACAAAGTTGATTCCAAATTGGAGTCTGAATCAGATTCTGAATCAGAGTCAAATAATAAAAAAGGTTCAGTCAGATTTTTCGCATTTTCAACTTGCTGCCGGGAACTTTGATTGGACATGTTGAAAAAGATCATGGTAGGATTTGTGTGAAGCAATGGAGATGTGAATTAATGGAGATGAGATGTGTGTGATGCAATGGAGATGGGACGGGTATGGAATTTCTGAGGTGGAGATGTGAATGGGTGTTTTTCATGCAAGGATGTGTGTGATGCGGTGGGATGTGTGTGATGTGATGGGATGTGTGTGATGCGGTGGGATGTGTGTGATGTGATGGGATGTGTGTGATGCGGTGGGATGTGTGTGATGTGATGGGATGTGTGTGATGCTGTGGGATGTGTGTGATGTGATGGGATGTGTGTGATGTGATGGAGATGTGAAGCAATGGAGATGAGATTTGTGTGATGCAATGGATATGGAATCAATATGGATTTGCTGAGGTGGAGGTGAGGATCCGTGTTTTGCATGTGATGGATGATGGATGGATGATAATAGAGGTTTTGGTGCTTGAAACCTGCAATTTTCATGAAACCCACCATTTTGAAATACACCAGTTAGGGGGTATGTAAATTTCAGAAACCAGCCATTAAAAATGGCGGGTTCGGTAAAAAAATAAATAGTGGGTTTCTCATGGCGGTTTTGCTAACTTTGATACACCGGATTATTTTGATTTTGACAAATTATATTCAAAAATATAGTAATATACTCAATCTCCAGTTGAATGCTTTAAAATAATGCTGTTGAAAGGAAAATGTTTCTTTCTTTTTTTACTAATAAGGGTGCTTTTTATTGCTTAGTTCTTATTTTAGATTCTAAATGGAAATCAAACTCTGCTTTATAAATAATTTTTCCTTATTTTAAAAAGGAAAAAATGATTCCGAAATATTCTTGGTTTATGCAGCCTAAATTTTCAAATCAACTACATGGTTTGAATTTTTGAAATGACTCCTTTTGGTAGTTTTTTGGAAGAATCTGATGCCTTATCTTATTTTTATCAATCCAGGGAAAATTCATGCATAAAAAACTGATAGAATCTGTCCTTATCATCCAAAAATAGAATAAATCACACATTCCATTTTACCAATCCAAATTAATGAGTTTATAATTTGGGGAATTTTTTTCCTCCCAAAACATATTTTAGAATACTGTTCAAATAAAGGTAATTGTTTCATTTTTATTTTAAATGTAGATATTTTTATTTATTTGAAAACTTGTGATAATTCCTCAAAACATAATTTAATGAAAAGAAAATTTACACAATTTTTTTACCAGTTTAATTAATTTCTTGACTCTTTGCCCAAGGTTGAAATTTTTGAACCATTATGGAATCATAAAAAAATAAAAAATGATTTTTCAATGAGAGTTTCACCATGGCAAAGGGCAGTCTTATAATTCCAACCCCATGCAAACTGTTCCCAAACCTGAAGGGGTCATTTGGTATGATGCATGGGCACTTGCAACCCAGAGGTTTCTGAAAAGATGTTCACCACTTGAGATGATTTGTGAACTATTGTTTACAACCCATTGGAGTCGTGAATGGCTGTTTACAACCTTTTTGCAGCTCCAGAATTGTGAGAAAAAAATAAAAATAAAATAAATCAAGAATTACATAAATTCAAATGGATAAAAATAAACAAAAAACTAAAAGAAAAACACCAAAAATAGTTAAAAAAGATTGAAAAAATATAAAAATTTTAAAACTCCCTAAAAATTGGTGGCCCCATGAATAAATAAAAATGAACATTAATTAATATAAATAAACAATTAAAAATTCTCAGAAATTCATGAAAATGTGCCCAAAAAATGAAAATGGGTGAATCAAAATAAAAAGGAACAATGCACATACATACAGCCCTGAAATAAAATATTATGTTTGGATAAAAGAAAATAACATACAAACATTTTATTTTTTATTTAAAAATAAATTGAATTTAATCAAAAAATATTAAACCAAATTATATTAAACAAAATAAATTTGATCCATATCATTCAATTTTATCATCTGATAAAGGCAATCAATCAAACTCCAAAAAAGAGGAATATAATTTTACCTCAATGGAACAGCTCTAAATTTAAAATTCCAAAAAAAGGAAAAATTGTGTTAAGCACATCCCATCATAAAAAGTAAAAGAACTTCTTATATGGGATGAGCCCAACACAAGTTGAAATTATTTCATTTGACTAGCAAAAAACTAAATGACCCCCCCAAAGAATAATTGGGCTAATCCAATAAGTTGGACTTGATACAAGTCCACCTCAATGGAATAGTTCTAAATTTAAAACACCAAAAAAGACTTGTATCAAGTGCACCTCAATGGAGTAGCCCTAAAATATATATAAAAAAAACAAGTTCAAATTTTTTCAAGCTGATACCATCACAAGAAGTCAAAATACTCCTTATGATGGTATCATCCCAACACAATTTGAAATTAATTACCACTGAAATCTCATTCAAAACAATTAACATAATGATGTTAGCTCAAAATTCTAAACATGATAATTTTAAATTATTATTAGCCTTTATAGTAAAAGAAGTACAAGATTAGCATCAAAAGTAAATTTTAGAAAAAACACAAATTATTAATTGATATCATTTCTATAGTTTGAAATACAAATTCATTTGATATTTGAGTTGATCAACCCAATCAGAAGCTTTCTTGAAATTCAAAGAAGATGTTTTTGATACAATGGGCAAGCTTGAAATCACAGCTCCCTCAAGTATTAGATGAACCCAGTGGTTATTGAAAATTAAGATGGCAGTTTATTGTTGTTTTACACCCATTTTAATAGCAGTGCAAGTAAAAAATGAATCCAATGAAATGAACTAAATTGGCCTTGCTGTCACACAATCACCCCACGTACTATAGGGCAATTCTTAGATGATTGTGAGCGCGGAGGAATGCTGAGTGCAAGGGCAACTGCAAAATAGCAAGACTCAGTTGCAAAGTGCGAACTTAGTGATGCCACTTGACAAACGCAAGAGGAATGGAGTGTGTTCCAAGGAGGGAAACTTAACCTGAGTCCAATGTGATAACTGGGTTGTAGCAAAATGCAAGAACGTATGAAATTAACAAACTGAGGAGACAATCATCAGGCAAGGGAGTAGCCCTTATAAGGTAATCCAAAGTGACTAGATACAACCTGATGGGGAGCCAACTACAGTTGAAGGCGGTGAGGCAAATGAGTGACAGGAACGGGATAGGAAATAGAGCAATAGTACAATCATATCCAAGGCCATGGCGTAAGTGCAAGACAATAGAGTCTGAGTTTACAAATGTATGATGAATTGAGACAGGAGCAAATGACTTTGAAGGTAATACAAGTGAGAAGTAATAGTGTATGCAGGGCAGGGACTAGTCCAATTGCAAACTATACAGTAATGAGGGCTTAATTAGACGTAGCTGCAAACTAACAAACAGTGCGTGACCGGAGATGGAAGTCCGAGGCTGTTGATGGGCCAGGGGAGGAGATTGGATCTTGTAATGGATGGCCAACTGGTATGGAGTTGACCGCAAAGTTCGCAAGTTTATACTGAGTTGGTTTCCAAGATTGGAAGGTCAACGCAAGCCAGAGGAAGTAAGCGGATTGCACCATTGATGTTGTGCTTTATTTGTGTCACGCTTATAGACTGAGGCAAATGGTACTGAGGAGAGGACATGTCAAAGTGATGAAGACAATAATCCCTAAGTGCGAGGCATGACAGTTGCCCGGGTATAAAGACGCGAGCTCCTGCAAGCGTTCAGATAAATTTTCCCATTGATTTCAAGTCTTTAATAATACTGTATACCCTTTATTATTATTTACTTCATTTCTTGTTAGACTTATAAATTATATAAAATGTTGTCATCATCATCCCGCCGTTGCAAAAACTGTATTTGGCAAATCAAGCGGTGTATCCCTAGTACTGCCGTCAGAGGTCTTTGAGGCAAGTGCAAGCAGTGTTGTCTTTGCAAGGTTGCTTGTAACTTCCCCATAAATAGCAATTTGTCTGTTGATGCTCCCACGGAGTCATCAAGGGAGATGCGGAGTTGTAGGTCAGCGCCAAGGGTTAATTACAAGATACCACCATTGCCAGAGATTGAATTCCTGGGTACTCGAGTTGCTGGTGAGTACTAATCGGGACTGACTAGTGATAATAAAGTTAGTGACTAAATTTCACTTGTCTTGCTAGTGTTGCCCCATTTCCGGAGATATACCACGAACACACCACCACCACCACCACCTTATTGGGGACTGCTGACCAAATTTCCGGGAGCCCAGATGAATACCAATGTGCAAGATGAAGTGCCAGGTGCAGAACCGGTTGGGGTCATAGCCGAGGAAGTGAGGGAGGAAGGAAGGAACAAAACGGAAAGGGAATTGGGAAATGGAGAAGATGGGGATGGAAGTGGAGGAAGAGAGGGAACGGAACAAGAAGAGGGGGCTGTAATGGAAGTAATGGGAGAAGGGAATGGAGGAGATGGAAGGGATGGAATGGATGGAATGGAAGGAATGGAGGGCCAAGGCAAAGCAAACCCTTTGCAAGTCAAAGTGCCAATTGAGACTGATGTGAGGCAATTTACAGGCAATGTTGGGGAAGGTTTGTTGGGAGACTGAAGGAAGAGAGCATACAAGGAACTCTTGGAGGAAGGTGGATGGAATGCTTGGCCAAAGCAAGCTTGGATTGCAAAGTGCAAGGAGATGTTCAAGAGGCACATTGTAACCAAGGTGCTGGTTCTTCAAAGGATGTCATCATTGATAAATGATGAAGACCTGGATGCCTTTTGATCAATGGTTGTGGAGTTGACCACTAATTGGGAAGATGCAGAGAAAGAAATGAAGGAGACTTTGTAACTATTATTATATATATATATATATATATTTTGTGTTGTATAAGGAATTGGAACTTTATTTGTTAAGAATGAGAGGGGTATGAGAAGAAGGAATAATGTGGTGAGATGGAGGGGTTGATTGATGGAATGGTGATGTGGAATGGAATGGGATTGGATGAGATGGAATGTGGAATGGAATGGGATTGGATGAGATGGAATGTGGAATGGAATGGGATTGGGTGAGATGGAATGTGGAATGGAATGGGATTGGATGGGATGGAATGATGATTGTCAAGGTTTTCAAGGGTAGCTCGCATGGAAATCTCAAATCATATTGGGAGAATTGCAAAGGTGATGGGCTGGTTCCCACAAGGTGCAATCTTTGTAGGACTGGAAGCCAGACCATTTGACAAGGTATTGAAGTTTTCCTTTGCATAACCTGGAATCAAGAATAAGGCTTACTTCCCACTCTTGATGATCAAGGAAAGTGACTGGTTTGGGAGGGGGATGAGTCTTGCCCGGGTATAGGACTTGAGCTGGCTCTAGGAGAAACACATGAAAAACTGGGTGGATACCTTTCCATTTTGCAGGTAAAGTAAGTTTAAAGGCGTTAGGGGAGATGACTGATTCTACTTTAAAGGGGCCAAGCTTTCTTTTGGAGAGTTTGCGGGTTGGGCAAGTACTGCAAATATTGCAAGCATCAAGCCACACTTGATCTCCTACTGCAAAGGGTGGAGCCGTAGTGCAAAGTTGGTCTGCTTGCTCCTTATAGCGCTGGTTTGCTTCTTTGAGGTTCGTTTGAAGTTGCAATTGAAGGGATTGAATTTGTTCAAGGTAATTGGTAGCAGGTTGAGAAGGTGCTACGTGAAGGGAAGGGAAATTTGGGTTTCTACCATAAAGAGTTTGGAAGGGCAACTGTTTGGTGGAGGAATGAGTGGAGTTGTTGTAGGCAAACTCGGCTAGTGGGAGCCATTGCGACCGGTTGTCTTTTTGATAGGCAAAATACATTCAAAGATATTGTTTGAGAATCTGATTAACTCGCTTGGTTTGCCGGTCTGTTTCCAGGTGGTACACCGTTGATGTATTGCGAGTGATCTTCAAATGTTGGCATAGCAAGGTCCAGAAGCTCAAGACAAACAGAGATCCAAGATCACTAACTATATTAGCAGGGAGACCATGTTTCAAATATACATATTCTATGAACAAGTTAGCTAAGTCTTCTGAAGAGGCCATCACATTACTGCGCAGAAATAAAGACATCTTTGAGAAGCAATCTACTACTACTAGAATAGCATCATATCCACTAGAAGAAGGTAATTGAGAGATGAAATACATAGAAAGCGGGTGCCAAGGATGAGGTGGAATTGGAAGTGGCTGGAGCAGCCCATACTTCCAGTGATTCAAGGACTTGTTACAATTGCAATCATAGCATGCGCTAAAATAGTCTTTTACTTCTTTGGTCATACCAGGCCAGTAGAGTCTTGTGCAATCAATTGGTAGGTTTTATCCTGCCCATGATTACCAGCAAGGGGAGAATTGTGCCATGACTTGAAGATATCTAACTTAATGCAAGAATTATCTGGTACTACTATACAATTACATAGACTAAGAATTCATTATCATCAATACTGTAACTACTATCTAAAAAGTTTTCAATCTTGCAAAGTTCAATGCACTTGGGTTTTTCGCGTTGAGCTTGTCAGAGTTCAGAAGCCAAATCTCCTAAGTGAGCAATGATTGAAATGAGTTGGGCAGATTGGGTTGAGAAGAGTGTCCTAACGTTTTCAGGGTTGTTTTTGGAGAAGGTTCTCCCCCCGCTGGGTAAACGTTGTCCTGATTTGATAAAGCATCAGGGACTACCACTTGTTTCGCAGGGCGGTACGTGATTGTAAAGTGGAACTTGGAGAGGTATTTGGCCCATTGTGCCTGTCTACGTGTGAGGACTTTTGAGCTCATGAAATACTTTAAAGAATTATGATCAGTTAAAACCTCAAAGAATTCTCTATGGATCACAAGGTATGAACACCATTTCTTTAAGCAATAAACAATTGCAAGAAGTTCCTTGTCATGAATCTCATAGTTAAGCTCCACAGCAAGCAACTTGCAAGACTCAAAAGCTATGGGGTGAAAGAGAGAAGTGGAGGAAGAGAACTGCGAGATTACTCCTGCAATTGCATTGTTGCTTGCGTCTGTTTCAACAATAGTGCAATCCAGCTCATTGAAGTGAGCGAGTATTGGAGCAGTGGTGAACACTTTCTTCAGAGCTTTGAACTCCGAAGAAGCCTGTTTGGTAAAAACAAAACAAGTGTCTTTTTGAAGAAGGTTAGTAAGATTCATGGTTTTCTTGGCGTAACACTCAATGAACCTCCGATAAAAATTACTGAAACCAAGGAAAACTTGAAGGGATTTAATGGAAGAAGGTGGGGGCCAGTCCAATATGCGTTTGCTTTTGGCTGGGTCCATCAATAGTCCTTGCTGCGAGACTACCACACCTAGAAACTGAAGGGAAGAGGAATGGAATTTGAACTTAGAGGCTTTTGCAAACAGGTCATTCTTGCAAAGTTGCTGCAGCACCTCTTGCACATGTGCAATGTGATCTTTGAGGTTCCTCGAGTAGACTAGTATATCATCTAGATATACCATAAGGTATTTACCTACAAGATTGGAGAAAATGTCATTGACAAAATGTTGAAAAGTGGAAGGAGCGTTACAGAGGCCAAAAGGCATGACGGTATACTCATAACTGCCAAACCGGGTTCTCATTGCGGTCAAATACTCATGACCTTTCATAATGCAAATTAGGTTATAGGCACCTCAAAGGTCTAGCTTCAAGAAATAAGCAGCTCCATGGAAGAGGGTGAGGAGATGTGACATAGGCGGTACTGGATAGGCATTCTTCCGGGTTCCCTGGTTCAGTTTCCTGTAGTCAACACAAAGGCAAAGTCCACCGTCCTTTTTTGGAACAAATAGGACAGGTGAACCAGTATTCAAATTGCTTGATTGAAGAAATCCTTTTGGTACATTTTCCGCAATGTAGTCTTGAAGCGCAATTGATTCTTGTGTCAAGAGAGAGTAGACTGGTCCTGGTGCCGGAGGTGGGCCAGTAAGCTTGATCTTGTGATTGTAAGAAGGGGATGGAGGCAGTTTATCTGCTCTTGCAGCTGAGAAGACGTCAGCAAAGTCATGATAAACTGAAGGTAAAGACTCTTGAATGATTTCTAAATCTTCAATATTGTCATCTTTGAGCACCGGATTTGAGGTTCTGGCATGGTGCGAGAGGATTAGGGAGCTCAAGATACACCGTTTGGTTGGTGTCTGTTTCTCTTTGAAGGAACAGGAAAGAGGTAAGCTGGATAGATAAGCAATGACTCCTAAATCTGAAGAGGGAACTTGGGAATGGAGGTCAGGATATTCCAAATCTCCTGGCGGAAAAGTGTCATCCAACTCAATGACAGTGTCAGGTAGACTGTTTAATTCCTGTTTTATGGAAAGGTTAGCGTTCTGGGGGTGCAAGGTTTGAAGGTTAATTACTCCTTCTTGCCAATTCACATCTGGATTCCAGTAAACTAGGAAATCATGGCCTAGAATGGTATCATCCATTCTGGGTATAGCCAAGACAAATAAATCCCATTTGAAGCTTGGGAAATTGGAGAATGCAAAGGTCCATTTTGCCTTTTGGGAGACCCAATAAGACGGTTCAGTTGCACCACTTACTAAATAGATAGGAAATTTATATATCTTGGAATGCGTAATATTTTTGGAAGTGGCAAAAGATTCACTGATGAAGGAAACATTAGCGCCGGAGTCAAGTAAAAATCAATAAGGGGTGTTGTCAGAATGGAATAGGATAAATCTCAAACTAGGAGCACCTAGTGACTCGCAAGTGCAAAGATTTACTTGCGGTGATTTAGATAATGTGTAGTTTTCCTTGCAAGTATCAGAAAAACTACAAGCTAATTTTTTGACTGCTTAGCCGCTTTGCGTGCTAACCGCTTTGCACAACTGTCAACATCATGTTTTCCTCCACAATACATACACAGCCCATTCTTCTCCCTCTGTAGCTGTTCCTTGTTCTGTAGCATCCCGGTTTCTTTGTCCAAGAACTTTGGAGTTTTGGTGACGGTTTTCCCTTTTGAGTTGGAGTTCAAAGTAGGGGTGGGTTTGGATGGTTTGGGATTCCTTGTGTTTTGCTTTGAGAGTTGTCCACCCTCAGAGCCAAGGTGGACATTCCATGGTTGTTTTGCCAAGAGCACTTCTTGTTGTGATAGCCATTATCAAGCTCAATCACTCAATCAATTAGCTGCTGGAGAGAGGTTGTCTTGGGCCCCCCAACTGCGAGCTGTTTGATTAAGCGTGCCAGTCGACCCTTTCAAAAATGGAATAGAAGAACGGCCTTGTTCCACTGGATGCAAGACTGCAAGGTTTGAAAATGAGAAATATAAACGGAAGCTCTACTATTTTCCTTCATAACTAGACTATTCAGTTTGTATTTGGCGTTTCAAACTTCATTGGGGTCACAAAACAGGGTGAACAGTTGTTACTCAAACCTGTCCCAGGTGTTAAGAATACACGTGAGACTGTTGCTGGACAGAATTTTGAGGTAAGGTTCAAACCACTGCAAGGCTCTACCTCCTAAGGACAAAGCATACATAACTTTATTTCTATCGGAAGGGAAATTGTTGGAGTCGTTTTAGAAGATGATTTTACAGGACTGTAGGTAGGCTCTAAGCTTATGAGGGTTTTCTCCCGTAAAGTGATCAGGTTTCTTCATGCCCAGAGTGCAAAAGCTTGGAGTACTCGGACTAGATCGCGGGGCACCATGAGTGAGGGCCTGGATCAAAGTTGAAAGCAGGGTTGAAGCATCGGGCTTGGGAGCAGTAATGCAAACCCCTGGTCTACCAAGAGTTGCGGTTTCATTGGAAGAATGATTGGAATCTGCAAATTCCACGAGAGGGTCCACCAGAACATCCTGTGGAGGAGTCCGAGGATCATCAAGGGGTTCAACAGATGGCAATTTAGAAAGAGGAACGGGATCTAAGGGTTGTTGGGACCAAGGAGCGCTTGTTCTCCCTACCCAATGGATATCATCATTGTAAGGGGCGAGGGAAGCTTCCCCAGTTGAGCGAGTACGTGACATTGAGAAGAAGAAGTCTACTATAGGTTGGCCAGCTACAATAGATGAGTTGAGTTAGTTAATTTACTCTCACACGACCGCCCCACGGACTATAGGGAAATTCTTAGATGATCGTGAGCGCAGAGGAATGCTGAGTGCAAGGGCAAGTGGGAAATAGCAAGACTCATTTTCAAAGTGGGAACTTAGTGATTCCACTCAACAAATGGCAAGAGGAATGGAGTGTGTTCCGAGGAGGGAACCTCAACCTGAGTCTAATGTGATAACTGGGTTGAAGCAAAATGCAAGAATGTATGAAATTAACTAACTGAGGAGACAATCATCAGGCAAGGGAGTAGCCCTTATAAGGTAATCCAAATTGACTAGATACAACCTGATGGGGAGCCAACTACAGTTGAAGGCGGTAAGGCAAATGAGTGACAGGAAAGGGATAGGAAATAGAGCAATAGTACAATCATATCCGAGGCCATGGCGTAAGTGCAAGACAATAGAATCTGAGTGTACAAATGTATGATGAATTGAGACAGGAGCAAATGACGTTTACGAGTGAGAAGTAATAGTGTATGCAGGGTAGGGACTAGTCCAATTGAGAACTGTACAGTAATGAGGGCTTAATTAGACATAGCTGCGAACTAACAAACAGTGCGTGACCGGAGATGGAAGTCCAAGGCTTTTGATGGGCCAGGGAAGGAGATTGGATCTTTTAATGGATGGCCAACCGGTATGGAGTTGACCGCGAAGTTCGCAAGTATATACTGAGTTGGTTGCCAAGATTGGAAGGTCAATGCGAGACAGAGGAAGTAAGCGGATTGCACCATTTATGTTGTGCTTTATTTGTGTCATGCTTATAGACTGAGGTAGATGGTAATGAGGAGAGGACATGTCGAAGTGATGAAGACAATAATCCCTAAGTGCAAGGCGTGACACTTGCCTAATTATCTGCTATTATTTGACCTATATCCAAATTTGAAAGCCATTTTGACTAGGTAATCTTTTCATTGATTTAAAATAAACTATTTTTTTAATCATTACAACCTCATTGATAGGCCCAAGTATCTTAGAGTAGCATTCCTTCTGTTTCCTAAATTTTTCTATAATTTCCCTTTCCAATTTAAACAATCCACTTTCATCATACCCAATTGATATAGAAATGACTCTCAATCCACAATTAAAATCACCAACAGGATCTTTAACCTCACCAAACAAATTATATAAGCTCTCAGGTATTTTATTGATGTATTGAACTTTTAGTGCCTATGATCAAAACTCACTTAGACAGCATTCTCATCAGATTAATGAAATCAATAATCACCAAAGATGATCTTCTGGTTGACTAATGCACTTCTTCTTCTTCCTCAGAGAAGGAGCCTGATTCCAAATGAAGGGAGCCTAATTCATTTTCATTCTCTTCCTCTGAACTATGAAATTGAGATTCTTAGCCTTACTTGTACTATAAACATCATTTCCCCATCAGTTCATTAAACCCTAAAAAACAAACTTCTCAAAATAAAAGGCTTACTCTTTTTGGTCTTTTTGGTGCCCTTATAAAATGTCTTTTTTTTTGAAGTTCCCTTTTTACATGCTGAAATATTGAAAGTTTGTGTGAGATGTAATAGATAATTGATATTGATTGAGCTAGAAAATGTAAACTGATAAATGGAAAAGAATGAATCAACAAACTATTCTTAATAAGCAAGGAAGTGCATAGGTACCAACATCAGGCTTTGAGGATCTTGAGATTAGTGGACATGAGGATCAAAGAAGCATCGGGAGAGCATAGTGAGATGAGACTGAGAAATGAGGAGCTTTTGTAAGTTAGGATCACAATCAAGATATATCATGAGGATAGAATAATCTGGGATCTCACCAGGCACTAGCATCATGAATGAGGGATTGAAGATGGAGGTGATGAGAGAAGATGAGAGAATAAAGAAAAGGAAAAAGAAAGAATGAGGGTAGGAGTTGATAAATGGTGTAGATTGAAGAGAGAAGGAGTCTTTGTGGTTGCTATGTGGTCAGATTCTGAGATTATGAGGTTTTGTGATTCTGATGATTTCTGTTGAGCGCGGAACTCAAGAGAAAGACTACTCAATGATTTTTTTGTACTCTTGAATTAGAGAATCCACATCCTCATGGTTTTGTCACTGTGCAGACACTGTTTTTACTCCACTCTGCCATTAAATACTTAAAAAGATGTCTTTCAAGTTGGTTCAACACTGGCTGGAACATAAGACTTTTTTCTGGAGCCTTGGTTTAGAAACCAATTTGGTTGCATGCTTGGCGAGTTACTCTAAACTCTTGAACTTCTGCAGGTTTTCCAATAAAAATTGAACTGATATTTTCAAGAAATTTAGATTAGTCAAGCTTTCAAGAAGAAAAACCATCCCTTGTTAGTCAATCCAATCAGTAATAATTCACACCCTTAAAACAATAAAAAAATCCAAAAATCCCGCTTACTGAACTGGAAGTGTTATAGTCTAAGCTCCACTCATGATTAACACTCGGGCAAAAAAGATCCTCTGCATGCTGATATTTTTCCTAATATGTGGGAACAGGTAAAGACCATTTTCTTTGAATATGACTTGGTGCAAAATTTGCCATCATTATCAAGCTTTTACTTCTTTAATATTTCCCCAATGATTTGAAATGCCTCAATTGACAATTTATACCCCAAAGGTAGCAGTTCTGTGGGACAAAATCTGCCTCAATTTATTCAAGATTTGTTAATTGATGCGTGAACCTATTTGATTTTCTCATCAATTTTTCCTTGCAGTTGTTTCCACACATCCAAAATTTTCCCCAAAGTACTGGCATGCAATTGTTTGAAGGTAGCATGGGCCCCTTCTACCCAAGAAATTTTTTTATTTCCAAAGTCTCTGTTGACACAATTCCATGCTGTTACAAACATCTCTTTGATAGAGAAAATTTTTTTTTCCATATAATCAAGCACATCCTCATGGTCTTTCAATAAACACTGGATACAACTTTCAATGTAAGCAATCCCAGAAGAGATCAACAGAAGAAGCAATCAATTGGCCCACTCTGAGTTTGACATAATTGACTTCTGCCTCACCCTTGGTCTTAGAGGCCCCATACCTTTCCCACAGAGAAATAAAACCTTTTCATCCTTCATCATCATTACTGAAAAAAACTTTAAAATTTGCTTGAATATTTTCAGACAAGTTCCAAGAGCACAACTGTCTGGAAGACTCAGTGAAACTTTGTTCAATAGAAAAAATCTGAGCTTTTTCACATTCTTTCACAAATACTCTGGGAAGCCTCTCTGGATCGTAAGCTAACTCCTTCAGTGCATTCAATGCGCAAATTCAGAACTCAAACATTTCTCTTTTTATAAAGAAAAAATAATTTGTAAAGGTTTTCTTGTTGGCTGTAATTCCTACAACATGCAATAGAGGGATTTTCTTTGCCAAAAATTAACTCAGTTTCCTCAGCCAGCCTCAATGCTTAGTAAAATCGACCTTCTACACCTGAATCTACATTCGGAACCTCCTGAATTATCTCCCTGGATTCCCTGCAAGCCATAGATAATCTCCCAGGCTTGAAATCTCTCTCTTTTGCTTGGTGCATCCTGATCCCTCCTTCAAATATACCTGGTATGAGAATTACATACTGTAAAACCTTAGTACATACTCCTTGCTGGGAAACCCATACTCCATTTCAGTAAATGCCACACCTTTCTTGAAAGGCTCATTACTTGATCTTTCAAGCCACAGCCTAAAGCCCAATTGGTCAAAATTTAATGCCATTGGGCATCCCAGACCCATCACCAGTCATCCCTCCTCAAGGCCTCCTCTCAGTTCTCACATATACTGCTCCCTCTTCCCTTCCTGGAATAATTAAACTCAAGGAGTTATTATACTACATATTATTGGTTAGTCCTCTTTCAATATGTTTCATCTCAGCACAACAAAGCCCACCAGCCTACCTTACTCATATCACCTATCCATTTGGTGTTACTCTTATAGGATTCAACCATTGACTTCCTTCAGAGTCCAACTCCTGGATTCCTCTTCTCCTTATTAATTTCATTATATATTTATTTTCATTGAATTCCATCTATTTCTAAATCATGAGTTCTGTGAGAATTAGTTCCTGTTCCCTCAGCCCCTTGCACATCTGGGGCAGTTGTGACAGAGATTTTGGACCTATTTTTTTTTAAGTGCAATCCAAAAAACCAATATGATGGAACTTTTAACAAAGTTTTATACACTCAAGATGAGCCAAAAACAGAGCATTTATATGAGGCTCTCCAATGAATTTTTACCTGGAAACCCACAGGTTTTCTTGGAGCATTTCAAATAGAACATCCATAACACTTTTACCATCAATTTCAGCTTATTTAACCTTGGGCTTTGTGTTATAGATGGTTCTATGGTCAATATATTCTCCTCTATCCATCTTTCTCAATTTCCTTTTAATTTAAATTTTATTGAGCCCATCTTTCATGCCTTCCTTTAGTTGATCCAATGCCACACCAGAGATCCTCCTGAGTTGAGGATGCAATGAGTGGTTTGAAGATGGTTGATGATTGCGTTGGCCATTCCTAATGGAGAGGTTCCAGATGAGATCTGCTACTGATTAACTTGCACAGATCATGAATTGACAACCAAAATTCTTTGCATGAGTTTGCCTTTTCCATTCAGTGAGAAAAGGCCTTGTTTATACTCCATATCTGCCACATTCTAGGTCTGAATATTTATACATTTTAGACTTGAATGTTGCCAATGTGTAGCCATGCATGGCTTTCCATTTTGAAAATTAGTTCCCAGAAATGTTCCTGCTAGAAAAGGATATCAAAGGAGGAGGTTCAAGGGGTTCTCCGCCCGTGTGGTACATTAATTTCCTTTAAATTGAATCAGTCAAATGTCACTTGAAATGTGACCCACTAGCTTGATTCAATTCCAGTTGTGAAACATGTTGTTCCTCAATTATAACCCTAGATGAGAAAGAAATTTGAGAAACTCTAAGTAATGAATCATCCTGAAAAACATATACATTGAGATGAGGTTTTCAACCAGGAATTTGTGATGCACATCTTTGGAATCAAAAAAATACAAAAATTTAATTGAAAATGTCAATGAAGAAAATTCAAAACTAATTGGGATCTCAACCCAAAACCACTTTTCCTCCTCAAAATTGGCAAACAGATCAAAAATATTCAATGGATTCCTTCACATAACCATGGAAAAGTAAATAGAATCCTTTGTGGCCTCTGCCAGGGTACACCCAAAGAACATTTTTGAAGTTGGAATTGATTTTCCTTCTGATATTGTTGCGTACTTGTTCCTCTTCAAATTCCGCCCAAACATGCAACCTATGAGATTTCAAAACATGCACTCCACAAGCAAAATGAGAATAAAAGTAGTCCCAAATAATCTAATAAATCACAGTAAGAAAGCAATTTCTCAAGCTGATCAAACTGAACCCATAAATGTGGCAATATACAGGGGACCCAGATGCAAAAAACGGCAAACACAACCCAGAAGTAACATCCCATCCTGAAATTTTGTTTTGAGTTTGTTTTGTTTCAAATTCCCAGAGTTTAAACCTCTAAATAACCACAATCAAATGCAAAAAAGGAAAAAAACAAACCAAATGAAGAGGCACATTTCAACTTCTATTTGTAATTCTGTGGAATGAGTGTAACTGATGATTTGCTATCAAAAAAATTTATTCTTTACTTGGGATTTTTTTTGAATATGATTTTCAATGCTGATTCATTCATCACACTACAAAAGAGCAGTGGGGCCAACAAAATCGAAACCTGAAAGAAGGATGTGGCCATAACCATTAAAGGTACCAGTGATGTTTCTCTATCAACAAAAAAATCTCAATCTAAAAGTTTCAAATGCTGCATGGGTACCCAAGTCAACTTTCAGCCTGATCTTACTTGTGCCCTCATTACCCAAGGGCGTAATCTCAAAGTAGTCTCAAAAATTTTACCAAATCCCTTCACCTTAACCACTTGAGGTCACAACAATTCTTTCAGGCTCAATAGTAAAAAATCTATTTGTGATTGACATGGCTATCAAATTGAAGAATTATTAATATTCAAATGACAAACTTCACTCATTTCACGGGTCCTTTGGACATGCTGGGGTCAAGCAAATTGAAAAATTTCTCATTCCCAGTATACCAACTTCTCAAGAAGAATCCTTTTAATGTCTCAGTTTCAATTAAGCCAAAATCAATCTAAAACTGTTCACCAAAAAACAATGAATAACCAATAGATGCTTTGAAAAAAAATATCTGGACCTCGTAGGTCCCATGAATCCAACTTTTAGACAAGGTTTAAAGTACATTCCCAATCTTGTTGACTCAAATTCTGGGTATATTTCATGCTTTCCCTTAAGATCAATGCGCAACACAGTCAAAATACTTATCTTTATTATCAAAAACAATCATTGAGAAACCAGTCTCTATCTGGACAAGGTATTTTCAGATGGAAGAGGAGATTTTTTAAAAGAAAAACCACAAATGTATTATCAATCTTGCCACATTAATCAGGTTGTAAGCAAACCTCACTATTACCAACATAATGGAAGAGTGGAAAAAGAAAACAGAACAGTTATAGAATCTGCCAGAGCTATCATCTCCAATGCAAAATTACCAAAATTTTGTTGGCACAAAATTTTAAGAGGAGCATGTCTTATGCTCAACCAGATTCCAAAGCAGAAAGGCAACAATTCTCCTTGGGAGAAGATGCACTCAAAACAATTACCCAAAGACTATGTCAAGCCAATTGGTACTGCGGTCACTAAAAAACTCAAAAACACAGAACTGAAGTCAAAACTGGACAAAAAAGTTGCATATGGAATCCTGGTGGGATTCAATCCTGGTCTTCTATCCTACAAATTCATTACCACAACTGTAAAAATCATCAATACCAAACATTTCATCTTCAACCTTCATAAATTGATCAAATTCTCACTTGATGATGACACCAAGACCAATATTCACAGGAAGAACCAACCATCTGTTACTTTCTCCCACAAATCCTCTTTGCCATCTTCCAGCAGCACAACTCTAAAAAAACCAAACAAATTCTGACCATCAAGGTAGAATCAGACTTGGACTCCAACAGAAATTTGGTATTTGAACACAACATCAGACACAATCTATGAAATTGAAAAACTATCTCAAAGCCTAAACACTACAGATTCTTGGACAAAAAGCTACTCATATCTCTCAAAGATGCAATGAAGATTCCTGAGTGAAAATAATTGGAAATGAAGTAGTTCAACACAATCAAAGAACAAGGAGTATGGGAAGATGCTGAAAAAATTATTGTTACAAATCCTCTCAATAACTTACCGGTATTCAAAATAAATACAAATGCGCATGGTGAGGCACCTATTTTCAAGACTTGGTTATGTGTGCAAGGCTTCAATCAAATATATGGCCTCAACTATCTCAAGAAATATGCTTCCACCGGCAAGGTGGCCTCACTAAGAGGATATCTGACTCTTGCCTTCAAACCAAATCTGGAGATTCTTCATATCAATTTCAAGGGGGCCTTTCTTCATTCAGAACTTGACAAAAAGGTGTCCATCAAGACACCATACGGGTGCAACAAAAAATCAAAATTTCTTAGATTAAAGTAGTTTCTATATGATCTGAAGCAGGCTCCTAAAAACTGGTATCAAATCCTGAGAAAATGGGTCAAGAAGCAAGGTTTCAAAGAATCAGACTGCAACCCCTGTCTTCAAATAGCTGATTATCAAGTCTTGGTTGTTTTTTTCCATGTCAGTGACTTGGTTGTCACTTCAAATGTCAGCAAGTTCAAAAAAGCCTTTCTCAGTAGGTTCAAAAATTCCTCTGCTCATCCACCCAACACACTTTGATTAATGAAAGTAGTTTGGAAGGATGGTCTTATTCATTTGTCTTTGCCGCTCCAGATTGAAGGACTCAAATAGCTTGGACTGAACAACTGCAAACAGTATCCACTCCTTTCATACCAGGTGGACATCTCAAATTGGCTGAAAAAAAAACACAATGAATTTCTCTTTCTAAATACCAGTTACAGGTTTCCCATTGGAAGGCTAAATTTTATTTCTGGACTGGCAAGACCCAATATCAGTTTTGTTGTCTCAACCTTGGAAAGGCACTGCAAAAAAACCATATCTATCCATTAAGAAGAAGTTCAACATTTTGTGGTAGACCAAAACTGTCCTATAGCCATCAGACTCACTTTTCTAGTATAAAAACAACTCAAAATCTCAAATTAACCTCAAAAATGGATTTTAAAACAAGAATAACCTATATTCACTCAGACAAAATACCACTCTATCTCTCATGGATTTGAAGATACATCCCAAGAAACCTTCAAAAGTGGAAAACTCATACTCA
The DNA here is from genome assembly GCA_025617555.3 of Puccinia polysora. Classification (NCBI taxonomy): domain Eukaryota; kingdom Fungi; phylum Basidiomycota; class Pucciniomycetes; order Pucciniales; family Pucciniaceae; genus Puccinia; species Puccinia polysora. Next base: position 28,590,664 of record CM062616.1, read on the forward strand.
ACCAGGTGTCACATTTCTGTAGAAGACATAAGGCATACCTTGGAAACACTCAAGTACTTACCAGTGGCAGCTTACCCACAAAAACAGGACCATACGCCAATCCTGTCACCACATCCAGAATACAGAAATACAGATGCAAGAGGAATTGCAATCAGTCAGATCCTGTAACCTCAGCCAAAATATAGAAATACAGGTACAGGAGGCAGTGAAACAAGTCAAGATCCATTCACCTCATTCCTAATACAGACATACAGATGTAGGAGGCAGTGAAACCAATACAGATCCAGTCACCTCAGCCAGAAGAAAGAAATTAATATACAGGAGGCAGTGCAACAAGTCAGATTCTTTCACCTCAGGAAGAATAAAGAAATACGGATACAGGAGGCAGTCAAAAAAGTCAGATATTTTCATCTGAACCAAACAAACAAGCAAATACAAATACAGAAGGCTGTGCAGGAGTATAAAAGAGCAATATATGAAGGGGGAAGTCCAACCATTCTCAAGCAGAACCAAACAAAAATGCAAATATGCATACAGAAGGCTTTGCAGAAGTATAAAGGAGCAATATATGCGGGAGGAAGTCATACTAGTATCAAGCAGAACCAAAAAAAACCAACAGTATTTCACAGCAAAAGATTTGGGTAGAATCAAGCAGCACTGAACAAACCACCAGTACTGCACAGCAATATATCTTATCTGAAATACAAAGCAATTTATGCCAGGATGTGCATGCATGAAACCCCTTTAAAAGCTTTTTCAAACCAGCATAAATGCCTCATGTATTTGTAAAACATTTTTCCAACCTGCAGAAATGCCTCATGTAACTTTATCTCACTGTTCCTCATGGGAACAGGGAGAAAATTCAGGGGAATCCTTGAGCACCCCCTGATGCAGAATTTTTCTATTTAAGGAGGACCTCCCTGCCCTTTCCAAGTTGTATCATCATCCCATCTGGCCTATCACTCAACAACCTCTCCTTGCATATCAAACCACCTATAAGGACATATTGGCCCATCCATCTGTGGTACCTACCCAGATCAATATTATAAGTGAACCAATTTTAAAGAAACAAGAAATCAGAGATCAAGTTATAAAAAACCTTTAACCAACTAAACCAACCAACAGGTGCTTGAATAAGGTGTCTTCTGTGAAATAATTCATCAGGACCAAATTCAAGAACAACCACCCTTCAATCAATAAATAACCCTTATAAATAAAGAGAGCACAACAAAAATCAAGCACCAACCTTTCCTATACCAAGCCCACTGCGGGTCAACCCATCCTTGGGCCCTCTCCTGAAACATCCCTTTTAAAAAACCTTGAACCCTTTAATATTGGGATATTGGTTAAGATCAAATATATTTGATTACCCACCAACCAATAATCCAATACATCTGGTCCATTCCTCATTAAAAAATACCAATAACAGTTCATAATTAATCTAGGTCTGATCTGAGACCTATTTTAAGTCTCAATGAAACCAGCCATTAAGTCAAATGAATTTTTGTGCAGACTTACTATAGTACCAGAAGGGCAGGAAATTCAAAACCACCCTTAGCCTTACTAATAATCTAAAGAAGTAGAAGTAATAAAAAATTCCCCTTCAAGGACTGCTGGAAATCTATTTGCTAAATTATTTATATAATCCCACAGAAGTCTCTAAAGATTGTGACAATATCTTGCAGCCACCAAAGACCTAATTCTAGCAATTGGCCCACACTCAATATCAGATTGACTAGTTTTATTCAGTGATGCCACTTGGGCAGATTATCCAGACCCCACATATCACAAAGATGGTTCATCTTCTCTTTCAAACGAAGCCCTTTATGTTGGACCATTAGCTGCCAAAAAAGCATGGCCAACGCATTTACCAAATCCAATTTTTGGCACTCTCAAGCTCTCACTTGGAAGCTCCATGGCTCCAGAAGCTTGTGGAAGACTTATATCATTGAAATTTCAAATTTACACTACATCTGATTGACAACAAGGGCCTGGATTACAAGATCAAAAATTCTGCTCCTGCTCCAAAGACAACCATATTGAAATCAAAGCAAAAATTGTTCAAGATGAATTCTGACTGAGCCTGATCATCATCAAACTGATCCCATTCTTTTCCATGACAGCCAATGCACTTGAAAAATCAGCTAACAAAACTTCAAACATCCGTCTTGTAAACACATTGAGCTATATAGTTCACTGGGCTCAAAGTTGTGGGGGTGTGTTAAAGTTGCATGCTGCTTTAGTTATGGTCCATTTCACTTCTCCTTATTTTAATTTTTCCATCATTGTGGTCTTCCTTTCTTTATTTTTTTCTTTTCCTTTTTATAACTTCCAACCCTTCCTATCAAACCCTCAACCACATAAAATCCATGACTCTGATTTTCATGATGAAGACACTCCATATCAACAGTACTCCAACTCAAGAGAATCTCAAGCAGCTCTTCTTGCAGCTTCATGCTCCCAGGTCTCTGATTTTTGAACCATCTATTCTGGTTTTCAATCATCACTCTTCTTTTCTCTCAATCTTATTTGTCAACCATCAGCCAACCTGCCAACAACCTCAAAAACCTTGTCAACTACTGATTAATCAAGAACTTGCAGCCAGCTCATACTTAGTAAGATTTCTGGGACTCAACTCAATTTCTCACTCAGTCAAATCATGCAAATACTCACCCATACAGTTCCTTCAAGGCGCCTTTTTTAATCAAATAAATTTTTTCTCTGCAATTTTCTTTGTCACAACTGGCCATTATTAAACCTTATGATCTTATGTTGACTCCGCCCAGCCAACACTAACTCTTCTTACCCCAGTGACTCAAGTCTGTGTCAACTTCTATTGTATACAACTGTTCTGTGACTCACTCTGGACTTTCTTCCAGTTAATACCCCATTGGTTCTGCCTGATTTTATCTTTAAAACTCATTCTCATTTAAACTCATTTTATATTTTGTTCATGAAATCAATTTTAGTTTGGTCTTACTCACCAATCTGATTTCACTCAAAAATTAATTCCATATCAATTGAAAATAATACAAAATGTTTCAAATAAGATAGATATATTAGACATAATTGATAGAAAATTAATCAATAAAATTAAAATTAGTAAATTAAAATAAGAAAAATCAATTGGTAAAATTAATCAGAAGGTCTTGTAAGTAAAACAGTAAATTCTGCAAAAATTATTTCAAAAAAATAAAATCTAATAAATTAAAAAATTTATTTTATAATTTTTGAAGGCTCATACAATCAGAAGAGAAAAAAAAATAACAAATTTTGTTTATCTGTTTTAAAAAATGGAAATAAAAATTTAAAAGATATGGGGAAAATTATGGATATTAATAATTTTTTTAAAAGCTTTGAAGAAGCATGAAATATAGAAAACTGACATTATTCTTTTATTTGATTTTTATATTAACTTTTTCTTCTCCTTTGAAGATTTAATTATTTTTTCAATTTTCAATTTAATTCATTGGTTATCAATTTTTAGAGATTTTTTATGCACTCAGAATATTCATTGGAACAACTTCAACTAAACTTCAAATTAAATTCATTTTTATTTCTCAAAAATTCTCATTATTTTTTTCTTCTTCAAAGATTCTTGGATTTTATCTTTCTTCTTAATAAATATTAATTCTTCTGAAAATATGATTTTAAGGAGCTTAAAATCAATTTGCAATCATTTTTGGTTTTTCTGAGAGTTTTAATTTGTTTTATTGACATTTTGTTTTTTTATTGTTATTTTTATCCAAGGGTTATTTGAACAAGCTTTTGATTAATTTTTGTTTGTTTTGGAATTATTCAATAATTTTAGTTAGCTGTGCTTTCAAGATTTTTAAAAAGACATTCAAATTAGTATTATATTTGAGTTTCATTCAATTGAAAATCTTTCTTATTATTTGTCTTTTCTCCTTTGAATAAGCGGTATATTATATTTTCATTAATATTTCATGTATTTCTATCTTTTCTTCAAAGAAGCTTCAAAATTAAATTAAATTTTCTTTTTTTGAGAGATTTTTTATTTGATTATATTTTAATTAGCCTCAAATATTCCCTGAATTCATCTTTGATAAATTTTTTTTGAATTTCATTAATTTATGATGAATTGTTTGATTGATTTTCATTGAGGTTCAAAAAAATTTTTCATTAATGGTTTATAAAAAGTTGACATATTTTCAATACTTTCTTCATTAATGTCTAATTTAATATGGAATGATTTTTTATCATTCTTCAAAGCAGCTTAAAATAATTTTCCCTTTGATTTTCCTTGAAATTACTTTATAAAATATTGATCCCAAAATATTTTGTCAAAGGGATGGAAGAGAGGGAGAGGAGTGAGATTTCCCATCCAGAGAGGTTTTTGAAGAAACTATGAAATCCCAGAGATTCTCCAAAGAAATGGAGTTCACAAACCTTCTCCAGTGTGAATTATTTTAAAAAATTGATTCAATTTAAGAAATTTTTGAATTGATTCCATTCTAAAATAAATTCATTTTTCCAATTCTTTCCTCAAAGAAAAAAAACTCCTCAGGCATGAAATGATTGAGAAATCAAAAAATTGTTCATTTTTTGGTAAAATTCAACCCTTTCCCACTTTTTTTTGAATCTCAATTAAAACCTCTACTATCTTGACCATCAAGGATCCTTGAACCATCCGTTCATCAGTCCATTGTTCAATTGCCCTCCGCGCACAATGACCACCCCAAACCCCAACAATGACAATGACCGCCCACAACTCCATTGGTCATTATTGCTCCAACAAGGGTTGCAGGATACTCTCCAACCCTGCCCGCCATCATCCTCCCATCTAATCTCACCCCAATCAGGATCAAGAGGATTGCAACAACAACTACCCGCATCCTCCGTAAGTTACTCTCCTCTCTCCTCCACCTTGATTGCAACATTGGTTGTGCTCCTCACCTTTCTCTTCCACCTCTCAATCTTGCTTGGTTGGTTCTCATCCCCACATTGCTCCATTGCTCATCCTCCCCCTAGCTCACTAGTGCCCGCGTGTGTCTCTGTTTCCCGCGCGGGTCTCAGCAGTTGCCTGGGACCGTCAGCCTGTCCGCGCGGTCCTCACCTGCTACTCTCCTGCCCGTGCCCATTATTGGCACAGACTGGTGTCTTTCCATTCCTTTTCATCCATGATTTCAATTTTTTCTTTTTGAGTTTCTTTTGATTTCTTTTTATTTTATTTTCTCATGATCATCCTAAAAAAAGAAAAAAAAATCCGCACTCATTTGTAAGTATCTCTTGTAAATAGTCTACAGGCCTCTTGTCTATAGAAGGAGGGGCTCTCCCCTGCCTTTTTCCAATAATACATGGAAGTGTGTGTGTTTGTTCCCCTTAGTTGTTATCAGTGAATTAAATCTCCATCCTTATCCTGGGTATATCTTTTGATTTCCCCTTGATCCTTTAGCCTTCATACTCAAATCTTTGATCCGTCCATCTGTGACCTTGATCTTTATCACCAACCATAGCCTTTCTGGTTGAAGAGAATTCTGTCTTCTGGAATTCATGAGTGTGTTATACCACTCTTGTTCCCTTTTTCTGACCATACTGGTCTGATCCTTCCCTGATCATCTTTCTGGATTCAGTCACGTTTGACTGAGAGGTTTCTTTTAGCTTGAAACCTGGAGTGTTAGACCTCCCTTTATCCTTTAAAGCTGAATTCCGCCACACTACTCTTGATTTCCTTGAGAAGTTTTGGTTTATTCTTTTTTGAATCTGTTATTGCTTTGCTTCTGGAGCTTCATGAACAAATTACTTTTGCTTTGTTCAGCCACCCACAGTTATCTGGTACCCTTCAAGCAGTTGATTGCAGAGAGTTGGGAAGGTTCATTGAGAACCTGGAGGTTGGTTGGGATTGAGTTCATCTTTCCTAATCTTCTGCTGACAACCAGAGTTATTAGCTTTTGAGTGTTGTTACTTACAACTGCCTTGTTCCATTGAAATCTGAACAAAAATTTGAATTATTTTTTTCAAGTCTTTCCTTGCACCATCTTGCCTCAGATAGTGTTGTTTCCATTGCTACCGACTATTCCCAAACTCATCCCTTACATTGATACCTAATTTACAAGTTCCTGGACCTTGTTTCCAGTTCAATTGAAATATTAGTGCAACTCTTAGGAGGGCAGCCTAAACAGCACCTTTCCCCTCCACAAAACTGCCTGAAGCTTAGCAACTTTTGTAGTCTTACAACAGGGGTTTTGAGCTGTGTCCGGGGGTTGTGCCAAACTGGTTGGTCCCCCCTGGACCCCATTTTGGTTCCATAAACCCAAATTTGGAATCAAATCTTACTATTGGGGACTTTTGTTCCACATCTAGCAATTATAAATTGAAATTAAAGTGAAATTAACGTGAAACTATAGGAAACTTCAAATAAAACATACCACAAAATTGATATTTCTCAACTTGAAAGTGATAAAACTTGGTAGTTGTTCAATTGAAAATTTAATTGAATACTGAAGTAGCATTGCATTTTTATTGTGTTATGAAAAAGTTGCAAGCCCTCCTTTTAGCATGGCTTCTTCCAAGGACTAAATTAGTGCAATGAACAAATCTGCGGAAAAGAAGGATTTGGTAATGAATCATTGGAAGCCACAATTGCATTCTCATCAAGGGTAACAATTGAGGAACAAAATGTTTCACAAATCAACATGACCTCTGGTGGTAAGTAATATTTTATGTTACTGGTCTTTACAGTATTTAATTTGATTGAAACTGATGGATTGCATGCCATCAATATAACCATGAAACTGTAACTATGACTTTGTAAATATGAAAGATCCACTTGACCTACCTCCTGTGAGAGCTTTTCCTACTAGGAAAGATGCCTGAACGTATTATCAAACATGGGCAAGAAGCATGCTTAAGGTTTATTGGTTTTGAACTAAAATCATGATAAATATGTGGATTTAGCCTGTGATAGACATGGTTTGTACTTTGGGCAATTGGTCACCAAATGGCAAAGGCAAACTCAGACACGGAAGGTGGGGTGCAATTTTTTAATCTGTGCTAGTCACAAAAAGGCTGATCCCTTGTGTTGAATCCCCTACACAAATGATCAATATAACCATGAACGATCTCCACACCTCTCAGTGCATCCTCACCTAAGAAGAACCTCTGAGTTAGCCTTAGACAATCTAAAATAAGGCATGAATGATGGTCTCAAAACAATTCAACTCAAAAGAAAATTGAGAAAGATTGATGGTGGAAAATGTGTTGATGAACAAAAAATCTTTAACACCAAGCATAAGGTAGTGCTTGAAGAAATGAAGGGAAAAAGTGTTATGATGGTCCTCCCTGACCAAATTGGTAATTCAGGTTGGGTTCATCAAGCAAAATTCAGTGGAGAGGGTAACTTTTTTGGGAAACATGTTGGATGTTTGGCAAAACCTAGAGGGCACAGTTTCCAATCAAATTAAATTGGTTCAGGCTGGGATTTACAACTCTCAAAGGAAATTTTGATTATTTCTTCTTACTGAACCGTTACCATTGGGATACAGGGTGTATTTACAAGCAAGAAAACTTTTTGAGGATCAATTAGAGAGTTTAAAGCAGACCCATGATTGGGAAGTGTGCACCAAGTCATACTCAATGACTATGGGTTTACCCTGTTCCCACCAAATAGGGGCCCTACTAGATTCAAGAGGATCTTTTGTGCCTGAAGATTTTCATCCTCAGTGGAGGTTGGATTATACCCCTTGAAGTTCTAGTTCTTTAATTTTTTTTAAGTTGGATTGCTCAAATCACTTTTTGATAAATGCTTTTTGAATGATGATTCCTACTTGACTTAAATGATGATTGCTACTTGACTAATATTTAATCCTTTTGAATTTTTAAATTTCAATGTTACAGCAATGCTAAATGATTCTCAGTTACAGGAGAAGCTCAATGCAATGATCTTGAATCATCCTGATAAATATTATTGTGGGCTGTTGAAGCACTTGATGAAGGAGGGGGTCAATTATCAATCAAAGCCAAGACTTGAAACTAAAGTCTTGCAATCAAGCAGAGGCTGTCTGAAATTTACAGATACCCCGCAATATTGTTCTTGATTTGAACAAATTGAAAAGGAACTTAAGCGGGCAAAGAGAAGTAAAAGGGCACCTAAGAAGAAAAGATGAATGATTGCAAGTATTTTCTTTTGTGCAAGGTTCATTTTTTTGGTTTAATGAACTGATTAAGAGATGTCTATAGTCAAAGTCAGGCTCTTCATCTGAATTTCATAGCTCAGTGGAAGAGACTGAAATTTCATTGGTTTTGGTTCCATTGGAATCCAATTCCTTTTAAAAGGATGAAGAAGACCCAATGGAGGATTCAAACAGAAGCTCATCTTTGGTGATTGGTGATTCCTTTAATGAGTTTAGACTTTTGGCTGACTACTTTTTGATTTTAGGAAGTAAATTACCTCAATAAAATACCTGGGAACAAACATAAATTATTGGGTGAGGTTTGGGACCCATTTGGTGATGGAAATTGTGGTTTTAGAGTCATTGCTAAATCACTTGGTTATGATGAGGATGGATGGTTTAAATTTGGGAAATAAATGCTTGAAAAATTGAGGATAAATAAGGGGTGCTATTCTAAGATCATTGGCCGCAGTAAAGATGTTGAAAAGATAGAACAAAGAATTGATTTCAATGATATCAATGAAAAGATTCCCTCTTCAAAATGGCTTTCAAAGTTGAATATGGGTCAAACAATAGCTGATAATTATGAAAGACCAATATTTTTCATTTCATTGGAATCATTTTGTTCTTTTAATCCTATGAAAATGGGTGTAAAAGAACAATCAGATACTTTGCTTTTTTTGCTTTGTTAACAATAACCATTGGGTGAAGCTTTTAATTAAGGGAGATTTGATTCCAATCCTGCAGATAGTTTCCAAACCACTTTCCATGATTTCTAAAAAAGCAGTTTGTTGGTTTGATCACCTCAAAGATCAACTTGAGTTGTATTCTAACTTATAGATTAATTTCATCATTTGGGTTGGGTCTAACATGCTGATATTGTAATTCTATTAATATAAAGGGTTATCACATTTTGAACATCATTATGTTGAGTTTTTTGAGTTAAAATCATTATGATAAGTTTTTTGAATGATATTTTAATGGTAATTCATTTCAACCTGTGTTGGGCTGATCCCATCACAAGCTTAAATTGTGTTAAGCTTGTGATGGGTTTCAGCTTAACACAAGTTGAACTTGTTTTTTTTTGGTGTTTTTACTTTAGGGCCGGTCAAAAGACTTAAATTTTTTTTTTGAACTTTTACTTTATGGCTGGTCAAAAGACTGGTATTTTTTGGCACTTTTACTTTAGGTCTGGTCAAAATAGTTCTTGCATTTTATGGCCGTTTTACTTTAGGGATATTCAAGTTGAACTTGAATTTTTTACTTGAATCTGAAGACAACTGGTTTCTTTTCTTCATTTTTTATTGTTTTCATTCAATTTTTATTTATTGATTCTTACTTATTTTTATTTTATTTCTTATTTTTTGGTGTTTTTTTAAACCAGAAAATCAAATTTTTTGATCTTTTGGTTGAGTTCTGTTTTTTTTTGTATTTTTATTTAGTTAATTCTGGTTTATTTTTTAAGCTATATTTTTTTTTTTTTGTTTATTTTTCTTTTACCAACCAGATTTGTAGCCGTGTGACACAGCTACACTACTACATTCAAGCCATGTAGAGACCCACACAGCTCTAGGGTATTTTTGCGGCCACCACACGGCGGCCCGGTGCCATGTGGAGTACAGCCCAACCACACACAAATTGTGTGGGGTCTGCATTGCTCAGTTTTAGCCGTGTATCCATGAATTTAACATCAACCTTAAAGAAAATACCATTTTCATATCATTTGTTTAATCAATCCATTCCCCCAATTCTGGCGCAATACACTACAGCTAAGTTGTTTGATCCATTTCCTAGATTCCCAATTTTATTATGATTATGTAAAAAATATCACATTTTGGAAATACATTGGCTCAATTTTTTTAATCCATTTCCCAGCTTTCCCACTTGATTAAAATAATTCAAACAATATCGCATTTCTCATGTAATTTTTTTTTCCCAATCCATTCCCCCAATTTTGGTGCAAGAGCATTTTTAAATGAGGTTCTAAATGCTATAAATCTGAATAAATTTTCATGTATCTTTTTATCTTAATCCTGATTTAACTGAAAATTTAAAATGATATTTTGTTTGTGGCTTAATTCTGATTTAATTTTAAACTTAAATATCAACTTCCAACCAGCTCCCAAATTTTTAACTCCTAATTGAAATTATTAAATTCCAATTAGTCTCCAAATTTTGAGGCAATAATCTATTAAATAAAATAAAAAAATAAAGATTTTTTTGAAGGGATTTTTGATAACAGGGGCATATGATAGGATCTAATTTGGTCTAATGAACCAAGGGTGAGTAGGATGATAGGGATCCTGGTTTAAATAATAGACCATTGGAATGTCAGAGCTCAGGTTGAAGGATAGGTTTGGAAGTTTTAACTCTTTCAAGGAGAGGATATCAATGTATTGGAGGATTTATGCTTGTTGAAAAAGAAATCAAGTCCCCACCCTCTCATTTCAAGTTCAATATTAAATTTTCCGTGGAGATGGCCCTGGAGTCACATGTGCTGAATTTACTTCCATGTTGGACCAGTTGACTTGGGATTCTTGGTAGAATTTCAATCTCCTCAAGTTTAGTAGTCATCACAATCTCTGGTTGCCTTTTTCATTGTCCATTGATCTTAGTTGGAGAAATAACATGAGAGGTAATTCATCAAGAACTTGATTATGGTTTGATTTTATGATGTGGAGGGGTGGATAGAATTTTTGCATGATAATGGTTGGAGATGAATAAATTGAATGCTTTTTTTTTAAACCCAAAATATTGCTGCAAAGTCCTCAAGGTGGGCCTTGAAAAGTGCCATCCTGGTGGGGATGTCCAGTATCTTGGGGGTAGCTGTGCATCAAGGAGGAGGGGCTGGAGGGGAGGAAGAGATCAAAACCCGCTCCGTGGACACTGGGGTTCAGGAGACAACCGTGGAGCGGGGGATGGCAAAGCTGGAGGAGGAGGTCGTGGCGCGCAAGTGGGTCTAGGGGCCTGAGGAGGGCTAGGAGCCAGAGGAGGAGCTGGGCGCCATCCAAAGAGTTCCTCAATGCCTGGATCCATTGCTCCCTGGTTGATTTGGACTCAATTGGCCCAGTGGTGAAGGGCATCTTGTTAGATTGTGAAACTGTCAAAGTCAACCCAATGAGGCATTCCAGTGCAGCGGAGGGAAGAGGCCAAGTCAAGACTTTTGGCTGATGACGGAGTACGCGGGCTGAAGGCAAACCAGGCAGTTTCCAAGAGTCTTCCACGGTGGTTTTGTTGGCCAACACCAAAAAGGGGTCTTGAAGGGCCCTCTTGTGAGGGCAAGGACCCGATCAGGGAGGGGCTTGAGGCAGACCCTTTCTGAGAGAGCAGAAACAATGGCCCTGGCAGCATTGGGTGAACAAGGGGCAACCAGGGATATTCAAGCACTTGTACCTGTTTTGGGCGCAGAACTTGCACTAGCCATAGCAATGGAGGAAGATTGGGAAGGTGGGAGTAAAAGGAAGGTGTGGTGGTGTGGGAAGTGTGGGTGGGGTTGAGGTAATTATTGGAAGACCCCTGGGGACAGAACTCAAGGTGGGGGGAATACACCAGTTAGCAGGTATGTCTATTTCAGAAACCCACCATTAAAATTGTGGTTTTGGTCAAAAACAAATTGTCAGGTTTGCTGAATCTGATGTTCCCTATTTTTGGATAACCAAGGCCAATAAAGGCAAGGTGGCCAAACAGCTTATTTATATATTAGAATCCATCTAAAATCAAATGCATAAAATCTTTTGAAAAAGAAAAAAAAACTTGAAAATTTATCCCTCTAGCCAACTTTCATGCCCAAATTTCTGAATCCAAAAATCCTGGGGATATGGCTGCCATTAATCAAGCAATTGATGAAAATAAATACAAAGCCCTGGATACCCTTGAATGACCAGAATCAGATTATAAATAGTACAATCACAATGTATCTGCCCCATTATAATCAACTGGATGATTTTTGAAGTTATTTAAATCATTCCTTGGATCCAACAATTCACAGATTTGATAAATTAAATCAGTTCATCATCAGTTTTTGAAGATGATTAAAATACAAAAATTGTTCTCCCACTAAACAAAATTTCTGCTGAGATAAAATACTACTTGATTCAGTATGGAATTTCTTATTAATTCCTTGATTTATGGAAAATAAAACCATACAATCAAGTCTGAATTCAGGCCCTCAAAATGACTAAGAACAAAACACACACAAAACAATGACTGGACTTTTGGAACTTTGTCCCAAAAAAATATTAACAGGGTGTATCACAGTTATCAAAATCAAAAATTTTTTAATGGCGGGTTTCAGCCAAAAACCCCAATTTATAACACACCATTAAAAATCAAAAAACCCACTTATTTCACATTTGAAGTGTCAAAGTTACCTGAAAAGAAAAGGGTCTTTCCAGATGAATTATTTAAATGTTTTTTAAACCTCAACCACACATCAGCCCATTTCATACACCCCTGCTTTCCCACATCCTGCTACCTCCAACCTGATCAGAAAAATCTGATTTATCACTCCCATAAACTTATTTTTCTCATCACTTCATCACTATCATCACTTCATTTCTCTGATCTATTTATTGCTATCTTCATAAATTCATCAGTATTATGGTTTCATTTCCCTTATTCTTTTCAATTATCCCTCAGAAAATCTGCCCCCACAATTCCACACATAAATCCAATTCACCAAGCAACCATCCCCAAGGAACTCTAAAACAAACAATTCTCCCCATCAGCTTCCAAATGATCAAGTCAGCTCAATAGAGCTGATCAAACTATCCTGGTAAATTTGATCAAAATTTCCTCAAACTATGACACTTGCTTTTGATACAAAAATTCAATATGCGTCGGAAAAACTCCATCCTCTAATGTCATGGTTATCTCCTGATGTAAACAGAACTCAAGAAAAAAACAAAAGGTAGGCTTGATCTTTCATCAAAAAAGATGATGGAGAAATTCATGAACTATCTAATTAAGTGAAAAAAGGCCCACTTAATGCCAATCTCAACTTGGTTTGGTATCACCAACTCTGATATAACCAAGGGAATCAACTTGGTGGTTGATAGTTGGACTTGATCTGTTTTGTTCATATTCAAATGTATGGAATATTTTTAGGAAGGCTAACATCACCCCTTGTGCTTATTTTTATTCCCAACAACTGATTCTGTTGATTCTGAGGAATTTACTTTGGATGCTCAGCCTAGCAGTGATGATCCTGATGAAACCTCTGAGTGGCCCCAATTTGATTCCAAGGAGGATATTGCATCACAACCAGCCCCAATCATTTCTACATAAACATCAATAAAAAATTCAAACCCTTGCTTGAATCCCTCACTTACTTCTTTGGATTTCTCCCTTTCTGGATTGGAATAACTCAAAAACTTTGCCAATGGAGAGCAAGATATTCTGCTATCTCAATTAAAATCAACATCTGTTCAAGGAACAAAGCAATTTCCTTCATTTTCTGGTTAATCCTTACTGATTTAGAAATTAAAAAAACAGGCTCATCCTTTTCTGAGTGGCCAAATTCCCAAGCCAATGGGGCCTCCAACATCACATTCAAATAATAGTAATTACTTTCAGACACAAACCTCCTTTGCAAAGTAAAAGAAAAATGCCTCCGATTCACTTGACATCAACCCTAAAATTTTTCAAAAGATGGGAAACATTTGAATTTTTTGGGGTGTTGATGATATCATGGAGAAGCAAGATATGAGTAAGTGCATTGATTTATTCTCCTTGATTTCAAAATCAAGCTCATTTTTATTCCCCTCCAAAAAAAATTAAAATCACAAATTGAATCCAAAAAACTTGAATTTGAAAATAAAAGGTGGTATCATCAACAGACTATTGATGGTAACAAGCACAAAACTGAGAGTATGGCTCATGAAAAAAATTGGAAGCCAAGTGGATATTAAAACAGCCTGAGTTGAAGTTTCAAAAAAAGAAAAAGGGAAAGGATTTACTGTAAAAGGAGAGGGATCAACTTGCAATGAGAAAAAAATAATTTTTCTGTATCCTTGGAATGTATTGTCAGCAGTAGAACAGTTGAGAAAATACAGCAGGTTAATTGATTTCAGGGCTTCTATATATATTGGCTTAGATCAAAATTTTAAAAATAAAAACAAAATAACTATTTTTGATTACAAAAATGTTTTAACCCACTAATAAACTAATCTTTATATATATATATATATATATATATATATATATATATATATATATATATATATATATATATATATATATTTCCTAGAGTATATTTTTCCACTGTTCAATTCCGTGCAAGTGTTCAAAGTGGTTTTGTTGATTTTCCTAGACATTGCCATTCTTGAATGAGTGGCAGTGTTTGCAGCATTAAAATTACAGTTTTTTACTTATTTGCTGCCCAAATCACTTTTGAAATACCTTTTTTCTTTGAAATAAATACCAAAAATGAAGTCAGGAACTACAAAATTTCCATCCAATACTTTTCATTTGTCTTTTTTTCAGTACTTTTTGTGTTGAAATTGTTGGTGGGAACCACCAGTAAAAGGGAACAGGAAGAAAGATCACCATTTTCAAAATGCAGTAAGTTGTAGAAGGAATTGGATGTGAAATTTATTTGTGTGGAAAATTCAAAAGGAGTAAGCCAGGATCCAAATTTCAAAGAAGAGAAGGAGGGAATAAGTTTTTCCATCATTGCTTTATGGTTTGATTCAAAGGTGAGTCTGGCTAAATTTTGAAACATTTGGCCTGAAATCCAAGAGACCTTGTCAGACTTAAGGTTCAGAAAATTGAACTCTTGAGGGTAAGATTGAAAAGCAGCTTTCCTCAAATATTGTCCTAATAATTCAGAAGGGTTCATTGATTTCACCATCCAATTGCCCACATTTTTCTAACCCAAGATCTTGAGGAGCCAACAGTGTTGAAAAATCATTTTTATTGGTGAAGGAAAGTGGTGACAAATTTTGTGTCCTTCTTTTCTTTCTCAGAAATTTTTTTCAAATGGAGAAATTTCATTATGGCAATGAAATAATTTTGAATTGATTGATCAAAAACAATTAATTTTCCAGACCTGAAGAAATAGAATTGTTTGATCTTGAGTTTGGCTTGTTGAAAATATTTGGTGGAGGGCTTTTTTTTGTTCTTTTTCTTTTCAAAAGAAATTGTGGGATACAATCCAATGGTTTATTTTTTCATCCAGACTATGCAATCTTTCAATCAATCACTTCCTTTTTTACTTCCAGAGATATTTCAGAATCTCTGTTTTGAACCCTCTTTTGCTGAAAAGCCCTATTCTTTCCACATCTTGGAAATCTTTTAAATTATCTCCTCCCATCCACATGCTTTGATTTCTGTGAGGATCAAGAGGGATTCAATCCATTGTATATCATTTGGAGGATTGTTGGAGAAGAATTGGAATTGCAGAAAAATCATAGGTTTAGAAATAACAGGGGGTCCAACATGATCTTGCATAGCATAGATTCAAAAAAAATCATCATTAGTCATCTTAAAACAAGTTGGATGATCAACAAACACGTTTTAAAAAATATATACCAGTTTATGATCCAAACACAAAAAAAAAAACTAAAACCAAAACCAAAACCAAAACCAAAACCAAAACCAAAACCAAAACCAAAAAAAAAAAACCTAAACCAAAACCAAAACCAAAAACAAAAACAAAAAACAAAAAACAAAAACAAAAAAAAAAACAAACAAACAAAAAAAAAAAAAAAAGGTCAGTCATGTGATGGTCATCACTGACACAGAAAAGGAAAAAAAATCACATACCTTGTTTTGATCCTGGGAAAACAATGAAAAAAAAACCATCATGAGTCACCCACACATAGATAAAAACCAAACACTCAAAAAAAAATTACTTGCAAATCACTTGAGGATCAGTGATATAAACATGAAGACAAAAAAAACAAGCCCAAAAGCAACCCCTAAAATTTTAAAGAAACAAACAAGAGAAAAAAAAATCAGTCACTTGCATCAAATGGATTTATTGTGAATTGATTTTGGGATAAATCATAAAGGGAAGAGGGATGAGGAGGGGAGCTTTCCAATTAATTTCTTGATTAATTCATTTTTAATCCAGCAATTGATTGAAAGTGGAAGGGAGAGGAGGGGGGGGCTTACCAGAGGTTCCAGACAGGGGAGCTGGTGGTGGTGGTTGATGGTGGGTGGTGGGATTGGTAGGTGGGGGTTGATGGTGAGTTGGTGACTTTGGTGAGGTGGAGGTGGTGGATGATTTGGTGAGGTTTGGAAGGTGGTGGTGGTTAGTGAGGTTGTTTGGTCAAGAGGGTGGGTTTGGTGAGGTAGAGGAAGGAGTGGACCAGTGATTAAGTCTTTTGAGATGGATTGGTTGTATTGATGAGGTGGAAGGGAGAGGTGGTTGGTTTGGTGAGTTGTGAGGTAGGAGGTGGAGGGTAGTTTTTTTTTTTTTGGTCTAATTCCACCAAAGAATAATTATAATGATGAAACCCCAAGTCAGCCTAGGATTCTTGGTTGAACAAAAAAAATAACTCTGATGTGATTTTTTACCTATTTAAAAACAGAACATTCCTCATCAAAGTGAGCAAGTTAGAGGAGTACAATCAGCTCTCTCATGGAAGAAGATGAGGGACAAGATGAGATGGGGAAAACTGAGAGAATTGCAGACTAAAAATAACCTGAATTTTAGCAACAAGACAAAGAACAATATGAAGGAGACAAAGCATGAACAAGCTGGGATAGAAACCTAAAAATAACCAGATAGCATGAGAAACACCCAGTAACTATGAGAAGGAAAAGAAATACTTGGTAGGGCACTGATTGTGGTCAATTTGCTTGAGCAGTGGAGGTGATTGTCTCCTTGAAGATGAGAGGTTGATTGAATAGCTTGATGGGTGGAGGTGATTGGCTCCTTGAGGATGAGCGGTTGGTTGAGTATCTTGGTGAATGGGTTGATTGAGTAGCTTGATGAATGGAGGTGATTGGATCCTTGAGGGTCAGCCAAGGATTTATGATTTCTGTTGAGAGAAACAGTCAGAATTGGTCCTTGGTTGGAGCACCAGGCAAGTGTGAGCACGCAAGTCCGCAAGTGTGATCATGCAAGTGCTCAATTTTAAGAGGCAGAGCCCGTGACCAGAAAACAAAATTTGAAAGAGGCAAAGAGACAGTGGAGCATAAAACAGAAAAAACAAAGGAAATAAAATGAGAAAAAGAAATAGAAGACAGAGCAGCAAGGAAATAAACAAGAGTCTGAAGGAAATGGGGGTAGAACAGAGACATGTTGAGAAGAATAATTTTAGCAGAAATTCTTGAATTCCAACAGCCTCCTATGCTCAGATTATTATGATATATTGAGTGCCTCAAGAGTTTGGAAAAGTGAAATCCAGTCCACCAGCTTGTTCAGAAAATCTGCAAGATTTCTTTTGGAGGATATCTTTTAAAGTTTGATTGAATTTTTGAGTATTTCACTCCAAAAAGAGGGGAATTGGAACTCCATGTATTTGGTGTGAAAGGAGGAATGATTTGCTTGGTTGAGAGCGAGCTTGACGCATCCCTCATAGCCCTTGTGAACAGTGGCTGGCTTGAAATCTTTGCACTGCTTGATTTCACATAGGATGGATTGAATCCAACTGATTTCTTTCATTACATCCCCCAGAGACTTATATTCCTCTTTGGTGGTGGACAGAGACAATTAGGGTTCCTTTCTACTTTTCCAGGTTATCAAACTTCCGAACCAGCAGATGGCCATACCAGAGATAGACCGCCTTGTGGTAGGACAAGCCACCCAATTGGCATTGACGTAAGCTTCCAGGTCAGTTGCAATGCCAGCAGGGTTGAAGGCAATTCCATGTTCCAAGCTGTATTGAAGATATTGCAGGACTTGGAGCGCCGCTTGAAAGTGATGGAGATTGGTTCTTACAAGAAACTTTGCCAGATAGTTGATTGCAAAGGTTATGTTGGGTCTGGTGCATATGCTGATGTGATTGAGTTCACCCACAATCTTCCAATAGTTGGCTCTAGATTGATGGAATCGCTCATGGTCTTCCTTGCTTGATGGGTAGAGCTTCCCGTTGGGCTTGAAGGGGGTGGAGTAGAATTTGTGAGAGGGAAGCAAATATTGAGCGCAGACCTGTGTTATGTAGGAGCTATGGGACAACTTGAAGCCAGAGGACAGATGGCTGATGTTCAATCCAAGAAGCAGAGAGGCGGGACCAAGGTCCTTGATTGATAATTTGGCTCTGAGCTGGGAGATGAAGACCTCTGGTTGGTCACTGAAAATAGTGATGTCATTGACATGCACCTGTATATAAGTGGCTTTCTTCCAGAACACGCACTGATCAGAGTGGCTTCTAGTTTATCTGCAATTAATAATCCAGCTGCTAAGAGTATTGTACCACGCAACCAGAGCCTGCTTGAGACCTTATAGGGCTTTATTCAGCCTGATATGATGGCCAGGAGTCACGTTGATGTACAGAGAAGGGATGAGATAGACTTCTTTGCGCAAGGGAGCATTGAGGAAGGCGGCTTTCACATTTACTTGATGGAATTTCAGCTTGAGATGGGCAGCTAGGGAAATCAGCACTCAAAGAGAAGTTTTGTCACCGGTGGGTGGGAAAGTTGAAGTGAAGTCAACTCTGTATTTCTGATTGAAACCCTGAACGCATAGTTGGGCTTTGGACTCAAAAATTTGGTTTTGGTCATCAAGTTTGGTCCGGAAGACCCAGAGGCATTTAAGTCCCATCTTGCAATCAGGGAGAGGCAATTCCTCCCAAACATCATAATAAATTAGATTAAGTTTTTTGTGCCTCATAGCCTCAAGCCATTCCTTGCAATACTTAGACTTAAACACCTCTTGAACTGAGGTAGGATCAGAGTAGCTCCTGTTGAGGATGAGCTATACCGCAGGAAGGCCAATTTTGGAGTTGGGGCATCAAGGGTGAAGTATGATATTTTTGGGAGTGATAAAATCTGTCAAATAATAAATCTTACTCTCACATTCCCCTGTTTTCTTTCCTTATATTTCATTTTTCTTTCTTTTCTTATTCTTCTTTTTGTCTGTTTATTCTTCTTTTCACACGGCTTTCTACCTGTCCCTGACTGCTGTCACAATTCTTGGTCAACCAGTCTACTGTCACTCTTGCGCGTCTCTGACATCTGTCACCTGTCATTATTTACATTTCAAATCAGTGTTGCTTCTTCCTTTCTTGCTTGATTCTCTTCTTGTCTTCTCACCTGAACAAGGAGCTCATAAACCAATACAAGGTTCATCAACAGTCCAACCCATCACCTTGAATTCTTCCCTTCAAGCTCATCTTCTTCTTTCATAACTTCTTATCAATTTTGTTTCTTTTCATTTGTTCTTTTCGTACTCTTTCAACAACTTCCATCCGACCTCTCAACCATCATCTGATCCAAATTCCAAACCTATCCTTGTCAAGTATTGACTGGTAAGACTCACTCTTGTCGCAGTCACTCACTGGTCAATGAAGTCTAATCTCTTCATCTCAATCTCTTTTAAGTCTTCCATTGTCAAAACTTTCTTCCTACTCTATCATCATCAACTCCATCTAACAGCAATCTTGTCAAGCTCTCAACATTCACACGTTGCTTGATGTCTGTTCTATTTCTTAAAATCTTTCTTGTTCATTTTTCATTTTTTCTTTATTTCTTTGCTTCTTAACTGATGTCTTCTTTGACTCTCAGCCCTCTTAGTTCTTGAATTATTCTGTGTCTTTTCAAGTAATTCAACACGGTTAAAAGCCAAAAATCGATCCGACTAAACTAACCAATGCAATGGAAGGATCCAGTAACAATTGCATCCAACAAATCATCCTTAAAGCTGCCCTCGAAGCTGTTCCTATTCTCTCAGACAAAAATTACTCTATCTGTAAAGATAAGATGTCCATGCTCTTGGAACTTAAAGGAATAAAGGAAGCTCTTGAAGACAAATCAAAAAGTCTGAACCCAGCCGATGAAATGGAGACCCAATTGATCCTTCTTTCTTGTATTGATTCAATTACTCACAATAACGTGGTTAACCCGGCCAATATCTCTTCTGCTTGACTTCTCTGGAAAACCATCAAAGAGAGTTTTGCTTCCTCACAAACCGCCAACCGAGCCCGCGTTTTTAATGAGTTTCTGTATCAACAATTCAAGCCTGAAGCGATCAATCTCTTCATAACCAAAACTAAAATCTCCCTTAAGATGATGGTTGATGTAGGAATTGACCTTCCCGACAATATTTTCTCCTATCTTATTCTCTTTAAATTTCCTCCAACTCTACACTCTCTTTGCCAACAGATCATGCACTCTGACAAGATCGTTACTATGGATCTGGTCCTCAATCATCTTACGCAATTGGATAACACAACTAAGGTCAAAAACAAGGAAGCTAAACTCAACAAAACCGCTCTTATTTCCTCTTGACCTTTAAGAAACCTGTTCCAACAGAACTTTGATGCAGGAAGGGATATCATAATCCCCAATCTCCCAATCATCCCAAAAACAAGTGCTGGCATCTCCACGAACATCTCGCTCCCAATTGGTGGAAAAAGTCTCAAATTTGTTGGAGAGCGCAATTGAATTCTCAATCGAAATCAAAAGAAGTTGCTCATTTGGTTGCTCTTCTCTCTACCTGGATCAAAGAAATCAATCCGGTCAATTGAATCATCATGGATTCTGGTGCTTCATGTCACATGCTCAAGTCAAAACTCTTCTTTACATTTCTCGACGACCAAATCTCTGAGGACTTTATCAACACCGGGAAAGAAGGGGCTAAACTGCCAATCAGAGGCAAGGGTACTGTCAAGCTATCATGGAAAGGTTCATCCGCCTTGCTCAGCAACTGTCTCTACGTCCCTGATCTCGTGGTTAACCTCATTAGCCCCGGTTAATTGATTTTGGCCAAAAACTGCTTGCTATCGTCCTCCAAGAATCAATTCACTCTCTTTGCTGGACGCATAACTGCCTTTTCTGGATTTATTCAAGAAAATTTATTTGCTCTTAATCCTCCTTCTCTAATTGGTCATAATATGAAATTCTGCCATCTCACGCTTAAAGACTCGAACTTGTGTCACATCAAATCCCTACATCAATCTTTCAGGCATGCTAGTCCTCTCCGTCTCAAGAATCTTTTCCCATCATTATCCGCCAGTGCTCTCTCCAAATTTCAATGTGAAGATTGAGTATTCTCTAAAATCTCAAAAACTCCATTCAATAATACTTCAAAACTTGCTTCAAAACCATTCGAACAACTTCATATTGATTTAGTCGGTCCCATTACCCCCTCATCTTGGAACAATATGAACTATATCATGACTATTGTTGATAACTTTTCTGGGTACATCGCCGCAATTCCTCTTCAGTACAAATCAGATGCTTGCCAGCAACTTATAATTACTTTGAATCATGAGAAACAAAAACCGGACCGATTTCCAGCTACTATCTGCACTGACGGCAGTGGGGAGTTTTCTTCATCCAAACTCAAAAATTTCTTCAACTCAAATTCTATCCAACATTTAATTTCTGAACCTTATCATCATGAACATAACGGCAAGGTTGAAAGAGCCAATCAAACACTCACCAAATCTATGAGAGCTATTCTTCAATTCTCTAATCTGCCTCTCAATCTTTGGGCGGAAATTTCCAAGTCAGCCAGTCTTTCTTTAAATCAAATTCCCAAGTCTCCACATTCATCTTCTCCTTATCAACTCTTCACCGACAAATCTCTTCCAACTAGTTACTTCCATCCAATTGGTTCCAAGCTTGTCTATCTCGATAACAAAATCAATCGTGACAAAAAATTCAAGGATTGTGGGCTTCCTGGTACCCTTGTGGGCTACAACCCGAATTTTCTATCCTATTGAATTCTAAAACCTGACAATTCAATTGTTTCCTCTAAACACGTCCACTTTCTCAAAACCGACTATTGTCCCCAGGTTTGAGATGATTCCAATATTGCCAAAGACCACTTACAAATTAAACTGGATGACAATCTCTTTGACGTTCCTTCAAACCCTCCTCTTCCAATTTCTCCTATCATTGCCTCTCAATCAAATCCTACAATCAATGACCCTGCTTCCTCTACAGTTCTTCTCCTGACACTCTTGATGAATCTCACTCCGACTCCGAATCTGCCTCCTTGAATGAACTCGCTCAACAGCTGATCCCCAGCTACTCTCTTCGCGATTGATCTATCTTGAAACCTCCTCAACAATATGGTTATCACCATTATTATTTTCCCAGAACTTACAAGCAAGCAAAATCATGCACCAACAGTCAAAAATGGGAAATCTCTATGGACGCCGAACTTAACGGTATCAAGGCCCTCAACGTGTGGGATGATTATGAAGAACCTGATCCCAATAATCCTCTCAACACCACGTGGGGGTACCGCCTTAAGGATAACTGTCATGGAGACCCGTTGGTTTACAAAAGTCTGCTATGCGTTCAGGGTTTCAATCAGATTTACGGCATAGATTTTCAAGATACTTTCTCTCCTACAGGAAAGGCTGCCTCTCTTTGCATAGCTCTTCTTTTTGGTTTATTTTATTCCCTTCCCATTTCTCAATTTGACGTACAGAGCGCTTTCCTCCATGCTCCTCTCTCCGACAAGGTTATCATCAACCAACCAAAAGGGTCTAACAGAAAATCCAAATTTCTCATCCTTCAAAAATCTCTCTATGGATTAAAACAAGCACCTCTCAATTGGTTTCATACTCTTACTTCTTGGATTTGAGAGCAAGGTTTTCACAAATCTATTTCCGATCCCTGTCTTTACATTCATCCAATTTCAAACTCTGTTCTTTTCTTTCATGTTGACAACCTCATAATTGTCGGTCTTGGGGATAACTTCAAGTGTAAGTTTCTGAAGCGCTTTCCCAACTCGAATCATCATGAACCAAACACTATCTTGGGGATGAAATACAAACGGATTGGCAATAAGATTCTTTTATCTCAACCCAAACATATTAAACACGGCCTGGAGGAGTTAAACATGACCGACTGCAAACCATTGTCCATTCCTCTCACCGCTAACATCAATATGACTCCAGCTAGCGATGAAGAACACAACAAATTTAAAACTTTAAACATTAATTATCAATCTGCTGTGTTTCTCATTAATTATATTGCCTGTTTAACTCTTCCTGACCTGAGCTTTGCCATTTCAAGTCTCGCCAGGTTCTGTGAAAAATCCGGAATTTGCCACTGGAGGGAAGTAAAAAGGTGCTGGAAATACTTGAAGGCTACAAAACATCTCAAACTCACATTACAAGTTCATCACTCCAACCCTCAGATTCAATGCTACAGCAATGCGTCCTGGAGTGAAGATTTAGAAACAAGGAGATCCCAATCCGGTCATCTCTCTCTTCTTTTCAATTCACTCATATCCTGGCGCAGTTATTGACAACAAAATGTGATTCTCTCCATGACGGAAGCCAAACTTAATCCTCTCGTCAACTCTTTTCTGGAAGCAATTTGGATGAGAGGGTTGGTCACTGAACTCTGGAAATCAGAACTTCTTCCAAGCAAGAACTTCATAGATAATAAGGGCCTAGATGAAAAGCTTAAGAAATTTGGTTGCAATTCAAAAACCCGTCACATAGACATCAAAACTAAAGCGCTCAGAGAGGAACTCAAACTTGGAAGTCTCTCCATTGAATTGATCCCAGCGACGGATATGAAATCCGACGTTCTCACTAAAGCCCTTCCTGTTGCCTCTCTCATCTCTGTCTTATTTTTAATCAACCCTTCTTTTTCTACCCCATCTCCAGTCTTACCAGTCACAGGGGGTGTCAAATAATAAATCTTACTCTCACGTTCCCCTGTTTTCTTTCCTTATATTTCCTTTTTCTTTCTTTTCTTATTCTTCTTTTTGTCTGTTTATTCTTCTTTTCACACGGCTTTCTACCTGTCCCTGACTACTGTCACAATTCTTGGTCAACCAGTATACTGTCACTCTTGCGCATCTCTGACATCTGTCACCTGTCATTATTTACATTTCACATCAGTGTTGCTTCTTCCTTTCTTGCTCGATTCTCTTCTTGTCTTCTCACCTGAACAAGGAGCTCATAAACCAATACAAGGCTCATCAACAGTCCAACCCATCACCTCAAATTCTTCCCTTCAAGCTCATCTTCTTCTTTCATAACTTCTTATCAATTTTGTTTCTTTTCATTTGTTCTTTTTTTACTCTTTCAATAACTTCCATCCGACCTCTCAACCATCATCTGATCCAAATTCCAAACCTATCCTTGGCAAGTATTGACTGGTAAGACTCACTCTTGTTGCAGTCACTCACTGGTCAATGAAGTCTAATCTCTTCATCTCAATCTCTTTTAAGTCTTCCATTTTCGACACTTTCTTCGTACTCTATCATCATCAACTCCATCTAACAGCAATCTTGTCAAGCTCTCAACATTCACACGTTGCTTGATGTCTGTTCTATTTCTTAAAATCTTTCTTGTTCATTTTTCATTTGTTCTTTATTTCTTTGCTTCTTAACTGATGTCTTCTTTGACTCTCAGCCCTCTTAGTTCTTTAATTCTTCTGTGTCTTTTCAAGTAATTCAACAAAATCATGTGCCAGTGGAGCGGCTTAATTAAGAAGGGCAAAGGAGGAAGAGGAAACAGATTTTGCCAAATTTGAAGAATCAGCAAGAGTGGCAGGTGTAGTGGTTGCGGGAGCAGAGGTAGTTGCAGCGGACAGTAAATCCAGAAGGTTGTAAGTAGAGGACGGCAGGGAGAAAAGTGGGGTAAGCGTGAGGTCCACATTGGGAGAGAAAGAGGGGCATGCCCCAGAAGGAGAGGGAAAAGAAAATTTGTCAAAAGTGATGTTGGCAGAGATGAAGATTTTGGAAGAATCTTGAAAAAGAAGTCTAAATGATGAGAATTCATTGAAGTACCCAAGCAGAATGGCTCTTTTGCTGGTGGGAAGGCGTTTGAAGGTGCGGCTGGGTCTATGGGTGACTGAAAAGGCAGCGCATCCAAAGGGTTGTAGGCAATTGTAGTTGGATTTTGGTTTTTGCCAGGTTTTGTATGGAACAGAGTTGTTGCGCGACCTTGAAGGAAGTACATTCAATGTATGGACGGCTGTGTTGATGGCCTCATCCCAGAACTTCAGTGGCAGGTGGCTTTGATTCAGAATACATCTAGCTTTCTCCAGGATGAGGCTGTTTGATCTCTTGGCCAGACCATTTTGTTGAGGAGTGTGAGGAGGTGAGAAATGCTGAAGAATCCCCTTCTCAAGGCATTAGGAGTGAATTTCAGATGTGAAAAATTCACTGCTGTTGTCAGAGATCAGCAGTTTGACCAAAAGACCAGTTTGGTGTTTGGCTCAAGCTATGAAGTCCTTGATTGCTGAAGTGGCATTGCTCTTCTGCTTGAGGAGGGCCACAGATTGGAAGCCTGAGAATCTGTCTGTTAGCAATAAGAAGTATGAGAACCTGGAGTTGGAGGTGACTGAGAACGGCGCTACAAGGTCCAAGTGGAGAGCTTGAAGGGGTTCAGAGACCTTCTTGAAATGATGATTGAAGGGGGTCAAGACCTGCTTGCAAGTTTTGCAGACCTGACCCACCAAATTGTGAGAAGGAAGGTTCAATGCCTTAATAGATTGAGGGCTGGAATGGCCCAGACGGAGGTTCCATAGTTTTCCTGGATCCTTGAGGAGAAGCGTGGAGTTGTCAGAGGACACAAATTTTGTGCCGCAGAGTTTTGTTAGCTTGTTCCTGGTAGTGCCAATGAAGTTGAAGTTTTCCAATGTGACTTTGAATCCCAAGTAACCCACTTTGGAGAAGTTGGCCTTGAAAGAGTTCAAACATGTGTGAGAGATCAGACATTGATTGATGCTTGGGATAAGCAGGAAATCTTGTAGAATGACAATTGAACAGAAGTGATTGATGAGCTTGGCTGAGCCCTAGTGGGTAGCAGCAAGGGAGCTGTTTGGAGATCCAGTAGATGGATAGGCGTGGATTCAAACAGGAATTTGGGATTGTTAACAATATGGTGGCTGGGGCCGGAGTCAAGAAAAGGAAGGAGAGACCCTTATTTGCCGGAGGACAGGTAAATTTGAGCATTGAAGTGGAGTTTGGCGCTCTTGGAATTGCCCTGGTTGTTGGAGCTTGATTTTTTGTCAACTGTGTGGAGATTTGATGAAGGAGTCCTGTTCCAGTTGGGTCTGAGATGGGGGTGTACAAACCAGCACTTGCTTTCAGGGTGCTTGGCCAGAGAATTTTGGTGTTCTTTGGATCAAGGGTGCTTGGGTTTTTTTCTTAACTGCGGATATGTGGAGTGAGATGGAGGAAGGAGTATTGGAGGATAATTTGCAGTCAGGCAGTCAGGAAGTTTCTAGATGCAGGAATTCACGGAGCTTGTTCAGGATTCCAGTGGGATTTTGGAGAAGGTCATGATTGATAATTAGAGTGTCTACAATGTGATAGAAAGAACTGGGAAGTTTAGCAAGGACTGTGTAACTTAGAATGTTGGGGGTACATGAAGTTGTAAAATGGACAGTTCATTCATGAGCTTCCTGCAGTCCCTGATGTATGTTGTCAGATCACCTTTGAAAAGGTACCGAATGAAGTTAAGCCAAATTCTACCTTGATTGTTTGAGGACTGAGAGTCTTAGCGTTTGAGGATTGCATTCCAGATGGAATACGGGTCTCCATTGTTGTCTTGGTTGATGATGGCTTCAAAGGCCAATTTGCCAAGGTTTTTTTCAGCCTCCTGGATGCCAAGACCCTTTCTATCCTTTAGCTACCAGAGGTGATAGAATAAATAATAAATATATTATTTAATAAATTCAGAAAAAATCCATAAAATATTTGGATTAAGCTCATTGCAAGGTTAAGTGATTTTGTTATGGTTTATTGTTTTAAATCAATATGAATAAATTGATTATTAAATATTTTTATAGAGGGGCCAAAATTATATTGGGTGTATTTAACACCTCTCTTCAGGGATTCCAGTATGAGAACACGTAGTCCTGGTTACTTTCGTCTCTTTAGTTTAAAGGATATTTTACCCAAAGATAATATGTATATAAAATACATGGTGGAGTGGCAGGGCCTTGTAACCAAGCTTCAACGACAGAGAAAGGATAATAAAACTCACTTTTATATTATTAAATCCTTTGGGTATCTGTTTGAGACGTGCACTGATGGGTTAAACCTGTATACTGGGGTTATAAGGTTGTTCAGAAGTTTTAATTGATAAAAAAGTGGTTGAGGATGGATATTATTGATCAGGCTTAGCCATAAATCACTTACTCATCTTTTATAAGTACTTGATTACCTTGGCACGGTGTCTGGATATAAATATAACTGGGTCTCTGCCCATCAATATCCTCAAAAGAGCTCTTTATTTATAGCTTTTGAAGTCCAAAAATTGTCCTTCTGAGGGTTACAGGGGCTCAAAGGGACAGACACTAAGGCTAGCAGGGTAATCAGGGGTAGCCTGTCACGTGTTCTTGGTGCTATAGCACGGGTAGCATCTCATTCCTCAGGGTATGGGAATTATTCTACTTTATAATAGATATTAGGACATGTGAATAACACTAATCTTTCCCATTTATGTATTATTTAATTAATTATCCTTAGTAAATGTTCCCAGTAATTCATTAATTACTTAAATAGACATTCCAACGGACATCCTGATGTCAGGTGAGTTCTCATTATGTATTATATTACTGGAGTAAAAGTCATGATATTGATTTTAATCCTTATTTTCGAGTTCCAGTTGATTTACTAAGATAATTACTTAAAAATATAATTCATGGGAATTCATGTTATATTTTTACATAATTATTTTTCTTAGTATGTAAAAAATATATTGATGTCTAGAAATACTCCAAAAATTATATTAAAGTATTTTAATATATTTTTAGAAGTTGTCATTGTCTTATTTTCGACATTCTTGGTACTTTGAATTATATTTAATAAATAATACGTATAAGGGTTATTTAAGTATTTCTAAATAATATTATGTACTTTAAGACTATCTAATATCCAGGGGAACATTTATTACATATGTAGAATTTTCCCCTGTGTGTTGTAGCATGTTTACGCGGTACCTAAGCCTCTCAGGCCGCCTGTCACTCTGTCAACCGGTAGTCCCGCGGCTGCGTACTTGTCAGAGGCCCAGGGATGCGTACACAACCTTGAAGGAGTGACAGGGCTGTATCTCAGCCGCGCGCCGGTGCATTGGCTGCCGCAGCTGCGCGCGGGAATTGTGAAAAAATACATTTCTGTCCGTAACTTCTAAAATATACACAAAACCTCAATTCTGACTGAACTTTAGGTGTGAAACCTCTACGTGACAATAGGTGTGAAATATTTAATTGACCAAAAGCCCAATAGTGGAGCAATAGTATTTTGGTCTTTCTTTCCTTAATTATTTAAAAATATAAGGAGTTGGATTTTAAGGGTGGGGTCAGTGAGTGACCCTACCTACTTTTGGTTGAGAAATCCATTTCTGTAATAATATTTATGGTTTCCTTAATCCTTCTTAGGTTAATTGTATTATTATTATGTTTATGTTATTTTTTTTTACTTTTGCAGCTTGCTTTGAAGTATTAGCAAGCTGACAGTGTTGGATGATGATACCCGCAGCTTCAAAGACCTTCTTCTTGAGAGGAGCATTCAACGGAGAAGGGGGAGGTTCAACCCTGAGTTCCAGGATTCCTTTTTGACAGAGGTAGCTTTTGATCCTGAGGCTCCAGGAAAGGAAGTTTGAATCTTTCAGGAGGGGTATTTAAGGCTTGGAAGAGTTGAGATCCTTGGAGTTGGACGTTAAAATACGGATGCACTCAGGTAATGTGCATATTAGTTTGCAATCCAAATGGGATGCACAAATGGGCCTCCACAGCCCATTGCACATCACGTGGTCCATGTACAAATAGGCATCCACAGCCCATTGGACATCACGTGGGCCATGTGGGCCTATGTGGATGTTATTGGTTTTGGGAATTTTGGTGCCAAAACACGTTTTCCAGGTCTTTTGGGACATGATCCCTGAAGAGACCGCCAGGGTGGATGGGCCACCTTAGCCAGAAGGGATTATTTGGGCATAAATGGGCCCAAGGTTTATTTTGGAAATACTTGGCCAGAGGGGCTGGCCCACCAAAGTATGTACTTTATGGCTTTTGGGCCTAGGCCCCCTATTGGGGCCACCACCCTTGTTGCAGCCCGCTTGTGGCCACTTGTTTCTCTCTGGGGCCCAATGGCCTGCGCAGGGCTATTGTATGGGGCAGGGGGCTCTGTTTGGAGTCCCCCCGTTATAATTATGGCCAAAAATTAGCTTAGGCAAATGAGCAGTATTTAAAGCAAAAGAAATGCTGGACACCTTGTTTCAATAATTGCTAATGGTCTCTCCCAATGGGGCAATACGTTAGATAATATTGGTGATGAATTCCATTGAATGATGAATGAATTATGGAAAACAGCAGGGAGAAGAGCTCCTTAAATAAAAAAGATTGTCCTCTTGTGAGCCCATGATACAACAATCCAAAAGGCAAATTTTTCGCTCCAAAAGAGTTCTACAGGCTCTACAGTCCTTTTGACTTGGTTTGGGCTACATCAGCCTGCGTGGCATTGGTCCCTGTACCCTTTCAACCAGCCTATTCCGGTCATTTCTGGTGTTTCCACCTTAATGGGGCTTAACCAGCCCCTTATCTGTTCAAACCCCTGACTGTTTTTCTGTTAAAACTGGCCTGTTACCTCACATGCTGGCTGGTTGCCTCATGAAACCAGCCCCTGGCTATAAAAATGGCCAGGTGGGACCCAGGACACACCTGGGTCCGGTCTTAGACACACATGGGGGGGTGTAACAGTTGGACATGCCGCCCCCCCCTCTTTCACTCAAATCCCTGGAGGGGGCGGTCAAATCCCCCTACCAGGGGCCCTGGAGGTTGATACCCCCAGGGAATTGTCAAGGTAGCTGTGCTGGGGGGTGGTCAAATCCCCTCCAGCCCATTGCTCCTCCCCCTTGGTAAAGGGGGGGGAGAGCGCCCCTTTGATGGTGGGGGGGGGGGTGGTCAATTCCCCCCCACCGCCAGTTTCCTCGCTGCAACCGGCCTAGCCACCACACTTGGTGGGGGGGTGATCAGGTCCCCCCAACCATGACCGGGCGCCCCTTGAAACCGGTTGCTGGCTGGCTCAATCCAGCCAGCCCTCCCCTTTCTCCTCACAATGGCAAGAAAGGGGAGGGGGAGGAGCCAGGGCCATTGGCCCCAGCACATCAGCCGGGACTGGGGTGGGGGGACTCCATTTTGAGTCCACCTTCCCCCTACAACAGCCCCATGTGGGCCGTTGGGACCCATAAATGGGCCGTTGGGACCCATAAATGGGCCTTAAGAAAAAACAGGGGCCCCAAGCGGGCCGCAACATGGGCGGAAGCCCCAAATGGGCTGCAACACAAGCGGCAGCCCCAATGGGCCGCCTACAAGCCCAAAAAGTGAGTTTAACATACTTTGGCAGGCCAGCCCCTCTAACCAAGTATGTCCAAAATAAACCTTGGGCCCAATTATGCCCATACGAGCCCTTCTGGCTGTATTTCCCCATATACCCCACCGGGCCTGTTAGGGGCTGTGTACCAATAGGCCTGTTTCACACGTTTTGAGGCCAGTTTCCCCAAATCCCTGACATCCACACAGGCACCTATGGTTGGTGTGTGTGTCCAATGGGCTGCAGAGGCCCACATGTGCATCCCATCTGGATTACACTCATACGTAGCTCACGCGTAAGTGCATACATATTTTAACACACCCCCTTAATCCAAAAGGGGTGAAATTTTCATATTAGTCACAAAGCCTTGATGCTTGTTCCTATCTAAAGCCTTAGCCAAAATATCTGCAATCATTGCTCCAGTAGGCATGTACCTCAACACAATCTCCTTGCAGTTAACCGCATTGCTAATATAGTTATAGTGAACATTGATATGTTTTGTTCTTGAATGGAACACTTGGTTTTGCGCCAACACAATGGCAATCGGTTTAACAGAATACAACACCACAAACCCTTGTGGCTTATGTGTATCCTCTATGACTTTTCTCAGCCATTTACCTTCCTGTGAAGGTGCAAAGTAAGCTCTATACTCAGCCTCTGTTGATTAGAGACTTATTGCCAATACCTTCTTGGACATCCATTTCATTAGATTCTTACCTAAGAATAATACAAAAGCACTTTTTGATTCCCTAGTGTTACCATCTACCCAACTTGCATCAGAATAACCAACCAAATCAAAGTTTCCTGACTTTGTAAACAACAGTCCCAGACTGTGCATTCCTTTAAGATACCTCATAACTCTCTTAAAAGCTGACCAACGCCTCATGCTTGGCTTCTCCAATTGTTGAGACAAGACACCAATTGCAAAAGAAATATTGGGCCTTGTACACTGCCCCAAATGATTAAGCAATTGGACAGCTGACCTGTAGTTGTTCCCAGATTGAACAAACTCCAGATACTCCTCATCTGTAGACTTCTCTAAACAAATTTTTTGTTAAATCCTCCTCCTAACCCTCATTCCAAGCATCCTAAGACCTGAGCACTGCCTACCCGCACTTTGAATATTCACTGCCCTCTATCTCTCTAGTTTGCAACCCCGACCTCACTCACAACTCTCCCGGGGACTCAACCGGGGGCCTTCCCTTTTTTCCTTTTCTCATGATAGTGTGATCTTCTTTCTGATTCCCAATTCTTGTCCGTTCATCTCCTCTTTCATCTTCCCAGTCCACCCTTTCTTTCCTTCTCCTTCACACCCTTCTTTCCTTCTTATCTTTCTCAATCTTCTCACTCCTCAATCCATCTTGTCAACTGCTCAACTATCTCCAACTCAACATCAACGTCCCAACTGAAACTCTCAACGGTCCTTCTTCAACTCAAATCTCATAGCCAATCCAGTTTCACTCTCAACGCCCATTGTCAACTGTCTGGTAAAATTTCTACTGTCCACTTTCCTATCTATTTTTTTCTTCAATTCTGCTGTTTCTCATCTCTCAACTAAATCCTTTTGTCTCTCAGACTGTGTCACGTCCCTCTTAGTCTTGATTTCTTTCATTCAATGAAATTCACCTTACACGGTTAAAAGCCAAATTGAACGACTTGCTAATCTCCTGTCAAGACCATGGAGGGACCTGGCTCCTCAGATGGATTCCGGCAAATCATTCTTAAAGCCCAGTCAAAGCTGTTCCAAACCTCACCGACGAAAACTATTTGATCTGGAAAGATAAAATATCTATCGTCTTCAAACTCAAAGGAATCAAAT
Source organism: Puccinia polysora (assembly GCA_025617555.3). NCBI lineage: Eukaryota > Fungi > Basidiomycota > Pucciniomycetes > Pucciniales > Pucciniaceae > Puccinia > Puccinia polysora. The sequence continues at coordinate 28,623,023 of CM062616.1, forward strand.
CTTCCCTGGATGAAAATGCCAAAACTCTTAGCTCTTCCGAAAACCTTGAAGCCCGCGTCATCATTCTTTCCAAAATCAACTCCACTACTCACAATAACGTAGTGAATCAGGACAACATCAACTCAGCCAAGAGTCTCTGGAATACCATAAAGGAAAGTTTTGCATCATCTCAAACCGCAAACCAAGCTAGAGTTTTCAATGACTTTCTATATCAGTCTTTCAAACTGGACGCAATTTCCTCCTTCATCACCCAAATCAAAATATCCCTCAAAAAAATGATTGACGTTGGTATAGATCTCCCTACGGAAATCTTGGCCTACCTTGTGCTTTTCAAATTTCCAACTTCCCTCCATTCTCTCCGACAGCAAATTATGCACTCTGACAAGGAAGCTACCTTTGATCTTGTCCTCAACCATCTCACTCAACTCAAGAATGAATCTAAATCCCAAGTCACCAAAGCTCCAGTTTGAGAAACCACACTTGTGTCTAACAAACCAAAAACCTTGACAGCCAAAGGCCCTTGCTGCAAGCAAGGCTACCACAATCCAAGCGTAACAGACCATCCTGAGGAAAGGTGCTGGAACAAGCACGAACATCTTTCACCAGATTGGTGGAAAGAATCACAGACAAAATGGAGAGCTCAACAACAATCCAAAAATCCCAAAGTGGCTCACTACCTTTCTCTCCTCACTACGTGGATTAACAAGGTCAATGCTGATCATCAGATCATTCTTGACTTGGGGGCCTCATGCCACATGTTCAATTCAACTGAATACTTTACGTTCCTCCAAGAAAGCAACAAAGGACACATCAGCACTGGAAAAGACGGTGCAACTCTCCCAATCAAAGGAAAAGGAGATGTTGTCCTTACTTGGAAACACGCTCAAATCCGTCTCTTCAATTGCTTATTTGTCCCAGATCTATTCATCAACCTAATCAGTCCTGGAATCCTGGTCTCCAAAAAGGAATGCTCAATCTTTGCCCACGGCAACTCCTTCACAGTTGTTCTCTCCGATGTTCTTGTGTTCAAAGGATTCATTCGCAACAACCTCTTTGCCCTCAATCCTCCTTTGTCAATTGGTAATCACTCCAGAATCAGCTACCTGACTCAAAAAACCTTGGACAACGACAAACTGCTTTACCTCCACCAATCTCTTGGTCACGCCAGCCCTCTTCCGTTAAAGAACATACGGCCCAACATTCCTACCACTCTAATCAAAAATTTCCAATGTCCAGACTGTGCCTTCTCCAAAATCACCAAAGTCCCTTTCAGCAAGAAAGCAACCCTTGCCTCAAAACCCTTTGAAAAACTCCACATTGACCTCATGGGACCAATCAACCCAGAATCCCACAATGGGAAGAGGTACATCATGAAAATTGTCAACAGCTTCTCTGGTTATCTATCAGCTATTCCTCTGAGAAACAAATCTGATGCATGTCTTAATCTTTTGTCCATCCTCAGATTCAAAAAGCAAAAACAAGGACACTTTCCCTCCACCATCTGCTCTGACGGCAGAGGCGAATTTGTGTCTCGCGAACTTCAATCCTTCTTCAAAGACAATGCCATTCAACATATTGTGACTGAACCCTACCACCACAAGCACAATGGACGGGTGGAGCGCGCCAATTGAACCATAGCTGAATCAATCCGGACAAATCTGCAATCATCCAAGCTTCCGCAGCACTTCTGGGCCAAAGTGGCTAAAGCCTTGACGCTCATGCTCAATAAAATCCCGAAACTCCCTCATCAGAAATCCCCATACAAAATTTTCACCAACAAGTATCTTCCGTTGGACTACTTCCACCCTCTGGGTTCCAAAGCAGTGTAACTGAACATGAAACTTTCTCGTGGGGACAGATTTGCTGATCGGGGGCTCAAGGGAACTCTCATAGGCTTCAATCCTGATCTCCTCTCATACCGCATTCTCAAATCTGACAACTCTGTCATCTCCTCCAAGCATGTAAAGATCATCAAATCCTATACAAACACTCCCTCCAACAACGATTCCCCAACTGTCAGCCCACTCGACATTGACTTTCCAACCACAACAATTCTCTCCTCTTCCAGAAATTCTCCTACAACCAACTCACTTCCTCTACCTGGAGATTCCACTTTCTCAGAATCTGAATCTCCCTCACCCATCAACAATCAAGACTCCCACTCATCAATAGATGTAGCTGAGGAACTCGCTCCCTCCAGGATGCTTCGCGACCGATCCTTGCTTAAACCACCCAATTGTCATGGCTATCACCACTATTTTGTCCCAAAGTCCTACAAACAAGCAAAGAAATGTCAAGACTTTGAAAATTGGGAATCATCTATGAATGTAGAACTTAACGGTATAGAAAGCATGGAAGTATGGGAAGATTACAACGGGCCGGAACCTGCTAATCCTCTAAATACAACCTGGGTTTACCGCATCAAGGATAATTGCCATGGGGACCCACTCATCTTCAATAGACAACTATGCATACAAGGGTTCAACCAGATCTACGGACTTGATTATCTAGATAATTTCTCTCCAACGGGAAAGGCAGCCTCTCTCAGAATAGAGCTTCTGTTTGGAATCTACCACAAACTCCCAATCTCTCAATTCAATGTCAAGAGTGCATTTCTGCATGCACCCCTCAACAAAGACGTGATCATAAAGACCCCAAAAGGATGCCCCAGAACCTCCAAATACCTCAAGCTAAAGAAATCTCTTTACGGACTCAAACAAGCCCCTCTCAACTGGTTCAACACCCTCACTCACTGGCTGTTCAGCCAGGGGTTCCATGAATCCTCCAGCAATCCCTGCCTATATCTGAATCCTCAGCACAAGTCGATCATCTTCTTCCATGTCAACAACCTCATCCTCATTGGTCTTGGAAATCAATTCAAACAAAACTTCCTCAACCAATTCCCAAACTCCACCGCACACAAACCAAACACCATCCTGGGCATGAAATATTCCCAGGAGAATGACAAAATCCTTCTTTCCCAACCAAAACACATTGACCACGGACTGGAAGAACTCAACCTCAGTGATTGTCATCCCTCCTCAATCCCGCTGACAGCTCATCTAAATCTTCGACCTGCTACGGATGAAGAACACAAAGAGTTCAAAACCCTTAACCTCAACTACCGGTCCGCGGTCTTTCTAATGAATTACATCGCCTGCCTCACTTGCCCAGACATCAGCTACGCCGTCTCCAGTCTGGCTCAATTCTGCGAACGACCCGGAATCAACCACTGGTGGAAAGTCAAGCGCTTCTGGAAATACCTGAAGGCAATCAAACATCTATCTCTCTTACTGGAAGTGAAACTGCCCAATACTCAACTACATTGCTTTAGTGACGCCACATGGAACAACGATCTGGAGACAAGACATTCTCAATCCGGCCACCTTACCCTGCTATTTGGATCCCCCATCTCCTGGAGCAGTTATTGCCAGCGGAACGTTACTCACTCCACCACCAAAGCAGAACTAAATCCACTGGTGGATTCATTTCTCAAGGTTATATGGATGAGAGGACTCATATTGGAAATGTGGGAAAAACCACTTGAAACCACTCTACATCACATTGACAACAAGGGGCTCGACAACAAATTGAAGAAGTTTGGGTGCAACTCCAAGACTCATCATATCAACATCAAAACCAAGGCCATCCGCGAAGAACTCAAGGCCAACAATCTCAAGATCAACCTCATTCCCTCTACCAATATGCTTGCCGACGGCCTAAAGAAGGCTTTACCTAAAGCTGATTTTGCAAAACTTCTTCAAGTCATCAACCCTCAGTTCACTCACCCTGAAATCCTACCAGCCACGGGGGTGTTAAATCCTCCTCCTAACCCTCATTCCAAGCATCCTAAGACCTGAGCACTGCCTACCCGCACTCTGAATAGTCACCGCCCTCTCTCTCTCTAGTTTGCGACCCCAACCTCACTCAAAACTCTCCTGGGGACTCAAAGGGGGGCCTTCCCTTTTTTCCTTTTCTCATGATAGTGTTATCTTCTTTCCATTTCCCAATTCTTTTCTGTTCATCTCCTCTTTCATCTTCCCAGTCAACCCTTTCTTTCCTTCTCCTTCACACCCTTCTTTCCTTCTTATCTTTCTCAATCTTCTCACTCCTCAATCCATCTTGTCAACTGCTCAACTATCTCCAACTCAACATCAACGTCCCAACCGCAACTCTCAACGGTCCTTCTTCAACTCAAATCTCATTGCCAATCCAGATTCACTCTCAATGCCCATTGTCAACTGTCTGGTAAAATTTCTACTGTCCACTTTCCTATCTATTTTTTTCTTCAATTCTGCTGTTTCTCATCTCTCAACTAAATCCTTTTGTCTCTCAGACTGTGTCACGTCCCTCTTAGTCTTGATTTCTTTCATTCAATGAAATTCACCTTACAATTTTTTACTGCATGGGAGTACCAAACTCCTTTGTATCCTCTAAGCCATATTGCTTAAGAAGAGCTGCCACGTAATGGCTCTGGTCTAACTTAATACCATTGTTGCTTTTACTGAATTTCATTACTAGCACCTGTTGTGCCAGACCAAGATCTTTTATCTTGAATTCCTTTTTGAGTGTCTCCATGACTCTCTCTTTACCATTTCCAATATTTATAATGTCATCAACCCATACAAACAAAATTGCATCCTTTCTTACAAAAAGACAAGGGTTGGCCTCTGACGTCTTGAAACCAATCTGTATCAGTTTCTCACTCATGGTATTATACCACAACCTAGCTGCTTGCTTCAATCCATGAAGGGATCTACACAGCTTGATGACATATTCCCCTTTATCTTCTGAAAGAAAACTTCTAACACAGATTTTCTTCATGGTTTCTGGTTTGGTCTCTACTAACCATTCACAAAACCCATCAGGGATTGACATATAAACAGTCTCCTCCTCCCCAACTTTTGCATTCAAGTATGCTGTTACAAAATCAGCTTGTTGGATTTCTTCACCCAACTCCACTGCCAGAGCAATGATGTTTCTGAAGGTGGACAGCCTTCCAGTTGGTGAGAAAGTTTCTTGGTAATCAATACCCTCTCTCTGCTTGAAGCCCTGTGAAATGCATCTAGGTTTGAATCTTTTTAAAACTTCATTTGTATCAAACTTCTTGTTCAACACCAATCTAGACCCCACAATGGTCTTTCCTTTTGGAACAGAATCCCACTTAACCACTTAAAAGACACTATTATTTTCTAGAGACTCAAATTCCTCAAAAATAGCACTCTTCCAGTTGGCTCTCTCATCAGAATTCATAGCTTGGCCAAAGCTATTTGGGTTAACCCTGTTACCCATTTCTGAACTCAACTCCAGGACTTCATTGAGCATACACTGTTACTGAAATGTATCTTCCTCATATCCTGCGGCAGCATAATGGGACTTCAATTACCCATACCTAACAACTTGTACTCTAACCCTACCACTCCTTCTAACTGGAGGTGGAGGCTCATCAGGTTCCAAATTAACGGACTCCCCTGAAGCGGGCACTGAACCTTCTGGTGGCATGTCTTCCATCTCTTCATCTTCTGGAACCTTATTTCCCACAGCCTTTGCTGGTGAAATCAGTGCTAATTCTATTTCTTTCTGTGACTTATTCACAACAACATCTTCACTCCTTTTGAGTGGAAAGTTACTTTCATCAAATTTCACATCCCTACTATGGATAACCTTCCTTGTCCCTGGACAATAGATCCTATACAATTTACTTATTAAATCATAGCCTAAAAGTGCCCTTGTTCTGGCTCTAGGGTCTAATTTTCCAACCATCTCATTATGGTGGACACTATAATACACCAAGCAACCAATTGTTCTTAGGTGTGATGTTTTGGGGTACAACTTCCTAAACTGATAATGAGGACTCTTCCCATTAACACTTACAATGTTGTGCAACAGACAGACTGTACACATCAACTCAGACCATAAGAATTTTGGTTGACCAGATTGAGACATAATAGCTCTGACCTTTTCCAGTAAATTCCTATTAATTCTCTCAACTATTCCATTATTTTGTGGATTACTTGCAGTAGTGACTATATGAATGATACCATAATCTTTCAATAACCTCTCAAAATCTTTACTCACAAATTTTCCACCTCCATTGGTGATAACCCTCTTGATCTCCTCCATTAGATCATTCTGTTTCCAGACTTTGAAGATTAAAGAAACCTCCTCTGTGGTCTGATCCTTAGATAAAATTGGTTTAACCCAAACATAATTAGTTGCAGTATCAACTAAATTGATGAAGTATCTTGCACCACCAAGGGACTCCGGTGTGAATGGCCCTGCCAAATCAATGGAAAATTCCTGTCTAGGAACATCAGTGCAATTTCTAATCTTTGAGAACACATTTCTAGTCTTAGCCCCCAAGGTAAAACTCTCACAGTTTCTGTCCTTTACCTTATGGCCACTTCTATTGTGAGCAACAGTGCTCAAAGCTGAGATTTTGAACAAGCTTTCACACAAAAGGTTGTTCCGAACCTGTCCACTAGAAACAGTTCTCCCATTCATCTCAATAACAAAAATATCTTCTTTAAGATAACAAATCTGGAAACCTTTTTTCCACAACACTCCAAGAGACACAAGGTTATAAGGCAACTCTGGTACATAGAACACTTTCTCAAAAGAAGTTTTGAAAGCCAAGTGATTTGCAAGAATAACTTTTCCAATTCCTTTAATTTGAATTCTTCTGCCTTTCTGACCAATATTTAAAACTCCATAATAATCACTAAGATTTGAAAATAAATTTGGTTCAAAGAACATGTGATCTGTACAGCCAGAATCAATCAAAACAAGAACATCCTCCTTCAATCCTCCTAATAGGAAAGAAGCTTTATCAGTCACTGATAAGTTCTCATCTTTGAGGTTAAGATTACTCACTTCATAATCAATCAAGTCCATTTCTTGATGCGCATCAATTTTGGCCTTTTTGTTGGGACCTTCTTCCCCAACAACCATTTCCATTGGACCATCAAACGCCCCTTTGCAACGTTTTCAGTAGTGAGATTTACCTCCTTGTCATTCTCTTTGGACTTCTTCCTCTTCTTGGCCTCCTTGCAATCCTTAGCATAATGCCCCCTATTCTGAAAATTATAGCATAAGACCTTGGAAAAATCCTTCTTTGCCTACTTGGGATATTTTCTTGTCCTTCCAACAAGGGCTGTTCCAGAACCCCCCTTCATATTGAACTGAAGATCATCCTTTTCAATCCTTTTCAGCACATCCTCCTCCCCAGGGAGAGGATCCAATTGAGAAATAATTCTGACTAAAGAATCAAACTCCTTTGGTAGCTTCTGAAGGATTAAGAGTGACAAACAGTCAGGATCCATGTTAAGTCCTGATGACTTAGCTTGGCTATACTAGACCTAGCCTCTGCAACAAAATTTTTACAATTTGAATATTGTAACTTGAACAGTTTATTGAAATCTATACCCTTCTGGTGAACAGAATCACCAGCATACTTGGACTTAATCAACTTCCAAAGGATTCTGCCCCTCCTTCTCTCATCTTCCCTTAGAGTATCAGCAATCCATGTCACATGATTCTCATCAAGATGCCTAAGGATGAGATGATAAGACTTTTTCTCCACTTCTGAACTGATCAAAGTTTTCATCTGCATCCATTATCTCCACACAACAGATGTTGTCCAGCTCACTATTCATAAATAAATCCCAAGCATTATAATTCTGACTGTTCAGAACTATCTTTGTGGAGCTAACATCAGGTATATAGGACATCTTCTTGGAAAAATTGAGGTCTTTGAGGTTCTCCAGAATAAGATAGAAGGGTCTAGATGGCTTGGAATTGATGATGATTTTGGTACTGATAATGTGTTATAATTATGGCCAGCAATTAGCTTAGGAAAATGAGCAGTATTGAAAGCTAAAGAAATGCTGGACACCTTGTGTCAATAATTGCTAATGGGCTCTCACAATGGGGCAATACGTTGGATTATATTGGTGATGAATTCAATTGGATGATGAATGAATGATGCAAAACATCAGGGAGAAGCGCTCCTTAAGTACAAAAGATTGGCCTCTTGCGAGCCAATTATAAAACAAGCCAAAAGGCAAATTTTCCGCTCCAAAGAAGCTCTACAGGCTCTACAGGCCTTGTTACTTGGTTTGGTCTACATCAGCCTGGATGGCATCAGTCCCTGTACCCTTACAACCAGCCTATTCCGGTCATTTCTGTCGTTTCCGCCTCAATGGGGCTGAACCAGCCCCTTAGCTGTTCAAACCCCTGGCTGGATGTCTGTTACAACTGGCCTGTTACCTCACATGCTGGATGGTTGCCTCATGCAACCAGCCCCTGGCCATACAAATGGCCAGGTGGGACCCAGGACACACCTGTCTTTGTTCTTAGACACACATGGGGTGGGTGTAACCGGTGGACATGCTGCCCCCCCCCCTCTTTCACTCAAATCCCTGGAGGGGGCGGTCAAATCCCCCTACCAGGGGCCCTGGAGGTCTATACCCCCAGGGCATTGTCAAGGTAGGTGGGCTGGGGGGTGGTCAAATCTCCTCCAGCCCGTTGCTCCTCCTCCTTGGTAAAGGGGGGGGGGAGAGCACCCCTTTGATGGTGGGGGGGTGGTCAATTCCCCCTCACCACCGGTTGCCTTGCTGCAACTGGCCTAGCCACCACACTTGGTGGGAGGGTGATCAGGTCCCCCCAACCATGACTGGTTGCCCCATGCAACGGTTTTCTGGCTGTTTCAATCCAGCCAGCCCTCCCCTTCCTCCTTGCAATGGCAAGCAAGGGGAGGGGGAGGAGCTGGGGCCATTGGCCCCAGCCCCGTGGCAGCCGCAACCAGGGTGGGGGGGACTTCATTTTGAGTCACCCTGCCCCCTACAACGGTCCCGCGCGGGCCATCGGGCCCCATAAACCTGCTGTAAGCGAAAACAGGGGCCCAAAGCAGGCTGCCACATGGGTGGAAGCCCCAAACGGGCTGCAACACGGGTGGCGGCCCCAAACGGGCTGCGACACAGGCGGCGGCCCCAATGGGCCGCCCCCAAGACCAAAAACAGAGTTTAACATACTTTTGCGGGCCAGCCCGTCTGGCCAAGTATGTCCAAAATAAACCTTGGGCCCAATTATGCCCATACAAGCCCTTCTGGCTGTATTTGCCAATATACCCCACCGGGCCTGTTAGGGCCCTTGTACCAATAGGCCTGTTTCACGCGTTTTGAGGCCAGTTTTCAAATCCGTGACATCCACACAGGCATGTATGGTCTGTGTGTGTGTCCAATGGGCTGCAGAGGCCCACATGTGCACCCCATTTGGATTACACTCATATGTAGCACACGCGTAAGTGCATACGTATTTTAACACCCCCCACCCGCTTGTGTGCAGGGCCGGTGGCCCCTGCCTCCCTCCCTCCCCTTGCTTGGTCACAAGGGGGAGAGGAGGCTGGCTGGTCCTCAACCAGCCAGCCCGGCGGCAACAAGGTGGCAGGGGACTTGATCTTCCCTCCACCTCATGGGTGGACTAACTGGGTCAGCCGCAACAAGGCAACCGGCAAGGTGGGGTTGGATTTGACCACCCCTCCATCTCTTGTGTGGTTGCAAAGAGGTTGCAGGGGCCATCTCCCCCCCCCTTTACCAAGGGGGAGGTGACCTGGGGCTGGGTGGGCTTGACCACCGCGCAGCCCACCCATTTGTGTGATTCCCTGGGTTTTATCAAGATCCAGTGTTCCCTGGGGGGGATTTGAATGCTCCCTCCAGGGATTGAGAGAGAGAGGGCAGGGGGAAAGGCATGTCCGCTTGTTACAACTCCCATCCTGTAAGTTTGACTGGACCCAGATTGTTTCTGGATCCACCCTGGCAAATCTGAGGGCCAGGGGCTGGTTGCAGGAGGCAACCAGCCATGTGAGTTGGTAATAAGGACCAATACGTTCCAGACGGAATCGTAACCAGTTAACAGGGCTGATTGTAATAGAAAACCAGCCAGGGCCTGAACAGCAAAAAGGGCTGGTTCAGCCCAGTAAGGGTGTAAACACCAAACTCAACTTTTACAGTCTGGTCATAAGGGTTCAGGGACTAATTCCAAGTGATCTGAGTGAGCCCAAACCAAGTAGAAAGGCTTGTAGAGCCTGTAGAGCCCATTCAGGGTGGAATTTTTGCTTTTTGCTTGTCATTACATGAGCTCCACATGAGCCCCATCTTTTGTATTTAAGTAGCTCTTCTCCCTGCTGTTTTCCATCCATTCATTCACCCATTCATTGATATTCACCACTGCACCATTGCCTCTGCCGCATATTTAGGATCAATCATAAGAAATTATTGTCTCAGCATTTCTTTTGATGTAAGTACTTCTCTTTGACTAATTTTGTGGGCCAATAATTCTCACACCGGAAATTGAGCCCATCTGGTTAGGAGAGGGCCTGGGACTGTAAATCTGAGAAAATTGCAGACTAAAAATAACATAAATTTCAGCAACAAGACTAAGAAAAATATGAAGGAGAAAAAGCATGAAAAAGCTGGGATAGAACCCTAAAAATAACCAGATAGCATGAGACATAACCGGGAACTTTGAGAAGGAAAAGATAGACTTGGTAGGGAACTGATTGTGGTTGATTGGCTTGAGCGGTGGAGGTGATTGTCTCCTTGGAGATGAGCCGTTGATTGAAGATCTTGATGGGTGGAGGTGATTGGCTCCTTGAGGATGAGCAGTTGGTTGAGTAGCTTGGTGAATGGGTTGATTGAGTAGCTTGATGAATGGAGGTGATTGGCTCCTTTAGGGTCAGCCAATGATTGATGATTTATTTTGAGAGAAATAGTTGGAATTGGTCCTTGGTTGGAGCACTGGGCAAGTTTGAGCGCGCGAGTTGGCAAGAGTGAGCATGCAAGTGCTCAATTTTGAGAGGCAGAGCCGCGTGACCAGACAACTAAATTTGAAAGAGGCAAAGAGACAGCAGAGCATAAAACAGACAAAACAAAGGAAACCAAATGAGAAAAAGAAATAGAATACAGAGAAGCAAGGAAATAAACAATAGTCTGAAGGAAATTGGGGTAGAACAGAGACAAGTTGAGAAGAACGATTTGAGCAGAAATTCTTGACTTCCAACAAAAACTTGAGGATCATTGGGAATATTGTCTTCAAAAATTTCATCCCATTCATCTTTGATGTTGTTCAAAGGTTTTTGAAGGATTAAACAACCTATAATCTAGTTTATGAGGATCTTCATTTCTTGTAAATTTTAAAGCTGGTTTGGCACTTCCCTTAAGCTGGCCCATCTTCCTTTCAGCACAACTATTGCATGTTCAATCTGAATGCCTGATTGAGAAAGATGATAGTTTAAATCTTTTTTTGAAGATCATTGCAAAGAAAATTCCAATAAGCTGGAACAACATATTTTCCACTATCATAAGCTTAATTAGGCAGAAGGTATTTATCTTTGTCAAATTATTTCTTGGGTTGTTGGGAAATATGCATCCCATTGAAAACATATTCATTGTGACAAGAAACTGGAAATCCAGTGCTGAGGGATATGAACTTATTTTTTTTATCACAGAAAGGTTGTGGTGCCACAGAGTATTTAAACAAAGAGATAAAAAATATTTGGTCAGTTTTTCATCAAATTTGTTGGAAAAGTAATTAATCAATTGCATTTTCTTTCCAATCAAGATAGTGGTTACCATCCATTTTGGGTTTTTTACTCAAGGAGATAGTGGTTCCATCAACAAAACCAATATTGCAACTTGGAAATCCTTCAGTCTCCATTAATTGAGATATCTCCTCCAATTCTTCTTTGGTTGGCCAAAAAAGGAATGAGAAATAGAAATATATGATAGAGATGATGACTCTTTGGTGTATGATTCAATGGCTCAAAAAACAACTGAGAATAGATTTTATAATCAATGAATTGCTTCTCCATTTCAATTTGATCCCAATGTAAAAAAAGAACAACAGCCAGTTTGATATCTGGATTGCTTTGAGGATTCCAAGAATTTTTCCTTAAGAGGTGGTATTCTTCAATAATCTCCAAAAATTCCATGAAAGAAGTCAAAAAAGTGCAGAAAAGTTGGTGTAAGCTCAATTCAGGGAGGAGATGAAGATTTTCCTTTCATACATAGGTTTGTGGAGAGTCTGTATCATTAGAACCACAAATTGATTTTCCAATAGAGAATTCAAAGCTTTTGGATTTTGTTTGTGGTATCTCAATCCAAATCCCATGCTTTCTTATTTTCAGAAGCTCCCTTGCGTTGGACTCCATAGACTTTCCTGCATCCCTGGAGGCCATTGCTTCTCTATGGGATTTTTCATTGGCAGCAGAAGCCATGAAATAGATGGCTGGCTTCATAAAAAAACTAAAATTTTTTATTTTTTCAACATTAATATCAGATTCAATCAGGGTTGGGTGCCAAGGACCCTTCACAACAATGCGCCTGTGAGCCGAATGGGGAGCCCCTTCTGAAAGCATTGGATATGGAGAGGAGTCCAGGGGTTGAACTTGTTCAATGGGGCTCATGACCAGAGTCACAAGCATTCCATTGGATTTTTTGTGGGCAAGAGCTGGACACATTGGGTCTGGATGAAACAGCAAGAATCCTGCAACTTGTGTTGCATTCAATGTCAAATTTGTCATCAATCCAAACTGATTCAGTGCATCTACTGAAGATTATATGGGCACCATTTTTGACAAGTTTTCAAGAGGGTGGGAGGTTCCTGCTGAGTTTTGGGACAAACAGACAGTTGGTCGGATGAAGAATGCTCCCATTCTCAAATTTGATGATAGCAGACCCCTCAACAGTGGTGTATAAAGAATATACTTCTTTTCCAGTTGGTAGGGTGGTATTGGCATCCCAGGTTTGCATAAACCATTTGAGGTCATTAAGGATATGATAACTGGCTCCAGAATCAAGAAGCATTGATTGATCATTTTTTCCAGCAAGTGTAGGGGTCCAGAACCAAAGCTTAGTGGTTTCAAGGTTTCAGGAGCATCATTTGGCTGGGTAAAGTTTGCCTCCCTTTGAATTGGGCTGATTGGTCAAAGTAAAGGATGGAGCATACAGCATTGCGCTTCAGGGTTGCTTTTTTGAGTATTATTCTTTCCTCCCTTGCATCTTAGTCTTTTTTTCCCTGTCCTGAAGATTCCTTTTGGAAATGTAAAAGACAGTTGCACTTGGAAAAGGTGTAATATGAGCTTCAAATGTGGTTTAGATATGTTACTTAGTCTATTGATCAGTTTTTCTGGATTATACAGCATAATTTTATCACAAAAGAGTGTATTTCTTTTAAATCTTGTGAGGGTGGTTGAATTGAAGCTTGAAGAGAGGGTTAATGCTACATTAACAGCCTTCTTTTTGGTTCTTTGCTTGGTGATTAGGGGTGCCATTGTTGGAGGAGTGTCTTCCTTTCAACCGCTAATCTGATGGAATTTAGGACAGGATGATGCTTGCCTTGGTTTGTTTCTTTTAAAAGGAATATTTGGTGCTATTGATTGCAAAAGGGGAAATATTTTTTTGATGATTGATGCGTAAAAAAAGAGGGTATCTGATTTATGATTTACAACAAAGTCCCCAATGAAAAAGCTATGGTTGAAAAAGAATGGATGAAGATGAAGAAATACAAGTTGCTGCAAGGGCTTAGGCTTAAATATTGCATATCTTTATGTAAAAATTTCATGGCTCATTCATGTGGTCAGGACTTTTTAGGTCACTGATTCCTTCACTTTCTTGCTCATTTGGTTGATATGTCTCTGCTGTGTTTCTCATTTTTCACTATTTCTGTTTTCTCCTCACATGCGTGCCTTACACACTTTAAACCCAGTTTACTTAATCTAAATCAGCAGCATCTCAGAACTTATCCGCCTGCATTAGCTTGGCACCAAGGATTCTCTCCCCCTGTACAAGTTCAAACTTCTACCACAAGCATCCTGGTGTCCATGACTGGTGAGTTCTCTTCTTTCCACCATGTTTCCAGTCTCATGTTTCTAGATGACCCCATCCCATTTTTTCTCCAGAGCTGACACTACTGAATCACCCCTTCCAAGCTTAAATTAGCTTCATCTCCCACTTTTATCCGCTGCTTTCTCATTGTCCTCTAAATAGGCTTAGAGCCTTTTCTTTGAAGGTGTGAACCATGCTTGTTTTCTTTATTCTTTATCTTTTTGTCTGGTCAAAATCAAATTTTCTTTGAAGCCTTCAAACAACAGATTTACAGTCCCAAGCTTCATCAACACTGCAGAAAAGGCTTACCATGGCCAAACAGGAAGACAACCCCAAATGAAAAATTCTGCTTCTAAATGAATCAAACTATGCCAACTGTTTCATTTGGCTTAAAAGCTGTCTTAGGAGAAGAGGTCTTTTGGAAGTGACCAAGGAGTATGATCCTAGTCAACCTGTTGCATGAGCTGTGAATAATAAGATTTACAAATCTCCAAAATTATCATCCAACATCTTTGCAACACCGCATTCAATGCCATTGTTAATTCCTCCAACCAATTAAGCTAATCCTTGTGCCATGATGGAAGCAATTTGCAAATGCTATGTCTCTCAATCATCAAACAATTGAGGTTGTCTTTGGCTGAACTTCATACATTATCAATACAAGGGAGATCTCTTGCAATAAATAAATGAATGCAGGAAGCTAATGAACAAGCTATCAGTGGTGAAACTAGAAGTCCCACAGGACATACTAAGTAGCACCATCTTAGCCAAACTTCCAGGTACCTTTTATCATATTTTCAACACCATTCTCCTGAACAATAATCTCCTCAAGAGTCCTACCAGAGTTCTCAAAAAGCTCAGAGAAGTAATCCATCTGCAGTCATCTTGGAAGGAAGAGACCGCAGATCCTGCCTCAAACACTGGCCCTTTTGTTGCTCTTCTCAATACTTTCCCTCACAGGAAATCCAAAGCCAAGCATTCCTGCTCAAAAGGTAAAAATAATCCCCTAGCTGAACATTCAATATAATTCTGCTGGTCCTTGAATCCTGAACTAAGACCAGATCACCTCAAAACCAGAATCCAATCTCACCATCTTTCAGCCAATCAAAGCTCTGACAGGCCCAATAACATGGACTCATAACAGTCTCAAACTTACCTAAATGCTCAGCTCTTCCTTAACTCTATGTCTCCACTCACAAAACACCTCCCCGTATTGGACTTGGGGGCCACTGACAACATAGCCAACAAGGCCAAATACCTCTTGGAATCAAAACCCTCCAATTTACAAATTGGAACTGGTAGCAAGGGCTCTTTGCTGATGGCTAAAGCCATAGGCAAAAGCAAGCTTGTCAACCACCTGGTCCAAACCATAAAGATTGAGAATGTGCTGCTTGTACCAAATATGTATCAATGCCTCATCCCTTTCCCAATGCTCACAAATCAGAAGGCTACCATAAAACAAACTTGCTACTCCGTGTATGAAATAAGTCTGGACATGTTCACCTTGGTAGGAACTGCAATTAATCGCCTGGTCAAGTTTTGAGGAAAAGGGTGTGATCCATCTGAAGGAATCTCCAAACAACCTGTGGCACTCGCGTCTTGGACATCCCAATGACTGTTAGAATTCAACCTACTCAGCAATGATCTCTACAACAAGTAGGAAATTGGTAAGTATGAGTTTGTGTACCTGTGATGCGCATAACCATACATCATGAGTGCCTAAGTACATTGATGTCACTACTTAAGAATATGACGCAACCAGAACCCAACCAAAATTTGATTCCTGCCCCACCAATAAATAAATAAGAGAGTCTCCTCCAAGGTATTAGATCCCCCATCACTTCCATTTGACTATGTGGGGGATCTAATACCATAAGTGCATTTTTATTCATCTTCATCAAAAATTTTACATTTTTGTTATAAGTGTCTCATCACTTTTCCCACTTCATTTGTAACATTCAAGACCCTTTTATACAAGAGTGATCAATATGCCTTAGCCAGCAGCTAAGACATATCAATATAAATTGTTGTCATTAGTTGTTAGTCTTAAAACCTACTATTGTGAACCATCCCATGGCACAACTAACATCACTTCCATTTGACTATGTGGGGGATTTAATACTTCAGGAGTCTTTTATATGGGAGTGATCAATACACCTTAGCCAGCAGCTAAGATGTATCACTATAAATTTTTGTCATTATAAATCCATTCATTTACAATGACACCACCTGATAAATTCTATTCCCAAACAGCCAATCCTCTCTACCATCTGATATCTTCCACAGCTGCAAAATGAAGGCAAAACCTTCAATGGACGCTTTGCTCCAAGCACCAGAATTCTCAAAGTCATTCCCTTAGACCTGGTTGGACCCTTTCCGCTACAATTGAACGGAGGGCGTAGGTATTTTGTAATCATTGTGGATTAGTATTTTGGCTTCAAGTCCATTCCACTTCTTTGCTCCAGAGATGAAACCGTGTTCAACATTCAGAACTTCATCAATTGCTCAGAAAGACTACTTAACTCTAAAGTCATCAGGGTTATTTCTGATAATGGCAGAAACTTTGTGAATGATAAACTTGGTGCTTACTTCAATCTAAATTGAATTCAGAACAATCTTGCTCCACCTTATAGACCCCAGCAAAATGGACTGGCGAAAATAACCAATTGTTTTATTTTTGACAAGGCTGGTTGTCTTTGAGTCCAAACTAATCTTCCACCATCCTTCTTGGAAGAATCTGTGAAAACTGCAACCAACCTGCTCGAACTACTTCCAGTAGTCTCCAATAATTGGACCATCCCATGTGAAGTGTGGTTTGGAAAACAATTCAATTACCCTACCCTTAAGCCTTTTGGATGCACTTCCTAGGCACTCCTACCCAAGGCAAAAAGAAAGTTAAAACTGGATGTCACTATAATCAAGGGATCCCTACTTGGCATGTCAAACATTTCACCTCTTACAAACTATATAATTATCAAACCAAGCAAGTTTTCAACAGCGCCAATGTCACATGCCTTGAAACCTCTTTTGATCACAATCCTTGCAGGACAACCAAAGATCTCTTGTCTCCTAGTGAAAACATGCTTCCAAGAACAAAACCTGCTAAAAATCCTTTCCCAACTACTCCACCTACTACTCAGTCTAATGGCACCATTGAGGAACGGGTCTTGGTCAAAGGAAAACCGCAGGATTTAAACTACAGCACTTTCTATTCTAGGAACATACTTCCCTATTCACAAAGGAACCATTAAGCCATAAAACCCCAATTAAACCTCAAGAACACTCAATGTGGTGACCCTAAGACCCTAGAGGAAGCCTTTCAAAGCCCCCATCAACTTGAATGGATTGCTGCAATGGACAAAGAAATATTGAACTTACTCTACTATGACATATTGGAAGAATGCTCACCTGAAAACTCAGTCAAGGCTCTCAAATGTATCTGGTTCTTTCAAACCAAGCAAGAAAAAGATAACCAAGGCATCAAATTTAAGGCTCAACTCTGCATGCAGGGATTTCATCAAAAATTTGGAGTGAAATATACAAATGTTTTTGCACCCACAGGCAAAAAATTGTTTCTGCGGCTGCTCAGGTCCCATGCCATCCAAAAAGTGTATAATTTCCATCAACTTGATGTCAATTCAGCATTCTTGAATGCAAAATTGAACAAAACCATCCATGTAAGCACCCCATCAAATGTACCTGTCTCTCCTGATATGTCTCTACACCTCTAAAAGGTGCTGTATGGATTGAAGAAAGCACAAAAAATGTGGTATAACACCCTGAGAGCATGGTTAGCCAGAAAATGTTTCAAGCAAATCCAGGCCAATAAATGTTTATCTTTGAAAAACAAGACCTATCTGTACATACCCGTGGACAACATAGCAATATTCATCCCGCATCCTGAACATTTCATGGAAGCAATGAAGAAATGCTTCAAGAAAAAAATATCTTGGTTCAGCCTTGCTACTGCTTGGTGTGAATGTAGCCCACCATAAAGAAAAGTTTCATATCAGTCAGGAAACCTACATTTCAGGACTGGTAGGTATCTATAATTTTCCTCAGCACAAGCGCTGTTCCAGTCCTTTTAAGCTTTTTGGAAAACTGTTGCTGTCCAGAAAAGCGGAAAGTGATAACTTCTTGGCTTCAGGCCTTGACTACAGGAAGCTGGTTGGCAAAATGAACTACATCAGCTGCAAAAAAAGGCCTAAAATAACTTTTGTATTCAATTACTTGTCCCAATGCCTTAACTCACCATGGGTGCAACATTATGACATGGCAATCCAACTCTCAGCTACCTCCAGCACACAAGCAAGGTGAGTCTAACTTTTTCAAAAGATGCGGAAAATGCAGGAGGAACTTGCCTGTGCTCTTAAGATGAAGTGGACTGGGTCACAGTCCCCATGAAAAGATGGTCATTCAGAAGATTTTTAGTTCTTTGGAAGAATAATGTTGTTAGCTAGAATTATTGCAAGCAGCCTACTGTGACCCTCTCAACCACGGAAGCTGAATACAAGGCCTTTGGGGAAGCAGTGAAGGAAGTCCTATGGGTCAAAGTCTTTGCCAAAGAAATCTTTGAGAAATCAATAAAGAAGCCAATCACCATGCATGAAGACAACAACAGATGTGTAAAACTAACCACTAACAATTCCAATCATTCTTTGTTCAGAACAAAGTATACAGATTTAAGGTTCCACTTCCTGAAAGAAAAAGTTGAGAAGGGGACCATCAGGCTCAAACAAGTTAAGTTGAAGAATGATCTGGCTGATTTCCTCACAAAACTGGTCTCAAGGATGACGCTACAGTGGCAACTTAAGTATATTAAGGTGCAAGCCTCCAGCCTGGAAAGTTGAAGCTAGTTTGGGTGTTGGGGTTAATGATGCATTCACTTTCTTGCATGTTTTGTTGATATTTCTCTGCTGTTTGTTTCTCATTTTTCACTATTTCTTTTTTCTCCTCACATGCACGGCTTACACACCTTACACCTGGTGTGCTTACTCTAACTCAGTGGCTTCTCAGAAATTATCTACCTGCATCAGCTTGGTAGAAATGATGCTCTCTCCTTGTACCAGTTCCAACTTGTACCACAAGTACCTGGTTTTCCCAACTTGTGAGTTCTCTTCTTTCCACCGTTTTTCCAGTATCATGTTTCTAGATGACCCCATCCCATTTTTTCTCCAGAGCGGACACTACTTAATCACACCTGCTGATCTTAAATTAGCTTCATCTCGCACAATTCTCTGCTGCTTTCTCACTGTCCTCTAAATAGGCTTAGAGCCTTTTCTTTGAAGTTGTGAACCACACTTTTTTTCCTTATTCTTTATCTCTTTTTTTGATCAAAATAAAATTTTCTTTGAGGCCTTCAAACAACAAGGACCACCTTGGTTCTGGTTGCAGGTGGCTTTCCAAGGGTCTGGCCTAACTGGATCATGTCAAGCTAAAAATATTAAGGGTTCTTTGCGGCCTGGAGGATGGTTTCTATGGTGTTTATCGGACACATTTCTTTGTTCTATGGTTAGTTCTGAGAATTTTCCAAGGTGTGCTGCATCCTATGAGGCAGATTGCTCACCCTTGTTTTATGGTTGGCTCTAAGAATTTTTTGAGTTGCACTACCTCTTGGAGCTGCCATTAACCATCCAAAACCCCCCTGTTCTCCTGGGGGTAAGGGAAGGATTGGGATGGTTAAAAAAATTGATTCAGTCTAGGGCCTTCACAATGACATGCCTCTTTGGTCTATGGCTGGGTCTGAGGATTTTCTGAGGTGCACTGCCTCTTATGGGGCAAATTGCTCACCTTTTGTCTATTACTGGCTCTGAAAATTTTCTGAGGTCTGCTTCCTCTGGGAGTTTCCATCAACCACCCAAAAACAACTCCCCCATTCCAGCTCCATGGGCCTACCACAAAAGGTTAGCTTCCAACAACCAGGTGATTGAGTGGAAGGTTTTCCTGAGTCCCTCAGGCTCTTTATCACACATTCTGTTACAAGAAAGCTTTATGTCCACAACCTTGATTTCTGGATTGACTTCCCCACATGTGACTCAGAGGAGGAGGTCACCTTGCTCCCTCCTCATAGTTATCCTTCCAAACAAGGGACAGCCTTGAAACTCTGGAAGGCAATCTATGGGCTAAAACAATACTCAAAGGAACACAAAAAGCTCTAGGCTGGAGATATCTTGTGAATTCAACATTCAATACAGGGGTGATGCCTCCTTCCTCCTTGGGATTGCTATAGAGAAGAATGGGGACCTCATCAGGGTGAACCAAACTTGGTACATAGAGTACAATCTGGAGGAGTAAGGCTTTTGGGCTTTGCATGCTGTGGGTTTTCCAATGATCACCAGAAGTCAACTGCAGCCAGAATCCAATGAGGAGCATTCCAAGTACCTGCAAGGCGCACAGAACTATTGGGCCCTCATTGGTTCCTTGAACCACTTGTGGGTCCTCAAAAGGCCAGATATATCTTTTCCTGTAAGTCACCTATTCCAATCCCTTGAGAAACAGCCCAAGGAACACTGAATCTTGGCCAAATTTGTGTTTCAGTACCTACTAGGGACAAAATAAATATGCCTCACCTTTTGAACAGGGCATCATGGCCTCTCCGCTTTGTGGATGCCAACTATTCCAACTGCACATCCACAAGGAGGTTGGCAACTGGCTTTTCTATTATGATGGTTGGCAATCTGATCTTTTGGAAAGCCACCAAAAATAAGACTGTCTGCCTCTCTAAATCCAAAGCAGAATATATAGCGCTTTCTGATGCATGCAAGG
This sequence comes from Puccinia polysora, assembly GCA_025617555.3. Lineage (NCBI taxonomy): Eukaryota > Fungi > Basidiomycota > Pucciniomycetes > Pucciniales > Pucciniaceae > Puccinia > Puccinia polysora. Next base: position 28,643,671 of record CM062616.1, read on the forward strand.
AGGTGATGTGGACTAGAAGTTTTTTTAATTAAGTAATCACTAACAAGGATTTCCCTACTGCTAACATACACATTGACAATAAAGGGGCCATCAACTTAGCAAACAGAAACATCAGCCAAAATGGCTTCAGAACCAAGCATGTTGATGTCAGACTGCACCATGTGCAAAAGCTCCCTTCAAGAAAAATTATTCTACTTCATCACATCATAACAGTGTCCAACACTGCTGATTTACTCACCAAGGCATACCCCAGGCCTGCCACTATGAAGGCCCTAGATCAACTCAATTCTATCAACCATTCCCATCCTGGCGTTGCCACCCAGAACATGGGGGTTTGTTGCATGGTTGATGGAAGCTCCAAGAGGCAGTGCACCTCAGAAAATTCTCAGAGCAAACCATAGAACAAAGGTGAGAAATCTGCCCTGTAAGAGGCAGATCACCTCAGACAATCCTCAGACCCAACCATGGACCAAAGACATGTGTCATTGTAAAGGCCCTAGACTGACTCAAAGTTGTCAACCATTCCAATCCAGGCCTTGCCACCAGGAACATGGGGGGTTCTTTGATGGTTAATGGCATCTCCATAGGCAGCGCATCTCAGACAATGCTCAGAGCCAACCATAAACCAAAGGAGAGCAATCTGCTCCAAAGGAGGCAGCACACCTCAGAAAATTATCAGATAAAACCATAGAACAAAGACAAGTGTCAGATACACACCATAGAAAACATCCTCCAAGCCGTAAAGAACCAGTAATATTTGTGGCTTGGCAAGATGAAGTTAGACCAGACCCTTGGCATGCCACCTGCAACCAGAACCAAGGTGTTCCAGAACACCCTGATAAGCCATCACAATTTTTACATAAAATCCGCATTATCTAAGCTAGCGCCCTTGGAGCCAATTTTATTTCTTGATCTTGATCCATCCTTTTTAAATTATAAAATTTCCATTGGAAACTCTTGGATATGTTGAGAAAGGCCAGGATGTTATGTGTGTTGATGAGATTATGATGGGATGTGTTTGAAGCAATGGAGATGTGAAGCAATGGAGATGAGATGTGTGTGAATTGATGGAGATGGGATTGGTATGCATTTGCTGATGTGAAGGTGTGGATGGGTCTTTTGCATGAAATGGATGTTGGATGGCTGATACTGCATACATGGTGTATTTTAGGTTTTAAATCCACCATTTCCATGAAAGAAACCATCTTGAAATACACCAGTTAGGGAGTATGTGTATTGCAGAAACCCGCCATTAAAATTTGTGGGTTTGGTCAAATAAAAAATTCTGTATTTCTAATGGCAGGTTTTCTATCTCTGATACATCCTAATAAATAAAACAAAAATAATAAAGGTGTGAATTTAAGCTTTTTTTTCAAATAAAATAAAATCCATACCTTTTGGTGTGGGAAAGATGTTTCCCCCTTCTTAAAATCCAGAAGGGGGGGTGGGGTGGGGTTTTAAATTTCCAGAAGGTTTCAAATCCTTTAGAAGCTTGAATGGTCATGAATGCCATCAAAACCACTCTGCCAAGATGTTTTGAAGGAATTCATGGGCACTTTGGCTGTGGCCATCACTACCAAACCACCTAAAATCTCTTTCATTTATTTATGTTATATTTATTTATTTTTAATCTAAAGAAGAAGATAGAAGATAAATGGAAAGATAGAACGTTAAATTGTCTCATTCAGCGCTTATGGGAACAAGACAACCATTTTAATTGCTTTTTACTCAACAAATATGGTTTTTTAGACCTAGACAGTCTACATCTTGGTTTGGCTTCTACTATGGATCTTATACTTTAAATCAAGATATCAATGGTCTCTCTCCCTATTTTTTTCCTTTTTAACTCTTTCTTGGTTGGCTTTTGTTCCCACCGTTGGACTCCAAATGGGGCGGTCTGCAGTGAGTTCTGTAGAGGGGAAAGTTGCTTTCTTTAGGCTTCCCTCCTGAGTGTTACAAAAATATTTAAATGTAACTGGAATCAATGTTCAGAACCTTGTAAATATGGAATCAACCAAAGGGATGAATTTGATAGTAATTGGTAGGGGCAGGAAAACATTTTCTGAGGAAAGATGGTGCGGGAAAAGACTTAAACCAAACAATTTAAAGTTTGTTCAGAGCTTAATAGAACAAGGCAGTTTTAAGTAACAACACCCACCAGCTAATAACTCTGGTTGTCAGCAGAAGATTGGGAAATATAAACTCAATCCCAACCAATCTCCATGTCCTCAATGAACCTGCCCAACTCTCTGCAATCAAGCGCTTGAAGGGCACCAGATAACTGTGGGTGGCTGTACAAAAAAAACCAATTTGCAATTTGTTTTATGAAGCTCCAGAAGCAAAGCAATAGCTATTTTGGACAGGTATAAACCAAAAATTCTCAAGGGGCTCAAGAGTAGCTTTGCTCAATTCAACTTTGAAGAAATGAAGGAAGGTTTAACACTCCAGGTTTTAAGCTTAATGAAACCTCTTAGTAAAACATTACCAATTCCAGAAAAAATGATCAAAAAATGTTCAAGACCAGTACAGTTTTAAAAATGGATCAAGGAGTCGTTTAACACACCCAAGAATTCAACCAAATGAATTCTTCTTCAACCAGAAAGGCTATTGGTTGGTGGTAACAGATAAGGCCACAGAGGGGCAGATCAAGGATTTGAGTTTGGAGGCTCAAGGATCAGAGGGAAATCATGGATATACCCTGTATAAAGATGAAAATAAAATGCACAGATAAAGGTGGGGCCGAGGGACACACTCCCCCTGGATTTCTTGATTCATACCAATGATGATGGGACAAAGGCAAGGGAGATCCCCTCCTATTACAGGCAGGAGACCCTGTAGACTATTTACATGAGGATGACACAGATGAGAGCATAAATATATATATATATTTGAGGGGATCAGGAAATTCTGGTCCTCCTTGCCAAATTTCTGCAACTGGGGTGAGAAGATCTCACCCCCTTCCCCTCCTTGTGTCTGTCCAAGGATGCTTGCACGTGAAAATCAACAACTCCCACCCCCATCCCAAAGGCGGAAGGAGGTGGAAGAGGATGATTGGATGCAAGCCAAGCGGATCAACAGATGCAATGAGAAAATCATGCAACTTCTGATCCTTGGTGGTTGGAGGATGGCAGTTTTGGGTTGCATTGGGTCTGATGAAGAGTAAGCAGAAGCAAATATATTGATGAAAAAAGACTTCTCAGTGCAAATTAGATCAATGAAGAGAAAGAGATGGGGGGTGATTATAATTATGGGTGTTTTTGTGTATTCACTTGATGGCAAGGATGATCAGCGCAAGGCAACCGTCAGCAAGCCTTCAACATGTCTGGTGATGAGAGAGTGGGATGATGGTGCAAACAAGGTAGCAGCAATTTTTGGTGGCGGTCTTTGTCATCATTGCCAAGGAAAATGATAATGAGCAGAGGTGTTGGTTATCTACTTCCTCTGAAAGCTGCCGCAGTCATCCTCCCATTCTTAAAACACAAGCTGGGCGTTGGGGAGGTTCCCACCGTAGATGGGGTGGAGTAGACAAAGATGAACAATCATGAGGATGATATGGAAATTGTTTGCTTGCGTCTGGCCAAAACATATTGGGTTCCAAGCACATAGAGGAGGAGTTGAACCCAGGAGCTGGGGACTTGAAACCCCAGATAGCCCTTCCTAAACCACTAGGACAGGGAGAAGTTTAGGAAAGGGGAAAGGCAAGGATGGCCATACAGGAACAAGAATTTCCATTTTTTTCTCTTTTTTTTTTGAGATAGATGAAATTTAAAAAAATATTAAATTTTTCCCTTTTCTTATGAGGTTTCCCAAATTGGTCACCAAATCTCTCCCAAACTTACAGAATTTCCCTAGTCTGCATCTGGATCTGAAAATATTAAGGAAAAGGAAGAAACAAAGAAATTGAAAAAAGAATGTCCATTTCTTGATCTTGCGAGTGATTGAAGAGTTGAAAAAAAAATCTTGATCCATCCAAAATATCCCTAGAAGTGGCAGAGATAAAACACAGAGGGTTTCCCAGGTGCTCAGGTATGTGGCATAAAGTAGAGTTTCACAACAAAACGCAGCAGATGAACCTGTTGGTGAACAATTTGAAGGACTTAATTTTGGGATAAGTTGCCTCCATGAAAATGAAACTTCTTAACTTGATCAGCAGAGAATCTTCTGGCCAACTGAGTACCATCCAGTTCTTCCAAAACATAAGATCAACCTTGGACTTGAAAAACTACCCAAAAAGGACCATTCCAGAAATTTGAAAGAATCTTTCCCCACTTGGTCTCCAAGGATTGATTATAGGCTAAAACTAGATCACCAGGCTTCAAAGGATTCCTGATTTTATTTGAGTGCTTATCTTCCCAATACTGAACCAAGTTTTCTCTTGATTCTATCATCTTCTAATAATATTCATCACAAATGCCTTCACTTTGCTCCAGTTGCTTGGATCTGGCAAGTAATAGATCAGTGGTTGGAGACAGCTTTGCCCACAAGATACCCAAGAAATATTCCATTTGCAGATCCAAAGGAAGAACTGCCCTTTGCCCAAAGATTATCTTGTAAGTTGATTAGCCAGTGGTCCATTTGGTTGAGAATTGATCAGAGAAGAGAACAAGAGGAAGAAATTGGCAACATTCTTTCCAATTTCACCAGAAAGCTTGATAAGAGAAGCGTTCAAAGGAGAATGGTCTTGTTCCACCATGCCTTGGCCTTCAGCATAATAAGTATTAGTAACTCTATTTTTTCCAGGAAAATATCAGATCATTTCAGCAAGTTTCCCCCCAAATTCAGAGCCACCATCAGTAGAGTAAGATGAAACCAAGCCATAACGCATTGTCCAATTCTCATGAAGGAAAGCTTCCACTCATTCAGAACTAACATTCTTCATAAATTTGGCTTCAACCCATCCAGAAAAATCATCTGTAGCCACAATGAGGTACTTAGCACCACCTGCCTTGATATGAACCACATCCATAGCAATCCTTCCAAAGACAGTGGACTCCCCTAGTAGGATTACAAATTTCATCTGGGGGCCTAATATCACGCTTTTGAAAAACTTCACAACTCTTGCACCATTTAGAAACAGATTTCTTGAGAGATGGCCACCAGAATCCTTTGTATAATTGTTGATAAGTTTTAGTTTCCCCACAATGCCAAGACCCTCATGGAGACTTTCAAGGATCAAATCTTGTTTAGAATGGATAGTAAAAACAATGAGAGCACACGGATTTCCTCTTTTCATAATCCTAGAGCCTTGTACAAAGAAATTAGAGGACTTTCTTTTGAGAGATCAAACTTTTTTTAGCAGAAAGATCAGGAGTTTTTTGAATATTTTGAAGATACGGCTCTAATTTAAGCCAGAACCCTTGCTGAAAGCCAGAATGACATTGAGAAGAGAAGGAGAAAAAAGGATAAATTTAAGGTTCTTATTCATCAAAATCTATTCCAAAATCAGATTCCTCATCTTTAAGAGGATTTCAAGATAAACCATTGGGCATGGTGAAGCATTTTCCAGTCCTGTGAACAATATCAAAAGAAAAAAGCTAAATACATGCCACCCAAAAGTTCATAGGAGAATTTGGGAGGCTTGGATCAGTGATCATTTCAATGATGGATTGAGCATCAACTTTCAATTCAAAATTTTGACCCTAGAGGATGGTTTGGAGCTTCTTCAACATTTGTGCCACGCCATAGAGTTCCATTTTTGGTTGAGAGTATCTGGATTCTACATCTGAAAATAAAAAATATTCATAGAGATCAGGACAGTCCCAACCATTTTCATCTTACTGATTAAGAACAGCCCCAACAGATTGATAACTAGAATCAACAGCCAACTTGATCTCGCCAGCTCCAGGTCCACAAGAGATCTTTTTCAGGACTATGTCTTGACCAATAATCATCTTGAGCAACTGAAACAAATTTGTGCAAGCTTGGGTCCAAATCCATTCAGCTTCTTTCCTGTTTAGAAAATGAAAGGGAGCACAGATTTTGGATGAAGATGGGATAAAGATTAAAACATAATTTAAAACACCTACAAAACCTCTAACTTCAGTAGGATTGATTGGAGTGGGCCAAGAGATTATCTTGTTGAATCTGGATGGTGCCATCCTTCTTCTTTCCTTGCAGACCACATGACCAACAATTTCCAGAGCAGGGACTCAAGCAGCCAATATGTATCCAGAGACATTAAAGCCAGAATCCTCAATTTGAAACAGAATCCTTTCCAAAGTAGTAGAATATTCCCAGATAAATCAACAAATTCCTGAATGCCAAGGTAAGATCTCATCATCATAATCAGAAACTGGACCTTTAATTTGGCCATTTTCACTAAAGATACCAGCATGATTAGCGATTTCATCCTGGAGGATCTACATCATCTGAGCCTGATAGACTGTAACCAAATTGGTAGCACCTTGAGGCAATTGAGTAAGTGGGAATTGACCAAGAGGAGTATCAAAGTTAGTGAGAGGACAAGAGAAAGAATTTAGAGATTGTTTGTCATAGCCACCCATAATGTCCCCTAGACCATATCAAGATCTCCCAGAGATAGATTCAACAAATCTTTCAGTGGCAGGATGAATACCAGAGTCTTTAATAGTAACTTTGTTGAGAGGTTGAAGATCATTAAATATTCTAAGTTCAACATTACTTTTGAGGACGCAGAAGACAGAACTTGAATAACTTGAAGTTGACTGTTCATATAGACAAGTACAAACTTTTTTGCAGACCAACTTGATAAGTTAATTGAATTTGGCTGCAGGAATTGGAATCTTTTTCTTTTGGAAAGGATCATGTTCTACTACAAAAAAAATATGAGGGAGACCATAGGATTCTTTCAAGAGACCTCTCTCTTCTTCACAGAAGGCAATTGATTTTTCCCTTAGAGATAAGACATGTTTTATAAAATTCAACTCATCAGGAAGAATCCATCCATTGGGACAAAATCTGAACACCTTCAGATGTTTGTCAGTGACACAACCATTAGGCACAAAGGGATGAGTAAGTGATTGAGATAAACCAGAGTAAGTATCACAAGATAAGGGAGGGCACATGAGAGGAGGATTGAGTTTGAGAAGCATTGGCTGGTTGACTGGTTGAACCTTTTTTGCAACTAGTTTATACTTGGTAGCAAAAGAAAGAAGTTCTTGTTTCCTCCAAGCATTGACCAGTGAGACCTTACTACAAAAACTGAGAAAAAGTCCCAAATTTTCCACATACAATCTTCAGAAACTTCCTTGAAGTGTACCTTTTCCACAAAGGGAGAAACAGAATATAACACTTTTCTCACATCTGTGGCACTAGGTAGGGTTTTGAAAACAATGGTAGAGGATTTTTCCAGCGTTAAAAAATTGGGAGGAGTTACTTTTACCCCAAATTGCCTCCACTGAAGCCCATGTTCCTCCATACCAAAGCCACCAAGAATAGAATTGAGATCAGGATCTAGTTTATTATCATTTCTGAGATTTGAACCAGAACTAAGACAAGATTTATCAAACTTAATAGTACAAGGAAAAGAAGACACAATGGATCCAGAAGAAATATTTTTGGAATTTTCTATTTTGACATGTTTTGGATTTGTAATGCTTTCCAGATCAACAAACAAATGTTGAGAAAAATAAAAATAAGCCTCAGGGATGAGAGTTGAGCCGTGAGTATAATTCTGAGGCTGAGAAGTACTAAAGCTTTTGTTTACTGAATTGCGAATGAGTGAGAAAAGATCTCATATTGGAGGGACCAGGAAAAAACTGAAGAACAACTATTAGAAGAGTTGAGAAACAAAGAAGCAGAATAAACTGACAAGAAAGAAGAAAATGATTGGAAAGAAATCATACCAGAAAGTCAAGAACAACAGCTGAGAGAAGTGACACAGATGGTGGCATTTTGGCTTGAAGGTGTGGTTTGATTGAAGGATGAGTGGCAGTTGTGAGATGTGAGAACAGGAAGATGGTTTGAGGAGAAGAAGTAAGAAATTAAAAAGAAATTAAAAAGAAAGCAAAAAGAAAAGAAAGAAGATGAATCAAAAAAGAGGAGACAGTCTCATTCAAAACAAGAACCCTTGGGCCAAATTCAAAGTGGCCAGTGAGCAGGTGTTAGTTGAGTTTAGACCAAGGGGGCAATTGGGGAGGCGCGGACTGAGCGGTGTGGTGACCAATCCGGGACACCACGGAAAAAAAAAAAATATATATATATATATATATATATATATCTTTTTCGGTTGTACCCCTATGGGTACCATCATTTCCCCCCATCTCTCAACTTCTCCCTGTCCTAGCGGTCTGGGACAGGCCTCTTGCCTGTCTCTCCGCTTCAATCCCCCCCTTCTATGTTCAACTCCTACTTGTCGCTCTCGCGGCCCTGACTTTTGGAAACGCGAGCAATCGTCAAACCACTTTTGACAATCTCTCCAATCCTTCCCAATCCTCTCATCCAACCAACGCCGTCGCTTGTTGCGATGGTCGTCAACCCTCATCCAAGTCATCATCATCATCATCATCATGAAGAACCGAGAGGGTGATGACTACGACCATCATCATCTTAGGATGACTCATTATCCATCATCACCACTACCACCACCACCACCAATCATCCAACGGCCTTCATCCTCAATCTTATTGATCCTCAATCAAACCTCATCACAAAGATCAATTATCACTACTACCCATCCCAGTCTCAACTCAATCTCATCGAACCTGGACTTCAAAGCTCAACTCATTCCTCAGCCAACTCTCTCTGACGACTCAATCCCCGTAGGAATCTTGATCTGGTTCACTATCTCCACTCGTCCCATTCGATCCTTCCATCATGACATCCTACATCATCCCTTGGGTTCATCAGATCCTCCCAAACTCAACCCTGCTCATCCGAGTTCAGATCCTTGCCCATTCATCTGATCCGACCAACGACCGCGAGCGACCGCGAGCGGCCGCGGAACCTTCACCCTGCTGTCGCCGCCGATCGGGCAACGACAGTCGTTGTCGACACCTGCGACCGCTGTCGCGGGTGTCCATCTGGTTGCCGCGGTCATTCTCGACGTGGGCGACATTTCTTTTTTTTTTTTTTCTCCTCTCATGTTATTTTTTTTTATGTTTTCATTTTCCCGCACCTATTTGTAGTATCACTTGTACATAGTATACAGGGCCTCATGTCTATAAAAGGAGGGGCTCTCCCCTGCCTTTTGGCCCAGCATCCCAGCATCCAATCAGACCATCATCATATCATCTCATCTGTCTCCCTCATCATCAGAAATCAACTTATCCGTGGGCATCCTTCCCCACTTATCTGAGCCACTTATCCGGGTATATCCATGATTGCCCCTTGATCCTTTGAGCCTCCGTACTCAAACTCTGTCCCTTGTGAACTTGATCCTTATCACCAAACAATAGCCTTGCTGGTTGAAGAATAATTCCTGTCTGTCTGAATTCTTGAGTGTGTTATACCACTCTGATCCCTTTTTTCCGACCATACTGGTCTTGATCTCTCCTTGATCATCTTTCTGGAGCCAATCACGTTTGATTGAAGAGGTTTTATTAAGCTTAAAACCTGGAGTGTTATACCTCCCTTCTTCTTTTAAGGTTGAATTTCGCCACGCTATTCTTGAGTCCCTTGAGAAGTGTTGGGATATTCTTGCTCAAATTTGTTATTGATTTGCTTCTAGAGCTTCATAAACAAATTGCTTTTGTTTTTTCCAGCCTCCCACAGTTATCTGGTACCCTTCAAGCGCTTGATTGCGGAGAGTTGGGCAGGTTCATTGAGAACCTGGAGGTTGGTTGGGATTGAGTTGATCTTTCCTAATCAGCTGCTGACGACCAGAGTTATTAGCTTGTGGGCGTTGTTACTTACAACTGCCTTGTTCTATTGAACTCTGAACAAACCTTGACTTATTTGTTCAAGTCTTTACCTGCGCCATCTTGCCTCAGATAGTGTTGTTTCCATTGCTACCAACAACTCTTATCCTCTTCCCTTACTTTGATTTCTCATCCATAAGGTTCTGGACCTTGATTCCGGTTACATTTAAATATTATTGTAACTCCTAGGAGGGCAGCCTAAACAGCACCTTTCCCCTCCACAGAACTGCCACGGCTTAGCACCGTTTGGAGTCTTACAGCGGGGGATTCAACAATGGAGTATTGAAAGAGTATTTGACAACCCTTGTGGCTGGTAGGATTTTTGGGTAAGAGTAGTGAGGATTAATGACCTGAATGAGTTTGGATATTGATGGAAAAGGTAATGCTTTGGTCATTCCATTGGCTATCATGTTGCCGGAAGGGATGAGTTTTATAGAGAGATTTTTGGCCTTCAGTTCCTCTTGGATTGCCTTTGTTTTTATGTTGATGTGGCGGGTCTTGGAGTTGTATACAAATCTCTTTAATTTTGCTTCCAGACCTTTGTTGTTGATATGATGCAGGCTGGGTTGGATGGGCTTCTTCCACATTTTAGAGACTAGTCCTCTAATTCAAATATCCTTGAGGAAAGAGTTGAAAAGCAGATTGAGTTCTGCCTGGGTGGTGGAGTGAGTGACCTTTTTCTACCATTAGCTGCTCCAAGCAATTGGGGAACCAAACAGAAGAGTCAGATGACCAGATTTGGAGTGCCTTGTTTCAAGATTGTTGTCCCAGGTGGCGTTGCTGAAGCATTGGAGTTGAGTTTTGGCGTTTTTAACTTCCAGGGTGAGAGAAAGACCTTTAGTTGCTATTAGGTATTTCCAGAAATGTTTGACTTTGCGCCAATGATTGATCCCTGGTTGTTTGCAGAATTGAGAAAGACTGGAGAAAGCATAGCTAATTTCTTGACAAGTGAGACAGGCAATGTAATTCATTAAGGATACTGCTGACCTGTAGTTGATGTTCAGGGAAATTTGAAAAGAAAAATATAAGCCAGTATGTCTGTTGGAAGTTCAATACCAACTTCAAGCATCTTTTTGAGGGAGATTTTGATTTTGGTTATGAATGAGATAATTGCTTTGGGCTTGAAAGGTAGGTAAAGAAAGTTGTTGAAGACTTGAGCTTGGTTATCTGTTTGAGACCAAGCAATTCTTTCCTTGATTGTCTTCCAGAGACTTTCAGCGGAGTTGATATTATCTTGATTGACCACAATTTTGTGGGTTTTTTCATTGATTTTGGACAGTATGATAACACAATTTTTGAGATCTTCCGTTGGGCTGAGAGCTTTGGCTTTGTATTTGAGGATTTTTTTGATTCCCTTAAGTTTGAGGAGTATGGATATCTTGTCTTTCCAGATTGAGTAGTTCTTGTCTGTCAGATTTGGGACGGCTTTGAGTGCGGCTTTGAGAATTATTTGTTGAAAGCCATCAATGTTTCCAGGTCCCTCCATGGTCTTGCAAGATTAGGGAGTTGTGCCTTTTGGCTTTTAACCGTGTTGACTGAATTTCTCATGAGTGAGAAAAGATCTAGAAGAGCTGAGAAACAAAGAAGTGGAATAAACTGAAAATAAAGAAGAAAATGAATGGAAAGAAATCATACCAGACAGTTGAGAACAACAGCTGAGAGAAGTGACACAGATGGTGGCATTTTGGCTTGAAGGTGTGGTTTGATCAAAGGATGAGTGACAGTTGTGAGATGTGAGAACAGGAAGATGGTTTGAAGAGAAGAAGTAAGAAAGTAAATAGAAAGAGAAAATAAAAGAAAAGAAAAGAAGATGAGTCAAAAAAGAGAAGATGGTCTCATTCAAAAGGAGAACCCTTGCGCAAAATTCAAAGTTCCCAGTGACCAGGTGTTAGTTGGGTTTAGACTGCAGGGGCAATTGGGGAGGCGTGGACTGAGCAGGGGATTCAACAATGAAGTATTTGACAGAGGATTTGACAACTATCAGTAGGATCAACTATTCCAATAAAAAATGAGAGGAATAGTAATTATACTTCTGCTTCCCCTTGAAAACCAATTTAGAAGGATGACCAGGGAAATCTCTTTCCTAAAAACCAGAATCCAAAGAAAAGAGAGGGACTTCAATCTTTCTACTGTCAGCATTGGGGATGATAATTCTCACCCCAAATCAATCAGAAAAAATCAGGGTAGCTCCAAAATCCATCAAAAAAGGTTGACCATAGATCATAGGACCTTCAAAACGAGTGATCCAAAAGTGACAAGTTCCAAAACTTTTTTTGACCAATTCAAACTGGGAAATCTTTGGAAATACCAACCAATTTGCAAGATTGATTCCCTATCCCATAAACCGCAGAATCAAAGCTGACCCTAGGACTAAGCTTGAGTTTGCAGGCCATAGCATCTGAGATCAAGTTGAGCTGAGAACCAGAATAAACAAGGAGGGAAAACGTTTTAGCAAAATCACCAAGATAACAAGGAGAAATCCAAGAGGACAGGAGTAAAGGTTGGAATCTGAGGGGGTATCTTTTTGACCAGATTCCTCCATCAAAGTTCCAGAGGAAACCTGTAACTCTTCAGCACCAATCTGCACACATTGACATGAGACTCATTTCTTCATTACTTCAGCAACAGATGGAGAAACTGAAAGTAATTCATTTACAGATAGATCGGGAATTTTTGAATCTGAAATTTTCTTTAATAACCCTTCCACAGCATTGGGTTGTTCCTTTGAAATGCCCCTCTCAAAACAAACTTTGGGCTGGGTGGAGGGAGGAAGTTCAGGTGAAGCAGGGACTAGGACAGGATCAGAAGGTTGAGGTGATTTAGATGAAGGAGGATCTGAGTGGTCTTGAAACCTTTTCATTCTGGTTACTTTTCCATCTCCATGTCTTCTACATCAGAGGAAGGAGTCTCAGGTGAAGATCAACATTTAGCTGGTTTTTGAAGAATTGAAGTTGGCAAGGAAGGAGATTTATGAGGTTTGAACTCCTCATGCCGTTTCCTGCTGGATCAGATTCATAAGCTCCAGCAAGACTGGAGGAGGAGATGGCTGGAGGATACAAAGGTTGAAGGTTACCACAAGAAGATCAAAAATCCCAAGAAGCCAATGATGCCTTCTTAGGGTTTGATTGCTGGAAAGAGGCCGCCACATTTGGAACGGGTTGAGATGAATCAAAATGGATCAAAGCACCATTAGGAAGAAAGAAATTGTTCCCTTCTGTTCCATCAATGTTTCCTCTTTATCCTTCTGGATTTTGAGACATTGACCAGTTCCATGGCTTTCCCTATTAAAGTAATAGCAGAACAGAGTGGACTTAAGAACAGAGTTAAAGGGTTTAGAAGTATCAAGAGAAAAAATATTGTGGTCAATTTTTTTCTCCAAAGGTTGGAGTATTTTGGTGATCTGGTCTATAGTAGCAGTTTCCTTGTTTGAGTGGGGATTTGTTTTGGGCCTTCAATCAGCCTCCATCTTATTCATAACTTCATTTGATTCTTTAAAAGAAGGATAAAGTACTGGTTCGGTGGTTAAACAGGTAGCTTGAATCTATTATCCCTGGTGGTGATCATTGATACATACTTGACCAATTCATCCCTAATCCTTTCCTGCACTCCTAGAAAAAAATTGGAAAAATGGCACTTGTACCTTTTCCACTGTATCAATGTGATTTTTTTGTATAAGATAGTTTTGGATTTGGTCCTATGAATTCCTAAAAGACTGATAGTCAGAGGCTGAAGAGACACCACCATTTGGGATCCACTGAGAGACAAAAACATCTAAATCCTGCAAAGTAAATCAAGATACATCTATTTTTCCCCATTATGGCAGCATTGCTTCCAGTTGTGGGAGTTGAATCCATAAAAAAACTCAATTACTTCCATGATTGCATCAGAGGAGATAAAAAATTGTAACTGGTAGGCCATATTATATTCACTGGCCCCATCCACTTCAGCAGCCGTTTTGTAAGAGTCCAAAAACCATTCCACATTTGTCCCATTTAATCCTAAGTTCTTTTCCTGAGGTTTGATCTTGGCCATCTTAGTTCATAAAGAGGTGGAGGCAGCATATGTAGATTTCATTTTGAATAACAAATTTCCCAGAGGATCCAAAGAGCAGATTTCCAAAGTGGCTCACAAGTGTGGCAAGAGTAGGGTTTCATAAAAAAAACAACAAGAATATTGCCCAGATGGTTCAAAATTGGGAGGACTTCATTCTGGGATAAGTGGCCCCCATTGATCAGATCTAAGAAGAGAAAAACAGAAAACAAAAAAGAAAAGGATTGGATTTTAAAGTTGATTCCAAAAGTTTGGGACTGTAAATCACAAGGTTGCTGGTTTGATCCCAGCCCGGGGGACCAAATTTAGGACTCCAAACAATGCTGGCACAGGCAGTTCTGTGGAGGGGAAAGGTGCTTTTTTAGGCTGCCCTCCTGAGTGTTACAAAAATATTTAGATGTAATCAGAATCAAGGTCCAGAACCTTGTAAATGAGGAATCAATGGAAGGGATAAATTTGATAGTAATTGGTACTGATGGGACAACAATATCTGAGGCAAGATGTTGCGTGAAAAGACTTGAGAACAAAAAGTTAGAGTTTGTTCAGAGTTCAAGAGAACAAGGCAGTTGTAATTAACAATGCCCACAAGCTAATAACTCTGGTTTTCAGCAGAATATTGGGAGAAAAAAATCAATCCCAACCAACCTCCAGGTTCTCTATGAACCTGCCAAACTCTCCACAATCAAGCGCTTGAATGGTCCCAGATAACTGTGGGTGGCTGTATAAAACAAAGCAATTTTTTTATGAAGCTCCAGAAGCAAAACAATAGATATTTCCAAAAGGAATAACCCAACAATTCTCAAGGGACTCAAGAGTAGTGTGGCTAACTGCAACTTTGAATAAATAAAGGGAGGTTTAACACTCCAGGTTTTAAGCTTAATGAAACCCCTTAGTCAAACATGAATTATTCCAGAAAAAATGACAAAGAATGATCAAGACCAGTACAGTTGGAAAAAGGGATCAAGGATTGGTATAACACACTCAATAATTCAACCAAATGAATTCGTCTTCAACCAGCAAAGCTATTGTTTGTTGGTAACGGATAAGGCCACAGAGGGGCGGATCAAGGATTTGAGTTTGGAAGCTCAAGGATCAGATGGCAATCATGGATAACACCAGGGCCAAATTGGGGTCTCTGGCTGACCAGTGACATCAAGTCACTATTTTTGGCCACTTTTGTCCGCTGTAAGTATCAAAATATTATAATGAAATCAAAATGATTGATTTAATTTTTCACAATGCTGTACACAATATTTCTTGTGGGTTTCACCTTTATTGAAAATGAAATTCAAAAGGATTTCACTGCTGCTGGGAATGAGAATCAACTTGATTTCACCTTTTGGAAATTGAAAGTCAGCTTTATTTCCCAAATCATGAACTTTGAATTCTGGCATTGTGAACAAGATAATAATACAAGATTATTTTTCAAAAAAAAAAACAATTTTTTGAAAAATGTCAACTTTTTTACAACAAAATTGATTTGTGTGTTCCTCAAAGGAATTTTTTTGGTTGAATAAATTGAAACAATTATATCAAGTTTTCAGTTTGTGACATTCTCACTTTTCACAGAGTCACCATTATAATTTCATGAAGCTCCACCTCCTCTACAAACAGTTGGAATTTTTTAATCCAGGCCAAGATTGAAGCGTCATAAAGAGTCTATGTAATGAATGTGAAAATTGATGTGCGTGGGCATCAGGGATCCCTGTGTGAAATGAAATTGGTCCTAATTTTTTTCTAACAAAAAATAAATAAATAAAAAGACAACAAAATAAAGCAGGTTATAGCGATGTATGTAAACCTTGGAATTCAATTCAATTGAATGTAACAATTCTTTTACCAAAGTGTCCCCAAGTTTCACTGAAAGCTCACAAGGAAATAACTTCAAATCAACTAACAGGTCACTTAAATGTTTTATGCATGCGGTTTAGTATACAGAAAAAGCTTTCATTTCACTTTGCAAGAAATTATTTCATGTAAGAAAACACGGATACCTCTGCCAGAGTGAAGCATTCAAAATGATATCTCAGCAAATTTTTCACATGGATGGTTGACACAAATCCAAGTTGGCACTCACTACCATTAATGGGAAGAAGAATTTTACTAGGATAAAACAAGACTACCAGGCTGAAACTTCTGGCAGAAAAGAAAGGTGGGACTCCAACACAATTGGAGCACCAACTACCATTTCAACAAAATCCTCTCCAAATGTTGAAGCATGTGGTGTTAAATTACCCTTTCTAAGATAAATCCTCTTTCCCCTCATTCTCCAATTATAGATGGAGTTTCTGTGTTCTGTTTTCTTCATATCAATCAACTTTCTGCATGAAAGGTGCTAATTTGTTTTAGCCACAACAATCATCTATTTTAAATATCTTTCTCCTTTCAGGTTTTATTGTATTCTTTCTAAATACTCACCTGAGGAGATGTGTTAGTTGACTTGATTTTTCATGCATTCTTTAATACACTGTTTTTATTTAGTTGGCTTTTCATGCTCAAATGTGGATCTTCCTTGCAGGGATGTCTTTTTGCAAAAGATTCTCTTGAATAATCATCTCAAAAAACCCTGTATTTCTTCTGCCGCTAAAACCACTGTTGTTGTAACCTATTTTCCAAGGCTACCAATCTATCTTCAAAGGCTACATGCTTGGATTTGCAATCAATGACTTAAATAACCATTTGTACAGATTCAAAGTGCATCTCTCAAACAGATTCATTCCCTTTCTTGCCTACGTGAATTTTTGCTTTGAGCCTATTTGACTACAAATCACATGCAGGAAGGAATGCACATTGAGCATGGCACAGCCACAGCCCAAACAAACAAATACTATCAACAACAAAAGCCCACACATTGCACAGTTTCCTTAATGGACTCATTTGCGCATGTGAACCAATGTCTCCAGCATGCAAAGGCCAACTAATATTGACCAGAGCACCTCCCCAACACTCTTTGTTTGACAATATTTTAGACTTACAAAGCCACATTTATTTCATACAAGAAACTTTTTTCTTATAAGAAGATTGAAGGTACTTTACAGACAAAGAAGTGTGTGTATTTCATCCACATGAGAGGGTGGGCAGAGGAGGTACTACACTGTTATGTGGTTTTAGTTTCACTGTTGCCAGTGCATTGGTGTGCACTCCCATATAGTCAGGCAGGCATGAGAATCTGGGCTGGCAGGACCCAAGTGTGGTCCAGGCAACTTGAGCCCCACCACCAAGGTTCAATTACACAACACTGGTATATGTAAACCACTTGAACCACACCTGACTCAATGGTTCAAAAATAACACACCTTGGCCATTGCTTACTAATTACATGGCTGGTTGCATAGGGCAACCAGCCCCTGGCCCCACTTGTGGGCCAGCCACGACTCCACTCTCAAAAGCTTACCAGCAGGGGGGGTGTAACCATTGGACATGCCAAACCCCATTCTCCCTCCTTACAACTGACTCCCTGGGGGGGTGATGAAATCCCCCTCCAGGGGCCCTTGGGTTTCATGGCCCCAGTGCATTGCTTCAAATTTTGGATGGGAGGTGTTCCAATCCCCAACAGCCCATTGCTCCTCCCCCTTGGTAATGGGGGGGGAGATGGCCTCTGTCTGGTGGTAGGGTGATCAAGTCCCCACTACCGCTGGTTACCTCGTTTTGACCAGCCTGGTCCATCTTTTCCCTCACACCCTTGTAATGATGGAGGGATGGGGGGGAACAAAGCTCCCCCGCAACCAGCGGACATGCTTCCCCCCTCCCCCCTCCTTACAACTGATTCCCTGGGGGGGTGATGAAATCCCCCTCCAGGGGCCCTGGGGGTTGATGGTCCCAGGGCATTGCTTCACATTGGGGCTGGGAGTTGGTCATATCCCCAACAGCCCATCCCTTCTCCCCCTTGGTAACGGGGGGGGGGAGATGGCCCCTGTCTGGTGGTAGGGTGATCAAGTCCCCACCACCGCTGGTTACCTTGTTGCAACCAGCCTGGTCCGTCTAGTCCCTCCCACCCTTGCAATGATGGAGGGATGGGGGGATGGGGGGGAACAAAGTTCCCCCCACGGTTGCAGCTATTGACCCGCGGTTGCATACCTTGGTTGTGGCTGCTACCCCGCCGCCCCAAAAACTGGCTGGGGTGGTGGGACTCCATTTGGAGTCTCTCTGCCCCCCGTGATGGCTCTGCGCGGGCTGTTGGACCCCAAAGCGGGCCAGAAGCAAGGAAAATTGGCCTCATGCGGGCCGCAACACGGGCAACAGTAAGAAAGGGCGGGACCAGCCCAGAAATAAGGAATGACTATTTTCCGGGCTGGCCCAAAAGGCCAGGTATGTCCACATTACAGAAGGGGGCTGAAAATGGCCCCTCAGCCCCATTTTGTTGGCATGGCCCATCCAGTTCAGGGGGCCCATAAGGGCCCGTGTCCAAAATGACTTATTTCACATGTATTGCAGCCATTTTTCCCAAATCAGTGACATCCACACAGGCCTGCATGATCTGTGTGATTTTCAAATGGGCTGTAGAGGCCCATATTTGAATAATATTTGAATTAAACTCATACATGGTACACACATAAGTGCTGATAAGCAGTAAATAAAAAAACTGTTGCACCAAAATGCTTGTTCCTGGATGCATTCCTCCAAACACAAGCATTTTGGTGCAACAGTTTTTTTGTGATTCTTTGAAAATAAAAAAAAATCTGTTGCACCAAAATTCTTGTGTTTGGATGCATGCCTCCAAACACAAGCATTTTGGTGCAACGGTTTTTTTTTGCAATTCTTTAAAAAAAATCTATTGCACCAAAATGCTTGTGTTTGGATGCATGCCTCCAAACACAAGCATTTTGGTTCAATGTTTTTTTTTTCAATTATTTAATTTCAAAACAAAAAACCTTGCACCAAAATGCTTTTGTTTAAAGGCATGCATCCAAAAACAAGCATACAGAATTGCAAAAAAAAAACTGTTGCACCAAAATGGTTCTGTTTGGAGGCATGCATCCAAACACAAGAATTCTGGTGCAACAGATTTTTTTTTCTTTTCAAAGAATCACAAAAAAAAACTGTTGCACCAAAATGCTTTTGTTCAGAGGCATGCATCCAAACACAAGCATTTTGGCGCAAAAGTTTTTTTTTTAAAGAATTGCAACAGTTTTTTTAAAAAGAATTGAAAAAAACCTGTTGCACCAAAATGCTTGTGTACTGAGGGCCAATTGGCCACACCCACCAGATCAATAATTGAGGTAATTTTTTGTCCTTTCTTCAAAAAACTTTTCAATACTATCTACAACTTATTCAATTAGAAAAAACAAATGAAAAATTTTCATACAAAAATAAAGGGAGCTGAGCAATCACCATTTCCAAGCAAACAGAAGGGGTACAAGACTGTCAACACCAACTGGGGCAATGAAAATACATGCCTTTGACTTCAACATTGATCAAGTCCCATTGACCAGTCAGATTAATTCCCATAGTGTTAGCTGCAAGAACCTTGGCCAGTAAAACTGAGAAGGTTGAAAGGGAGAGGGAGCAAGGAGAAGGAAACAAGGGGGAGGGAACAAGTGGGGGGGAGGGGGATGGAGCGAGTGAGGGGGAGGAAGTGATTGAAGGGGGGTGCCAACAGCTTGGCATTGGCTGAGTGGAACTTGGAGGTATGCCAAGATCTGCAATGCAAACAGATGGGTAAATTAAGCCTGCTGGGAACACACTCAAGGCTTCTGGGCACAGTTCCAAGCAGGAATTGGGAGTGTGCCCAGACAAGCTTGCATAACCATACATCCTAACACAAGCATTTTGGTGCAACAGTTTTTTAAAAAAAAATTTGACAAATCCCCCAAAAAAACCATTGTACCAAAATGCTTGTGTTTGGATGAATGCCTCCAAACACAAGCCTTTTGGTGCAATTTTTTTTTCTTAAAGCGGGATTCAAAAAAAAAAACCTGTTGCACCACAATTCTTGTGTTTGGATGCATGCCTCCAAACACAAGTATTTTGGTGAAATGGGGTTTTTTTGGGGGGGATTTTTTAATTTGTTTTTTTGCTGAAATGCTGAAACTTTTTCAATGGCTGCAGCTAGTAAACTAGTAGTTAAGTGCCTAGAAATCAGGCTGTTACAATTGATTAATCCTACCAAAACTCCAAAGCCCCTCACTCCATCAACACCCAGCTCCTCAGCTGCTAATCGAGGTTTAATTTCAAACTATTTGTTGGCAGTCAAGAAAATGGTTGACTTGGGATCAAGAACCAGGAGTTCCAGGGGATCAAATTCTGAAATTTGAAGCAGTGTGATTCCACACCAGATGACCCAGACTGTTTTCCTGACCCGGAAAAAAGTGTTCCTGGGCTTCATAGTGTGCAATACCATTGGTGAAAAAAGAAGGATTACTTGATGCAACATCAATTATGTTTTTCTGTTGTTTTTTTCAAGAATTGAGTGTCATTTTTTCTTTTCTCTTTTGATGGAAATAATTGATATGAAATACAATTCATTCCAAAACCCAAATTTGAAAAAAGGTTGAAAGGCAGAAAAAAACCAGGTGAAAGGCAGGAAACAACCAGGTGAAATAAAAACAACAGACCTGTGAAATTTGAAAAATAGCGATGTGAATGTATTGGTGAAACATTACACTTGGTTTCCTAGATCTCCAAGCTCATTGGAATTCAGCTGTGTGATTATTTTGTTTAAATTTTCAAAAAAAATCAATATTCATTGGAATTCAATTGTCACTATTTTTTAAAATTTTTGATCACCGGTTTTATGGGTGGGGCATTCCATTAAACAATATTTTGATTTGGTATGTTTTATATATCATTAATTCCAAGGTGAATTCCAAGTGAGTTTCAGTTTCATTAATGTGTAAGCTTGAGTGAATTCTAGTTTCTGAATTTAGGAATGACCAGTGACATCCATTTTCCACAATGTTGAATAGCATGTGAATTGTATTTTTTTTCAATTTAAACTTTGGTGAAGTCAAGATACTTCATTGGTGAATAGAAGTTTCCAGTAGAGGGAGTCAATGGGTTGGAAAAAGGGACTGGATGGTGACATGGAGTCACTGGCTGGCCAGAGTCCCCAATTTGGCCTTGGTTTACCCTTGATAAACATGAAAATAAAATGCTGAGATAAGGGGGGGAAGATGAAAGCACGCCCAATGGATTTATTGATTGTTCCAATGATGATGGGAATACGGCAGGGGAGAGCCCCTTGTTTTATGGGGAGGAGACCCTGAAGACTATTTACATGAGGATAACACAGAAAAGAGGGTTATAATAAATATATATATATATATATATTTATTTATTTTGAGGTTTTCAGGGAAGTTTGGTCCTCCCTGCCAGCTTTCCGCAACTATGGTGAGAATATCTCACCCCCACCCACTGCTTGCGTCCATCTGCAGACGCTTGCGCGTGACATGCAACAATTCCCACCCCCATCCAAAAGGCGGAAGGAGGTGGGATGGAATGATTGGATGCAAGCCTTGCAGATAAACAGATGCAATGAGCAAACCGCTGTGGAAACAAAAGAGGGATAATCCCCTTAGTTGTCCTCAAGTTCAGAAGTTATGGGTCTAAGCATCTGTAAGGAGGTTGGGGTTAATGATTTTAATGAGAAAGGGACAATTGTAGAGGGGAGAGAGGTGAAGAAATGATGATGTGTATTCCTTCCAATCCAGTCTGATGCTCTCTTTCCCAAATGATTATTTAATCAGATGTCTCCCCCTAGAACCCAGAGTTGAGAGTGGGGTATTTAAGTCCTCCCTCTCAACCCTAATGTAAGTACAAGTGCAAAAGCAAATCCTAGCAACAAAGAAAGAAAACCCTACAGCCCAGAACCCTAGCCCAACCCTACCCAATAGGTCCACTCCCTCCAAAACCATTCCCTCCATTTTTACATACGTCCGGTTTGTCCTTCTCATGGCCCAGCGGAGGGCCGTGCCCTTCTTGGAGCCCGCGTGTTTATCCATCTGTGCGCGTCTGCAAATCCCCTGATCCGCGGATCAGTCTTCCCCTATGCTTGCGTGGACCTCCCCGGCGGGTATAACACCGCTATTGCCCCAATCCTGGTTCCCAAACTAGGTTTGGTTGGCTCCATCACATGGTCCGCGTTGTCCGGGCAGGTTGCAAGACCGCCACTCCTGGAGTAGGCTCAACCCGCACCCAGTGCTGAGCCGCGCAAATCCTACTTCTGAACCCGTAGCAAGCACTGCTGAGACTGTGCTCACCCCAAATTCTGAGCCCAACCTACCCAACTGCTGAGCGCGCAGCCCGCAATGCAGTGTTAAAATATGTATGCACTTACGCGTGTGGTAAGTATAATTGTAATCCAAATGGGATGCACATGTGGGCCTCTGCGGCCCATTGGACACACACACGGACCATATGTGCCTGTGTGGATGTCATGGATTTGGGAAACTGGCCTCAAAACGCGTGAAACAGGCCTATAGGTACACGGGCCCTAACGGGCCTGGTGGGTTTTATGAGCAAATACAGCCAGAAGGGCTCGTATGGGCATAATTGGCCCCAAGGTTTATTTTGGACATACTTGGCCAGACGGGCTGGCCCGCCAAAGTATGTTAAACTCACTTTTCGGGCCTGTGGGCAGCCTATTGGGGCTGCCGCCCGTGTTGCAGCCCATTTGGGTCTGCTGCCTGTGTTGCAGCCCACTTGGGGCTGCTGTTTTTGCTTACAGCCCATTTATGGGGCCCAACGGCCTGCGCAGGGCCTTTGTAGGGGGCAGGGGGACTCAAAATGGAGTCCCCCCACCCCGGTCGCGGCTGCCGTGCTGGGTGGGGGCCGCGGGGCTGGGGCCGAGGGCCCTGGCTCCTGCCCCTCCCCTTGCTTTCCATTGCAAGGAGGAAGGGGAGGGCTGGCTGGATTTAACCAACCAGCAACCGGTCGCAAGGGGAAACCCTACATGGTGGGGTGGACCTGATCACCCCCCCACCAAGTGTTGTGGCTAGGCCGGTTGCAGCAAGGCAATTGGCGGTGGGGGGAATCAACCCCCCCCCCACCATCAAAGCAGCGCTCCCCCCCCCCTTTACCAAGGGGGAGGAGGGATGAGCTGGAGGGGATTTGACCACCCCCCAGCCCACCTACCTTAACAATGCCCTGGGGGTATTGACCCCCAGGGCGCCTGGTAGGGGATTTGACCACCCCCTCCAGGGATTTGAGTGAAAAAGGGGGGGCAGCATGTCTGCCGGTTACACCCCCCCCCCATGTGTGTCTGAGACCGGACCCAGGTGTGTCCTGGGTCCCACCTGGCCATTTGTATGGCCAGGGGCTGGTTGCATGAGGCAACCAGCCAGCATGTGAGGTAACAGGTCAGTTTTAACAGACAACCGGCCAGGTTTTTGAACAGCTAAGGGGCTGGTTCAGCCCCATTAAGGTGGAAATACCAGAAATGACCGGAATAGGCTGTTTGTAAGGGTACAGGGACTGACGCCATGCGGGCTGATGTAGCCCAAACCAAGTAACAAGGCCTATAGAGTCAGTAGGTCTCTTTTGGAGCGGAAAATTTGCCTTTTGGCTTGTTGTATCATGGGCTCACAAGAGGCCAATCTTTTGTACTTAAGGAACTCTTCTCCCTGCTGTTTTCCATCCTCCATTCATCATCCAATCAAATTCATCACCAATATCATCCAACGTATTGGCCCATTGTGAGAGCCCATCAGCAATTATTGACACAAGGTTTCCAGTATTTCTTTTGCTTTAAATACTGCTCATTTGCCTAAGCTAATTGCTGGCCATAATTATCACACGCAGTTCCCAATCCAAGGTTATAAACACAACACCACATCCTCCCCCCAAGTTTAGTTCTGTACCCAGAGGTCTTCCCATTGCTACCTCAACCATCTTTGGGCTTACCCACACCAACCACCCCCCTTTGTGCCCTTCTGTCACGCTTTGCACTTAAGGATTATTGTCTTCACCACTTTGACATATCCTCTCCTCAGTACCATCTACCTCAGTCTAAAAGCGTGACACAAATAAAAGCACAACATCAATGGTGCAATCGGCTATTTCCTCTGGCTTGCGCTGACCTTCCAATCTTGGCGACCAACTCAGTATATACTTGCAAACTTTGCAGTTAATTCCATATTGGTTGACCATCCATTATGAGATCCAATCTCCTTCCCTGGCCAATCAACAGCCTCGGACTTCCATCTTTGGTCATGCATTGTTTGTTAGTTCGCATCTAGGTCTAACAAAGCCATCACTACTGTATAGTTTGCAATTGGACTAGTCCCTACCCTGCATACACTATTACCTCTCATTTGCATTAACTTCAACGTCACTTGCTCTTATCCCAATTTGTCATGCAATTGTACGCTCAGATTCTATTGTCTCGCACTTACGCAAAGACCTTGGATCTATACCACTGCTTCATTTCCTATTCCGTTCCTTTCATTCATTGCCTCACCCCTTCAGTTGTAGTTAGCTCATTACCAGGTTGTATCTAGTCACTTTTGATTACCTTATAAGGGCTATCCCCTTGCCTGATGATTGTCTCCTCAGTTAGTTAATTTCATACGTTCTTGCATTTTGCTGCAACCTAGTTATCACATCGGACTCAGGTTGAGTTTCCTTCTTTGGAAAACCTTCTATTCATCTTGCCGTTGGTGAGTGGCATAACCAAGTTTGCACTTTGCAACTGGGTCTTGCTATTCACACTTGCCCTTGCACTTGGTATTCCTGTGCGCTCACAATAATCTAAGATTTGCCCTATAGTACGTGGGGTGGTCGTTTGACACCTTCCCCCTACACCACTTACTACGCTTCTTGCTTGTTGCCATGATACCCTGCAACTTCTGTGCCCAAAATGGGTTTGCATTCTCTCTCATCCCCGGTGTAAGACTCCAAACAGTGCTAGGCCGTGGCAATTTTGTGGAGGGGAAAGGTGCTGTTTAGGCTGCCCTCCTGAGTGTTACAAAAATATTTAAATGTAACCAAGATCAAAGTCCAGAACCTGGTAAAGAAGGGACTAAAAGAAAGAGGATAAAGATTATAGTGTTCAGTAGCTGGGAAACAACACTATCTGAGGCAAGATGATGTTGGGGAAAACTTGCATATCAGGAGTCAAGAATTTTTCAGAGTTCAACAAGACAAGGCAATTGTGAGTGACAACGCCCACAAGCTAATAGCTCTGGTTGTCAGCAGAAGCTTAGGCAAGATCAACTAAATCCCAAAAAACCTCCAGGTCCTCAATGAACCTGCCCAACTCTCTGCAATCAAGCGCTGGAAGGGTACTAGATAACTGTGGGTTGCTGCACAATACAAAGCTTAATTGTTTGAAGAAGCTTCTAGAAGCAAAAAAATAACTGATTCAAACAAGGATAACCCAACACTTCTCAATGGAATCAAGAGTAGAGTGGCGGAATTCAACTTCAAAAGAAATGAAGGGAGTTTTAACACTCAAGGTTTTAAGATTAATAAAACCTCTTCAGTCAAACTTGACTGGTTCCAGAAAGATGATCAAAGGATGATCAAGACCAGTATGGTCGGATAAAGGGATCAGGAGTGGTGTAACAAACTCAAGAATTCAATCAGTCAAATTCTTCTTCAACCGCAAAAGCTATTGATTGCTGATAAGGGTCAAGGATCAGGGTTTTATGTATGGAGGCTCAAGGATCAAGGGGCAATCATAGAGATAACCAACTTTTAGTCTTAGATAAAGGGGAATGAGACCCCACAGATAATGTATTTCAAGAGGATACTGATGATGTTACTCCCCTGGTAGGATAGGATCTGATGTTTTTCCCCCTCCACAAGGCAGGGGAGAGCCCCTCCTTATATGTGCAGGAGGCCCTCTTAGACTATTTACAAAGGATACTACAAATAGAGCGGAATTGTTTTTTTTTTTTGATTTTCAAGTGATCAGAAAAATTTGATCACTCAGGCCAGTGGAAATCCGGCCTCCCCGACTGGGGTAGGATCTATTCTCATCCCTTCACCTCTCCTGCATCTGTCCGTGGACGGGCGCGTGCAACAATACTAGGATCACCCACCCCTCTCCCAAAGGCAGAAGGGGTGGGAAAGGAAATGGACCAGACCGCCCGCAGATGTCTGCGGGCGGTAGACAACGTTTTTCCACCCCCGCCCAAAGATGGAAGGGGGGTGGGAGAGTCCCAGGGGGAAGGTAGGGAGTTGAGGTATGATGGAAAAGTTGGGTGGTGATTGATGGATGAATTGGCGGAGTCGAGTGAGATGACTGGCAATCTGGATGATAGAAAGACTAAGGGATTGGAGGGTGATGATAGGATGGCTTGAGATGGCAATCAAGTCAATTGATGGGTGTTGAGGTGCCAAGCAAGTGGAGATAGTTCTTTGGCTTGAGCCTCTTGTGATCAACTGCCCGCGGCTCCGAGTGATTCTCCTATTGGGTGTGTGTGCATGCATACATTTTTCCAGTCCCCAACCCTAAGCAGGAGGCAGTTGTCATTGTTGAAAAAAGTACTTGTGATTTTTGTTGAAAGTATAACACTTAAAACAACCCAGATGGATGGAAGCTTGGTCTTATCCGGTTTGTAGACCCATTCTCATCCAATGAATTCAAAAGGGACAATTGATCAATCAATTGGATTGAAGTTCACCAGGATTCCAGTGGTTGACGCCAGTGTAGCATATAGCAGCCAAACAAAGGGGGTGAACGTATGTGATGTATATGTATTGTAGAGTAGACTTGAAAAGGCTGAAGGGATCAAGGTTTGATTGGGATGAGGAGTTGAATGTAATTGATGGGGATGAAATGGTCGTAGGATGAAGATGAACCAAGTATCAAGAGATCGGAGTAGGGAAAAGGATGGGATGGAGTGGGATATCTCAGGCCAAGCAGGTCTCGGTCTGCGCGTTTGGCCAAAAGGAAGGAGGGAACGGAGAGAGAGGGGATTGAACGTGATGCCTAGGGGATGGGACCAAGGGAGGCCTGTCCTAGACTACTGCGACAGGGGAATGCTTGGCAGGTTGAGGGAACTGGAGGAGTGATACTGATACAAAAAAAAATTCTGATTTTTTTTTTTTTTTTTTGGATAAATGACACCTAAAAAAAAGAATTGTAGAAAAAAATTTTGAATTTTCCGCATCTGGTCCAGGGTGTCCAGATTTGGTCACCACACCGGCCGTCATGCTTGCACTTCCTGTTGTTGTGGCCACTGTTGCTGCTTGCTCAGCGCAGGAATTCCCTGGCTTCCCCCCCAATCTGGCTCTTGCCCAAGGCGGCGCAAAAGGGCTTGCCCTGACCTGTTTGTGGTCTTTGATGCGGATAAAATCTTGAAGGACTCATGGACTCCACCGGTTTCACCTCTTTGATGCCCATTGCCAAGTTAGGCTTGCAATTCCACGTTGCCCCTTTGCCGCGTGGTACCTCCCCAGAGGGAGGACTATTTGACCTCTGCGGCTTACCGGACCGCTCTTCAATACTGGGCTGAAGGCCTTGGAGTTAACCAAGGCGCAAGGGACCCTAGCATTGACAAGATGCACCAAAGGCACACAGCTCCCCCTCCGGCACCTCCTCCATCCCCACCATCAACCTCTTGGCCCGCTCCGACTCCAGCAGTGGCTCCCAACACAAGGCCTTCACCAGACCCGGATGAGAGGCCTACAGCCCCCCAGGCCACTCCTCCACTGCTGTCTCCAATTTTGATCCCATTTTCACCTTCAGTTGTAACAAGCCCCCCAAATGGCCCTCTGGAGACCCCATCCTTGCCACTGGTTTCACTTCCTTCAAGCCCTTCAAAAATTCCAGAGATCCCTGTCGTGATGGCCCTACCAGTGGCTGGCTTCAAGGTCTTTGCTGAACAGTTGACCCCAATGCTACAGGACTTTCTTGAAACCCCTGGCGCTCAATCCACAGAATCCCAATGCGAGCTACTGGCATCCTTTTGGGCCCTATTGGCACTATTGCTGGTGGAAATGGAGGAAATGATGAGGATGGCTTAGGCGCCTTGCCCCCTTTTTTTCCACTTTTATTCACTCTTGCTGTATCACGCCTTTTCCCAATTCTAGAGAAATACACATCTCTTACGTGCATGTCCCCTCCAAGTTAAAGCCTGTGAGAATGACCCTGTGCCCTGAGTCCTGATCTGCCCCATGGGCAATTGCGCAACCGTGAGTCCTGCCAACATGCTTTGCCTTTGTAAGTAACTGGGAGTTCCAAAGGGTACCATGAACACCCCAGACAAACTGCCACACAGTTCTCCACACCTGTACTACAAAAAAACAAAAAATGGGCCTCCAGCGCGCTTGCACAACCAGAGAGAGAGAGATAGAAGCAATAGGAAATGAACATTCTGGGGTGCCTAGTTTTCCTGGCTGTGAACCAGTGTGAGACTCCAAACGTTGCTAGGCTGTGGCAGTTCTGAGGAGGGGAAAGGTGCTGTTTAGGCTGCCATCCTGAGTGTTACAAAAATATTCAAATGTAACCAAGATCAAATTCCAGAACCTGGTAAACGGGGGACCAAATGTAAGAGGATAAAGATTATAGTAGTCACTAGCTGGGGAAACAACACTATCTGAGGCAAGATGGTGCCGGGGAAAACTTGAATAGAAGAAGTCAAGGTTTTTTCAGAGCTCAACAAGACAAGGCAATTTTAAGTAACAATGCCCACAAGCTAATAGCTCTGGGTGTCAGCAGAAACTTAGGAAAGATCAACTCAATCCCAAAAAACCTCCAGGTTCTCAATGAACCTGCCCAACTCTCTGCAATGAAGCACTTGAATGGTACCAGATAACTGTGGGTGGCCACACAAGACAAAGCTAATTGTTTGAAGAAGCTTCTAGAAGAAAAAAATAACTGATTCAAACAAGAATAACCCAACCCTTCTCAAGGGACTCAAGAGTAGTGTGGCGGAATTCAACTTCAAAAGAAATGAAGGGAGGTTTAACACTCCAGTTTTTAAGCTTAATAAAACCTCTTCAGTCAAACTTGACTGGTTCCAGAAAGATAATCAAAGGGTGATCAGGACCAGTATGGTTGGATAAAGGGATCAGGAGTGGTGTAACACACTCAAGAATTCAATCAGTTGAATACTTCTTTGACCAACAAGGCTATTGGTTGGTTATAAGGATCAAGGATCAAGGATTTGAGTATGGAGGCTCAAGGATCAAGGGGAAATCATAGATATACCCCAATTTTTGTCTCAGATAAAGGGGAATGAAAACCCCACGGATGATGTATTTCAAGGTGAAAATGATGATGATCCTCCCGGATATGGTAGGATGTGATGATGATGGTGTGATCTGATCTGATGTGATGATGGGATTTAGGATAGGATGTCCTCCTATGGTGCTCATGGGTTTTAGGATGATCCGATGTGCTCCAAAAGGCAGGGGAGAGCCCCTCCTTATATGGGCAGGAGTCCCTGTTAGACTATGTACAAGAGAAACTACAAATGGAGCCGATTTTTTTTTTTTGATTTTTAGATAAAAGTGATCAGAATAATTTGATCATGCAGGCCGGTGGAAGTCCGGCCTGCCTGACCAGGGTGGGATCCTTTTATCCCTTCACCTATCCTGCGTCCGTCCGTGGACGGACGCGCAAAACAATACCAGAATCACGCCCACCCCTCGCCCAAAGGCGGAAGAGGTGGGAAAAGAAAATGGGCCAGACCGCCTGCCTGTGTCCGCAGGCGGGAGACAACACTCTCCACCCCCACCCAAAGATGGAAGGGGGTGGTAGAGTCCCAGGAAGAGTGATGGATTGTTTGGGGAGCGGTTGGGGGATCAGATGGGGAATCAAGTTCGGTCTTGAGTTGGATGATTGGATGACGCTCAACCAATCAATGACAATTGACAGATCAATGATGGTGGGAGGATAGGGTTGCTGATTGTAGCCAGGTTTGTTGATGGGATTCCTTTGACAATTTTTCTTCTTGAGGAAGAATCTCAATAAGAACTATGATGTATAGCTAGTGGCCAGGTCAAAAGGGTGACCTCAATTGATCGCTAGCTTTGAAGGGTACAAATCGGACATACCTTTTTTCCAGGGGGAAATAGATGAGTGAGAGGATCAACATGAAGTTGAAACAAGCCTATTGTAAGAAGACTTGATTGATTCCGAGTAAGGATTTGGTACATTGACCAAGGGAGAAGAATTTACAACAACGGACAACACCTCATTGGAGGGTGGGAAGGTTGACAAGACTGCTGGTGGAGCTGGTTGAACCTAGGAATAAGAACCAAGGGCTGATACCTTGATGAGGATTTTGAGGAGATCATCCGTTGATGTTGAGTAAGGTAAGAGAATAATAGACCAATGATGGTGATGAGTCAGGGGGAACAGTGGATGGAATGGGATGTCTTGGGCCAAGCGGGTCTTGGCCCGCGCGTTTGGCCAAAAGGAAGGGGGGAACAACAAGAGAAGGCATCAAACAAAGTGTCTAGATGGTGAGTCCATGAAGGGCCTATCCTAGAAAAATGGGACAAAGGGATGTTTGACAGGATGAGGAAGTTTGCAAACTGATACTGAAAAAGAAATTCCAAATTGTTTTTTTTTTTGATTAATAACACATAAATAAAAGCATTGTAAAAAAATTTTGAATTTTTCTGCATCTGTTCCAGGGTGTCCAGATTTGGTCACCACTTCTCTCCCCAACTTACAGACTATCCCTAGTCTGCATCTGAGCTTGATTTCATAAAAAAAGAAGGGAAAGATGATTTAACACAAGGAATGGCCATTTGATCTTGATGGTGATCAAAAAGAATATCTTGATTCATCCAAAGAAGATCCTAGAGTTGACTGCAATAAAATGAAGAAGGCGTCCCAGGTGCTCACGTATGTGGCATACAGTAGAGTTTCACAACAAAAACTCAGCAGATGACCCTGGCGGTGCACAATTGGGAGGACTTACTTCTGGTCCAAGTTGCCTCTAAAACAATGAAATTTCTTGACCTGATCAGCAGAGAACCTTCTGGCCATCTGAGTACCATCCAGTTCCTCCAAAAGATATGATCCACCTCTGACTTGATGGACCACTCAATAAGGACCATTCCACAATTGGAAAAAAGCTTTCCTGCTGAGTTTCCAAGGATTGGTTGTAAGTCAAAACTAGATCACCAGGATTCAAGGGGTCCCTGACTCAATTGGAATGCTTATCCTCCCAATACTGGACTGATTTTTCCCTTTACTCCATCATTTTCTGATAAGCTTTGTCACAAACATCTTCACTCCGCTCCAGTTGCTTGGATCTGGCAACCAATAGATCAGTGGTGGAAGAAAACTTTTCCCAAGAAATACCTAAGAAAGATTCCATTTCCAGATCAAGAGGAAGGAAAGCCCTTTTTCCAAATATAATTTTGTAAGGTGAGTAGCCAGTGGTTTTCTTAGTTGAAATTTCATTGGAGAAGAGGACAAGAGGAAGAAATTTGCGACAATTCTTTCCACTTTCACCAGCCAACTTGACAAGAGCAGCCTTCAAAGGGGCATGGCCTCTTTCCACCATGCCTTGTCCTTCAGGATAATAAGGAGTGGTCACCCTATGTTGACCAGGAAGTGATTGGATCATTTTGGCCAGTTTGCCACCAAACTTGTAGCCACCATTGGTTGAATAGGATCAAGCCAAGCCATCATGCATTTTCCAAGTCTCATGAAGAAAAGCTGCTACTGACTCAGAGCTGAGGTTCTTAAGAAATTTTGCTTCAACCCATCCAGAAAAATCATCTCTAGCCACAATGAGGTACTTAGCTCCACCATCCTTAATGTGAACCACATCCATAGTAATCCTTCCAAAGACAGTGGACTCTCCAGTGGGATAACAAATTTCAGCTGGGCACCTAAGATAATGTTTCTGACATACTTTGAAACTCTTGCACCATTGAGAGACTGATTTCTTCAAAGATGGCCACCAGAATTGTTTGGGTATACGCTGATAGGTCTTGGTTTCCCCACAATACCCAAGGCCTTCATGGAGACTTTCAAGGATTGAACCTTGCTTGGAGGGGATTGTGACAACTATTAGATCACAAGGATTGCCTCTTTTCATAAGCCTAGTACCCTGGACAAAGAAGTTGGAAGACTTCCTCTTGAGCAATCTAAAATCTTTAGCGGAGAGATCAGGAGGCCTTTGGAGAGTGGAAAGTTACTGCTCTAATTTTAGCCAGAAACCTTGTTGGAAGCCAGATTAATTTTGAGAGGAAAAGGTGAAGACTGGAAAAATTAAAGGCTCCTCCTCATCAAAGTCCACTCCAAAATCCAATTCTTTGTCTCCAAAGGTGCGTTGAGATAAATCATTGGGCATGGTGAAGGATTTGCCAGGCCTATGAACAATATCAAACAAGAAAATCTGGATAAAGGCCACCCAACAGGTCATAGGAGCATTTGGGAGGCTGGGGGCATTGATCATTTTGATGATGGATTGTGCGTTGACTTTTAACTCAAAGTTTTGACCCCAGAGGACAGTTTGGAGTTTCTTCAACATTTGAGCCACGCCACGGATTTCCATTTTTGGTTGGGAGTACCTGTATTCTACATCTGAAAATAACAGGGATTCATAGAGAGCAGGACGGTCCCGGCCATTTTCATCTTCCTGGGTGAGGACAGACCAAACAGATTGATAACTGGAATCAACAGCCAATTTGATCTTGCCATCTCCCGGTCCGTAAGCAATCTTCCTCATGACTATGTCCTTGCCAAAAATCATTTTAATCTGCTGAAAAGAATGTTCACACTCTTGGGTCCAGATCCACTCAGCAGCTTTTCTGGTCAGGCGACGTAGGGGAGCACAGATTTTGGATAAAGATGGGATGAAAATTTGAACATAAGTGACAACACCTAGAAAACCCCTGACTTCAGCTGGGTTGATGGGAGGAGGCCAAGAGAGGATTTTGTTGATCTTGGATGGAGCCATCCTTCTTCCTTCCTTGCAGACCACATGACCAACAATTTCCAGAGCAAGGACACAGGCAGCCAATTTGGATCTGGAGACAGTGAGGCCAGATTCTTTGATTTGGAACAGGACCCTTTCCAAAGTGGTTGCATACTCCCAGATAAATTGATGGATTCCTGAATGCCAGGGTAAGAGCTCATTGCTATAGTCAGAAACTGGTCCTTCAATTCCGCCGTCGTCAATGAAGATACCAGCATGATTGGGGATTTCATCCTGGAGGATCCAAACCATCTGAGCCTGATAGACCGCAACTGAGTTGGTGGCGCCTTGAGGCAATCAAGTAAGCTGGAAGCGACCAAGAGGAGTATTGAATGTGATGAGAGAGCAAGAAATTGGATGTAAGGACCGTTTGTCATAGCCACCCATAATGTCACCTAGACCATAGCAAGCTCTCCCAGAGAAGGATTCAACAAACTCTTCAGTAGCAGGGGGAATACCAGAGTCTTTAATAGTAACCTTATTTAGCGGCTGGAGATCATGAACTATTCTAAGTCTACCGTTACTTTTAAGGACACAGAAAACAGGACTGGAATAGCTAGAAGTTGACTGTTCATATAAACTGGTTCAGACTTGTTCCCAGACCAACTTGATGAACTCGTCAACTTTGGCAGCAGGGATCTGGATCTTTTTCTTTTGCCAGGGATCATGTTCTACTACAGGAATGATATAAGGCAGACCATAGGACTCTTTCAAGAGACCTCTCTCTTCTTCACGGAAAGCAATAGATTTTTCCCTAAGAGCCAAGACATTTTTGATAAAATACAACTCATCAGATAGAAGTCATCCATTTGGTCCAAAGTTGACTACTCTCAGACGTTCTTTAGTGA
Source organism: Puccinia polysora (assembly GCA_025617555.3). Lineage (NCBI taxonomy): Eukaryota > Fungi > Basidiomycota > Pucciniomycetes > Pucciniales > Pucciniaceae > Puccinia > Puccinia polysora. The sequence goes on from CM062616.1 coordinate 28,677,237, forward strand.
CACAACCAGAGGGGATGAATGGACCAGCAAGAGATCAAGGTAAACCACAGTAAGGATTGTGGGATAGAGGAGGACGCCTAAGAGGAGGATTGAGATTGAGAGCCATTGGTTGGTTGACTGGTTGAATTTTCCTGGCAACTGGTTTATATTTGGAGGCAAAAGAGAGCGGTTCTTTTTTTTGCCAAGAGTTGACCAGAGAGATCTGACTACAGGGATTGAGACCAAGTTCTAACGCCTTCCAGGTTTGATGTTCCACAACGTTTTTGAAAGTTGCCTTTTCCATAAAAGAAGTCCCAGGGGATAATGCATTTCTCACATGTGTGGCACAAGGTAGGGTTTCAAAAATGATGGTAGTAGGATACCCCAGTGGTGCACAATTGGGAGGACTTACTTCTACCCCAATTTGCCTCCACTGAAGCCCATATTCTTACATACAAAAGCCACCAAAAATAGGATTGAGATTGGGATCTTGTTTAGACTCATTGCAGAGATTTGAATTGGAACTGAAAGAATGTTGATTAGGAATAAGAGTAAAAGGAAAAGAAGAAACAACAGATGAAGAAGAAATATTTTTGGGTTTTTCCATTTTGTTTTGTTTTTTATTTTTGATATTTTTGAGACCAGAGGAAATCATTGAAAAGAAAGAGAAATAGGCCTCGGGGATGAGGGTTGACCCTTGAGTTGAAGTTTGAGGATGAAAAGAACTACAACTATTAGTAGGATCAACTACTTGTGTAAAAAATGAGAGGAACTGGAATTATCCTTCTGTTTAGGAAAATTACCAGGGAAATCTCTTTCCCAGCAACCAGAATCCAAAGAACAAAGAGGAACCTCAATTTTTCTACCATCTGAATTGGGGAGGAGGATTCTCTCCCCAACTTGATTGGAAAACATCAGGGTTGCTCCAAAATCAATTAGGAAAGGTTGACCCAAGATCATAGGTCCATCCAAGGGTGTGATCCAGAAATGACAAGTTCCCACAATGTTTTGGCCAATCCGGACTGCAACGTCTTCAAAAATTCCAACCAATTGGCAAGACTGATTCCCTATTCCATAAACTGAAGAGGTGAAGCTGACCCTAGGGCTGAGTTTAAGCTTGCAGGCCATAGAATCCAAGATCAAGTTGAGCTGAGAGCCAGAGTCAATGAGGAGCGAGACCATTTTAGCTGATTTGCCAAGATTGCAGGGAAGAAAACCAAGAGGACATGAGTAAAGACTAGACTCAGGAGAGGGATCTGTTCCACCAGAATCCTCTATCAAAGTTCCAGAGGAGATCTTGAGTTCCTCAGGACCAATTTCCACACGTTGAGGCAAAACCCATTTCTTCATTCCTTCAGCAACAGATGGAGAGATTGATAGGAGTTCAGCCACAGATAGATCAGGAATTTTAAGATCAGAAATTTTCTTCAATACCCCTTCCACAGCATTGGACTGATCTTTGGAAATTCCCTCTTGAACCAAACTTTGGGCTGGGTGGAGGGAGGAAGATTGGTTGAAGCAGGAACTGGATCAGGGGATTAAGGAGTTTTAATAGATGAGGAAGGAGGATCAGGGTGATCTTGAGACCTTTCCATGAGCGGTTCTTTTTCCACCTCCATGTCTTCTACATCAGAAGAGGGCTCAGGTGAGGATCGTTGTTTTGGCGGTTTTTGGAGGATCAAGGTTGGCAGGGATGGAGCTTTATACGTTTGGGCTCCTCATGTTGCTTCCTTGCTGGATCAGATTGGTAAGTACCAACCAGAGAAGACAAGGAAATATCTTGGGGATACCAGGGTTTAAGAGTCTCACAAGAAGATTGGAAATCCACAGAAGTCAAGGATGCCTTCATAGGAGGGGGTTTCTGGTAAGAGGCAACCACATGAAGAATGGGGCAAGATGAATCAAAGGGGATCAGGGCACCATTAGGAAGAAAAAAGTTATTCCATTTTTGCTCTACTAATTTCTTGTCTTTGTCCTTCTGGAGTTTGAGACATTGACCGGTTCCATGGCCTTCCCTGTGGCAATAATAGAAGACTATAGTATTTTTAGGAACAGCACTAGAAGGTTTAGGAACAGCAAGAGAGGAAATCTTTTGATCCATTTTGTTTTCAAAGGCTTTGAGCAGTTTAATGATCTTTTCCATTGTAGCGGTTTCTTGGTTAGGCTGAGGGTTCTTGGGCCTGCAATCAGATTCCATTTTATTCATGATCTCTTTTGACTCTTTGAAAGAGGGGGCATGGACTGGTTCAGCGGTTTTAGACTTTTCAAAATTGAGGGCTGTTTGACCTTTCATGACTTTATCCACCACTCCCCTAAGGATAAGGAAACCAGGGAGCTTGAATCAATTGTCCCTGGTAGTGGTAATGGATCCAGACTTGACAAGTTTGTCCTTGATTCTTTCCTGCACTCCAAGAGGAAAATATTGGAAAAATCGGACTCAAATTTTGTCCACTGTGTCAATGTGATTGTTTTGGACAAGGTAGGATTGGATGGGATCCCAAGATTTCCTAAAAGCCTGATAATTGGAAGCTGAACCCACACCACCATTGGAGATCCACTGGGAGACAAGGTTATCTAGATCCTGCAAAGTAAATTGTGCTACATCTATTTTTCCTAATAAGCCAACATTGCCCCCTGCAGCAGGGTCCAGTTATTCCGTTTGAAACCTTCAAATGACTCAGCAATTTCCATAACTTTGTCAGAGGAGATAAAAAACTGTAACTGGTAGGCCATATTGAATTCCCTAGCCCCGTCCACCAAAGCAGCCATCTTGTACAAGTCCAAGAAGTGTTCCACGTTTGTCCCATTGAATCCTAAGTTCTTGTTCTGGGGCTTGATCTTAACCATCTTAGGACAAGTAGAAGAGTTGCTGGTGGATTCCATTTTGACAAATTTTCCTAAAAGATCCAAGGAACGGATTTTCAAAGTGGCTCAAAAATGTGGCAGGAGTAGGGTTTCTCAAGAAACAACAAGTATCTTGCCCAGGCGGTGCATAATTGGGAGGACTTACTTCTAGAAAAAGTTGCCTCCACGGATCTAGATGATGACAGGAAAAAGAAGGAGATAGGATTACAAATTTGATGATTGATGAGGGGACTGTAAATCCCAAGGTTTTTGGTTCAATCCCGGCCCGGGGGACCAAATGTAAGACTCTAAACGGTGCTAGGCCGTGGCAGCTCTGCGGAGGGGAAAGGTGCTGTTTAGGCTGCCCTCCTGAGTGTTACAAAAATATTTAAATGTAACCAAGATCAAAGTCCAGAACCTGGTAAATGGGGGACCAAATGTAAGAGGATAAAGATTATAGTAGTTGGTAGCTGGGGAAACAACACTATCTGAGGCAAGATGGTGCCGGGGAAAACTTGAATAGAAGAAGTCAAGGTTTGTTCAGAGCTCAACAAGACAAGGCAATTTTAAGTAACAACGCCCACAAGCTAATAGCTCTGGTTGTCAGCAGAAGCTTAGGAAAGATCAACTCAATCCCAAACAACCTCCAGGTTCTCAATGAACCTTCCCAACTCTCCGCAATCAAGTGCTTGAAGGGTACCAGATAACTGTGGGTGGCCGCACAAGACAAAGCTGATTGTTTGAAGAAGCTTCTAGAAGCAAAAAAATAACTGATTCAAACAAGAATAATCCAACCCTTCTCAAGGTACTCAAGAGTAGCGTGGCAGAATTCAACTTCAAAAGAGATGAAGGGAGTTTTAACACTCCAGGTTTCAAGCTTAATAAAACCTCTTCAGTTAAATGTGACTGGTTCCAGAAAGATAATAAAAGGATGTTCAGGACCAGTATGATTGGATAAAGGGATCAGCAGTGGACTAACACACTCAAGAATTCAATCATTTGAATTCTTCTTCAACCAGCCAAGCTATTGGTTGGTGATAAGGATCAAGGATCAAGGGTTTGAGTATGGAGGCTCAAGGATCAAGGGGAAATCATAGATACACCCAAATTTTGTTCTCAGATAAAGGGGAATGAAAACCCCACGGATGATGTATTTCAAGGTGAAAATGATGATGATCCTCCCTGGTATGGTAGGATGTGATGATGATGGTGTGATCTGATCTGATGTGATGATGGGATGTAGGATAGGATGTCCTCTTATGGTGCTCATGGGTTTTAGGATGATCTGATGTGCTCCAAAAGGCAAGGGAGAGCCCCTCCTTATATGGACAGGAGTCCCCGTTAGACTATGTACAAGAGATACTACAAATGGAGCAGAATTTTTTTTTTTTTTGATTTTTAGATAAAGGTGATCAGAAGAATTTGATCACGCAGGCTGGTGGAAGTCCAGCCTGCCTGACCAGGGTGGGATACTTTTATCCCTTCACCTATCCTGCGTCCATCCGTGGAGGGATGCGCACAACAATACCAGAATCACACCCACCCCTTGCCCAAAGGCGGAAGGGGTGGGAAAAGAAAATAGGCCAGACCGCCCGCGGGTGTCTGCAGGTGGTAGACAACACTCTATACCCCCACCCAAAGATGGAAGGGGGTGTGAGAGTCCCAGGAAGAGTGATGGATTGGTTGGGGAGTGGCTGGGGGATCAGATGGGGAATCAAGTTTGGTCTCAAGTTGGATGATTGGATGACGCTTGACCAATTGATGACAATCAACGGATCAATGATGGTGGGAGGATAGGTTCGCTGATTTTAGCCAGGTTTGTTGACGGGATTCCTTCAACAATGTTTCTTCTTGAGGAAGAATCTTGACAAGAACTATGATGTATAGCTAGTGGCCAGGTCAAAAGGGTGACCTCAATCAATTGCTAGCTTTGACAGGTACAACTCGGACATACTTTTCATCCGGGGGAAAATAGATGAGTGAGAGGATCAATATGATGTTGAAACAAGCCTATCGTAAGAAGACTTGATTGATGCCGAGTAAGGATTTGGTACATTGACCAAGGGACAAGAATTTACAAAAACGCACAACACCCCATTGGAGGGTGAGAACGTTGATGAGACTGCTGGTGGAGCTGGTTGAACCTAGGAGTAAGAATCAAGGGATGATACCTTGATGAAGATTTTGAGGAGATCATCTGGTGATGTTGAGGAAGGTAAGAGATGAATAGACCAATGATGGTGATGAGGGAGGGGGAACAATGGATGGAATGGGATGTCTCGGGCCAAGCGGGTCTCTGCCCGTGCGTTTGGCCAAAAGGAAGGGGGGAACAACAAGAGAAGGAATTGAACAAAGTATCTATATGGTGAGGCCGTGAAGGACCTGTCCTAGACAAATGGGAAAAATGGATGTTTGACAGGATGAGGAAGTTGGAGAACTGATACTGAAAAATAAATTCCAAAATTTTTTTTTTGATTAATAACACATAAATAAAAGAATTGTAAAAAAAGTTTGAATTTTTCTGCACCCGGTCCAGGGTGTCCAGATTTGGTCACCACACCTGCTAGAGCACCCCTTTATCAAATCAAGGTTTTCCCGCGCGCACTCCAACTGCATACCCATCTGTGACCATTGCACCAGTCTGTAAACAAAGAAACAGATAAAGAGTAAAAAGTCCCAGACCAAAGGAAAAAGAACAAAAGAAAGATTTTTTTTGCAGCGCTCTGCTCCTTTTCCCGCCTTGTATTCCCCCATTTTTTGTGGGGCTTGTCCTTGCATATACAGAAACAGAATTGCTCTGCGCTCTTGTTCCTGCAAAAAGTATAAACCATAGCCAGTACCAATCCAAAGCCCAAGTCCAAAACCCTGAAATAAGAAAACAAACATTCTGGGGTGTCTAGTTATTCCAGCTGTGAACCAGCTAGGACACCCCCTTACCAAATCAGGCTTTCACCCTACTAGCGTCTCCCCCAGCTTGACGGCTGTCCCCAGGCTTTGGTAGTCTCCTTCTCCTCCAAAGCAGTGTGTTGCGCGCAGACTCCCCATTTCCCAAAGAGCCCAATCTGTTGATCAATCCTGAAACTTTGCCACCATCCCCTGCGGCCTTGTCAAAAGAAGTGGACCCACACGCGTAGAAGTGCTTTACATGAAAAGCCTTGGCCTTCTGCTTAAGAAGTGTCCCTTCCAACTCCTCAAGCTGATAACTCCCGCCCTCAAACTTGGATGCCATGCAGAAGGGAACGTTCCAACGGTTGAAAAAAAGCTTCCCCCAGTGGGACTCTAAGCCCCAGTTGTATAACAAGACCAAATCTTCCTTCTGCAATGGGTCCCAGAAGCAATGGTAACAGTGCTTGTCCCAATAGTGGACCAACACTGTCCTATTCTTTGGCAACCTTTCTGCGGCCTTTGCCAGCGCCTTGTCCCATCTGAGAAGCTATTTGGCACGCGCCTCCACAATTTCCCTGGAGGTCTTCAACTTTGACCAATCCTCACACAGGAAAGTTTTCAACTCAATTTCCACCAGAAGCACTGGGCGCTGCCCCTAGAGGAGTTTGTAAGGCAAGTAGCCCATTGAGCACTTGACAGAGATCCTGTCTGCAAAGAGAACCACCAGAAGGTTCTCTTGCCAGTTCTTGCCATCCTCCCCCCACATCTTCACCAATGCGTCCTTGATAGGCTGATGGCCGCATTCAATCATCCCGGAACCCTCCATATAGTACTTGGTTACCCATCCAAACTTTGCTTTGCAACTCTGAACCAGCGTCACCAAACGGCCCTGGAACTCTGCGCCCCCATCAATGGTGACCAGGCAAAGTAAACCAAACCGCGCAAACCAATCTTCCTCCAAAACCTGAGCAACCTTCCCTGCCAACAAATTTACCAGAGGACAAGCCTCAACCCAACCCAACCAATTTTCCCGCGTGACAAGCAGGTACGCAAACTTCCCTGCCTTTATGTAGACCACATCAAGGAAGACCCACCCAAAAAATGTTTCCTCTCCCATGGGGTGACCCACCTCCCTGGGCAGCCTCAAAATCCGCTGCTGACAGGCTTTGCATGACTTCACCCACTCCCACACTGTGTGTACCACCCCCGGCCACCAGAACCTTTCCTTCACCCTTCTCCTTGTTTTGATCTTGCCCCGGTGGCCAAGGTTGTTGTGGAGACACCTCAGGATCACTTTCTGGTCCTTCCTCAATGTTGCAATCACCGGAGGCATGGGGGCACTCCGCTGCCACAACTGTCCTTCCTGCAAGTAGAAGTTTTTTTCCCGCTGCTTTTCCCAGGGTATTGCCGCTCCCGTCATACCTTCAGGAAACTGGAGACCCTGCAAAAAGGAGCACAAGGCTGCGTAACACCCGGACTGCTTCAGTGGGAGGCCAACCTCCACTTCTACCATACCTACATGGATCACCGGATATTCCATGTCCAGGGGTTCTGCCCCTTCAAAGGGATCCTCCCACGGATACTGCAACAGCGCATTGGTCATTGTGAAAGCCTTCCCTGGAACATGCACCACACTAAAAGATAAGAGATGAAGGAACACCACCCACCTATTCATAGAGGCGTTTGGCAGCATTGGAGAATTGATCATCCGCGCCAAGGCCTCTGCGTCTACCAATAGCTCAAAATTCACACCCCAAAGCAGATTCTGGAGCCGCCGCACAATATAATTAGTGAATCTGCATAGTTCCAACTTTGGCTGCAAATACAAACTCTCCATTGCGGTAAAGGTAATGGAGTTGTAGAGAACCGGCCTATCCTTACCATCCTCATCCTGCACCAAACTCACTCAAGTCAACCGCCAAGCAGATCCCCCCCGCACCGTAGTCAAGGTCCCGGAGGACTATATTGTTTCCCACAATCTCCTTGAGTTTTTCAAAGGCTGCATCACACCCTGCTGTCCATTCCCACTTTGCACCTTTCCGCATCAGCGCCTGCAGCGGGCTTGCAACCTCCGCAAGCCCCTTGATGAAAATTCAGACGTAGCTACATAGCCCCAGAAATTGAAGTATGTGCAATGGCATCTGCAGGGTCAGCCACTCAAGGACCTTGTTCTGCTTCTTTTCCACAATTCTCCTACCCTTGAAAGCCACCACATGCCCTAGTACCTCCAACGCTGGAACGCAGACCTCCAATTTACTTGCTGAAACTGTGAGCCCTGCCTCCTTGATTCAGAACAGGATACTCTCCAGCATCTCTGCGTACTCCCAGATGAAGCATTGGATCTGCGGAGCCTCCTCCAGCACTGCGCCTCTGTAATCTGTTTTTGGATCCTTGATGCCCATCTTGTTGATGAAAATCAGGATGCCTTCTGGAAGGTTGTCTTGTTAAACCCAAGTCATCTGGGCCTGATAGACCGCCACCATGTTAGTTGGGCCTTGCGGCAACCGCATTATCTGCATCCTTCCCAATCCAATCTTGAACGCGGTTGGGGGCTGCAAGTCAGGATGGAGCTTGCACTGATTGTACCCGCCCATCACATCAACAAATCCATAACACAGGGGCCTGGCCATCAATTCCAGGAACTTGTCCATGCGCGGGGGCAGTCCCGCTTCCCAAATGGTGAAAGAGTTGAGCTGCTGTAGTTCATGAACAATCCTAAGCAACTTTCTGTCCTGCTTGAGCACTGCAAAGATTGAGCTAGAGTAGCTTGACGTGGACTGCTCATACAACCCCCTCCTCACGCACTCCAGGACCACTTCCAAAAAGGGTTACCAAACGGCCCAAGGGATTGGAATTGGCTTGATTTTCCAGGGCTTGTGCGGCACCATGGGAATTACGTAAGGATTGCCAACCTTGCCCTTCAACAATCTGCGCTTGTTGGGTCCAAAGGCAAGGGCCTTCTTGGGAAGCACCAACACCAACGCCATCAAATCCTTCTCCTCTGCACTCAACCACCCCATTGGTCCAAAATTAAGCAACTTGATCCATTCATCCATGATCCGCCCCAACCGTGTTACCCACCCACGCTTCTTCAGAGGACTTACCTTGGGATCCCAAGACCAGGAGATTGGTCAAAGAGGCCTGTTCAATATCTGCGTCATTGGCTGTTTATGGGGCGGGACCTTCCATTCCATGAGCTTGTACCATCCCACGCTACACCTGACCATCCGCACACACCCACTATTGTCTTTGTGAATCCTGGAAACAATAAAACCGTGCCTCTTGCCTTTGCTCACAAGTGTGGCACGATAGTAGGGTTTTTGAAACACAGTACCTTCTGGCAACGCATACTGATGAAGAGAACTTACTTCTGTCACCTGCGCCCTCCACATGCTTCCCCCCCCCCCACCTGCTCCTGTTAGAATCCAAAATGTAGTTGTGCACTATGGGATTTTAACCCATGACCTCAACATTTGTGAGTGATGCTTTAACCACTAAGCTAAGTGCGCCATTGCTGGATGGGACATTGTGCCTGTCCACTCAACAAGGGTTTGCTTGGGTTTAGCTGTAAAGACCTGATGTGTTGTTTGACAATGCTGTTCAGGCTTTCAGTACCAAGACTTAGAATCCTTGGATGGCAGTCTGCATAAGAGCAGATTTGACTCCAACAGCTCCTTCCTAGTCAACCGTCCACACAAAACCGGAGCCTTTCCCGCGCAGCACCCACGGTCAACTAGGCAAAATCCTCCCTGGGGTGACCCTTACAGTCATCTCCCCCATTGGATTCACTCTGCTTGCCAGCCGCCGCCAACCCCACCCACTTTCCCTTCCTGGTGTTGCAGATTGTTGTCTCAAACCTGGCCTTGGATGTTTCCTCTACCATCAGCACTTCTGTCCATTCCTCTGTGTTTGACACCATCCGCACCCGGAATCCAAAAATAAACTGTTGTCCTAGGATTACCTCACCGCACTCAACCAAGAGGAACAAAAGCGGCTTCCGGACCTTTGCAACCTCAACCTCCTCCTTCTCCAGTACTGCATTTACCTGACATTCCCCGCCATTCAGCGCCCTCAATCCCATAGCACAATTCCCCCAAACCAGACCCATCTAATCCACCAACTTTGACAGAAGCAGGTTAACCATTGAACTTCTGTCCACCATTGCCCACACCTTCCTACCTGCAATTTTAATTGAGACGTAAGCAAGCGGCACCAACACAGACTTGGATTGGCACAACTTGCACTCCCCTTCCTCCTCCGCTGCTTTCACCTGCTGGACTGTTGTTGGAGCCCAACTGCGCCCATACTCCTTCAGTGCCTGCACCATCTTGTTGACGACCACCGGAAAAACTGCGGCCAACTCCCGCAGGGTGAGGGTATCAGTGTTTCATTCCCCATTACCTGTTGCACAATTTCTGTGGCCTTCTTCTTCCCTCCAGAGCTAATTTGCAACATATTGCCTACCGGACCTTGCGCAACAATTTTTGGGGCCTGGGCCAATGGCTGTTCCTTGAAATCCACATCCATCCTCTCCGTCACCACCCGCTTGTCCCCTGCCAACGCCCTGACTTCAGCCTCCACATGCAGAGCTTGCCACGTCTCAGGCGCTGTAAAAATTCCAAGCAATACCCAAGTGGCTCCCATGGGAGACCTGATGCGTGCCCAAACCTGCTGCACTGGGGGTGGCTGACCAACCCCCAAATCCACCTGCTTGCCCTTTGGGAATATGTAGGTTGTCCCAGACGTGCAGACCAATCCCTCATCCATATCCTTGGTCAATTACGCGCAACCAGACTTCCAATGACCTTTATCCCTGCAATAGGTGCACTTGCAGACCATGAAGACGCTCAAAGGCCCAATAGTGGGCTGGAAGCCCTCTGCCATATGAGGCGGCACCCCGCGCGGCTGAGTTGTTGGCTGAGCCATCATCCAATTGAAGAGAATCTGGAGGTCCCGTAGCATGTCCGTGACCTTGTTCACAGGTACATCCAATGACCGCTGTGGTGCTGCCAGCATTTCCACCGCCAATGGGCCCGTGGGTGGTGCCTGCATTGGATCCGGGGCTGAGGGAGTTGCAAGCTTTTTTGAGACCGTTGGGAACAACCTGGCTGTATCCTCAATTAGTTCCTCCAAATCAATCTTGCTCTCCACTGCCTGGAGTATGACGCTTGGGTCCGGAAGCAGTGCAATGCTCCCTTCCACTGACCGCTTCACCAAGGCATGCTCAAACAAGAGCCGCTGGACCCGCAGCTGCAGTTGTGGCAAAAGCCCACCCAGGAACGCCCGCTTCATCCCCCCTGTCTGCCCTGCTATCACCTGGTTCTTCTCCAAATAGCCATAGATGCGCTTCAACATTGAAATGTATTAAGCCAAATCACCCCGCGTCCGTACTCCCCCGCACGCAATTGCTTCCGGCGCCGCCTGCTTGAAGTCACTCTCCAAGAAGAGAGGCTTGCGCTTCCCCCACCTCATCATCATCTTGCTCCGCAATCTGGCCCAGTCCCAGTCCCCATAGCCAGCCATATCCTCCACATCCCAAAGCTTACTCTTGTCCATGATAAATAGGAAAATGGTCCAGACCTTGTCCTTGCTTGTTGGGTGCTTGGAATCTGCAATATCCTCAAACCTTGTCAGTAAACGCCTGATATCTGGGGTGTCAAATCGGAGTTGCAGGAGGTTCTGCGGCCTGAGCCATACCCAACGGGGAGCCTCCATTGCCTCTGAGGAATCCAACCAAGGAGGAGCAAAGACGCCATACCAAGAGGTTGGTGGCAGAGGAGGAGTTGGCCTACTAGGTCCCAACCAAGGAGGGAATAATGGCGGAAAATTTGACCCTGGAGTAGTTGTTGGCAACATTGCACCGGCTACCTTTGAGAGACTAGGACAAAAGATTACTTCCTGGCCAGACCCCCAGCTGTTGAAACAAAAGAGAGATTCTCCCCTTAGTTTTCCTCAAGTTTGGAAGTTCTTGTTCTAAGCGTCTGTAAGGAGGTCGGGGTTGATGAGTTTGATGAGAAGGGGGAAATTGTAGAGGGTAGAGAGGTAAAAAATTATGATGTGTATTCCTTCCAATCCAGTCCAATGCTCTCTTTCCCCAATGATTATTCAATCAGATGTCTCCCCCTAAAGCCCAGAGTTGAGATTGAGGTATTTAAGTCCTCCCTCTCAACCCTAACCTAAGTACAAGGGCCAATAGAAAGCCTAGAAACAAAGAAAGAAAACCCTACGGCCCAGAAACCTAGCCCAACCCTACCCAATCCGTCCACTCCCTCCAAAAATTTTCCCTCCATTGTGATTTACGTCCGGTTTGTCCTTCTCATGGCCCGGCCCTCTGCCGCGCCCTACTTGGAGCCCCCTGTGTTTATCCATCTGCGCGCATCTGCAAATCCCATGATCCCTGGATTGGTCCGCGCCTATGCTTGCCCTGACCTCCCCGGCGCGTATAACCCTGCTCCTGCTTCCCCAACTAGCCGCCCGCAAACTTGGTTGGGTTGGCTGCATCACATGGTCCGTGTTGTCCGAGGGGGTTGCAAGCCCACCATGCCTGGAGTAGGCCCAACCCGCACCCGGTGCTGAGCCCCATGATTCCTACTGCTGAGCTTGCAGCAGGCACTGCTGAGACTGCGCGCACCCCAAATGCTGAGCCCAACCTACCAAACTGCTGAGCGCGCAGCCCACAATGCAGTTCCCAATCCAAGCTTATAAATACAACCCCACACAGCGCAACTTCTGATCCTTGGCGGTTGGAGGATGGCAGTAGTGGTTCCAACTGGGTTTGATGGAGAGTAAGCATCAGCAATCCAATTGATTACAACGTGGAGATTGCTGAAAAAAGCTTTCTTGGTGCAAATGAGATTGATGAAGAGCAAGCAATGGGGGTTTTTGGGGATTCCCTCAGCCACAAGGATGATCAGCACAAGGCAACCGTCAGCAAGCCGCCAACAGGTTTGGTGATGAGCGTGTGGGATGATGGCGCAAAAAAGGTAGTGGCAATGGTTGTTGGTGGTCTTTTTCTTTGTTGCTGATGAAAATGATGATGAGCAGAGGTGTTGGTGATCCACTTCCTCTTGAAGCAGCCATTTTCATCCTCCCAGTCTGCTATAAGACTCCAAAAAGTTCTGAGCCGCAGGAATTTCTGTGGAGGTGAAAGGTGCTGTTTAGGCTGCCCTCCTGAGAATTACAAAAATATTTAAATGCAACCAGAATGAAGGTCCAGAACCTTATGAATGAGGAGTCAATGGATGGGATGAGTTGTAGATTATTTGGTAGCAAGGAAACAAAACTATCTGAGGAAGGATGGTGCGGGTAAAAGACTTGAACAAAATAAATCAAAGTTTGTTCAGAGTTCAATAGAACAAGGCCGTTGTAAGTAACAATTCCCACAAGCTAATAACCCTGGTTTTCAGCAGAATATTTAGGAAAGATCAACTCAATCCCAATTAACCTCCAGGTTCTCAATTAAACTTCCCAACTCTTGGCAATCAAGCCCTTGAAGGGTACCAGATAACTGTGGGTGGCTGTACAAAACAAAGAAATTTGTTTTATGAAGCTCTAGAAGCAAATAAAAATAACATATTTGAACAAGAATAATCCAACACTTCTCAACGGACTCAAGAATAGTGTGGCAGAATTCAAATTTAAATAAATAAAGGGAGTTTTAACACTCCAGTTTTGAAGCTTAAAGAAACATCTCAGTCAAATGTGACTGGGTCTGGAAGGATGATCAAAAAGAATGATCAAGACCAGTATGGTCAAAAAAATGGATCAAGAGTGGTATAACACACTCAATAATTAAATCAAATTAATTCTTCTTGAACCAGCAAGGATATTGGTTGGTGATAACAAAAAAGGCCACAGAGGGAAAGATCAAGATTTGAGTATGGAGGCTCAAAGATCAAGGGGAAATCATAGATATACCCAGGAGAAATGCTTGGATAAAGGGGAAGGGCCCCCATGTATTTATTGCTTAGATGATGATGATAGGTCAGGTATTATTGATGATAAGATGGATAGATGATTAATTCTGGAAAAAGGCAGGGGATAGCTCCTCCTTTTATGGGCAAGAGACCCTGTACACTACTTACAAGGCATAACTACAAATGAAGGCGGAATTTTTTTTTAAAAAAATTATTAAGAAGAATCAGGGAAACTAGTAATGAAAAACAACAATGATGGCAAAAGGAAGATCATGACGTGTGAAATAAAAAAGATGAGATGATAAAAGGAAACCAGCCTGCCTCATGGATGACAGCGGCAAGCATATGACCATGAGATGAGCTCGGCAGGAGCAACATTTTTCTCAAGGAGCAAGGTGGGAAGATAGAGAGGTTGGTGCCAGCAAAAAGGGTTGAGGATGAGGAAGTCATCAAGAGGCACCAGCAAGTTGGCAAGCGGCTGCGACAAAAGTTGGCAACAGCAACAATGGGTGAAGGTAGCAGCGGGTGGACAATCAATGGCTGCTGGTGAGTTGACAAGACAGTTGTGACAGTGGTGATGGCCTTGGGGACGGATGCGGGATGATTGTTGGTGGTGGTTGACAAAGTTGATGATGATTTTGGCCATTTTCCAACCAGATGAAGGAGGAAAGATTGAGCTGGTAATGTTGGCCATTGTTTGGCGGGATGAGGTGGAGAGGATGGGTGGTTGATGATGGAGGCAATGATGGTTGAGATGGTCTTTTTTTTTTGTTGCTGATGATGATGCAAAAATTGGCAAGGATGATGGACATCCGCACAGGTGCTTGGTCAGAAAGTCAGGCAGCAAGCGCAGCAAGAAGGATTTGAACAGAGGATGTGGCAGTTTGGGTTAGAATCCAAAATTTAGTTGTGCACTATGGGATTTGAACCCATGAACTCAACATTCATGAGTGATGCTTTAACCACCAAGCTAAGTGCACCATTGCCAGATGGGCCATTGTGCCTGTCCACTCAACAAGGGTTTGCTTGCATTTAGCTGTAAAGACCTGATGTGTTGTTTGACAATGCTGTTCAGGCTTTCAGTACCAAGACTTAGAATCCTTGGATGGCAGTCTGCATAAGAGCAGATTTTACTCCAACAGTTTGAATGGCCTGGGAGCCTGTCCTAGACCGCTAGGACAGGAAGAAAATGGGATAATGAAAAGAGGAAGGATCCTCATAGTGACAAAGGAAATAATATTTTTTTTAAAAAAAAATGAATGTGAATGAAAAAAGTGCATATAAAAATTCAAAAAAAAAGAAAAGAAAAAACCCTTTTTCCTGAGGTGCCCAGATTGGTCACCAAACCGCAAAGACAAGCTGGATTTTGGGTAGACAGAGGTTTACAATGATGAGGATTTTGTGGAAATTGTTTGTGCAAGCCTGGCCAAAAAAATGGGTTCTGAGCGCAAAGAGGAGGAGTTAAACACAGGGGCTGGGGACTGGACACCCCAGAGAGCCCTTCCTAGACCGCTAGAACATGTAGAAGTTGAGGAAAGGGCAAAGGGAAGGATGGCCATGCAGGAACAAGAATTTCCATTTTCTTTTTTTCTTTTGTTTTTGTTTTCAGATAGATGAAAGTTTAAAAAAAAATTCTCTTTTCTTATGAGTTGTCCCAAATTGGTCACCACACTACATAGCTTAACTTCATTCCATACCATCTCTGGCACTCAAATGTTGCTGTTGAGTACCCCTGAACCAGCCAGTCAATCACTTTGATCTAGTTACTGATTATCATCTTACTCAAATTGAGACATTCAATGATCAGTCAAGCTTGAAAATTTCAATGATCAGCTTGGGTGACTTTGAACCAATGGTAAAAGTTTGAACTTGAGGTGGCCATGGCAGAGGGCCTTTTTTGGTGGTGGTCAGCTTCTTATTTACCGGCTGGAGTATTTATTGTAATAAAACTCTTGGGCTTGTATTTTGGTTGATGAAATGGAAGGTTGGCAAGCACTAGATGAAAGCTGGAGGATGTCCTTGAAACTTTATTTATTGAATTACATTTGACCACTATGGATCTGCTCCTTGAACTTTGATCCTCACCATGGTAAAAAAAGCCAGTAGAAATTTTGGACTCAGCAGGTTGGTTGGACATTGTGTTGGTCAATTTTCCTGGTTGTGGGATCTTATTTCAATCAATTTTTCAAGGATCAGACCTTGATATCAATCGGTGATTGGTTCCTGCACCTGGTTTCAATCTTGACACAGTCTGCATTAGCATGGGTTGGATGAATCTTGAACCAGTTTGGTCAGTTGTTTTTTTGGAATTGAGGTAACAACGCAGGTTTATGATGATTTTCTGAGGATGGAGGAATTGATTGATGGATCCTGTTTTTGTTTTGGGATCCCTTGAAAACTTACCAATAATGGTTGTTGCACAAATGCTGGTGGATGATCATCCAATTGTTGATTTTCATGCTCAGGGTTAGCCAATAATGGGTTATGGATACACTGGATGGTAATTAATTTTTGGTTTAGGCTGTTCTCTTATTGTTGAAGAAGTGGAAGCCCTGCCAATATGATCTGCCCTTTTTCAAGATCAATGATTGAGATAAACACTTTAAAAATTGTTTTTGGGGTTCATGAAGTGACATGGTAAATAGTCCCATTATTATGGTTAGTTTGACAACCAGGGTATTTTTTATGAATTGGAATCACATACTTGAGATTCTCCTTTGATAGTTCTGATTTGAATAAATGACTTGGAGACCTAGGGGGTTGATGAGTTTAGCCCATATTGAGTCTCATGAATTTCATGCTCCGGTTGACTGGATGACATGGAGTGGGTGGATCTAGTTCATACTTTATTTTATTAAATTCTTGATTCTGTTTCTTAAGTGTTGCTTGAACTTGGTTATAGGACCTTTCTGAGGTTATGACTGAATAATTTTTACAATTGACCTTCCATTTGTGTTGACTGATCTCTTAAACCAATTAGTCCTGTTGTTCTTCAATTACAGCTTGGACCCCTAATTAGCAGTTCTCAATGATGATACCTGGATCAAATCAGCAGGCCTTATGGATGATGAAACATTTTGAAGGAAGAAAGGATGTAGTTGGCTTTGGTGCCCTTTTCAAGTCTTGAATTTATATACATATGTACTATATTGTAAAAAACCCACTTTTTGGGGGGTAACTCTGACACCCCTCTTATGGAATAAGTGGTTTTTTTGATTTTTGATGGAGATTTTGCTAACTCTGATAGGCCCTAATCTAGTTAAGAGGCACATAGAGTGGGGTTTTTTTTAATTTTAGAAATATTCTTTTTATTTCTTGCTCATCTAATTTTATGAAAAATAAAGCCTAGCTGTTGATTTCTATTATTATTATTTCATTTCTCAAGCTTATCTCCAATCAAGAGATAAAAATTAATTTTACAGGGTAATTTTTTCTCAATAACTTTTCTTCATTTTTGGGAATAAATACACTGTCATGGTAAGCGTGATTTTTGATCCAGTTAAAAGAATGAACAAATTAGTCTTCTTCATTTAACCTGAAGATTTTAAAGCAGATTGAGAAGGAACTAATTATGAATTCCTTGGAGAATTTTTCTTGATTTAATTAGGTCTTCTTTTCAAATTTTTGGTGGTGGTTTGCTGAGCAGAAAAATTTCTTAAAATAAATCTGATAGGAAATCAAGTGATTAGGTAGGTAGAAGTATTGATTTGAAGATTTTAGGCTGATATTTATGATTTATGGAGGAATTTTTAAATGGTGAAGTGGGTCATTAGGATTGAGGATGAGGATATATCCAATGAGTTTGGAGATTTATTTAAGTGGGAAATTTTTGGTTGAAGTTTTTTTTTTTTCAATGCACAGCTGAATTTTTATTATCTTTATATCTTATATTTGAATAAAACCATTCATTTAAGGGTTAATTTTACACCCTTCTTTTTAAATAAGTATTTTTTGAAATGGTGGGTGTCACACGCCTTCCCCACTTACTGTTGGGGGATATTAGGCAATTGTGGGCACAAATGAGAGAGACTGATTTGAAGGAGAAGTTCAAGACATCAAGGCTAACTGCAAAGTGTGAATGGGTAGTGCAATGGCTCACAAAAATCAAGAGGGATGTGTTTTTCCAATGGATGGAAACTAAGGCAATATAAAATTTGATAATCCTGGCTCAGAAAATGCAAAAATGTATGGAATTAACTAACTGAGGAAATACTCTTCATGCAGATGGTGTAGCCCTTATAAAGTAATCCAGTGATGACTAGATACAACCTGATGGAAATTTTTCTACAGCTAGGGAGTGATGATGAATGAATTACAGGAAAATAATGGGAAACTGAAATGAATAGCACAACTTATCCAAGGTCATAGTGTAGGTGCAAGAGAATAGAATTTGCAAATAAATGGGCTTGATGTATGAGACATTGAAGGAATGACATGTAAGAGTAATTCAAATGAATGAATGCATTCATGCAGTGAAGGGAGCTAGTCCTTTGGAAGAAATATACAGTTGAGTTGGCTATGTGTGCGTATGTGCAAAGTAAAATAGTTGTGTGTCCAAGAATGGAAGTCCAAGGGCCTGAGGTACCCAAGGGCAGGATGGCAAAGCTCAAAGTGATGGTTGACGTGATTGGTTTTAACTGCAAGGATTGCAAAAATAGGCTGAGTTTCCAAGATGGGAAGGGCATTGCGCAAGCCGGAGATAGTAAGGGGAATGCACCATTGATGGTGTAATTTTGTTTGTGTCACACTTATGGAATGAGGTAGATGGTACTGAGGGAAGGGATATGTTTAAGAATTGATGAAACAACAAACCCTAACTCTGAAGCATGAAAGTGGGTTTGAAAGGTCATATTTTTGTGAAACTCACCATTAAGAAACCAAAAATGGTGTTTTTTCAATAACTATCATAATCTCTATGATTTTGTAATCTGGTTGATCAGGGGAATTATGAGTGAAAAACTTGGGAAGGTTTCTTGAAATTAATAGGACTAATATGCTGGTTTTTGCTGAGGAAGCCTACACTAGGTTTAGTGCCTGGGGAGTTCTGAGGTAGATGGGTTAGTTATGCTTGCAGTTTTTGTCACCTTGCTAATTTTTAAATGAATTTTCAAGAAACTGACTCAAAACCACAAAACCATGGCAACTGTTTTTTTTGGCCATTTTCATAATTCACATCTATTGTCTTGTGTAGCATTCAAACCTAAAATCAACTCAGAATTGGAGTGCTGTTTATAGTTTAGGAGTTACAGTCAGCTTTGTGTTCTGTCACCATTCCCACGTGCAGCCCTGCATCCATACAATAAAGTTTTCATGTGCCTTACACTTAAAATTCAGGAAGCTTTCAGAAAAATAACATGCAATATACTTCTGGCTGCGGATTCCAGATTCCTTCCTGCAGCTTTCAAGCATGCACGCATCAAAACTGACTGGACAACCTCTGACAACCAGGTACTGCAGGAACTAACTACAACCTCTATGCATGCATCATGCAAAATTAATAATGCAATGAATGGAGGGAGGATGATTTGAAACATCTTAAAATCAAATAAAAAATATAAATTTCAAATCATACACTAGACAAATTAGGTGAAACAATAATGAAGGCTTTCATAGAAACAATGGTATCAAATCTTTATGAACCACAAAACATATCAAATATTTCCCTTCAAAGTTATTGTAAATTACCAACATGATCAGAATATGACGGAAAATCTACAAATACCCAGTTCTGAACATGTCACTCAAAGGAATATAATACAAAAATTAGGAAATATGTCAGAACTACAGAAATAACAAATTAACATTTAACAAGTTCTGATAATTATTTCACACATAAATATTAAACAGACAGTTACAGCCAAGTTAAATCACTAACAATGTGTGCTTAACCAGCCCTGGCAATCCTGCTAGCCTTAGCCCTCATTCAAAACCCTCTCTACGTGCCCTGAGAAGGCCCCTTCACCCCAGAAAGGTATATATACAGTACCTTTGGTTATTTTAAACAGTAGTAATTTTTAGTATCAATCCAGACCAATTTCCATCCACAATCAATTTTTTATAAGAGATAAACAATTGATATATGGCCTCAGTCTGATAGCATAATTATTAATTCTAACCCCATTATTAATTCCCTTGAATAAAATCAGCATAAACCCCAAATATTGATCTGAGACCCTTTCAACCGTGAATTCCTGAAGTATCCTTGTGAGCCAACTACTTCAAAGTAATTCTGTTCCTCCCTTCCAAGTCCTGTGTGCTGTTAAATCCCAGAAACACTTTCATTCCCTTGGGTGTTACCCCTTTGAAGTATTTCTTAAGGATCCCATTTCCCAGGGTCTTATACTGTCCAAAGCAACCCCCTGAGAGAGGTTGTGTTACTTTAAAGATCCCCAGTTTTCTATAAGCTTTGGAGCCTCTTAAAATATATTGAAAACCCTTTTAACCAAACCACTACCAACCTTGCACTTGTTCTCACCTTATCCTTTTTAATTGAGCATTTTACCTGCTTCCTTGGAATTATTATTGTTCCAAAACCAAGATCATTCTCTGTAGCTAAAGGACAGCAAGCTTCCTGGCATCAGGAAGCTGAAAACTGGGGGTCTGTCCGCAAAATATCCTTTGATAATTAATATTTAATTTTTTTTTCGGAACCAGATATACCATGTAAAAATAAGTAAAAAAACTTATCATAATTATTTTTTTATTGATTCTTTTCCAGTGGATCATGAAAAAAACCGAGAATCAATCATTTATTATTTAAAATTTCTTAAACAGAGAAAAGAAGCCAATACCAGGACTAATTTCCTTAATCATTGGGATCCTTTAACTCCTGAAAAACAGAAACAAAGACTTCTGCACTGTAAACAGGTGGAAATTAAAGAAAAAGAACTTGGACTTGAAAAGCTTATCACCTTTAATTCTTTATTGATGCAACACAAATAGTGCAATCAATAAAGACACCAACTCTTTTTCCATAAAAAGAGTCAAGAAAGTGAGCTTTGAATAAATTTTTCATAAAAATTTATCAAAATATGTAAAAATAAAAATAAAAATAAAAATAAGAAAACTTTTTATTTTTTATTTTTATATTTTTTCTTTGTAGAAAAAGCCTACTCCCTTCCAGATTTTATTGAGAAAGATTTATTGAAGAGACACCCTGGCCCAGATCTTTGTATTTAAGCCAAGATCTGATTGGTACCCACCAAGACTCACCTGGAATACCAACCAAAGACGCCTTTAACTCCAATTTAGTGTTGGTACCCCTCAATTTGAACCTAATTGCGTTTGAAAAACCCCATAAAAAAATCTACAAATTTGTAAACACCATAAAAATTATTTTAATTTTTTTTCCATTTTTTTGAAGTTCCAAAAAACTTGGCTATTTTTACACCATGTTCCAAAACAGGTGCAACAACCAAGCCAGCAATAGAGCACCATCCTATGGATCTCTGCACAGAGGATCAAGCACCTGCAAGGATATCAGTTGCAAGTGCAATGAAGGGGCTTGAACCTGCAACCCAAGTGTTTCCCAATCCAATTACAATGGCAGCTGCGGCTTCCAACTCAATCAACAGACCATTAGAGAGCAATCCCTTGACGCACAACTTATCCCCAGAGGATATACCTCCAATTAAGCCACCCCTGCTAGACCCAGCAAAGGAGGAGAGAACAAAGACTCTGGTGCAGGAGCATTTAAGCCGCTGGGAGTCATTCAAGGAGGCCCAGTATCAAGGAGGCCCAGTCTCAAGGAGACATGTCAGCCATGAAGAAGGCCATATCTTTGGCAAAAACTTCCCAAATAAATCTAAAAAATTTGATAAACAGAAAGGAAGTAGATACTTACATGAAAAGCTGGAATCCTTGGGATCAGCTAGCCAGCTCAAAGGGAAAGGACCCTCAAAAGAAGAGGTCTTAAATCCATCAGAGACAAAGGAATCCCAAATATTGGGAAAAGATCATCTCTCTAGCTCAGAAGTGGAAGAAATTATACAACAATTAGATTCTTTTCCTCCAACTCTTTTACTCTTGATGTGGGTCATGATTTTAAATTTGTAAGAGGAAACCTTGATAATAGTTATTAGGAATTGGAAAAATTGAATTTAAATATTTATAAGATACTCCAATTTCAGGAATTACAAGCCAGAACCAAAGGTTCTGAAATGGTTAACTTGAAAGAAGCCATGAGTATGAGTAATTTGACTTTTATAAGACATACAGACACTACTTACTCTTCTATCCAACAATAACTGTTACTTTCAATCAATTATTATAAAGAAGAGGTTGAAAGAATCACTAAAACCCCTTCCACTCAGATTCTCCATAAGATTGATCTGTTTAGTAAAAAGTTAGACTTAGAATTGATATGATCAAGAATTATCTCAGAGACCTCAAATTTTTTAATACTAAACCTCCAGAAAAATCAGAAGAACCAACACTAACCAGGTTTTCCTCTACTCCCAATCCCAGACCAAGCTTGTTGAGGGTTGAATCTAATAATCCTAGCCCACCCCAGAAGTTTAACAAGCTCTCTCTAAAAATACTTACCCCTATCAATTAGGGGCCTAAATCTTTAGGAGAAGGAGATTATGATCACATAAACTTCATAAAATTCATTTATTACACACTTGCTTCTTATGATCTTCCTGAAACCATTTCTGTAGTAAGGCTACCCAGATTATTTGAAGGAGTTTCTTTTAACTGCTTTATCAACAAGAGAGAATAATAAGTAGGCCCATTTCCTTGTAAATCTTGGAATAAACTGAGCAAAGAACAGTTTGGCACCAGAATTTGGAAAAGAAATATGATTAAGTCCTTTGAGACATCCCTATGTGACCCTTCCAAAGACAAGCCTTGTAAATGGTGTCCACAACAGAAAAGGATGTTAGACTGCTTCTATCCAGAATCTGATAAAGAGGAAGTAAATTAAAGACTAATAAAATATTGTCCTGGACAGCTCAATCACAGTGTAAGTTGTAGAATGCCCATGGATTTTGATTTTTCTACTTTAATTGGTTTGTTAGAAGAAACTATAGACATATATGGACTTGATAGAAAAGTCAACAAACCAACAGAACTGGAAACAAGGAACAGGGAAGACTATTATTCTAAAGCTAAAGAGTCCTCTACTCCAAATCCCTCTAATTCTCAAGTCAAGAAAACCTCAGAGACTAAAGAAAAGCTATGCTGGAACTGCAGCCAGACAGACAATCTCAGAACCAATTGTTCCCCACCAAGAAGAAGCATTCATCCAATAGAAGGGGAAGAGTTTGAAAATAATCCTGACCCTCAAAATAATGACTCTGATTGGCCAATCTCAGAATGTGAATTAATGATTACTTGCCCCATTGATGTCATAGAAGGTAACATAGAACCCTTCCTGGATATAAATCCAGTTAATGAAGATTCCAACTTGCCCCAACAATTGAATCTTAACATGAAAACCCAACGTATGTCAGAGGCCAGAGCTCTAACTCTCAAACCCTCTGCAGGTAAAATTTATACCTCTGGTAAAACCTGTTATGCTCCTGGTCTGATCCAAAAATCCCCAGTAAAAATACTCCTGGACAGTGGAGATTTCTGCTCTTGTGTTGGATCATCTTACCTGGAAAAAAAATATTCCCATTGGAAAGATAACTTACTAGCAGTACCGCAGGCTAAGTTCAGTAGCTGTAATTCATCCTTAAATTCTATGGGAGTATGGTCCACAGATTTCATACTCCCCCACACTAATGGATCTCTCAAACTGAATATTTACTTTGTAGTATTACCAAATGGAGTATTTGATTAATTCATACTAGGCAAAGACTCCCTATTCCTGTATTGTGAATAGATGTCTTCCAAAGCAAAGGAAAGTATTTTAGCATAGGAGGAGACTGGAACAACAAATTCCATATATGTCACATCAGCTCTCCAAATTCTGAATCTACTTATGAAAAGCACTTGGAAACCTTTAACCAAGATTATTTCTCACAAGCAGCCCTCAACTCCCAGCTCAGTAAAGACCCAAAAAGGGATATGCTTCAAGTCTGCTTTGAAAATCAGGATGCCTTCTGTACCAAATATCACCCAATTGGTAAAATAAAAGGACATGAAATGATTCTAACTCTGACTATCAAGCCTCCTTACCCTCCCAACCTTAGGATACCCTCTTACCCCTCTAGTCCAAAATCTAGAGCTGCCCTTGAAACCCACATCCAAGAACTAATTAACCTAAAAGTTCTGAGGAAATTAGGACACAATGAACAAGTGGATTTCACCACACCAGTGATCATAGCTTGGCACAATGACAAGTCAAGAATGGTTGTAGACTTTAGGATGCTTAATAACTACACTCAACCTGACTACTATCCTATCCCAAGTATTGACAATGCTCTGCATAAACTTTCAAAAGCTAAGTTTATCACTACCATGGACATGTTTAAATGATTCCACCAGATTCCTATCAGCCTTGATAGTGTCAGAAGTCATATGAAAACAAATGAACACTGTGGGATTCAAACCCACAACCTCAGACTCTTTATATGAGTGATGCTCTTACCAATTGAGCTAAGTGCGCTGTTGAGTAAGGAGCAAGCAGTTGATTCATAGCTATTTGGCTGATCACCCCAGAAGAGGTGTACTTATCCCAGCATTCTATGATGTGGGTGGCACATACCAGTCAATGAACTTCTCATGGCAATTATGTAATCTAACAGATAGAAGAATGTTCATGAGGATTATATGCCACCTAGGGATATATGAGTATCTAAGGATGTCCTTTGGTATCAAAAATGCTTCTTCCCACTTCCAAAGAATGATGGACACAGTACTAGGCCAGTTCATCAGACAAGACTGGATTATGGTTCATTTTGATGATGTCATCATTTATACTGATGACTGGACTACTCATATGGACAAAATAAGACTAGTCCTAAAAACCATCTCTGATGTAGGACTGAAATTATCCATGAAGAAGTGTTTCTTTGGATATGGAGAACTCAAAGCTCAAGGAAACATAGTCTCTGTTCAAATACTTACAGTTGACCAAAGCAAGATAGCTGCTGTCATGAACAGATCAATGCCCCAGAAAAAAGCTGAACTCTTGTCCTTCATCAGCTTCTGCAGTTACTACAGGAATTACTTTCCCCATTCTGCACTACTGACCAAGTTTTTGTATGAGATTTGAAACAACAAAACTTTATTTGAGATGACCCATCAGAGGGTAAAGATTTATGAATAACTCAAAATAGCCATGACCACAGCCCCTGTGCTGATACAACCTGACTACAGCAAACCTTTCACGCTATACATAGATTCTAGTATGGATGGACTGGGAGATGTCTTGCACCAGGAAATAATAGAAGATTAAAAACGAGTGGAGAAAACCATACTCTTTATCTCCAGACAATTTAAGGATACAGAAAAGAGAGATGGTGCCGACCAAATGGAATTTCTTGCTCTAGTCTGGGCTTTGGAAAAAATTCATTACTACCTTGATGTAACTAACTTTGTAGTGATCACAGACTGTAATGCTGTTAGGACTCTTATGAACATGAAGACTCCCAGCAGATGCATTTTGAGATGGCAGATAGCTATCCAGCAGTACAGAGGACAGATGACTATAGTCCATCAAGCAGGAAAAAAACACCAGGATTCTGACAGCCTCAGTAGAAATGCTTTACCCAATGACCCTAGCAATCCTTCTCATTACCCAGAAGATCATGATATTTTTCCTATACTCAACATAAGTATGCTTGATCTTGAAGCTCTAATTATAGGAATACATATCTGTGAATTGGAAAAATCCTTGTTTAATTCTATGAGGGATACTTACAAACCTGATATAAGAACACTGATCTCTGTCATGGAAATTACTAATCATCCTGATGAACTAATCAACAGCTTACCTGAACCATTGCTGAAAGCTTATAAAGCTGCGATGTTCACCCTATGGGATGGTTTAGTATATTAAATACATCAACATTCCAGTTTTGTAGTTTTTACTCATGAGGAACATATCCACATATCCTAGCTGAATTCTGTCAGCTTGCTACTATGTACAGAGAAACCTGTCATAGCAACACAAAAACTATAAAAAACAAATCAAACAAGAATATCTAAGTTAAAAAGAGAATGAGTGAGGAATCCATAAATATTATTAAAGAAATGGATTCCTCACCAAAAATTAGGTAGGGTCACTCACTGACCCCACCCTTGAAATCCAAGTCCTTACACTTTTAAAATAATTAAAAAGAAAAGTACTAAAAATTACGACACCAGTATGGCACCTTTTGGCCATTCTAACATTTCACATGTGTTTTCACGTATAAGGTTTATGCCTAAAATTCACTCAGAATTGAGGTGTTGTGTATATTTTAGGAGTTACACGCGGAAATGTGTTATGTCACAATTCCCGTGCGCAGCCCTGCATCACTACATATCCCTACGTACTTGTAGTAGCAAATTCCTGCGTACTAGAGACCCGCACGCAGTGGATCCTACCCCGCGCACATCTGTACTGACTGAGCCCTGCGTCTGGATCCATTGTGACTAATCTGACAACCAGGTACCGCTCAGAACAGCTACAACCTAGTTAGGGTTGCCTGGCATATGTAACAAGTTGAAATATGCATTATTAATAGTCTAAAAAGATCAAAACCTAAATAAAATTAATTAAAATTAAGTTTAGAACATTTTTTAATAATAAATCAAAGCTCAAGGATTACCACGTAAATCACTGACTCTGATCTTTGAAGATCACAAAACACTACAAGGAGTGTTCATAAAGATTATTAAAAATTATCTACGTGATCAGCAGATGATGGAAAATCAGTAAACATCCACATCTGCACGCTTTAAAGCAATATCAATAGTACAAATGAAGGATGAGTACAGAATGATCAAATTTACGCCATAACAGATTAACAGATCCTGTGGCCAAAATAGTATAGAAATCCAGAAGATCTAAGGTCAGCTGATTGACAGCACCAAGAGGACGTGCTAATCTTGCCCTGACTGTCTTTCCAGCCTCAGCCCACGAGCAGAACCCTCTCTACGTGCCCTGAGAAGCTCAAAATCACCCCAAAAAGGAATTTATACAGACCTCTTTGGATCTATTATTCCCCATTATCAGTTTACCAGGAATTATTATTATCAATCAGACACTGTGTCATTGTTGATCAAGTGCTTATAGGAAGATAAGCAAGTGATTTATGACTTAGTCTGTAGTATTATTATTTATTCTTATTAACCAATCAACCCTTGAAGTTTATTCAAGCAATCCACCCCATCTGCTCTGAAACCCTTCCTATTATTGCAGGATTTTTGTGGTAAAGTACTCAGAGTGAGTTTTTCCCTTCCTGTCTTGGCCATTGTGCTGTTATTCCCGGCCATTAGTGGAATAAGCCCTTTCTAAGGCACCCATCTTCATTCCAAGGTTCTTAAACTTCCTAAGGAGGCCCCTTGAAGAGAGGTTGTTTGTCTGTAAAGATCCCCAGTAGTATAATAATGTGGCCCCTCTTTTATATATATATTGAAAACCTTCTATTACCAAACCAATTAAACCTTGCAACTTCTCTTATTATATTATTTATTTGAGCCTCTAAGTGTTTATTTTTGGAATAATTATTATTATTATTATTATTATTCCAGTATTTTTATCACTCTCTGTAGCTAAAGGACTGCAAGGTTCCTGGTATCAGAGAGCTGACAAATTCCATGATAACTGTTCTTCTGGTCACTTATCTACTGACAGGACCCTGGGAAAGGTTAAGCAAACAGCCTAGTGGATCAACTGGAGAGACTCAACAATCAATTATGTTTCTAGTTGTGAAAATTTCCAAAATCCTAACAGGACCACTGGGAAAAGTTTTGGCTTTCTACAAAGATTTTCTGAACCTAAGAACAGATGGGAAATCATCAAGATGGATTTTGTAACTGGACTACCTCAAGGAGGAGCTTACTCTTACAACTCAGTGCTGGTCATAGTAGAAAGGTTTACCAAGAAAGCCAAAATTCTTACCTAACCACAAGGAGGATACTGCCATAGAAGTAGGACTACTCTTCTGGAACAGACTCATTGCAGATTTAGGGGTCCCAAAGATTATTATAAGTGGCAGAGACCCCAATTTCACCTCTGAATTCTGGAGAAAACTTCATGGTATGCTAGTAACTAACTTAGCCTTCTCCACAGCTTATCATCCTCAAACTGATGGGTTAGCTGAAAGAATAATCCAGAATCTATAAGATATGCTCAGAATATTCTGCTTCTTTGGACCAGAATACAAGAATACAGATGGATACTGTCATGACTGGGTCAGCCTCTTACCTGCACTGGAAATGCCTTACAACAGCAGCAAACAATCTACCACAAAAGAAATGCCCTATGTCCTAGAAAGAGGATGGACACCTAATTTAACCAAAGACAACCTTAATCAGAACATAGTCAACATACATCCTACATCAGTTGACTGCAAGAAAATGATAGAAATAGCCAATAAACATGCTTCTAAATGTGTTCAAGATGCTGTTGAGTACAACCAACAGAGATGGGATAGGACTCATAAAGAACCTGATTTCAAAATTGGAGATCAAGTCTTGATCTCAACTACTAATTTCAAAAACTTTTCAGGCAACAAAAAAATTAGACATGCCTTTGTAGGGCCATTCACCATCAGAATGCTGCATGGGAAGAATTCTGTAGAAGTAATTCTAAGTGATGAAATTTCCAGGAAAACCCAGTGTTCCCAGTAAGACTGATCAAGCAATTTCACCCAAGAGATGGAAAGAAAAAAACTTCACAGGAAATAACTGTGGAAGCTGACCCTGATAAAGGTAAAGGTAAATTCAGCAAGATCCTTAAAGACAAGAAAGAAAGGATCAACGGAAAAGATATCAGACTTTAAATAGTCAGATATAAAGGCAAGTCAGCTGACAAAGATGAATGGCTACCAGAGAATAAAATTCCAGATGGACCTAAACACCTGAGTAATAACAGATCAAACAAAAGATACTGAGCCCAATGTTTTTTTCACACATGAAATTATCTTGGAGTAAGGAAATTTCAGCTTGCTACTTGTACAGAGCAACCTGTCAAACTAGAATAAAAACAAAAACAAATTATAAGTTACAGAAAGAGTAGGAAATCCCAAAAAATTATTACTGATTTGGATTTCACACCCAAAATAAGATAGGGTCACTCACTTACCCTACCCTTGAATTCCAAATCCTTATATTTTTAAATGAATTTACAAGAAAATGTCTCAAAACTACAACACAATGGCAACTGATTTTTTTGGAAATTTTAAAATGAACGTCTTTTGTCTTGTGTAGGTTCCACACCTAAAATTCACTCATAATTGGATTGTTGTGTATAGTTTAGGAGTTACAGCCAGTTTTGTGTTCTGTCACAATTCCCATGCGCAGACCTGCATCCATACAATAAGGGTTGCACTTTCCTGACACTCAAAATTCAGGCACCTGTCAGGAAACCCACATGCAATATACTTCTGGCTGCGGATTCCAGATTCCCGCCCACAGCTTTCAAGCATGCATGCATCAAAACTGCCTGGACAACCTCTGACAACCAGGTTCTCCAGGAACTGGCTAAAATATCTATGCATGCATCATGCATATGTAATAATGCAATCAACGGACAGAGGATGATTTGAAACATCCAAAAATTAAATAAAACATATAAAAATCAAATCATAAACTAGACAAATCAGGGAATAAAATAATAAAGGTTGTCACAGAAACAATTTTATCAAATCTTTATGAACCACAAAAAATATCAAAAAGTTCCCTTAAAAATTATTGGAAATTAACAAAATGATCAGAAGATGCGGGAGAATCTAAAAATACCCACTTCTGACCATTTAAATTGAAAGAATATAATACAAAAATTAGGAAATATTTCAGAAATACAGAAATAAAAAATTAACATTTAACAAGTTCTGACAATTATTTCACACATAAATATTAAACAGAAAGGTAAAGCTGAGTGAAAGCACTAGAAATGTGTGCTTAACCAGCCCTGGCTATCCTGCTAGCCTGGGCCCTGATTCAAAACTCTCTCTATGTGCCCTGAGAAGGCCTCTTCACCCCAGAAAGGTATATATACAGTACCTTTTGGTTATTTTTGTTGAAATATCAGCTTAGTCTCCCTGTCTCTTGTATTTCACGCGGTGCAGATCACTGCGTTCTCCCCACTCTCTTTGTCAAAACCGCACCCGCAAATCATGACCACAAGGAACAACTCCTCCTACCAATTCCAACCCCTCAAATCTCAAAATCCCCACTTGATCTTCTTTTTACTTTACTTCAGATTCTATCTCTTTTCATCCGTTCTTTGTACTCTTTTTCTTTTATTTCTACTTTCTCTTTACGCGCTTCCTCAAACTTACTCAAAACACCAACCCGTGACTTAATCCTCTCGTCAATGGTCAATCTTCAAATCAAATCTGTCTGGTACAACTTTGCCCAATATCATCTCAGTCTCTTCTTGTTTCTTCAATTCTGATCTTTCCTTTTCCATATAAATAATTGTCTCCATCGTGTCTCCTATCAACCTCTAGCTTCTGAATCCTGCTCTAAAATCCAGTATCTTTCCTTGACGTCTTGATGTTTGTGTCTCCATTCTTTTATTTTCTTCAAGTCTTTCCTTTATGATTTCTTTTTACTGATTTCTGTTTTCATTCAGTCCTCTTAAATATCTTAATTTCTTTTGTTTGCTAAGGAATTTATCAGAAATACAACACGTTTAAAAGCCAAAAGCAATGCCAACTAGCTTAACTGGACTGATGGAGGGATCAAGTAATGATGGATTTTGCCAAATCATACTCAAGGCTGCGCTGGAGGCTGTTCCAATACTTACGGACAAAAACTACTCTATATGGAAAGATAAAATGACTATGCTACTGGAACTCAAAGTTTTAAAACAAGCTTTGGAGGAAGATTCTAAAACTTTAGGCTCAACGGATGATATGGAAATTTGTGTCATTCTACTCTCTTGAATCGACTCAATCAGGCATAATAACGTAGTCAATTCTTCAAACATTTCTTCCGCCAAGCTCCTCTGGAAAACCATTAAGGAACAATTTGCCTTTTGTCAAACTGCAAACCAAGCTTGGATTTTCAACAAATTTCTGTATCAACAATTCAAGCCTGAAGCAATCAACTCTTTCATTATGGACACCAAAATTTCCATGAAGAAAATGCTTGACGTTGGAATCAATCTTCATGACAACATACTGGCATATCTCATCCTTTTTAAGTTCCCATCCTCTCTCCACTCTCTACAACAGCAAATTATGCACTCCAACAAAAGCATCTCTGTAGATCTAGTCATCAATCACCTTGTTCAATTGGACAACAAATTGAAATCTAAATCCAAAGAAATAAAATCCACCAATACTGCCTTGGTTTCTCTGCAAAATCTTAAGAAACCTGTTCCACAAGAACTTTGATGCAAGAGAGTTTTTCACAATCCTCTCTCACCAAATCATTCAGAAGACAAATTCTGGAATAAACACAAAGATCTTGCTCTGGATTGGTGGAAGGAAGCGCAAGCCAAATGGAGAGCTCAATTCAACTCAAACTCTAAAGGAAAAAAAGTATCTCATTATCACGCCCTTCTGACTACTTGGATTGAGGAAGCCAATCCTGACAATCAAATCATTCTCCATTCCGGAGCTTCATGTCACATGTTCAACTCAACTGACTTCTTCACTCATCTTGATATCTGTTCTAACGGCAATTTCATCAAAACTGGAAAAGAAGGCTCCAAGCTTCCAATAAGAGGAAAAGGAACAGTTCAACTTACCTGGAAAAACTCCATGGTAACCCTCACAAACTTTTTTTACGTTCCCAATCTTGTCATCAACCTCATTAGTCCCGGGGAACTAATCTCATTGAAAGGATTCTCCCTTGTCTCCCACGGATCTCAATTCCAACTTCACTCCAAAACCAAAACCGTCTTCTCTGGTTTCATCCAAGGCAATCTTTTCATCCTGAATCAACCCTTGCTCGTTGGAACCAATCAAAAACTGTGCCATCTTTTGCAAAAGGAAATAAATTACTGTCCATTGGTTAATTTGAAGTATTTTCACAAGTCATTTGGTCACGCCAGTCCCTCCTGCCTTAAGAATCTTTTCCCCAATCTTTCCACTTCTTCTCTCTTCAATTTCCAATTTGAATAATGTGTCTTTACCAAACTCACCAAGTCAACTTTTAAACAGATCCAATTGCAAGCTTCAAAACCATTTGAGCAACTTCATATCAATCTCATCGGTCCCATTACTCCCATCTCTAGAAATCAAATGAACTATATTATTTCTATCGTTGACAATTTTTCTGGTTACATATCCGCTATTCCTCTTCAACACAAGTCTGATGCAAGTTCTCAACTAAAGACTATTCTAAATCACAAAAGTCAAAAACAAAACCGCTTTCCTGCCACCATCTGCACTGATGGTGGTGGAGAATTCTCCTCCACTGAACTCAACAATTACTTTGCCTCCAACTCCATCCAACATCTGTTCTCGGAACCGTACCACCACAAACACAACGGCAAAATAGAAAGAACCAACTGAACTCTGACGGAATCAATCAGAGCTATTCTTTGAAGTTCTAAGCTACCTCATAACCTGTGGGCCAAAATCTCTAAAACGGCTTGTCTTGCTCTTAATCAGATTCCTAAAAATCCTCATTCTCTATCCCCCTATCAACTTTTTACTAATAAAACTCTTCCGTTTAGCTACTTTCATCCCATTGTCTCTAAAGTGGCCTATTTGAACAATAAAATTTCTTGTGGCAAGAAATTCAAGGATCAAGGCCTTGCTGGCGCTCTTGTGTGTTACAACCCCAATCTCTTATTGTATTGTATACTAACTCCCAAGAATTCAATCATCTCCTCTGAGCATGTCAAAATTTTTAAGGACTCTGTTCCGTTCTCTCCTCTTTCTCCCTCCTCTTCTTTGTTTTCTGTTGAACAACTCATTCCCAAATTGGAAAACAATATTCTTTTTCCTTCTGTTTCCTCTTCTTCCTCTCTTTCTCTACCTCCTCTATCCTCTCAACCTCCCTCTTTGCCTACCTCCACTATCAATGCTCCCCAGACAGAAGAAATTTCCTCTGATTTAGCATCCAATTCCTCCAATGATCTTGCTACTCAGCTAGTTCCCAGATACGGATTACGGGATCATTCGTCTCTCAATCCTCCCTCTTGATATGGTTATCATCATTACTACGTCCCAAAAACTTTCAAACAAGCTAAAAAGTTTTTCGACACCATCAGATGAGAAGCCTCTATGGACTCCAAACTCAATGGCATTGAGGATCTGGCAGTGTGGGACAACTACCAAGGACCCAAACCTTTCAATCCTCTGAACACCACCTGGGTCTATTTTATCAAAGACAACTGCCATGGCGACCCCTTAATTTACAACAGCCAACAATGTTTCCAAGGTTTTCATCAAATCTATGGTCTTGATTATCTTGGTACTTTCTCTCCTACTGGTAAAGCAGCTTCTCTCAGAATGGCGCTTCTTTTTGGTCTTTACCATTCCCTTCCAATCAAGCAGTTTGACGTCAAAAGTGCCTTCCTTCATTCTCCTTTATCTGACAAGGTTATCATCAAAACTCCAAAGGGAAGCAAAATAAAATCCAAATATCTCATTCTCAACAAATCACTGTACAGTCTTAAACGATCTCCCGCAAATTGGTTCCACACTCTCACGTCCTGGATTTGAGATCAAGGCTTTCACAAATCTATTTCTGATCCTTTTCTATATATTAATTCTGAAAATAACTCAATCTTATTTTTCCATGTCAACAATCTCATTCTTGTTGGCTTTGGGAACAACTTTCAAAATTCTTTTCTCAATCAATTTCCTAATTTCAGTCATCACAAACCCAACACTATTCTCGGCATGAAATACAAACGAATCAACGATAAAATTCTCCTTTCTCAACCTAAACATACTGATCATGGTTTGGAAGTACTCAAAATGAACAACTGCAAACCCTCCACCATTCCCCTCACCGTCAACGCAAACCTCACCCCTGCCTTGGATGAAGAACACAAAGAGTTTAAATCCTTAAATATCAATTATTGATGAGCCATTTTTCTCATTAATTACATTGCTTGTCTCACCCGACCAGACCTGAGTTTTGCTGTATCTAGTCTTGCTAGATTTTGTGAGAAACTGGGAATTTGTCATTGGAGGGAAGTCAAATGTTGCTGGAAGTACCTCAACTCTACCAAGAACCTTAAGCTTACTCTTCAAATTTGCTCACCAAACACTCAAATCAAATGCTTCAGCAACACCACTTGGAGCAATGATTTGGAAACTAGATGTTTGCAATCTGGGCATTTGTCTCTTCTTTTTGGATCTCTTCTCTCCTGGAGTAGCTACCAACAGCAAAATGTTACCCACTCAACTACCAAAGCAGAATTAAATCCTCTGGTAGACTCATTTCTTGAAGCTATTTGGATGAAAGACATGGTTACTGAGCTCTGGAAAAAGGAACCCAAACCCATTCTCCATTACATAGATAATAAAGGCCTCAACGACAAACTCAAGAAATTTGGATGCAACTCTAAGACTTGTCATATTGATATCAAAACCAAAGCCCTTTGAGAAGAGCTTGCTTCTGGCAATCTCACAGTTAAATTGATCCCCTCTGTTGAGATGAAAGCTGACGGCTTAACCAAAGCTCTTCCGTATCAATACTTATCTCACCTTTTGAATCTCATAGACCCATCTCAACCTATTGTGTCTTCAGTTTCACCAGCCACGGGGAGTGTTGAAATATCAGCTTAGTCTCCCTGTCTCTTGTATGTCACGCGGTGTGGATCACTGCGTTCTCACCACTCTCTTTGTCAAAACTGCACCCGCAAATCATGACCACGAGGAACAACTCCTCCTACCAATTCCAACCCCTTGAATCTCAAAATCCCCACTCAATCTTCTTTTTACTTTACTTCAGATTCTATCTCTTTTCATCCATTCTTTGTACTCTTTTTCTTTTATTTCTACTTTATCTTTCCGCGCTTCCTCAAACTTACTCAAAACACCAACCCGTGACTTAATCCTCTTGTCGACGGTCAATCTTCAAATCAAATCTGTCTGGTAAGACTTTGCCCAATATCATCTCAGTCTCTTCTTGTTTCTTTGATTCTGATCTTTCCTTTTACATATAAAGAATTGTCTCCATTGTGTCTCCTATCAACCTCTAGCTTCTGAATCCTGCTCTACAATCCAGTATCTTTCCTTGACGTCTTGATGTTTGTGTCTCAATTCTTTTATTTTCTTTGAGTATTTTCTTTATGATTTCTTTTTACTGATTGCTGTTTTCATTCAGCCCTCTTAAATGTCTTAATTTCTTTTTTTCACTAAGGAATTTATCAGAAATACAACAATTTTAAACAGTAGTAATTCTTAGTATCAATCCAGAACTATTTCCACCCATGATCAAGTTTTTATAAGAGATAAACAAGTGACACATGGCCTCAGTCTGATAGCATAATTATTAATTCTAACCCCATCATTAATTAGCCCCTCTTAAAATATATTGAAAACCCTTTTAAAGAAAACACTAAAACCCTTGAACTTTCTCTCACCTCATCCTTATTATTTGAGCATTTTACATGCTTCCTTGTAATTATTATTGTTCCAACACCAAGATCACTTTCTGTAATTAGCTAAAGGACAGCAAGGTTCCTGGCATCAGGAAGCTGATGGTTTGAGGGGTAAAATTTTATCACATAAACTGAGATAGTTTATAATTTCAAACAACCTGATGATGTTTGAATGAGTTGTGTAACTGATTAGCTGGTGGTTCTGGGTTTTCAGGATGTTCCACCATGGTTGGCTTGTGGGTAGGGCAACAGTTTGACTGTGCTGGACCTTTTGATGAGCTTCAAGACTTTTTTATTTGTGTTGGAGTTTTTTCTTTTAATTTATAATGGATCCTTTCATATCAATCCAGGATTTTTTTTAAAAAACTTGTGGTTGGCATTGGGTCAATCTGTGGCTGTTTTTCTCCCTTTTTTTTTTTGTGATGGTTTCCAAGGTATTTGTGTTCACATTATTTTCATTGGAGTTGTGAGATCTGGTGAATAAATGGGCTGACCACAATGATTTTTATGCAAATCCTTCCAAAAATATGCATGATATTTTCGGCGTATTTGACTGAGTGACTATGTTTTAGTTTGGATGTAAGATCAATTGCTGATATCCAATTTGTTGATTTGTTCTTGTGACTTGTTCTTTGACTGCCACGTTCAGTTGGTTGACTCGCGGCTTTGGGCAGCAGGGTGATCTACCGCAGATACCCGTGCCGGTGCCCGTGCCCGTGTTCCCCCATTCCGCCGACCAATGTCAGTTGCTGGTTCAGCTGCTCTGGGCAAAGTTTGGCTGAGCGGCTAGTGAAGAAAATGTAATGACGGGGAAAAGGTAACACAGTCAGTGGGAGTCAAACCCACATCTGCCCACGCATGCGGGATGCTCTAACCATTGGGCTATAACCACTTGGTGTGAGGTGTACATCACAACACCCCCCCATACACCAAGCACCCATTTGGCGCGCCCTTTTTACCCCATAGTCATGTGTCTTTTATTCAATTTTATAGCGTGATATTCAGCGTGAATCAGGATGCTACAGCTGCAGTGCTGGGCTCATAACCTTTAATGACGGGGAAAAGGTAACGCAGTCAGTGG
Organism: Puccinia polysora; assembly: GCA_025617555.3. Classification (NCBI taxonomy): domain Eukaryota; kingdom Fungi; phylum Basidiomycota; class Pucciniomycetes; order Pucciniales; family Pucciniaceae; genus Puccinia; species Puccinia polysora. Next base: position 28,713,562 of record CM062616.1, read on the forward strand.
GAGTCAAACCCACATCTGCCCATGCCTGTGGGATGCTCTAACCATTGACACCTTGCGCAAGGTGCCAACGTTTCACATGTTTTGTCGCGCTGACATGCACTTGTCGCGGGCATGTCCAAAACTGCGCATGTGAAACGTCACCCCCCAGCCTGTCACGTTGGCTTTGATCTTGTAACATCACCTACCTTGACCAAAGAGGTACATAAATCCAAATTTATTTAAACTCTCCAAGGGTTCCACATTGCCGTAAGTTGCTTCTTTTGTCCTCTCTGTGATCTTTTCCAACCCATCAGATCCCTCAGTTATCCTCAACCCCTCTTGCTTGGCTATCCTCATCCCCAACTTCTATGCGCAATGTCATCCATGCAACTTTGCCAATGTCCCCGGTGTAAATTGCACACCTATGTCAATGCCTTGGGCCAAACATGTCAAGGTCTTTATGTTCATTCAAGCACCCAAAAAAAACATTGGGCAACTCATCTTTCAACCAACTCTCAAGCCACAGCAAGAAATCTCATAGAAAAGCTTCAAATCAATTTGGATGCTGAAGAAACAGATCTGGGCATTGCTGGCTCAGAAACTTCAGGAAGTGAATATTTTGAGGATCCAACCAAAAAAAATTGTGAGTGCCACATTTAATAACAACAGACTTGTCTCATTAAAACCTAATTTTACTGACTTTGTCCACCAATTAGTTTAGAATCCGTGTCATTATTCATTGCCTGGCTATTCCTTTTTTGTGGTATGAGTCAGGCTAATTGTTGTATGGCCAGAGACTATGTGATTTAACTGCTACAACTAAATCAATGTGACAATCTGGAATCATTGGAAGCAGTTCCTTCAGATATTCAAACCATCACTAAGCAACTTAAACTCAACCCCAACCTCACCATCCATAACTGCTGTACCAAATGTTACTCATTGTATGATCCTAAATTCACCCCAACTTCATGCACTTATCGACCACTTCCAAATTTTCCACCTTGCAGCCAAGAAATGTTTACCAAATGCAAACTTCCACCCAACCCTTTGATCAATAAACAAGCTATTTGTCGCCCACAACATAACCCAATTCCAGCTCAATCTTATGTACCATGCTCTACATTTGTCACCCAAGATTTCAAGGCCTGGATTTGTTGGTTTTTATTGCTACCTGAAGTTGAAGATATGATTGATCAATGGTCTGAGAAGGTTGCTTCTCAAGCACCACCACTTGTTGTCGCCAACTTCCAACAATCTCTTGCTGCAAGGCAATTGTATGCCAATCACTCAGCTCAATCCTCTTGAAACGTTTACCTTGTATCAAACTGGCCTTCACCCTGTTTATCAATTTGTTCAATCTTTTAGGGAACAAGCTGGCTGGTAAGCAGGCTTCTATGGGAGTCATTTCCCTCAACTGTCTCAACGTCCCATCCAACTTGCAATATCAAAGCAAGTACACCTGTATCCTCGGTATTGTTCCTGCACCCAATCAACCCAACATGACAACCATCAGCAATATCCTAGAGCCTTTGGTTGATGAGCTCATCCAACTCAACTCTCCAACAACCATCCCAACAACTCAGCATCAAAATGGCCGCTGCATAATTGTTTGACTTGCAGCTGTCTGTCCTTGGTGATGTAGTTGCTGCTCACAAGGTTGCTGGGTTTGCAGCACACTCAGCCAAGCAATTCTGTTCTTGGTGCGACTGCAATCTTAAGGAACAAAGCCGTATGTGTCTGGGTAAACCAAGGAATCAAAGAAATGTGATCTCTACTTCTTTTGAATGGAAGAACAGCTCAAGTTTGACTGCACGGGATCAACTTGTCAAGAAATATGGTGTACACTGGTCTGAACTCAATTGATTGTCTTACTGGGATCCTGTAAAAGGAGTTGTGCTTGGCATCTTGCATAACTTGTATGAAGGGGTTCTTGCCCATCACTTCAAACGTCAATGGTCATGGATTTTCAAGAAACCCCTGCAATCAAACCCCAATGAATCCGGCATTGATGATGGCGAGTGGACCAATGGATCACAAGTACCTTGTCATAATCTCTCCCTGCCAGGAGGATGTTCATAAAATCAAGTTATTGAAATATTCAACAACATCAATGATGTAGTTGTGCCACAAGGTGTAACAAGGGTTACCGGCAACCTTGGAGCTACCAAGAATGGTAAGCTAAAGGCTAGCAAGTGACATGCCCTCTTTGCATTTTATTTGCCACTTGCTGTGCCAGATGTTCTCTTTAATGACCCAATTTCCAATCATACAAGCACGTGGATGGAGAACTTTGTCTCAATGGTAGCATGTACAAATATCCTTGAAGCAAAGTCTGTTTTGCCAGAAGATCCAACCAACTTACAAAACAAGTATCAAATATATTGCAATACAAGCAAACAGCTCTGGCCCAACAGTTCCATTTCCCCCAATCATCACTATGCACTACACTTACCCAAACAGTTGAAGTGGTGGGGTCCACTGAGCGGGATCTTGGAGTTTGCTGGCAAACATTTGAATGGCTCCTTACAACGTGTTCCAACAAATGGCTTACTCTGTATGTGATTAGCAATATTGTAGTCTTGAGAAATACATAGGTTGCTGATGCTTTCTTTTTTCTCAGATGAAATGCCAAAAACAATTATGACAAAATTTTGTCAAATTCAGCGATTGAATGTCCAACACACAGTTCAAGCTGGGCTGGTCATTAGCCACAAACAAATGGAGTTTTCCTCGGACACCAAAACTTATGAAGAGCTTCTCCGATTCATGAAAGGAAATGCCAAATTGGTTCAAGACTATAGGCAAGTGCCACATGGCCTAAAACCAAATGTGCTGGGAGTGCATGCAAAAGAGTTAAATGGAATAGAGTGCAAGGTAGGAGTTAAGGTAGGAAAGAAGGAGCCAAATAATATGGTGTGGTACATGCAAGGATCAGATGTCAAATGGGGCTTGGTGGTGCATATTTTGAGGGTTCAGAAGGGAGAGACTGGTCATGAAGATGTCATCATGGTACAGAAGATGGAGAAAGTAACCTCCAATGGTGGAACCAATTTTTTTGAGGACTGGTTTTGTCGCATGAAGGTGTCCCATGTCAAGCAGAAACACCAACATGAGTTCATCCAACCTTCACAGGTCCTTGGAGTGGCAGTGTATCGGACCCTCCCAGCCTGGAGCCTGGGCTGCACTGAACCATCTCATTTGGTGCGTCCCGTGAATGCCTCAAAGTGGCACCCGGACCTATGATTTTGTACCTCTTTTCATTTAAACTCGTTTCAGTTGTGTAAATTTCTTTCTCATCTGTCATTGAGACAATTTGATGCAATCAACATGTCATGTCTTTATTTCTTTTTCATTTGCAATTCACACATGGCCAGTACACATGAAAACATAGCCGCTCTTAACAAGAGTTACAGTCAAATAGTAAAACAAAAATTTCCCACACCTCCAAAGCTCCACGTAACCCATTTCACTCCCATTCTGCCCATTTGGCACCAGTCATACCCCCAACAAATTCCATGTCTGCCATAGAATCATCCCCATCAAGCAAATTCTTGGTGTCCACATCACCCTCATCATCATACCCAAAATCCTCATTGTCCTCATCATCATCCCCTTCTTCATTGTCTTCACCGCTGGTATCTTCTAAGTCAATGCTTTCACCGCACCAACTTTCATGTTCATCTTCATCATCACCTGATTCATTGTCCTCTTCCTTGGGCTGAATTTCATGACTGAGGTCATATGATGTTGTTTTGGATTCCCAGTATTGAGCAGTGAAACGTTTGTTGGACCACTTTTTGTGAGTATGCTGAGTTCCTCGGAGCGACTGCAAAGGATCAGGTAAGAAAGCAACATTGTGTACATCACCAATCAAAGTCTTTTGAGAAGGAGTCAATTTGTTAAACCAATCTGCATTGTAGAAATTGATTGGAAGGCCTTTAGGTGCCTTTGAAATTTCTGATATTCATGGAACCTTTGTACACCATTGTTGGCGGCGCTGAGAGCGTACACCTAGGACTTGATTGGCCCTTGCCATTTCCTCATCAAGCCGTCAAAAGAAGATGTTTGCTTTTTCAGATTGGAAAGGGAGGACTTTGACTATGTACTTCCCAGATTTCTGATGAAACTCATCATTGCTGTGAGAATTCAGATTGGAAACCACTTTCACATAGCGAGGTGGATACTTTTGATCTTTAACAAACCGGTACCGTACATCATGAAGCTGAAAAAATGTGCAAGTGAGCATTTGATCACTGATCTAAGGGCATTGAGCAACTAGCTTACCCTTTTTCTGGCTTTTTGAATCACTTTTTTCTCCTCATTGCAATTGTGCTTTCCAACCTCCTTAATTTCCTTCTTGAAACGCTGACTCATTAGATAATGGATAAAGTGGTTGTATGCCATAGTCAACAGGCCAATTTTGTTGAGGAAAGCAAGGTTGATGTTCATGTATTCATATGCCCCGCCCACGGCAACTTGACAGAAGGTTTTTATGGCAGATAAGCGGCATGCCTTGTTATAAAGAGCATCAGGGGCATCCTCCAAGTCGGGTTCCCAGAATTGGATTCCAAGACAAGCTAAGCAAGAGTGTGTGTATAGAATAAAGAACTCTTGCACATGAACTATACCACGTCCTATTTTTTTGCGTCCAGATTTGAGACCTTTCAGGGTGAGCACTTCATGTTGTGCAATCAAATCACACAAAGTTGTGCTCTCAACAACATTAGAAATCTGCTGGGGTTTGGAAAATTGTTGACTCCATTCTTGGAGGAATTGAGGATCAGGTGAAGGGGGGACAGCCCTTTGTTTGAATAGGCCCCAAAGAATCTTGATATGGGTGAACAAGGCTTCCTAAACACCAATTAACATTGGATTTGATAGAATGCCAACATTATCTATTGATGTTGTACAGAAGATAACTTACCTTAGTTTTTGCAAAAACTTCAGGCATTTCACGCATAATCATTTGATTTGGGTTGCGCTTGGGAGTCTCAACAGGGGCTAGCTTTGATTGAGGGTGTGTCTTTTTGACCAAAGTTGGAGAACCTCTATTGGGTGTGGTCTGTTGATGTGATTTCTTCTCTGGAACCTTCTTGAGTGCACTGCGGGGAGGCGTGGGCTTGCTGGGTAATGGCACACTCACACTTTGCATGTTCCAAAGCGTAGAAGGTGAGGCCTTACCCTTGGGTGTCTTTGGAGCTGCTGAAGAGGCCATTTCAAGCCTATTAATTTGTTCGAGCATTGAGTTGTAAGCTATTTCTCTCTGATTAAGTTGCAATTCTTTCTTCCTGAGTTGCTCTTTTAGAAATTCAACTTTGTTATTGAAGGGGGAAGAGGTAGCGTTTTGATCACCAACTATGTTTTGAAAGTTCAAACTCATCATGAAAGTGCTTTGGATATCTGATTGAGTACAGGCAACAACTGGATTGGGCAATAAAATAACGATAACGGGTTGATGGAAGACAAAGTAGGTTGGTGGTTGAGGAACCCAATGGCAGTTGAATCCACTCTTTATAGATTTAATGAGGGCACAAAGGTTTGTTTTGAGCTCCAAACACATACCAATCAGACTGATTAGGGGGCTGAGATGATCCGGCCCCATGTTGATGGCTTGATTAGGTTCATTGATGCATGATGCATCAATGGCCCAGGGAGCGGCTTGCTAAGTTTCTCTTCCTTTCAATCCTGATTATCTCTGTAATTGGGTTCTTACGTGAATTCAAGGAGGGATGTTTATCTGCTAGTGTTACATGTAATCTGTGCGTTTGTATTTAAATATCTATATAATTATTACTTATTATGTATGATGTTTATCTCATCTGCACCTAGCTTTGGTGCTGTCCCAAAAAGAAGAACTGGGTGACGTTACAAACTAAGGTGACGTTACAAACTAAAGGTTACGTGTGGGGCTGGGAGGTGACGTGAAGGGCTGGGAGGTGACGTTTCACATGCGCGGGTTTGGACATGCCCGCGACAAGTGCACGTCAGCGCGACGAAACATGTGAAACGTCGGCACCTTGCGCGAGGTGTGAGCTATAACCGCTTGGTGCGAGGTGTACATCACAACAGAAAACACAGACTACGAAGAAGAAGAAGAAGAAGAAGGAGAAGAAGAAGAAGAAGAAGGAGAAGAAGGAGAGAAGGAAGCCAACCCAACAATCTAGACATCCATCGAATAAATATTCATTCCGATCGAACACTCTTCAAGAGAGTACATCCATCACAACTAGATCGCAGCACGATGAAACTCAACGATGACCGCTCAAAAGTGCAAACTACTCCAACAACATCATCCAACCGACCCATCATCATGACGACTACTAACGCTTTTAACCATCGATTCGTCCCATCGACTGACTTCAGAGGAGCAGGCCAAGAAGAATTAAAGGATCTCGATCGTGTACCGGATTATGTACTCCAACATGCACCCGTCGTTCATCTCAACTCCAATGAACTGTTTTGGCCTGCCTCATTGGAGGAGCATCTGAGACATTCGATCCTACACGATCCTCAATCTCAACCTATCAGCCCACCCGAGGATGATCCGTTTTCAATCCTCGACCAAAAGAAATTTAACCATGAGCAGTGTTACTTGACTTCTTCCCTCGATATTCGTCCCGCACCTCATCAGCACTCCTGGCTGGCGTCTCGAATGGGTAAACCGGATTCCCATGGAAAATCATCCATCTCACCCGCCATTCTCATTCTTGTCGATAAATCCCTCTCGACGGGCATCCCAGGTACCCTAGATGCTTTCTGGTTCTGTGAGTCTATGATTTCCTTTCCTGGTACCTTATCTAACTAACCTAGCCCCATGCTGAGCTTCATCCCCCATTCCTAGTCTTCTACTCCTTCAACTTGGGTCCCACCGTCGTCAATATTCACTTTGGAAACCATATCGTTCGTCTTCTTCAATCTTCTAAGGCTCTACTCGTATCCCATCATACCAAGCTTGTTGCGCTTATGTTCTCAATAATCATCATGATTGTTCTCCGTACACACTTGCAGGCTGACTGGTACGTGGGAGGTTGCCCTGTCGCTATTTATGCCGACGATTCACGCCCATCTTTCCTTTTTTCTCGAATCTTCCCATCTCTCCTTCATTCCAAAAATCAATTCATCAATCAATTTTTTAGGGAACACTGTATGATGAGGTTTGAAAACGGCCAACCGAAAGCTGTTCATCTTTCCTCGCATGCTGACGGAGCTGCTTACACGTACGAATGTCTAGAAAAGATGAACAATGGCAAGAGACCGGTGATTTTCTCAGCCTCTGGATCACGTCAGTCTTAGTTTTCTCTTCTCTGTCAACCCAACTCTCCATCTTCCACAGATACTTCTTCCGTCATCACTCCATGTCAATCACCGTCAAACTTGAGCACACGCGACTGAATCGATCAAGTTTTCACTCTTGTCAAACGGGATCTCTAGATGCGTTATATCCTAAGCCAGGGTCTGTTGTTTCGATTACCTGCCTCTGTTGACCCGATCACCAGAGGATCATCGAATCCTTCCCAAGTCGTCACAAGGTATTGATACCATCCGTTGTGATCTAGCTATCACGATTATTCACCGATCAAAGTCGTTGGTCCCATCGATCATACTGACCGAGGCCCTTTATGGGATCCAACTTTGAACTTTGCTGCCTTTCAACATTACCCATCTCCAGCTAGAGATAGGTTTCGGGCCATAGATGAAACCAGGGACGGCTCATTGACACCGTGCTTGAAATTCCGGGGACAGTCTAAGTTGTCTTCCTCTTCGCTCCCTTTCTCCATCCTTTGATACCTTTCTACTCTTTCGGTCGTACACAATGCCGAGAGGCAAGATCAAACTGAACTTGATGAGGTTGCTGATCAGCACTCTCAAGCTTCATCATGTTTAGATCCATGCGCTAACAACCCGGGACCCTTTTGTCTTGTGATGAGGACAGGTGGGGAGACCAATTCTCATGTCCTCTGCTCAAGCCAGAAAAGTCGAGTAGCTGGATGGCAAGCATTGACGTGATTGGACCCATGAGGAGAGCGCTCACGTTAGAAAGACTAAGATGGGCCGATGGTCAGTTGATGCTCACGTCTTGACGGGCTGAATCGTCTCAAATGAAATCGTCCTCTCCGATATGACCTCACAGGTATCACCGGCCCGAGAGATAAAGATTTGGATCGTGTGGGCATGAACCGTTGCAGCCGTCACATCTTTACTTCTATCCAATAACCTCACCGTCGGGGTCTATCTCTTGCCCACATCTTTTGATCTCACCGGCCAGACCTTTTTATATAAAGCGTTGAGGTTAATCTATCTCTGACTTTATCGATTCAAAAATCCCACAAGCTCGGCCGTTTTTCCCTCGAGGATGCCACAGGTAAATACAAACAAATACGTTTCGAATCCTAAAGCATCATGAGGCCCTTCTCTTCTTCTTGTATCTCACCAGTGGCAGTGGGGTCATTTCTGGTTAAAGATTTGCAATTGGACGATCTCCAGGATTCCTTCCGGATGGGATTTAACCATTTCATGCTACGAACCTTCCTCATCAACCTTACCGTTTGTGACTCAGAGCTGTCGTTGGGGAGATTTTTAATCCTTGGCTACGGGTCAGCCGGTCCATAACCGCCGCTCATCACACGTTTTATCCTTTGCATCCGGAGGGGGGCGCGGCAGATAGCTTGTACTTAGCCACCATTAGACGTAATGGGGCATGTTGGCAGTGATCAATATCTTGAATACAAGGTTAGCATTGCATGCGATCAACTTGTGAAAATTTCCGGATCCCAGTTTCAAGTTCAACTCGGAGATCTGCACGTTTAGATTTACGTAATTTAGGGGGAGTTGAGACGAACTACCTGATAACCAGGTATGAGTCATCGAATCGAGTGTTCGACTGTACGTCAGTCTTCACAGACGAGTTTCATGACACTCGTTCGGTTTGGTTTCGAGTATAAGGAGGTTTCTGGATGTGGATCGCGGGTAGCACGATGACCCTAAAAAGAAAAAGAGGCGAAGAAAGAAAGAAAAGAAAGGAACGAGAGAGAGAGATTAAAACGAGAAGAAGAAGAAGGAATCAACGTATCTACGTCGGAGGGGTAAAGGACTAAAAAAAAAAAGTCTTGGAGCGCTGGATCCTAGTGATCCTTAAACTCGAGTTGATTGGTATAATTTCACCGAGGCTACTTCCTAAAAATGATGAGATCATCATCATCAGATGATGATGATGGGTTACCGATAGGGGGGGGGGGGCGGGGGTCATCATCAGAATCTTTCGTTTGATTCAAGTTTTTCTTCCACTCGCTCGACCCGTATTTCTTAAACATGGATAGGATTGAAAAACTTTTGCTGGAATGAAAAGATGGAGGAGAGACGTACCCAAAATGCATTCTTAAAGTTAGAAGGCTCCTTTACTGCGTCCGAGCAACTGCCCGAACATAAACCGTTAGCATTATAAACCGAGGGTGAACCGGCCCAGTCCCCACACAAAGTCTATGACGTCGTGGTGGTGGTGGTGGTGGTGGTGATGATGGGTCAGTATCAATTGTATGATGACTCTTGAATCAAGGGTCTTGGATCCGATCGTATGGGGAACGAGACGGTACATAATATTCACTGACGATATCAAAGATGATCTTATGCTCCGAGAACCGCTCGCGTAGATCATGACACTCGTCGTAATCCCAACGAGCGATAGGTGGGATCGACCAATTGGAAGGATGTGGATCGTGACCTTCGAAGAGCTCGAGGGGGATCTCGGATCGATTGAAGCGCCAGATCGAGATCTCGGATGGCTTCCATTCCATGACGAAGACTCCACCCGAAGGAGCGTTGAAGGATTCTCCGAAGGAAGAAGTCGATCGGTCGACCACTCCACAACCCGTATTCTCTCCTGTCATTCACCCACACACACCACCCAGGTAAGGATGATGAGCTCATCACCCATCCGAGATTCACACGACCAAAAGCCATCCTCTCATTCTCTTCTACTACACACCTAAGCCCGATACATCACAATCGTCGTGTAATACCTTTCCAGTCGAATCCTTCGACATCTTAGCTGGTAGTTTACATCCAGGCCCGGTGTGTACTTTTTGCGAACAGGCGGTATCATAGAAAGTCCAGTAGGTGGGTGATGTGTTTAGATTATGGTTGATGTAGGCACCGATTTTTTTCGAGATTTTTTGTTGGGTTCGACCAAGTGGGAATGATAAACGCACACACAATATGTTTACATAAGTGATCTTGGTCGGGTTTTTTTGGGGGGGGGGACTGTCGAAATCGGTGGTACCTACTATATATCACATCAAGAATGAAAAGGTTGGAAAAACGCTTACGTGTCATCTGATTGACCGAGTCCAAGTTGACGCCTTCGACGATATCGATTTCACCACCATGGGGCCAATTCTGCCCAACGGTCCAAACTAGGTGAGAAACCAAACGGACGAGGGAAGTTGAACAACAAGAACAAAAACGCCTATTGATAGGTCGAAGGATTGAAAAACTAAGATACTCACACGCCGGCCAAGTTGAGCATCCGTAGGGTAACTTGATCAGATCGAGTATCACCAAACCGTACTTGAAGGATTTCTTGGAGCTCAATCGAATCGAGTTTCGATTCTGATGATCTCTTAGGAACGAGTAATCGTCCACCTTCATGATGGCTGATGTAAAGTTTGGATCCAATGAGCTTGGTTTTAGGAGTACTAAACCTTCCTCCCAAGCCGCTTCCGATCTTTGATATTCGACCATCCCATGGGTCGGATCGGCTAAATATATAAACATATGTTTAAGAAAAAGAAAAAAAAAAAGGGAACATAGTTGTATCAGTACACCCTCGAGGTTAGTAGTTTGGCTTTTAAGAAATCATCATGATCATATAAAAAGGAAGTGACGACTAGGGGGGCCGGGGAGGGGGGGGCACTCAAACCATCCGTAAAGAAATCCCATTCATCAAAAAAAGTCTTTCCCATCGACTCGAAGCTCAAATGATAATTCTCTCCCTGGTTGAAGTCTTGGGTATACCCAGAAGATGGATCGTAGAATCTTTGAGAGCTTTTTAATAGTTGAGGACGATGACCAAGATGATGATGGTGATGATGATGATGATGATGATGTCGAAGTGAATCTAGTAGAGCTTGAGGCTGTGAATCACCAGAGATTTGCGCAAAGCATCCCGAGTTTCCTCGTCCGATCAAAATCTTGATGAGCGTTAAGAGATAACTTGACTGAATCAACATCCCTCGAATGATGATTTTTTTTTTCTCTCGTACGTTCTGTTCTTGAGGTTAGGAAAATTGTAGCTTGAAGTGTAAAGGTATGTAAAGAAGGAGTGAGTGAGAATGAGTGAAGGAAGTTAGGAGGAATCGAAGGGTTGAAAAAGTTTGATTGGATGGTGTTGAAGCAGCTCGTAAGTTCTTTTTGTTCGTCTTATTCTTCCTTTTGAGCGTATTTAGAAGGAATCGTTTGACGATCGAGACAATGGATGCGTGTGCTTTTGATCATTACCTTCGACAAGCCGTTTGGCTTTTAACGCTTCGGGTATCTTATGGCCTCAGTGATAGAGATCCCAATTGGGTCTACCATGAACCCCAAGAGCTCGTTCAAGAATCGGCGGCTGAGCAGCACTTCCTTCCACGCCCAAGCTTTCATGAAGAGATGATCAGGACCCCGATCATTGATGATATTAAATCCTCCACCCCGACTTCTCCTTTCCTGAAATAGAAAAGTGCGGTGGTCATTGTCCAGCGATCGTGTTCTCGATCGACTTGTCGATTGCCGAGTTGCACAAATGCTAGTTTTTAGAGCCAACCAAGTTGGACAAGATGAAATTCCCGCTAGTCGCTGAAATGCCAGCGTTTGACTGCGGGACCTGCTACTTCTTCCTTGGAACGCTGATGGCAGGGAGGCCTTGATACAGTGGAGTGCCATGGGCCATCATCATGAACACCTGATGAGAGGGTAAGTGGGAGCTCGAAGTAGAAAACCGATTGACTACTTGAAGCGCTCAAGCTGATGGAACTCAAGCGGCTGAGACCTACGCGTTTCGATCGAGTTTCAAAATTCGGTTCAACTTGACAAGCTTCTTCCACTGGACTCTGGAGCCAGGGATATCATGACCATGATACGTATACGATGCGTTGCGGAAAGAACCCTATTGATCTTAGTTGCACTCAGTCATCACATTCTATCGATGATGTCTTTCCTTGTCGTTTAATGGCGGTTCCTTATTCCTTCGCCTCTAACTCTGCGCGTGCTTCTCATCCCTCAAGCTTCGCGCCGTATTTAACGCTGTAGAACTGCTACTCCCAGAACTGCGTCTTAGGGAGTCGTCACTTTGTCGTAATTATTGCATAGATTGCACTCCACTGAGGTGAGTCGAACCACTTCAAGTAACCGACACGCGTGCAGAAACGCATGTCGTGGACGAGGCGGTAATTTGTGAGAAGTGACGTATGATTGGTTAGATTACATAATTGCCATGAGCAGTTCATTGACTGGTATGTACCACCCACGTCCTAGAATGCTGGGATAAGTACACCTCCTCTTCCGGGGTGATCGGCCAAATAGTTATGAATCAACCGCTCGCTCCTTACTCAACAGCGCACGTAGCTCATGCACTACGTGTAATGTGCTGACGATTATTATGCATAATCGTCATACATAGCTGTCTCCATGCAATATTCACTAGATGACACTCGTGCAACACCTCAAGCACCCTCAGTACCCAAAATCATCAGGTCAAGCATCACATTAGGCTTTTCATCCCTTCAACTCGGGCAGATTGGACCTTCTATTAATAGTTACCCCCCTACCCATCTATTTATCTCTTCTCAAACTCAATTTCCAGTATGCCCTCGAGAAGAGATCTCCCAGCATGTGTCCTGACTTCCAAATTCCCAGAAAAGTCCTATATTGCCAATGTTCTGTTTGCACAACCTTCTCTCACACTGACTCCCACAGTAACCAACAACAAGGCTGTTTCATTGCCCCCCGCAACAGACATGACCATGAGAGAATGGAGATTCAGCGCAATCCATCAATACCTATCTCCCGTTTTGCACCTCAACTGCCCAACCCTGTCAATAGCCCATCCATTGATGAAATCCAAGGCAATAGTGACACAGAATCTTTGATCAACCCAGATGAAGACTCTGAGGGACTCAACACATCGGTTCCATGTAAGATGTTTTTTTATCATACTTTCTGCTGTTGAGCCAATTGTTCTCTAACTTGATTGTTAATTTATTTTTAGCCATGGCTCGTTTGTTTCTTTTATGGCTTCACCTCCATGAAGGTCTTAGTCTATCAAAGTGTCAAACTTCCCATCAACTTTTACTTTATCTATTGACCAATGTCAGTCATAGGCCTGGAAACAACTTTCTGGATTACATCCTTCCAATAAATATTTTCTCCATTCTCAAGAATCAGTATAGCATTCCCCTCCACCAAATTCCATGCTGCCCTTCCTGCTTTTCACTCTACAGACCTCCAAAGATACCCAATCATTGTGCCTATCAAGAAACCCCTAAAGCCCAACCATGCAGTACTGCATTATTCAAGCAAAAAAAAAGCTATTTGTTGGAAACTCACATCAAGGAAAATTTCAGCCTCAGCGCTCTTGTATAAAAGCCAATCAATTTTCATTGATTTGCCATCCCCAATGTTCTTTCTTCATTCAACTGTTTCAGCCCTGGATCTCCTGGTTTCTCTCTTGTCCCAGAGTTGAAGATGGCATTGATGAATGGTCTGGGAAGTTAGCACAAGAAGATCCTCAATTTCTGATCAATATTCAGCAAGGAGATGCATGGAAACAGTTAACTTGGGACAGCCATCCAAAGGAAGACCATCAACTCAACCTTTTATTCTCATTATTTGTTGATTGGTTCAATCCAAGAGGCAATAAACTTGCTGGAAAACAAAAGTCTGTTGGCCTTATCACATTGTCCTGCATGAACCTCCAGCCCAAAACCAGGAATGAATTGCAATACATTTTCATTTCAGGCTTAACTCCAGGACTGCAGGCACCCAATATGAATACAATTGGGCATCTGCTACAGCCCTTGGTGGATGAACTTATTGAACTTTTATCTACAATTTCAATCCCAACTTACAAATACCCCAACGGTTGCAAGGTCCAAGTACGCCTCCTCCCACTTATTGGCAACACTGGTGCCACCCACAAGGTAGCTGGTTTTGCATTTCACTCAGCCAATTATTTTTGTTGCTGGTGCCATGTATCAAAAGATGAGCAACAAGATCTCACCCTAAGATTACCAAGAGTTGGTGAAGAAGTCCGAGCAACTTCCAACAAGTGGTACAAAACTAAAACCATCAAGGGATGTGAGGATCAAGTTCAAAAAACTGGTGTTTGCTATTCAGAGCTCAATCGACTGCCCTATTGAGATCCCACAGCTCATACTAAATTAGTAATGATGCACAACTGGATGGAGGGTGTGTTGGCACATCATTTTTGTGAACGTTGGGGTTTTCAATCACTTTCATTCAAAGAGAAGAGGGGCCAAGGGTATGAACACATGGATTCAACAAAGCATTCACATGTTGACACAAAAGAAGAAGATTGGTCTGATTTCAATGAAGCCATAAGCAAGGATGATAGTGATTTTGAGCTCAATCAAGGGGCTAGGGGGGGGCTTCTAACTGAAATCAAAATGGACTTCTTTTGGAAACAATTGCTGGAGGTCAAACTACCTTCAATTGTGGGTTGTCTGCCCAGAAAGATTGGGAAAGCCAAGTGTGGGAAACTCAAAGCAAGTCAATGGTACATACTCTTCACATATTTTATTCCTCTAATTGTGGGAAAAAATTTTATTGAAAACATAAAAGACATCAAATCTGGATCAAATCGCAAGTTAATCATGGATAACATTGTAAGCCTTGTGCAATGTACTCACATTATAGCCTCAAGAAAAGTGCATCCAATGCACATTACACGATTTGCTTGTGCCTACAACATTTATGGCTCAAGCTCATTGAAAATTTTTGAAAATGCAACTGTGCAACCAAACCACCACTATGCCTTGCATGTGCCCAAGATGCTAAGGAGATGGGGACCTCTGGAAGGAGTAGCTGAATTCCCAGGTGAAAGGCTCATCGGGAGCTTGCAGAAGTTGAAAACAAATCATCATCTTGGTGAGTTTGTTCTTCCACTAGGTTAAATCAATGTAGGAACTATGTCTGACTTCTTTCATGACAGGTCAAATGGAAGGAGAAATGTTGAGAAAGATGTGCACCATTAAGAGACTTCAAGCCAATTTGAAAATGAACAATTTTTGCAAAAATGTGGAAAATTTGTTTCAAAAGGAATTTTGGCAGGGTCAAGTAGTGCTATTAGATGATCCTTTTTACAATTGCTTACTACTATATACACAGAGAAAGTTTCCAGATGTGTCTGATTATCGTCAACTCCCCCATCCAATCAATTTGGCCGTTTTGCGGTGCAAAGTCTGGGTTCTTTGGTCTTATTGTTGTGGTCCAAAAACTAAAGTGTTGGTTATGGAGCCCAAAAACTGTGTAGCATTCAAAGTTAAGGGATGGATAGGTTATGGATTTGTAAAGGACATTCTGGAGTATGAAGTGCCCCTGCAGGGCACCCAGGTGGCCCTCAATCTCAAATACATCACCAACCAATACTGTAAAGAAACCTTGACTCCAACTAGAACTTTTTGCTTTTGGCTTTATCTAATGAAAACTGTTGTAGGTACCTGGCATGAAAACAATGTCTGCCTCATTTCACCTCAAGATGTCCAATATTCTGTTTCCTACTGGCATTTGCCTCCAGATACATATGAAATATCCAACCATGGGATCATTCTGACCCCCATCAACCATTGTAGCCTTTTGGAAATCAACAACCCCACAACTAACCCACCACCATTCTTTTAAAGTGGTTCCCAATTATTCAATTTACTGTCTAGTTGTTTTTTATGTTTGGATCCTAGTTACCTTCCTCGTAGTCTTTGATTGCAATCTATTTCCTTCAAAATTTGAAATATTGTTCCCTTGAATTTTTTTCTGTGCTCTCAAGCAATCATGCAACATTTTCAAGATGGACTTCAATCCAAAACTTATGCAAAAACTTTGAATTGCAACATCTCACATCCACATCAATGACCATCACGGTAAAGGAAGACAAAAGGGATAACATAGACAAAAGTTGAAGCAAAAGAAAGTGTGCCTCCATCCTTTGACACCTTGATACATGGGTATTGACCCACCACCTAAATCTCTTCTTCCATGTGGTCATTCTCCTCATTCACATTTCCAAATTCATCATACTCGTCACTGACCTTGTCAGCCTCATCATCCTCATTCTCCTCATCATAATCCTCATCTTCTTCCAAACAATATTGATTGTCCCACATGCCATCATCTACAAACACCTCAGAATTTTCTGGGCTCTCTCCCTCCAAGTCAATTACACCACCTTCAACATCTTCCTCTTCATCTAGTCCCTCCTCATCTTCATCTTCACTCACCTCTTGCGCAATTTTGTTCACTCGGTAATCTTCAAGATTTTGCTGCAGAAACTTTTTGTTGAATTGGCAATCACTCAACTTCTTGTCCTTGTCAAAGCTTGGATGGTTCCTAGGGAACAAAGATTTTGATGCATTGGGCAAGAACGTAACACTGGAAAGGTTGGCAATCAATTTTTGCTGTCCTGTGTGTAAGTTCCACAACCATTGGTGGCAATAAAAATTGACAGGAAGCCCCTTTAGAACTTTAGTAAATTTTGAGTCAATGGGCTTACTTGGCAACTTGCAAACCCTCATGCGCAATGTCTTCCCAGCAATGTTTGCAGAGGCTTTCATGATCAAATCCAAGCGGTGAAAGAATATGTTTGCTCTCTTGGAGCAATATCCAAGGGTTTTGATGGCAAAGCAATTTCCACGGGTATCCCATTCATCATCACTGTGTGCAGCAACTTCCTGGATGACTCTCTTGTAATTTTCAGGAAAGTTGTTCATAAAAGCAAACTTTAGGCAAGCAGCACGCAACTATGTTTTGACCAAAGTCAGCTGAGATAGGGATTTTCAAAGGGGGAGGTAGCAAAGTAAAAGTCTACTTACATGACTATGATTTTTTTGACAATTCTTCAAGTCAGAAGACTCTTGATTTTTGCTGGCTTGCTTGCATTCAACTTGATAATTTTGGGCCATTACATGATGTAAATAATGATTATATGCTCAAACAAATATCAAGAAGTTGTCTTGGTATTTGTGGTTGAAATTCATAAAATTGTAACAGCCGGCAATGGCAATTTGTTGAAATATATTGATTGCCGCAATCCGACGGGCTGCATTGAAGAGGCTTTTGGAGCCTTCTTCCAAGTTTGGACCCCAGCAGCGGATTCCTACCTTTGCAAGGTAATCATGAATATAGCCAATGAAGTCTTCCTGGATGTGGATAATGTTCCTACCAACTTTAATCCTACCCGCACGTGCCCCTCTCAAGGTCTCAATGCCTTGCTCAGAGATCAATTGAGAAGAGCTGGAATCCTTGGAAAAGCACTCAAATTTGTTGATTGACTTGAAATTGCTACAGAATTTGCCAATGAACTCTTGATTTGCAGGAGGTGGAGTTGAACCGGTCTCAAGTAATCCCCAGAGAAGACAAATATGGACAAACAGGCATTCCTAGGTGAAGATCATTTTTCAGTGCTACAAAGACCCCCAAAAAAATGAATAATATGAGAAACAAACTTTGGTTTGCTTAAAATCTGGCAGAAAGTCATTGGTAACCATCTGGTTGGGTTTCTTCTTGCTTGCAGACCCCAGAGTAATATTCAAGTTTTGTCAAGACTTTGCAGCTTTGGAAATTGGAGTGGATGGAGAAGCATGAGAACTGGAAACAGGTTCAGACTGAGCACAGCAAAAGTCCTTTTGTGCATTGAAAGTGATTATACTTTCTCATTTGTTGACAGATTTTTTTATGGCTTTTGAAGGTGCAGTTGAGGATTGAGAGGTTTTTTTGATGGTCTTGAAATTCACAACAGAAGTGTTCTTGACTTGGGTGTTTTGAACAACTGAAACGGTCCTGGGCCGCAAGGACATTCCATATGAAATAACTTGGTTTAACTCCTGATTGGTGAGTTTGAGGTCTTTCACTTCTTGGTTAAGGAAACCAAGGTCTTTCCGATAAGTAGAGGCTTGCTGAGATAGGTCCATTTGAATCATACCATTAACCTGATCAAGGGTAATGGTGGAAGATGCAGTATTGATGGGTAGGCACATTTGTTGAGGTACAGAATTTGAATCCTTGTTTACAATTGGAGAGGGATTCATAGACATATTGGGAGAGGATAGATGAAGAATATCAAAGTTGAATGGGGTTTTTTTTGTTCTTCAGTAGTTCCAGAGCCAACAGATGAGATGGTCAGGTGTGGGAGTCAATGAACACTAGGCACTAGAGGTAGGTGAATTCATGAAGAACTGTCCCAGGAGAGTGGTGCTTGACCTGAAGATTTTGAGTACCGAGGGCGCTTGAGGTGTTGCGCAAGTGTCATAGTGAATATTGCATGGAGACACCTCAAGCGCGCTGTGGTGCTCTTTTATGGACGCGAGTCAGGAAAGGGCTGCAGGCGGCGCACTCAGCAATGGGAAGGGCCTTGTCGCAGCTAGCCGCGCTGCAGGCTCAGCAGCAGTCAGGTAGGCCCAGCAGCGGTTGGGTTGGGCTCTGCACCTGGAGACGGGAGATGACGGATTGCGCGGACCAGAAAGCTTGCGCGGATCGGAAAGCTTGCGCGGATCGGAAAGCTTGCGCGGATCGGAAGGCTTGCGCGGATCGGAAGGCTTGCGCTGTGGTGTCATTATATAGCCTCGGGTCGGGGACTGCGTCGCGGCCTGCGCGCTCAGCATCTGGTAGGTTAGGCTCAGCAGTGGGGGTGCGCCGGTCCTCAGCAGTAGCCGCTGCGGGCTCAGCAGTAGCCGCTGCGGGTTCAGCAGTAGCCGCTGCGGGCTCAGCAGTGGGCGCGGCGGGAACGGGCACGCGACTGCGGGCCGGGCCTGACTAAGGGAGGCGGGCCGCGACCCGCTTGGGTGTCCAACTCATGGATGGAGCTGGGCCGACCGGGTTCTCAGAACGGCTAGTCGGGGGAGGAAAAAGCGGGGCAACAGCGGGGCTATATGCGTGGGCGGCCGCGCCCAAGCGCGGGCCGGCCACGGGACGGGAAAATCCACGACGGCGCGTCGGGTGGATGCGCGCAAGCGCGGTGAACCTTGGGTATCGCGCGGCGGAGGGCCGCGCCACGAAAAGACGAACCGGATGCGCGTAATGACAGGCGAGCTGGCGGGGATAGGGTATGGGTTTAGGGATGGGTCAGGGTTCTGGGTCTAGGGTTCCTTCTTCATGGTTGTCAGTCTGTCTTTGTGCTTGTGCTTAGGTTAGGGTTGAGGGGGAGGGCTCAAATACCCTTCCCCTTGACTCCGGGTTGTAGGGGGGGTCTCATCATCCATTGACTACCTCTCTCTCACTCTCTCTCTCTCTCTCTCTCTCTCGGAGTAAAGAAAAGGAGGCATTCTCGGTCTTACAGACGCTAGGACCATTGATCCCATAACTAGGGACAACTTTGTGAGGGATAACCTCTAAAGTTTCCACAGCGCGGATCAGAAGGCTTGCGCGGATTGGAAAGCTTGCACGGATCAGAAGGCTTGCGTGGATTGGAAAGCTTGCTTGGGTTGGAAGGCTTGCGTGGATCGGAAAGCTTGCGCGGATCGGACGGCTCGCGCGGACCAGGCGGACCGCGCATTGCAAGACGCGCGGATTGGGTCACGCGGGTACGCGGATACCTGGAACGGGTTGTTGGGCGGACGGGCGCAGGCAGGCAAGCTGGGCGTACGTTGATATTGAGGGGCATGGGTTATGGGGCAAGGGATGGAGGGGTAGGATTGGGCTAGGGTTCTGTGCTTAGGGGTTGTATTTCATCATTCTTGCTTACTTGTGGTTGTACTTAGGTTAGGGTTGAGAGGGAGGACTTAAATACTTTGCTCTCAACTCTGGGTTGTAGAGGGGGAAGCACTTCACTTCTCGGACTGGACTGCACTCTAGGATATCACTTTTTATGGCATCGGATTGGATTGGATTGGAAAGGAAGGAATTCATCTTATTATTTCTCTCTCTCTCTCCCTCTCTCTCTCTTGAACGGCTGCATCCAATCTCCTTACAGATGCTTTGATCAATAACTTCCGGAACTTGAGGACGACTTCTGGGGTGTTGCACCCCAAAAGTTTCCACAGCGCGGATGACGATTATGCAAAATTGTCAGCACATTGCACGTAGTGTCAATTGGTAAGAGCATCACTCATGAATGTTGAGGTCATGGGTTCAAATCCCATAGTGCACAACTACATTTTGGATTCTAACATGGTAGCAAGAGTCTTCAGCCAAATGGTGCACCCTAACAGGTTGAAAAAGACAAGATGACCAGAACCAACTTGAGTTGTGAATAGCTGTATGCACCCTGCACAGAGGAAGGGGGAGTGTTGGAGTCAAATCTGCTCTTATGCAGACTGCCATCCAAGGATTCTAAGTCTTGGTACTGAAAGCCTGAACAGCATTGTCAAACAACACATCAGGTCTTTACAGCTAAACACAAGCAAACCCTTGTTGAGTGGACAGGCACAATGGCCCATCTGGCAATGGCTCACTTAGCTTAGTGGTTGAAGCATCACTCATGAATGTTGAGGTCATGGGTCCAAATCCCATAGTGCACAACTATATTCTGGATTCTGACATGGTAGCAAGAGTTACACAGTCACAAAGACTGCAGCCTAACAGCTGTCAAAAATAACAATCTGTCTTTATCAATGAAATCAAATGGTTGAGTACCTGCACAAGGCACAGAGGGGTGTTAGATTACATAATTGCCATGAGCAGTTCATTGACTGGTATGTGCCACCCACATCATGGAATGCTGGGATAAGTACACCTCTTCCGGGGTGATCAGCCAAATAGCTATGAATCAACAGCTCCTTACTCAACAGCGCACTTAGCTCAATTGGTAAGAGCATCACTCATATAAAGATTCTGCATTTGTTTTCATATGACTTCTGACATGCTGTTCAGGCTTTCAGTACCAAGACTTAGAATCCTTGGATGGCCATCTACATAAGAGCAGATTTGACTCCAACATAATTCACGAGTCGTTCACCTTAAGATGGGCTAACAAGATTGACTTTTGGTTGACGAGACTCTCTTGTTCGGTCACGTTTCAGTTTATTTTTTTTGAAAAAATCATCGAACTGAGACGACACTTTCTTTCCAAAGGTTTCTGAACATCAATACATAAATAAGATTGACAAAGTGCTTTCTTTGGGGTCGGGTTGAAAAAAACTTCCAAGTCATCATATAGACCAAAAGGCCATCAAGATCCGATCAAACTTCCGATCTACAATCGAGGAGTGAGTGTGAACGCTTCCATACCGTTCATGACTCATAATTTTCTCGACTACCCCTCGAATCTCGATCAGGTTGACTTCGCTCAAAGTTGACTCGGACAAGTTCGACCGACTGAGCTCCAAAATTTCTATAAGAACCCCCAAAGCTTCTGATTGGGAAAGTTTGTGATTCAAGTTGAGACAAACGGTCTCTGCCTTTGAAAATAGCTTTTTGATTAAATTAACTTGGAGCTTTCCAGTCCAGTTTCGTGAGCTGACGAGGAAACCATTCGCTAGGTTTTGTAAATCCTGTCGCAAGGTTAGGAGATTTTCTGCCATACCCTCCTTCGTTTCTAGAGGTTCCCAAAAGTACTTTCCCAAGCCCTTGCAGCAATCGATGATAGTAGAGATAATTTCGTCAAACAGACTTTCCATCTTGACGATAATAAATTACCCAGAACACAGATTACATCAATTAGTAAAGGCTAGACAGGGCTTCCGTATCTCGATTTTTCACTGTTTTTCTGGATGACACTATCTGGGAGGTTCAAGGTTGGAAGGATATAACTCAACATATTGGTAAATGATTGGTAGAACTTGATCCTGCCAAATATTCTGAATCTTGCCAGAGTTGCTTGAGCTTCCTACGATTGGAAATTCATCAGGAACACATAAGGGAGAAAGTACCGAGTGAATCGAGTTTGAAATGAGACCCAAGGTCCGACTAATCGAAGTAGAGCTACAAGTGAACTGTTGTTTTTGGAGAACGACCTGATGGATTTTGTGCAAATCATGTTGGAGGGTGATCATCAGACCGATGGCAGCTTCCTTCACAGCTTGTAAAGTTAATAAATCTATCTGTATGAGTTGCGCATCTCTGGGACCTGGCATACGAAGAAGTTGGTTCAGATTAATGATGCGACTCAGAGTATCAAATCTTCGATTGGCGTCAGATTGATTTTCCGGCTCGGTAATGCTATTAGCAGGGCCACGAAGATTCGAGTTTTTTGGAGGCGATTCCAATCGTGCTCGTTTTTTCGAACCCCCAAAAACTTGGGTGCTGTTCTCCCTTACTCGATCGTTAGTACTCGATGAATGATTCACTTGAGCGCGTTCCTTAGGAACATTGGTGGTGGATGTAAGGTTGGAGTTGGTTGTTGAAGACAAAATCTGAGCTAATTCGTGCCTCAACTTGATGATTTCTAAACCAATCCATGATATGGCTTTGATCAGTTTGAACCCAATCAGCAATCAAGGTGAGCAACACCACACCTTGTCGTTGAAGTTCGGCGATCGCCTTGAGGCGTTCATTCTCGTGGATACAATCGTCAAAAACTTTGTTTCTGTCGGTCGAGATGCTTTGACAAGGCTGATCTGTTAGTTTTGAAGTATCTGAAATGCTTTGAGTTGGTGATGATGATGATGTCGTGACAGCTAAATGCTGCCGACCAGCCACGATCTCTGAACCACATTGCTTGGCTGTAAGTCTGGGATCTAGGTCCTGAGTCTCAGCCCTGCTCTCGGCAGCCTTCTCGCCAGGCGCCGGCGTGTTGGCAGGCCTGCCTCTAAGCCGGTCGAGAAATCCTGGAGATGATTATTGAAATGAGCTAGAGGTAGGTCTTCATGACTTGGTGGATCTCTCATCACCTTTTTGTTTCCTCGTTTGGGGGGTCTGTTTCGGAATCAAGGTACTGTCGGAACGCAAGACTCACCTTCAATGTCCGAAACCGAGTTGCAAGATTTAGCGATCGCAACCGCCTGTCCGAATGGGGATGCGAATCAGTTTGGAGGGGTTTCGTCGTAAAATGTGATGAAGGAAGTTTAATGGACGAACCAGTTGTAGCTTAAGAATGGTTCTGTTGACCATGGAGAATGTCTGAGGCTGGATGGTCCAATGGTCATGGGCTGATTCGATGAGGCAGTCGATCTCCTCCCCCGTCTTGAGATCTGGGAAGAAGAATAAATATTTATGGTTGCTGAACACACCCCAAGAACATGAAGGCCTCATCCCTCGAGTTATCCTTCAGCAACCCAAGTCATTTTCAGCATCAATAAATATCGATCGAGAAGAGATCGACCATCGATTTTGGACAGCACGGACTGGGATGCGAAACCCATCAGGTTTGGTAAACAAATCTACAACACTCTGCGCTCATGGTTCTCGAGATTTTGATTTGGGACAAATTACAACTATTGAAAAAGGTAAAGAAGATCCAGTGATCACAACAGGTTTTGGTCATGCATACCCTCCAGGATGGAATTTAGTCAATAATCCAGGATGATATTTGTTGAGAAGAAACCCTCTTAGGATTGAATTTTGGATAAACTGATCATACGTATATGGTGAGTACTAGTGTTAGTAGAATATGAGTGCTAGGTACTATATTTTGAGGTGTTAGCTGGTGGTAAAAGGTGCTAATGGGCAGAGAGTTTGCATTGAATAAAGATTCTGTATCCCCACACAGATTAACAACCTTCCCCTTCCTCTAGTTTTTTTTCTGATTGAAAGGCACTCAAAAGTCCTGTCAAGGTTTATACTGAAGACTGAAGTAGTCCCCAATCAACAAAACATCTGAAGTAAGGTTGTGGATTTCCTGAACTTGGGTCTCTCATATAGAATTTTTTTGAGTAAAACAGAGCAAGTAATGATAATGTCTTACTATATTTTATTCTGATGCTCCATTAATTTAGGAAGCGAAATGAATTTGATGAAGTTTAATCATGATGGAGGAATGAAATTCTGAAAGGGGATGGTAATCAAAGGGAAATTTTAGGTTCAAATAAGACTACAGTCTTTGATCAAATTGAAAAATGGAAAGTTTGATTTATAAGCTTCATAATTCAGATGAAGAGATACTGTCTTGAAATTTTGGAATGAATCAAATAAGGATTTTCAGCTTTGAAGATCCTATGAAAAATTTGAAAATTGAAAAAACTTCAAGCTCATCAAAATATGGTTTCACAGCAATTGCACAAATTCTGACCCATCTGGATAGTTAAAAAAAATATACTGGAGATTTAACAACCCAACATGTATAGTGTTCCTTGGGTTGATTAGTTCCAGAATCCAATCATCAAGAATCATTCAATTCAAAACCTCTTCCAAATTCAAATGTTGTGATGGCCATAAGAATTGAGTAAAACCCATGCAAAAGGATCTTTAATTCATTCTATTGGTGGGTGAGTGGGGGGCAGGTGGGGAGGGGAAGAATTGTCAAAGTGATGATGACCAAAATGATATTTTCAAAAAAGAATGAAAGAGTTCCTATGAAATTGGGAAGGATTTTATGATCAATCAAATTTCTTTGTTGAAGAGAAGTGAAAGATTGTTTGATGGGGAAAAGGAAAGAAAAATAAAAAATTGTATTTCAATTTCAATCTGAGTATCAGTCAGACCAAGGGAAATTAAATGAACCAGGTGGGTGGTGAATTTTTGATATCAATTTTTGAAAATTTCTCAACATCAAAAATGTATAGAGACATATGTACATACAGTGGGCAGGCAGAAATGATGGGACTGATTGACCTAAAGCAGCCAATTTATTTTCAGGCATATGTTTCAAGCTAAATCCATTGTTCAAAAAAAGTCATGTATTTACATTTATTCATGGTACTAGATATTTTAGCATCTGTACTTTAATTATACAACAATTAAAATTTTGAAAAATATCAAATTATAATTTTTTAAAAAAAAATTGAAAAAGCACAAAACACTTAAAAAACATGCTTGAGGAAAATAAAAATCAAAAATTCTGTACCATCAATATTTTTTCTTCTTTATGAGGGTGTGATTGAAGATCAAAAGGAATGAATTTCATGAAAAAAACATTAATAATTAGAGTTTTTAAAAAAACAATTTAAACCAAGTTTGAGATGTTAATTTTTCAGTGGCTTGGTAAGATGGTGACAATACTTTTGAGATAGGTTGGTTGAAAGTCATGGAAACCACTTAAAAATTCTTATTCAAGCTTGGTGGGCATCTGATGTTCATATTGTTCAGTTCTTCTACCCTCTTTCAGATTTGAGGTGCCTTGAGCTGCTTAAGTTTTTATTGGCCTGGGGTTAAATTTGAGTTGGGCTGATTTAAATTGCTCTAAAATGGATTTCAACCATTGCAATTATACCATCCTCTGTTGGTTTGATCATCTTGATCTTTAGAAACAATCCATTTCACAAAGAAGACTATACATCAAAAGGAGAACCCATGAATCAGGATCAAAGATCAACAATAAAATTCAAAAGAAAATACTTATCATCTTTGTTTTTTGCATCCATTAAGTAGTCTGACATCAAAATTAGAAAACTGAGTTGGTGTTGATGTGGAAATTGGTCAACTGGAGTGGGAGCCCAAAGATTGAGACACGCCAAGCTTCATCTACATTTTTTGAAGTACCCAGGTGTGGTTGCTTTGACAAAAATAATAGGGCTGGTTGACCTAAAACAGTCAAGTTATTTTCAGGCAAGTGTTTCAAGCTAAATCCATTGTTCAAAAAAAGGAATGTATTTACTTTGGGGGGGTGATAAATTCACAACCCCAGGTTGTGAACAGGCATGAAAAGACTTTCACAACCCATTTGAGTTGTGAACAGAGGCTCACAACTCAAAGAGTTGCAAACCAAAGCATTCAGGACTTGCACAACCAAGTTTTGATTGTGTTTGCGCATGTTGTGAATGAAAATTTTGGTCCATTGGGGAATAATAGCACCAATTAGGCCATTTCAGGGGGAAATTAGGGGTACCTAGGCACCACTTGCAATGAAAAAAATGGTGGCACCTGCCAGCAGGTGTAGCACCTGGATTTGTCATTGAAACCTGTTTTGACTTTGTTGAGGTTTTGGAGTCAAACATCAAATTGATTTCTGGATGAACTCAGAAGATTCATGCAGAATATTTATGCACTGCATAGATTTAATTGAAATTCATTACATAAAAGGAAGGATTGAGAATTCTTCATTTAAATGTAAGACCATACTTTGATTGAACAGCTTTTCAGCGGTTATGATTGGAATTGTACATCATGGGCCATGATTTCAAATGTTACAAATTTCCAAAATGAGAAGAATCAGATTTTTACCAATATCCAGTACAATAAAAAATTAGTCCATGTGACTTTTTATATTTCCTCCTGTTTTGTAAGTAAATACCAGTCAGAAAAATCAATAATGACAGTTCTTCAGAAATTAGTATTTTTGATATCAACTTACCAAAGAGTCAATTGCCACAAAACAATAAACATCCTTCAAAGTTTGTGCTTTTTTTGCTTCATAAGCCATACTTGCCACAAAACCTAATATTTTATCTTTATGTATCACAGATATTGATCCAACTTCTTGATAAATCATTTGGGCATTCAGATAGTTGAGGCCAAGGTGGGGATTTCTTGAAGTATCAATTTGTTCCAAAGGGGAAAAGGTTTAAAAAATGAGGAAATATTGTGCACAGTTTTTTTCATGAAAAGATGGATAATACCTTCCCCATCTCACAAGGGCCTTGATTTGATTGGGATGAAAAGGAAATCTGAGAATTACTTTTATTGTAGCAATGGGGTGTTATGTGATGACCATGGAAGAGCAGTGATTTGCAAGGCAACCACTCCAGTTGGTCCCATGGCAAGACATTGTATGTTGAGTTATTTTCAGTGAATCTTTTTACTTTTTCTTCTTCCAAAACATTCATCTCTTTTTTAGCCCTTGAAAAATCACCTGTCTTGGAAGAGTAGAAAAAAATTTGCAGATCTGCAAGTGGGTCAGAATTGATCCCCAAAACATTCCAATTGGACCCAATTTGTTTAAATAAGCCTTGAAGTTTGGCCTTTTCAAGGAATACATTCAAGAGGGACTTATCAAGGAAACCTTAAGATTAAAAAAACAATCAGTTCAAAGTGTTCCATCAAGAATCTACTTTTTATAAATCTGTGTTACCTATGTTTATTTTTATTTTTTTAACCAAGTTCAAGATGTGATTCAGCCTTTCTCCTGACCAAAATGAAAATATTCAGGGAGGACCATAGAGCTTGATCATCTTAGTCATATTCTGAGAAAAATAGATTGTTGGCTTGGTTTTGATTTCAGATCCCCAATGAAGCAATAATTCCTCCTGGTAATCTAGAATTAATTCATCCCATTGGCAAAACTGGTGATCTGTAAGTTGATGAGACATTACCAAGTTGATGATACCAATAAGTTTAGAAGTAGTGGAGGCAAGCTTTTGCTCCTGCAAGCTGTTGTCTGAGTTCCAATTCCATCTTGGAATCAAAACAAGCACTATATGAATGGTTTACAAAACCAACCATTCAGCAGCCTTAGGAGTACCAGCAGCAGGCAAACCTATGTTTCTGGGCAACCTAGTAGTCCAAGATGGAAATTTGATTGAATTGGTACCCTCTTGAAGACTTCTGAGCTCTTGAGTATTTAGGCACAATTCATTTGATGCAATACTTGTGTCTTCTATCAATGAGCCCGCTTGATGTGGATTGATTTTATCTTCAAAAGAGCAGTAGGAGCTTTCCTGAATGGAGCTTTGCTTGCTCTTCCAAGATTCACTTTGGCTTCCTGATTTGCTTTTAATAGATCTACTTGGATTTGTTCCTGGTGAGGTATCTTTTTGATTTCCTTTGTCCTTTGATTGAGGTCAAGAATTGCATGAGCAACTTGTTGATTCATTCTCAAGAAGCCTTGGAGAATGTCTTAAAGCTGGTTGAAGGAGTTCAGAAGCAGAATTTTCCCAACTTCTTGAGGAGCTGGGAGGATGGAGCCCTGGGATTTTATGCACTACAAAAATTGGTACAGAAGTACTATGATGCATATTTGATGAGCCTTCTTGCTGCTGATTTGCTCAATGTTTAACCTTTTCAATTGGATTGGCAGAAATATCTGGATTTTTTGAGGAGCTATCTAAAAATTTTTGAGCTCTCCTCCTGGTGACTCTTTGGGTATTTTCTGGTGACAAATAGCACTTTCTTTTGGATCCATATTTGAGGCTGCTGACTTGAATAATTGTTAAACTTCTTGGGCCAGTTTTTTTTCCTTCTTTTCAAATTTTGAAGACTTTGGCCAGCAGTGATTATTCCAAGGTAGGTGATGCTTTAATCCCGTAGCATTCCCAAGATAAAGGTATTCATTGGATCAATTGTTGTCATTTTTGTTTGTTCCCAGTATGGTAGAGTTTGGAAAATTGTGTAATGGACACCATGTAGCTTGATAATGTTGGTTTTCTCATTGAATGATTGAGCATTATTCCTATTCTCTGCCCATTTGATGTGATCCTGATTATTTTTTACTGGCAAAGTATCCTTTTTGTTGTTCCAGATATCATTCAGCTTTAGGTTACAGTGGGAATAGAAGATTGTGGCCAAGTGGGATGCAAATCCACCCATTTTAGGTAAGGCAGGTGTATCACCAATCAGTGGTAATATGACAGCACATATTACTCTTCTGTATGGATATTTGTTGGTTTCTGCAAAGAATAATCCTTTCCAAAGATCCAATAGCTCAGAGAAAAGAGGCTTGAGTAGATTATTCAGTTGGAATGAGGTGCATTCCTTGGGTGTTGGTGTGAAGCCATACACAAAAATATTGTGTGGCTTGTAACACACACTAGGTGGAAGATTGAAACATATTAAGAATATTACTCCAAGAGAGATGCTTCTTCCACTGGTCTTTATTCCATGGGGATTCATCCAATCAATCTAAATTCCAAAGACCAGGTTACCTGCTTCAGCTGTATAAATATTATTTTTTTCATCCTTTAATTATTTCTACATAGCTCCATCCCAAATATAAGAAAGTTTTGTAGGATTACTGCCTTGATGCTGTTGCGGTGCCAGGAGTAATTCTTCAAAACAAGGGAGCATTAATTGCCTAGCAATCCACTTCTTGAGAAATTGGTTTCCAAACTGCTTCAGAGGATAAAATTTGGATTTTTTCTTGTCTTGATGCCAGAGTTTGGATCCAAATGCAACAGGCTCTCCAGCTATTGAATTAAAAATCTTATGGCATGCTGGATAATTCCCGTGTTGTTGACTTTCTTCACCAGTTTGTATTTCTGAAGAAGAAAGTAATTCATTCAAAGGATAAAGTTGGTAACAATTTTCACAAGAGAAATTTTCAACAAGATCATTTGTAATTGAAAATCTTTTTTTCAATGTTTCTAGACTTTTGGGTATTTCTGCTGAATAGTTGGGCTGGCCACTGAGAATTGAGTTCATGCAGATGTTTTCATTCTCCATCTTGATATATTTCTGACATACATGGTCACCAATGTTTTCCTCAATACTTTGGTGAAGGATTTGGAGTGATGCAATCAGGGTGCTTGGAGTGTGATAGAGAAATTGAAGAGGTTTCATCCCAGATGTATTGTAAATTTCCACATTTGCTGGTGGGGAGTATTTTTGTATTTCACCATAGGAAGGATCTCTTTCAGGGTTTGGCTGTGCATTGGAATCTTCAATGGATGTCTTGAATGTGAAGAATGATGAGATAAATAAGAAGATGCACCCCAATGGAAGTTTGAATAAAGAAATGTAATTTTGTGAAAGATGTTCACTTACAGCCCTGATGTTTTCTTGTAGTGATTCCCTGGTGGGGTTTCTTTTGGTAGTGGATTGGAAAATGGTTTGTATCTTTGGAGTTATGTTTTTCAACAATGGATATTCATCAGTGACCTTTTAACTATTGATAAAATGCAGGAAAGATTCAGTCACATACATTTGTAGAATCATTTGATTGCATCATATGGGTATGGTATGCTTTTTTGGACCTTCCAACAACATTGTATAGATTCCTTCCATTTTCAAAAGTCTTTTGAGAAAATTTGGGACATTGGCATATCCAAATGTTTCCAACTCTGGTAGTGTTCTCCATAGGTTTGATAGATTTGTAGGTTTTGGTAATTTAGATTTTTGGAGGTTGTCTGAGATTTATTATTTCAAAGGGAAATATAAATGAATTGGAATGGAAGTTTTGATTTGATCTCATACCTCCTGGTGAGCTCAAGTATCCAAAAAAAAAAAAAAAAAACTTTCATTTTGAATATTCATATTCTCTTCAATGGGCAAGGCATTGAACAGTAGATTTTGTGTTTTGAAAAAGGTTTCAAACCAATAGATTGTATCAACTGCTCATGGTTAGCCCACCTAAAATACTTAGAAAATCCCAAGGTGTTTGGATTCAAATGCAAGGTCAATTGCCTTGATGGAAAATAACATATTTTGTCTTTAAACTAATTATCTTATTACAAAACCATGATTTGAAATCACAATTTGGTAATACAAAATGTTAATAATGCATGATTTTACCAGGAAAATCACAATGCCTAGAGTTAGTAGGTTTTTCTCAAATGACACAATTCACATCTAGGAATGTGTATTTTATATCTAATTCTTTCATGAAAAGGTATTTGGGAATGTTTAACAAGTGGGTTATCTCAACATGACAGCTGCAAAGTGAAAAAAATGCATTTAGGATGTTGTGATTGAAAAAATAATTTCATGTAGCTTTCCAAAAGGTTGTGCATCAAATATAATTTACTCAAAATTTTTCAATGAGATTGTGTATTCTGTGCACATTTGGATAATGGTTTTTTCCACTCTTACTTCAATTTCTGTTTGGATGTAACAACTTGTTAGAGGTTTATTTATTTGAAAATTTCAAGAGTTTTACAGTGTAACCTACACTGTTAACCTCTTCAAGTCAGGGTGGCCCCACCTCATTGGATTTATTATATTCAGCTAATCTAGCTTTAAATATAACTACAAGTTTCTGGTTGGCAAAACAAGAATGGGATGAAAATAAAAATACATGTAGTACTCAAGAAAATTTTCACCAAAGCCAATGTTGCATCCAAACATACTCCTCCATATTTTTTAAAGTAATGATATAAAAATTAAACTATTTGGAATATTTTCACAATGTTTGTGTGGTTTCCATTAAGCTAGAGGGCTTGGAAACTTGGGTTCTGAGATATGAAACTGCCTCTGTGAGATCAACTTCTGGAAGCAAACACAAGGCTCTTTTTTCAACTGGAGTTATATCCTCCAGGGATTCCTCACTTAAACAGTTTTGAGGTATTCAAGTAGGAAGTGTTGGTGGGTGATCACCTCTTGGGAAATTATTTGGTTTAGCAAGTTGACTAATTTTCAATTGTCTATTCCTCTTGATGCGCAGGTTTCTGGCCAGTTGAATGTATGCTTCATCCAGGTAGTGATATATTTGGGAGAAATGTTGAGCCCTCCAAACATTTGCATGATTGAATAATTCCTCATCTTCACCCTCAAAATCAGATATGAATCCACTGTCCAAGAAAAGAGCAGAAGTTTCTGGGAACATGTCCATCATTTCCAGCTCCACTGCCATGGTCTTTAAAATTTCCTTCTTGTTATTCTGTATTTCAAAACATCATAAGCAGTTAGTCATTGATCATGAAGAGAAAATTACAAAAGATTGATTTGACACACTTTCTTCTTGTTGAGACTTTGAGATGCAGAAACATTTGATTTTCTGCTGCTGGAGCCTCCTTCTGCCTTGTGCTCCTTTTTCCAAATAGCCTTTTTTGAGACAAGCCAAAAATTGATTATGGCAACCCTGTTGGCTGGGGTGTTGTCATTCTCATTTATTGAATAGGAAGCAGTCCCCCTGAGTTTGTGACACATCTCCCATGTTATGATGATTATTGAAGTGAGAGAAGAATTCAAGCAAGATGTTGGATTCTGTTCCCAGTCATAGGTGCATCTGGGAATACTGGAATTTTGGATCAAGGCCCGGGCATGGGCTATCCATGTCTCATCATGAGACTGAATTTGGCCCAAAGCAGTGATTTTGAGGGATCAATATCTTGAAGTAATATTTTGTTGTAATTGGCGCAGGGAATCCTTCTTCACAAGTTTCAGTTTTTTTTCTTGCAGTTTTGAATTGGAGCTTTACTGGTTTGGCTCTCCAGTGTTTGATGCAATGGCATCATTAATGGATGCCTTCTTCTTTGCCATGTAATTTTTGAGGGATGTTAGTTCAGAACCAGTTGGAGGATTAGGAAGTTTGTTGTTGTTGGAATCCATTCCAAGAATTGATTTTGTCCAATCAAGTAAGGAATTGGAAATACCACTTGAAGAAGCAGGGATTCCAAGATTGCGTGCATGACCAGAGACAGAATATTGTTCTTGAGCCAAACTTTTTTGCTTCTTTTGGTGTTGGTGGGATTGAGAGAGTTGTTGTGCAATCCTGAAGTAGAATGGGGCGGCATATTTTTCAAAATCTTCCTCTTCCTCAACACCAGGCATATTGACTTGGTCATCTGGAAGGGGGACTCTTGATGGATTGGGGGTTGATGATGTTGGGTTAGCTGGGGTTTTGGCATTGTAGTAACACAAAATAAACACCATGATTTAGCAAGGGGTTTGTATTATTGTCATGGAGATCTTATAATGGGGTGATTAGTTCTTACTGGGTTCCTTGTCTAATTTTTCAACTTAGTAACCAGATGAAAATGTTCCTGATTTTGTGATTTTTTATCAATTTTTCACAAACTGATAAATAGGAAGTCAGATTTACTTTTACTGACCTGCTGAAAATTTTCAGAAATGAAGATATTATATATTATCATTCCCCTTTGTTCTCAAATTTTTCTTCCAAGTAGGCAAAGGGTATGCACATAAGTATACTTGGAGATTTGAATAGAATCTTCTTCAACAAGGGAAGAGGTCAATGAGAAATCAATTCATGATTGACATAGAAAAGAGACTCTGGGGCTACCATCTGCCCCCAAGAGCATGATGAATTTTTTTGTGGCACTTATGCATGATTCATCAAAATAAACAGGGATCATGCAGTCAAAGTCAGTTATTTATTCTTGGGATTTTTTCAGATAATAGATATGAAGAGCTTCCTATTCATCTCAAGATTCTAATTATCACAAAAAGTTTCCACAGATAGCATTCTTGACCATTATGTGTTTCCAAAAAATTCCTCATTCTCATATTTATGGAATCTACCAATAATTATTGAAAAAGAAAAGGAGCTCAAGAATTCCAGCCACCATGAAGAAGAGCTGGAGTGGAAATATATCAAGATCCAATTTTCCATAATATGGACTTCAGACTAACCCTTGCCAATCTTATTCATTTGTATGAAATGCTAATTGAATAATATATCAAGTAGAGATGGATAATAATGGGACAATTCCAATAGCTTGTTGCATTGCTGTGTTTTTAATATAAGATGGTTGAAATCTCCAATTAATTAAAGTGCAATGCTGGGTTTCACAAAGATGCAGTTTTACTGCATGGATGGATATTCAGTGGTAATTGATTGTTGAGAGTTCAATTTTCAAAACTGAATAATAGAGAAATATGATTAATCAGGTGTCAGATTTTGCATGGTGCTGATTCTTGGAAATGAGTATTATAATTTTCCCCTTTCCTGAATTGATTTTGAATAAATCTCCTCAGATCATATTAGATTAATAATAAAAGGCAAGAAGAACAATGCATGGTTTTCATTTCATTCTTTTGAAAATGGTGTGATATGAATTCTTGCTAATTATTGTGAAGAAGGTAGAGTTCTTTCTAATTACTTGCTGTTCATACAGCAGCAAAAAGGATAAATGATTTAACTAAAAATTCTAAATCATGATTTCAAAAGAATATATGAGAATTCAACATGCGTGGATCACTTAGCTCAAAAAAATAAAGAAAGATGTAACAGGGGTGCATAATATCATGGAGAGATGAAATTAGACAGGATTCAGCTGGTTGATTTGTTGGAATAGGCAGGTGTGTATCACCAAAGTTTCTGCATTACCACACAAAAAAAATATGAGTCATGTGCAGGGAGGTGGACAACTTGTGATAAGTTGTCCACCACTCCAGAGCCATGGGTATGCAGGGATGAGATGTCAAGGGAGAATCATATTGGCAAGCCAGGGATATGGAAAAATTTTGCTAATTTTTCCACCTCCCTGCAACCACATGGGAGCATGAATTTGAATATGCCAAATGATTGATGATTCCTGGGACAGTGGACAACTTAGCATAACTCGCCCACCTCCCCAGCCTCCCCACCAGGATTTCCCATTTCATGTGATTCCCGCATGCAAGCAAGTCCAGGGAGGTGGATGACTTATCATAAGTCATCCACCTCCCTTGACACTACCTATACATTTAATATGCAGTAAAGCTACATCTAATCCAACGGGGAGGTGGACAACTTAGCCTAAGTTGTCCATCAATCCAAAGACATCCCATCCTGCAGTCTAACTAGTACAAATTTTGTACAACTCATGCACACTTTGACATTTTTTCATGAAACAAATGGTAAGCATTTCAGCACAAAAAGTTGATGTTTGAATTATATAAATTGAAGCACATGTTTAACCATTGCTGGCTTTTTTCCATTAACTCAAGTTAAAATTTCACAAGGAGGAAAATTTTGGAGTTTGAGAGAGGCATTGGCTATCATTTTTTGGGGGGGAATGAGAAAATAAAATTAGAAGGCTGTTCTGCTGTTTGAAGAGCCACTGTAGGGAAAGTAGTTTGATTTGGAAAACAAGATCACCCTGACTGAAAACTTTTGGCTCCCAAGTGCTGTTAGATCTGCAATTTTGGGGTGGTTTGTCCTGGTGAGGTGGTGAACTTAGCTCAAGTGGACCACCTTACCAGGAAAAACTGAAGAACATTGTTGGTTAATTGCTTTAAATGATGAATGCATTTTCAATTACTGGTCATTGAATTTCTGATGATCTGTCTTGGAATTTTTTGCATTCAAATGGTTTCACCCTGTTCTCTCCCTGCCTCTATCAACATATCAGAATTGGTGGTATGGTAAGGCACTTAGTCTAACTGTGCCATCCTCTGACAATAGTTAGAAATCATTGTCAAACTACAAGATAAGATTTCTTTTCCATTCATGCTTGAGGAACAATGAAATTGTGAAGAGTTTGACTTGCAAGAAATTTATATTGAGTAGCATTGCAACTGAATTTCTTGTGCAAGAAATACACAATATTTTCTTGATTTTTTTTTCAGAACATGAGCATTTTTTGGAAAAAATCCAATTATTTCAAATCATAATGCCACTTTCCAAAAAAATAATCTTTTTTCCAGTCTCTAATTATATGTAAAACCTCTCAACTTGGTAACTTTTTTCAATTGTTCATGCTCCAGAACATTTGTGGGTCTCTAAAATAGAAAGGGCCTCACAAAGGATTCATTGTACTTTAATTTGAGAAAAACTCAAAAACAAGGGCTCTCCACCCAAAGCTTTCAATGAATCATTAGTCTTAATCAATCACTCCGTCTTAATTGAATTAGCCAAAGATCATTGTAATTCAATCCCATGCCATTGGGCTCTCAATTGTGGTCCAAGAACACATCTGTGGTAATGAGGCCACTCTCTGTTGCCAAAATGATTTCTGCCAGTGATCCTTATGAATTTTTGGTAATATTCTTTATTTTCTTATGTGTCACTTGTTGCCTGGTTCCAAAAATTGGGTTGTAGAACCTCAAGTGATTATTCTGGAAGCTCAACTTGATTCACCTCTACAAACGCTTTCAGAATATCATATCTTGAGTTAGCAAACTAAATGGATGTAAATGTGTGTGAAAATGAAACATTAATATAAATTTGAAATTTAATTGAGTATCATCATCCTTCCATCTTCAATAAAATTGCTGGTTTGGGGAAAATAATTGCCCTAAAACAAGAAAATTGATACAGAAAGTGGGAAAAACCATCTCCACTCCTGAGAACAGTTAAATAACCTTTTGGTCCCCCAAAAAACTTTGTTAGGATTCTTCATGAAGTTTTTCAGATATTCTAGGCTCTTGTGCTTTTATTTGATTGTCACGGAAGCCATCAAGGGGAAATTTGGACTGCTCAAAACCCTCCAAATAAATATAAATCAGCATGGAAGATTCAAATGGTTCCAAAAAACAATGGATTTGCATCTTTTTGTGGTTGGAAAGATTTTTCAGTAGGCATGAGGGGTTCCAAGGAAATGTTATGATGATTAATGAATGCACTTTGTGAATAAAAAAGAATAACACAGGTTTTTTATGACATGAATAAGATTTGCGCCCAAAATTGTCAGTCATGTTCCAATCAAGAGCTCAAAACATCCAACAAGTGTTTGAGTCATGGCATACAAAACTATTGAACCTCTCAAATGGTGCAAGAGCAGTGGCTGAATTCAACTTTTTTTGAGAATCTGAAAGTTCCTGCAAAGTGTTTTCTCCTGCTCAAGTTTTTGATTTTTCAAAGTGGTTATTACTCACTTGCCTTGAAATTATAAATAGGTTAACTTGATCCGGCTTGGAGTGATTTTTTTTTGGAATCCATTATCAACTAATATGCATGAGAAGATCTTTTGTTTTGTGGTGAGAGAAAGTCCAGTTTTTCATTCCCATCAGCTGCCAGCAAAGTAATATTACTATAATCCAGTTCTCTTGGAAATCCAGAGAATACCAACCAGGGGTGAAGCTGAAGGATGAGGGTGATGATAAAGTCCATGGGTTTGTGGGGGTTTTGAAGATGCAGTAACTCCAAAAACCCTTTAAGGAAATCATTGGTTTTAAAAATACAGATTCACACATATAATTTTTTCCTCACAGACCCAGACAGAATCCACCAAAAGATAATTGATATCCATATAATCAAGTGGATGGTGGCCAAGGGAGGTGGAGGACTTAGCCTAAGTTGTCCACCTTGCAATGAAAATTTCCTAATTTCCCCACATAAGCTGGGTCTTAGTCCATAGTGTTGGGAAGTGGAAAACTTGGCATAACCAGTCCACCATGTTTGTTTCAGGAAAAAACGTGCTGGTACTGAAATGCCCATGCTGGAAAATATCTTTCATCCAAGAAGATGAATCACAAAATGGCCATATGAAAAAATAATTTGGTAGAGGAACAGATTCTTCTGATCCTTGCATGTCCCTGACAATATTTTCTTCACCTTGCTCAATCATTGAATCCAGCCTCAAAAAAATGATGGTAGTATCAAGGCTCCAAGAATTAATCGTGGTGAGTGGTGATCAATATTTTTCAGTGGGGAGACAGTGAAATATTTCTGGCTCAGGCCAATATCCTTGGAATGATTGGTCATGCTTACTTATAAATTATATGCTGTGAAAGTTCATTGTGAAATACATGTGAAAAAAATCTGCATTCATGAATGGTAAATATTTCTTGAGAAAAAATTGATTTTGTGTCACAGTGGCAGTTGTGGTTGATTCAAGAAGAAATCAATACGTTGGAAAGTGACACAGCAAAATTGATATTTTTCAGCCTGCAGAATCACAGGTAAGCCTATTTTGTGCAACACTCAGACATAATGTAAAAAGATAACATCAATTTTTCAATGATAAAGGGTGAGGTGGCGCAGGGAGGTGGACAACTTAGCCTAAGTAGTCCACCCCCCTTCAAAATTTTCCAATTGGCCAAAACAATTGGCTCTTCATCATTGGTATGGGCAGGTGGACAACTTAGCATAACTTGCCCACCATTTTTCTTTCACAAAATAGCTGTTACTAAAATTCCCATGTTGGCAAATACCTTTCATCCAAAAAGATAAATAACATGGAAATATATCAAAAAAATTTGGTAGAGGTAAATGATTTGGTGATTCTTGCATGGCCCTGAAAACATTCCATTCATCTTGCTCATTGGTTGAAGAAACTTCCCATAATTCAAAAGATTCCATATTTCTCATGTCCTAAAGTTCCAAGATATTTTGGTAATTGTTGATGAATTACACCCACCAGTTCACAGTGGGAAGTGACCCTGTCAATACTTAATAACAAAGTTTTCCAGCATTAGGGCAAGGAGGCTCAAGACTGGCCACTGTTTCATGTAGGTTTGTGGTGACCCAAAACCACCAGCAACTTGTTGTCTGAATGGACATGGTGCACTTAGCCTAAGTGCACCATGTCCCTTCAGGTTTATGGGCATAAATGACTAGCATTCAATAGCAGGTTTTGTCCAGTCATTCCAATGAATATAAACCATAAAATGTATTTTGAATACCAAAATGTTTATCCTCAAGAGCAATTGAATGAATTTTAATGTAATTTGACATTTTTATTCCATACATTACAACCCCACCTTGATCAATAGACCTATTGCCAAAATTTAATGGTAAATTGAGCAATGTCATTACTATTTATGAATTCTGTAGTCAGGCAGATGCAAAGGCACCCAAAAATATGAAAAATTTCATTTTTTTTTTATTCTGAACATTTAGACTAAAAAAAATATAAGGATACAGGTTTTATTGACATATTCAAATTATCAAATTTTGGAAACTAGTTCCAGTTATTCATTTGGAGTTTAAAAACAGTGAAAGAACCATTGGAAAACATTTTCTTTTGAAAAAATTATTTGAAAATCACTTTGTCTGTATTGAAACAAAAATCATTATTATAAATAAATTTTCACAGGAGTGCACCTAAATGAAAAACTTATTGCTTACTGTCATCATTATTTTGAGAAAAACAGGAAATCTTGGTTTCATCAGATATCTCCTTCAAAGTTGGAAGTATCATTTTAAACCTTTTCAGAAGTGGAATTGACAAGGGATCATATATATAAACCTTCACTTATCAAACATTAAAGCCATTGCTCCACTCCTTGTCTATATTCAGGAATTCTACAAAAATAGTATCAAATTATCACAAAGCAATTCTCAAAATATCTTATTCAAATTCAAAAAGATCCTCAGGATCTTTCCATCTCACATTTGGCAGATGAATACCTCTTAAATTCATGAATACTTCTCATTGTAAAATTCATGCTGACTTCTCATGCATGACCTTTCCCCCTATGAGGCTTGAATAATAGCCATATTGAAAAGAAAACACATGGCATGGTATATCCATGCCATGTGTTTTTATTACCAAAGACCCACCTCCCTTTCATGGGTTTTGGCCTTTACATATAGCCAAAACCCTTTGGCACTTTCCCTGGGCTCTCCATGGAAATAGCCCTGATGGGCTTGAGGAGCTCCAGGCCCTGGAGGAGCCGACATTGGGCCTGAACCCCTCTGCCAATGCCCAGGTCGCCTGCTTTCCTCCTGGGAAACGCAAGGACCCAAAATTGGGTTCATTTGCGCGACCCAGGGGCGTTCTTCCAGGTTTCCAGGGCCCTGGGAGATGTCTGTGCGCCTCAATTGGCCCTGGCAACCCAACCCATTGCTCGCATTTGCCAGCAATGGTTGGTACGCTTGGGTTTGCTATGCAAGCTTCCCAAGCAAGGCCGCTGATGCGGCCTTGCACCAATGCAGAAAGCCTTACTGGTAGATTTGGTGCTTGGGAATCAATGGGCTCTTCCTTTTCCCCTGAAAATCACCCAACAAACCAAGGCAATTTCAGCAGCTCCAAGCGACTCCAGCAGGTCCATCCAGGTAAGTTTACATCCAGTTTTTCAATGTTTGAAAATCTGAACAGTTAGACTGATTTTGTTTTCTCTACTGCCTTCTAAAACCTTTAAATCATCTCTCACTATTACAATCATCAAACTGTCCTCAAATAAACCTGATCACAAAAAAGAAACACTAAATTCAAATCCTGCCATTACCCATTGATTCCAAGGCATCTCTTCCACCTCTCACTCATCATCACTACATTTCAAGGGTAAGAAGTCATGCACCTATTTCAATATCTTGAATCCTTCATCTTCATCAGTCCAACACTGAATTCATTCTTTCTCTTCCTCACCATTCTTTTTTCTTATTCTTCCAATTATAGCACGTTTCTTCACCAAATCAACTCAACTTTGATTGTCACATATCAGCATCAATACCATCCATCCTTGTATTCATCTTTACCGTAAGCAGAAATGAAGTCATCAACCTATCATCCATGGAACCTCTGATTCATTCCTGTGTGTCCTTGAACCCCTTTTTGAACTATGAATCCCTTCATCATCATCACGTGTAATAGTAAACCATGGATCAAGTCAACTCCAATGCATGCACCCAATCTCAAGCCCACTTGGTGCAGTTGAAAACCAATAATGAGGATGCTTCTTTGAAAGTGTTTAAAGGTAGCAACATGTATGTATTTCAATCATCATAAAGGTTTTCATATTACTGAATTCAAACTTTTGCTTTTATCTCAATTGTTGTCACTTGTATTCCTGTTGGTGCTTTTGAGACAACATTTGTAGTGATGATGAGCCCTTGAATCTAAAGCATCAACAGGAATCAAGCCAAGATTGTTCTGTTCTTAGGCCACCACCAAAACCCTTAACTCCATTCATCCCATCCTTATCCAAAGCACATAAAAAGCATCAAAAAGCTAAGTGTGATTATTTAAATAAGGAGTTTGTATCTGAGTCAATCTACTTCATCACCCTGAAGAAGGGTTGAAGTCCAAGCCAAGTAGTAGTACCAAATGTAGTACTCCCAATAAATCTACAAGTGGTTTGCAACAGAAAGTACCAAACCTATGTGGTGGTCAAGTATCATTTATTGCAGCAACAACCATATAAATTTCTGGCAACTCAATTTTGTGGAATGGTACAAGATCTCTACATGATGGAAAACAATTGACATAACCTGAACAAAACCAATAGAAACACTAAGACTGGATATATGTTTGGAATAGGCTTTTGGCAGGGAAATGACCAAGGATATTCTGCAGGTAATTTGGAATCAATACAAACATGCTACTCATGTCTTTGTTCACTGATTTCCATCAAAACATATTTCAAAATAGGAGTATATACAAGGAGAAAAGATATGAACCCAGAACAAACAGCAAATGATGTTCTTTTGTGGTCTAAGCTTCCAGTCCATAACCAACTGATTTTCAATAGAATCCAAGGTTTATCCAACACTGCTAATGTGAAGAACAAGGAATTATCAGAAGAGTTCAAAATTCCAAACTGGACATCTCCAGAGTGGAATGACCAAAGGGATTCTTTTCTTCATGCTTCTAATTTAATTGTCACTTGTGATGAGTTTTCAAATGTTCCTCATACAGATCAGGATGACTTGAATGGTTATACTTATGGTTTGTTCTCTTATATTGAAAAACCTACTGGAAACCCAATCCCTCCTCCCTCCAAAGAAACAGGCCATGGTCTCTCCTTCCCAACTCTGGGTTTCATAATTGATTATGCAAAAGCTGGGGGAATTATGGAATTTTATGGCAGACTTCTGTTTTTCCTCATCAAACTACTTGTCCTCCACCCAGCCTTCAAACAACTGAAAATCATACTCATTTTGGTTGCTCCTTCCAAATTAAAAAAAAAAAAACTAGCAGAGGCTTCTCTTAAACTTCACAATTTTTCTCCTTCTAAAATTGTAACTAGAGTTAATGGAAATAAAGCCAGATATGGTTAAACATGTGCTTCAATGTAAATAATTCAAGCATCACCTCTTTGTGCCAAAATGCTTACCATTTATTTAATTAAATGATGTGAAAGTGTGCATGAGTTGGACAACATTTGTACTTGTTGGAATGTAAGATGAGATGACTTTGGATTGATGGACAAATTAGGCTAAGTCATCCACCTTCCTGTTGGATTATATGTAGCTTTAGTGCATAGTACATGTATAGGTAGTGTCAAGGGAGGTGGACAACTTATGATAAGTCATTCACCTCCCTGGAATTTTTTGAATGCGGGAATCACATGACATGTGAAATACTTGTGGGGAGGCTGGGGAGGTGGACAACTTATGCTATGTTTTCCACTGTCCCAACAATCATTGATGATTTGGCATATTCACAATCAAGCAACCATGTGGTTGAAGGGAAGTGGAAATATTAGCACAAATTGTCCACCTCCCCAGCTGATTCACAAAGTTTTCCCATGTCACATGTTACATGTTGATAAAGGTGGAAAACTTGTCATAAGTTTTCAAATCCCTTCAAATGACATACACAAATGTGTAATGTGCAGGGAAGCGGAAACTTTGATGATACTGCAGGCTATTTACACAAATGAACTATGTATATTGTACTCAATGAGCAACTGTCATTCATCTTACACACACATGTAATGTGTGACTAGGTTTTCAGGGTATATAAGCCATGGCTTATTCAACCAGAGGTCTTGGTTCATTCTGCTCTTAACCGCATCATACCCCTCAGATTTCAACAGCATCATCTCAAGCGTCTTGAAATTGACAACTACCTTGATTTTACCATGGCTGATTTCCCTGGTAAGTGTTTGAATTGCCTATTTTGCATCTGGTCTAATACTTATTTGAGATGGCATGATCAATTTTTAGGAAAAAATGTTCTTAATCAATTGAATGCACTCCTTTGTGAAAAATATGTGGAAAGATCCCATAAACAAGTATTGCAGTCAATGCTTGATTTTTATCAGAAAAAGTACAATGCAAAGGTGGAACAGCTGAGTTTGCAAACCTCCATAGATCTTGGTTTGCTTGAGGCTTCAACTGAAGAACAAAAACAGCCAACAATAGCTGATAGTTCAAATGTCCAATCAACTCACGAGGAACCATCAGTGGATGATGAAACA
The DNA here is from genome assembly GCA_025617555.3 of Puccinia polysora. Classification (NCBI taxonomy): domain Eukaryota; kingdom Fungi; phylum Basidiomycota; class Pucciniomycetes; order Pucciniales; family Pucciniaceae; genus Puccinia; species Puccinia polysora. The sequence continues at coordinate 28,756,399 of CM062616.1, forward strand.
GCAACCGCTCAAGAGCCGCCTGCCCCCAGCTTACATTGGTTCCAGGAGAGCACCTGGCCAATCAACCCAGTGAGTTGAAAGAATCATTTGATGAAACAAAGTGTTGATCAAAAGTTATCCAAATATTCAAGGATGATACATTCCCATATTTCCAGGTGAACTTGAAATATCCACTGCATCTGTGCCTTTGGAGGATCCAGTTCAGGAATCCAGGGTTGTTGCCCTTGATTGTGCCACTGTCCAGGCCTCTGACAATACCCCAGTGCTGAACCCTGAAACCCCAGCTGAAGAGCCCCAGATTGCTCCAGGAAACAGGGCATCTGCCCAGCTGGCTGCCCAAGCTCATTGGCAAGCAGCTAGAAAATCAACATCAAGGCCGCCCTCTAGCTCTCAAGAATAATCTGACTCCTCTGATTCTGACACAGAATTCACTTGCTCACATGATGCACAACCAGAGCAACCAGAAATCTTGATTATGCAACCATCACCAAGGAGTCCCACACCTGCACCCACCCTAGTCCCAACATCCCCTGAGACGGTCTGTTTACTATTTTGAATGCTATTCTGGATAATCAACCCAAAATTGACTTCTAAATCAATCTTCCCTTTCTGAATCGGAGTGCCCCATCCTTAATGCCCCCAAAGTGGAATGCATCTAATTCCGGACTCATCACTAGCAATTTGGAACAGAGAACTTCAATGCCAAGGATTGAGGCCCCTTCATTGACCAAGCCATCTCAGCCTGAAGGCCATGCTAGTTACCAAACTGAAACCCAGGCCCAAACCATTGGTCCAACATCAAATCCTGGCTCAAATAGGCCAGGTCATTGGAATCATTTTGTGATGGAATGAAAATCATGGCAGCTAATTCTATTGCATTGCCTAGAGCTTTTTGTTGGCTTGACTAAGGAAGACCTGTTGAGTTTTTCATACTGGGAAGAATTATAGGACAATGCAACCCTGGCAACTTATACCAAAATTATCAGCACTGCCCAGTTCTGAATTAACAACACCCTTAACCTTCTTGGGCAAAGGATACTGTCAAACCCCCCCCAAATCATCAACAATCTTAAAATTGTTGGACCTCTGTTTGAAAAGGTGCAAAGATGGTAAATTTTCATGATGTTGTCTTCCACTCCTATGAAAATAAACTGATTCTTACTTTTTGAATTATCAGAAAAAATATTGCTCAGAAAAGATGATGATTTTTTTTTTGGAAGCACCTTCATCAACACAAACTCCCTCTCTTGCTCCAGGAAGACGGTCCAGCTAAATATGCATCCCCTCTGTGAGATCCTAACTTATACCAGGGAGCCAATATGTGGGGCATACATGAAACTGAAGCACACCTTGAATGAAATCATAGGTGTAGTATCACACAAAATCTCCAGAAATGTGCTTCTCTTTATGGACGGTTTTGACAGGACTTCAGATGAGGCTTTACTCAAAGCAAAAAGCTACTTTTCCAATCTGCAAGAAGCTCTAATTGATGATTCTACCTTTGCTCAACACAAGAGGTTGGGTGTTAACCAGGATGCTAAGATGAATGCTGGAAGAGGTGGCCTTAATACTGTTTTTGAATATGTGGTCTCTCTAGTCAATGGGCTTGTCAACTTATGGCTTGATGAAAAAGAACATCATTGGCAGCCTTTTATGTCAAAGGAGTTGGCAGAAAAGAAGAAACAATGGGGGACCAATTTTCTAGCATGTGTTTCACACATGTTAGTTTTTGGTCCTGCTTCTATATGGGTATGTCCAGGAAATCAACAAGTGATTCCAAGGTGGAAGTCTGGCATACTCCTTGAATTTGGAAGTCTTGTTCTTGAGTCAAAGTTGAAAGCTGGCTTACCTGCTGAGCCACTCTGGGGCCAACTTGGTAACACAAGGGCATATATTCTCACTGCCTTGAGTGATATGGGTTTTAGTAAGAGCCAAAAAATCAACTGGAGAGATGTAATTAGAATTTTTACTGAAAGATTTTCTTATGAAAAATTGGCTGAGATCCTCTGGGAGGATATTGTACTTGTTACTGACTATGATCTGGGGAGCCACTTCAATACTGTCTGGGCTGTCAAAAAAACTACCTCTTCTAACTTAGTTGAAGTGACCTCAGAAACCCAAGCTTCCCATAGTTAATTCTGGTGACTTTTTAGGAAATTAGACTATTAGTTTTTCTGGATTGATATTTCTTGATTTCAATTTTTTTTTCTGATCTTGGGATAATCCAATTTTTGACTTGAAAACATGGTTATTTTGGATGATTGAATGCTTGATGATCATACTGCCCATTAAATTTATTGACTAAGTTTCTGATTTGGAATTGAACAAAGATTGAGTGTAGCCTTTAAATTTAAACCAAACCCTACATTTTTGGAAAATAATGAGATTCTTTGCTCATTCCATAATTTTTTATACCATGTGCTGCAAAGCATAACAATTATGAAGAAATCTTGAAAAAAACATTAAATTAAGAATAGCTGAGTTTTGGTTAAGAAATTAATTTGATATTGTGATTTCATGGGAGTCAAGGACCACTGAAAGAAGAATTACATTACATTGCAGATTAAAAACACTGCAAATGGAACATTGAAATGATCCAATATTTTGGGCCTTCCCTATGAAAATATCATGTTTGTTTTTCCTCAACAACATGGATGCAGTGTGTTGCTGAAACACTCATACAAAGGTCATGGGATGCAACTCAAAGCAAGTAGGCATGGCACCCTGCTTAAAAATTACTGGATATCTCCAGAAACTGCTGTTCAAGATTATTATTGGTTTTTCAGATAAATTGAAACAAAGCAAGGAATCATATCATGGATGTTTTAGTGCACATAATATTAATCAAATAAATAAAAAAATCCAAATCAATGCAAATATCTCTCTTTCCTAAATTTTAGTTTAGCTGTGATTTTTGTTTGGTTATCAACATCGGTGATTCACAATACCTTCATTTATCAACCAATCATTCATTTCTTAAGAAATGAGTCAACCAAAGAAACTGCATTCCAATTTTTATATCATCTCCATACCCACAGATCCAGTAATATTCAAAATTTCTGCTTCAAAATGCCACGGAACATTTTTAAAATACAACAAATCATTTCCAAATTAATACATTATGTAATACTCTTCAATTACTGTATTAAATGCATATAATGCTAAGCACCCATGAAAATCTCCATATAATTTATGCATAGGTTTTTTATATATGCAATATTCAATTTGAAGTCATGCAATAGTATACTTCCTTTTCATTTCCTATAAATATCAACCCAAAATTTATTTGTACCCAAATTATCAAACCAACTCATACCTCACAGAAACCACATATCCAATCCACCAATTGCTCCCAATACCCCTCAAAAATCAAGCAAAGACAATGGTTCTATTATCCCATGAACAAAAAAATGGTTGTAAGAAACAAAAAAACATATTGATCATGAGCTCAAGGAAAATATTGAGCCATGTCCTGAAATTTGGGCACCAAGTGAAATCTGGATGCATGAAGAGCAGAATGAAAGATTTTGGGTCGGCAGACTTCAAAGAATAATTGACAGGGAGGCCTTAGAATTGCATATTCCAGAACAATTAATACCAAATGTCTGGGACCTTTGGATGGAGAGGCGTGAATTCCTTGGAAGGTGTAAGGAATTATGCTTCAAAAATCATATCAGATTTATCATTAATTTATATTTCTTTTGCAGCTGTTCCATTGGTGGTCAATAGAAGCTCAATTCCAATGGAATTTTATATGTTTCTCATCAATGATTACCAGTAATTTTCACAATTATTTGGTTCTCTACTTGATATTTCATGAAAATTCCACCTCTTTTCAATTATAACACAAGGGTTGACAAGAAAAAAGATTAATAAGTGCCTTATCTCAAAGTTGATGCTACAAAAATCCTTTTTATGCAATGAGGAAAGAAAACCTCATCTTTGTTTCATGAAAAATCAATAATACATGTAAGTTTTTCAACTATGGAGTGTCCGACCTTTTGATAATCTTTAAATTTTCAAGTCCAATAAATTTTTTGATATGTGGCAAAATCAAATCAGATTTATTGTCCATTGGCTTCCTTATAAAATGAATTATTTCATCCTAAGAAAATTCATGGATTTTTCCAATGAATGGGGTTTGCTACCTCAAAGATATCAAATAAAATTATTTTTTGATGAGATCACCTGATTTTAATCTCAAAAGAAGCTTGAAAAATTCCATTACTTTAAATGAAAGAACCAATTTTTCATAAGCAGCTCTCTTTGTAAAGAAATTCAATCATATTTGTCTTAAAACAAAAATAAAACTTGAAAAATAAAGCTTGATGAGTTTTACTGGTAACTTAAACTCTTTTTGTGAAATATTGTTCTCTCATGAACTCCAACTAACCCATTAAGGTAAACACAAGTGGAAGGGTGGTAAGATTGGCTTTTATTCATACAGTCAGTTTTATATATGTCTCAAGAGATTTCAGTTGAATCTTCCAAATTTATGATTCAAAAAATAAAATGAAATGGTTTTAATAAATGAAAGGAATAAGAAAATGCTTTTAATCAAAAAATTAAATTCTATCTAATTTCAAATGCAAAAAATTTATCTAAAATGTGGTAAATGACCCAGAAATGACTTTTTCATACCATTTTTTTAAGAATACTACCTTGGCCCTCTTTTCAATTAGGAAGAATTTCAGCACTCAAAATTTCAGATGAATCTTTTTCAATTTCCATTCAACACCAGGAATATTCAGTTACTAAGAAAATTTTCAATATTTTGTTTACCCGGAGCAGATATCAAAACAGATTCACAATCAGATTTTAATGCAAGTTGGATCAACATTGCACCTCTTAATTTCATTAGAGGAATCATTTTTTTTCAAGAATTTTCATACCAATTGAAGATTGAAATTTGGCTTTCCATCTAAAAAATTATAGAAGCATTTCATTAATTTCAATACTAAACCTCAGGAAAATTGATGATCTTGATCATACTGTGGATTTGACAGATGGAGATGAAATTTGAAACAACTTAAGTGCTCATCCCAGTAATTTGAGAGCAATTCTATTTTTAATGATAGGTTTCTTCTTGATTTTAAATAAATCTACCAATGAAATACTTGGTTTTCAACAGCAAGCTTTTGAATTTCATTGTAAAATCTCTAAAATTACTACAACTGTTAAATTTTATGATAAGTATCAATCTATTTTCTTGATTAATTATTTTGACCTGTCAAGGGAAAAGAATGATTATTATTCTTCACATCATTTAAAATGATAAAAAATCATCATCTAAATCAAGATCCATTGTAAAGCCAAACATGTATAAAAGATTTGGTCATTTTTATCAAAATCCAAGTGGTAGTTCCCAAACATTTCTTCCTTCTGAAAATATTTTTTTTTAATTGCACAATTTAGAATTTGGCTCACATATTTGAAATTAATTATGGAGTAGATGAATAACCAATTTGAGATATTCAATTTGTAAATGAACCCTTTATAATCTCTCAAAATTCATGATATTCAATGGCTGATAACATCAGATTCAATTGTCTGCAAATTCCTTCCCTCCACACAATCTACACTTCAAACAACCCCAAAACTGTTTCAAGCGCTAATTAAAGAGTTCTCTATATCATAATATGGATTCTTGAACTCCTCCTAGTTCAAAATACATCAAAACTTGCACATTAAACAAGGAAGTAGCAGAACATTTTCCAAATTCAAATGACCCCATAAGTCTATGCTTACGTGACTATGTCAAGACTATTTTAAAAATGAAATCTCAAGGAGAAAGGGTTCCGCCCCCGCCCACCAAAGATCAAGTACAAGTTTTAAACTCAAAAAGCATCAATAAAATTTACCCAAACAGCAAATTTTTCAACATGGAAACAACCAATTAAAACCTCTATGGAGGGAAGAAGAGCATTCCTGGAAAGTTCAAAGAGCAATGCCAGAAATAATTGGAAAGCTATTGCATACATGTTCCAAATTTCCAATGGGACCATGATAATTCAACAAAGTGGGACCAAATATTGTCAGAGGTGATAATAAAACATTGTTCAAATGCTAAGGAAAATGATGCATTCATAAATTATCCACTTGATATTGAGTTTTGCAAGAAGGATGTACTCTTTGGCCTACTGGAACGTTGGCTACATGGACAGAAAGATAATTACATGAAGCCTAGGACGCGTAAAAAGAAGCCTAGGTCTAGAGTTGAACACAGAGTAAGATTAAGATTTCTCTCCATTTTCTAAATCCTGTTAGCTGAAATTTTGGTATTCAATCTGCAAGATATACAGAAACCGCTTGGCCACTGCAGAGCACCATATGGGAAAGGATTTGGCAAAATGCATTCTCCCCAGTGTGGAATGCTGCTCAGATACAGAAGAGGACAATGAGGGGAAATATCACTCTGTCCAAGTGTATTGGATAATCAAAGTTTATTCAAAATTTCTTCATAATCTTAATAACAACACTCTCAACTGTTTATCTGAGATGAAAGGTGAACTTCAAGCTAAAAAAACAAGTAGAATATGGAAGAACTCATGATGAAATAGTCCCAAATTATCAGATGAAACCATGTGAAGCCCTCCCTTCTAATTGTTACTGCCCTCCATTTCTTGCCACATTAAACTGGACAGAGAAATTTGTTTTGGAGATGAAGCCAGTAGAGGATAAATTAGAAAGATTAGTAAAATCTTTTGAAACCTCACGTTGGTTTGAGTAAATTTATTTCCAAGTAGTTCTATATTTCATCTGTTGTCACCCAGAAAAGAAAATAAAAAGCTCTAAATTTTAGAAAATTTTTATTTATTAACTAATTACTGCTAAATAAAACAGTTCAATATGACTAGATTTCTTTTTTTGAGCTTCCAATATTATATGAAATGTTTAAAACAAAGTTTCTGCCAAAAGATATTAGAGAAATCAATTGATTCAAGGAAATGATTTGCATTTTGTAAATTCATTCATTTTGTAAAACAAAATGTGAACCTCCCCAATTACTTAAATTTCAAATTGATTTATTTGAAATACATCATTGAGCTCAATTTCTATGTGGTACAATATTTCCAACAGGTCTGAGCAGATTTTTGAATCTTCAGTTAAAATTTAGATCAAATTTTAAATTTCCTACATCAAATTGAGATTTATTACATTTCGCAAGAAGAAAAAGAATATATTAAAAACTGAATTCAATCCTTTCAAAAAAATGAAATTTTTTTCAACCAAAAAGTAAAAAAAAAAAAAAGGACCCTCAAACCTCTTGTACTGATCTAATAGGAAATAGAAAGAAAGAAAATCATCAAAATCTTGACTTATGAAATCCAGGGAGTGACTTGTATGTTTCAGGTGTGAAACCCCACTGCTTCACTTGTCTATATCACTTTACATAAAATTAAATTTCCCCATAATTCCAAATCTTCTGTATTCCACGCAAGCACTAGAATCACTTGGAATCCTCAAGAACTGATACAAAACACTTTTCTCAGGTTCCAACTCAAGTTAGAAACAGAGTTTTCTCAGAGTTAAGTCAAAACCAAAAAAATATTTAGGTGCTACACCTGCTGGCAGGTGCCACCATTTTTTTCATGGTGACTGGACCACATTTGAGTGCCATCAACCCAAATTTGGGGATGTTTCATACATTGTGGGACTATTGGACCACAAAAGGAAATTGGAAAATCTACTGCACATTCTGCCTATTGGAAAAAAAAATTCTTGTCACAAACTGTACACAATACTTGCCTGTTGGATAATTTTATTTTTCTCAACCCAAAAGTAAGCACAATTTGGAGTTTTTGAATCGGAATTTGGATTGAAACTGAAATTCCTGTGGATTTTTTTGGTTAATGGGGATGGTGGCAAGCCAAAGCCCCCTGGGTCTCAAAATGTCTGTGTTGAAGGACTTAATTGATAGTTCTGTTAACAAAGCTGTGGCCTAAGCTAGGGATTTGGGAAATAAAACATTGGAAGCGCCAATTGCATCCTCATCTAGGTTTATAATTGAGGAACAAGATTTTTTGCAAGTGGAATTGGCTGTTGGTGGTGCGCGTAATTTCATTGGCAATTTGATTGATTTTATTTTATGGGAACTAATGCAACTATGGCTGATGTAAGTATTTAACAATGGGGTGCCAGAACCCCTTGAACCTCCTGCAGTGGGATTGTTTCCTAGTAGGGAAGAAGCCAAATATTTTTGCCAAAAATGGACATCCTTGCATGGCTAAGCTTTGACAATATTCAAGTCAAAGAGAGGAAAATATGTCAACCTAGCATGCAACTGAAATGGAATATATTTGGGGCCATTTCTCACCAAAAGGCAAAGGAAAACACACACAAGGAAGTTTGAGTTTCCATTCATGCTCCATGCAATTTGCACAGTAGAAGATGCCATTTGGGGCCTCTTCATTAGAAATGAACAACACAATCATGAAACATCTTCAAATGCCCCAGTGAATCCTCAACGGAGGAGAATCTCTGGTGTGGCCTTAAATCAACTGATGGAAGGCATGCAAGATGGGATCAATAAAATTTTAATATTCTGACTGTCTTCTTTTCATCTACTGCAGTCTCTCCTATATTCTCAATTTCTTTCCAATCTCTTTTCAATGCTTTCTTTCTTTTTTTCTCCCTTATTTTCCATTCATAAAGTTCTAAATGTTGTGTCTCACATGTAAAGCGCTTTCATGCGCGGCCAATTGTTCCAATCCGAGCGCTGCGTCTGCGCACGCCATCTTCGCTCTTGCTCCTGCGCACTCAAGACTTTGCTAGTCAACCTACCGCTAAACCAAAAGGATCAAACCCTTTCTTCAATCGACTAATGATCAATCAATATCAACCAATCAATTAACCAATCCAAACCAACCAATCAATCAATCAAACATCAATCAATACCTCAATCCAATACTCAAGATCAATCAATATTGGAGACAACTTACCCTCTCCTTCTCTCAAACTCATTCCACTACCAAATTGACAAGACAAGCCAGCCCAATCATCGTAAGATTTCTCACCAACAACTCATCGATCAGTTCTGGAACTCATGACTCCTTTTTAGTTTCAGTTCTCTCAATCCATCATCCCGTACCGGCTTGCTCCGCTTCACCTGACTGCTTCTCACAAGTCTATCCAGTCCCCGATTGTTATCTACAAGACTTGCTCGTCTCAGCCAGATTGTTTTCCATTGGTCATTTTTCATTTGTCATCTCTCATGTGGTTGTTCTACTTTCCTTCATTCTCACAGTCCTTTCTTCATGAAATACAGCTTGGTCCTGGTCTCCAATTCAAATCCTCACATAAAATTCAACTCAAAAGCAAATTTAGAAGTATTAATGGGGGATAATACATTAAAAATAGAAAAATCTATAACACTAAGTGCAAGGTGAAAGCAGCAGAAATCAAGGTTAAAAGTGTTATGGATGTGCTATTTGAAAACCTCCAAAATACTCAGTGGGTATCCAGTTCAAAATTAAATGCAGAAGCTTAGAGGCCCTGTTCTTGGCTCATCCCAAGCCTATAAAAATTTTAAAAAAATTCCATCATATTGCTTTGTTTGATTGTACTTATAAGACAAATAAGTACAAAATCGCACTGTTGCATGTTGTAGGAATGAAAGCCAACAGGCAAAACTCTATAAAGGCTTTTTTTTATAACAAAATAAAAATTTGAGTTCTACATTTTGGTGTTGAATGAACTAAAGAAGTTGGTTCATGATCCTGAGAGGCTTCCCAAAGTCTCTGTGATAGACTGTTAAAAAGTGCTGATCTGTGCTATTCAACATATTTTGCCTGAGTAATCCAGACAGTTGTGCTCTTGGCACTTGTATAAAAATATTCAAGTGAATTGCAAAGTTTGCTTCAGTAATGATGATGAAGTATGGCAAATTTTTATGTCTCTGTGGGAAAATCATGGGGCCTCTAAAGCCAAGGGTGAGGCAGAAGTCAATGATGTGGAACTTAGAGTAGGCCAATTTATTTGTTCTTCTGTTAATATTTTCTGGGATTGCTTATGTTGAAACTTTTATACAGTGTTTCTTGAAAGACCATGAGGATGTGCTTGAGTATATGGAAAATAAAATTTTCCCTATCAAATAGATTTTTTTAACTGTGTGGAATTTTTTCAACCATGAATTTGGAAATGAAGCAATATCTTGGGTAGAAGGGGCCCGTGCTACTTTCAAACAATTACTTACAAGTTCATTGGCAAACATTTTGGATGTGTGGAAACACCTTGATGGAAAAATTTACTGTCAAATCAAATAATTGCATGCATTGCTTAACAACTCTCAAATAAAGTTAGGAACAGTTCTTCCAACAGAACTGTTACCTTTGGGGTAAAAATTTTCAATTGAGGTGATTCAACTCATTGGGGAACAATTCAAGAATTTAGAGCATGATCATTATGGTGAAGTTTGCACCATGTTATATTCCAAAACAAGGGGCTTGCCCTGATCTCATACATTAGGTGAAATAATAGCATAAAGAGGATCTGTTGTGCCTGAAGATTTACATTCTCAGTGGAGGTTAGACTATAAACCTCCCAGTTCAGGAAGTTGAATTGTTTGAATTGGTTTTTGATTGATGATTCCTATTTGATTAATTATTCCTGAATGGTTTTAATGATGGGTGATGGTTTTTATTTTTGAAAGTTTGACACTTATCCAGTGCTTGAATCTTCTCAATTTTTTGAGAATCTCAGTTCAATATTTATGGGAAAACCTGAAGAATTTAAATTTGAGCTTTTAAACTCCCTGGTCGAGAAAGCAACAACTGTTCTTGCTAAGCCAAGGCTTTAGCCAAATGTCTTATGGTCCAGCCATGGTTGACCCAAATTGAAAGACACCTTTTGTGAAATTTCAAGATTTGAAAATTTTGAAAAGGAACTTAAGAGGGAAAGAAGGGCTAGAAGTCCTCATGCTCAGAATCTAAATTTCATAGTTCAGAGGAAGAGACTGAAAGGGAATTGAACTCCCTTAATTTGGAATTGAAATCCTCTTCTGAGGAAGAATATTTGCAGGAAAAGTCAAAAAGAAGCTCATTTTTGGTGATTATTGATGTTGTTGATGTGAATTGAATGTTGGATAATTGAGTCTTGATTTGAGGAACCAGAGGTGAAATACCCCAATCAAATACCTGAGAACTTACATATGTTCTTGGGTGAGGTTTGCAATTGTTTTGGTGATGGTGATTGCAGATTTAGAGTAATTTCAAATCAATGGGGAATGATGAAAACAGATGGTTTGAAGGTCAAAGGTAAGTCATAGAAACATTGAGGAAACATAAGGCATGCTATTCTAAGATCCATGGTGTAAGTAAAGAGGCAGAAAACATCAAACAAAGAGTTGGTTTAAAGAAATCAATGAAAAGATTAACTCTTCAAGGCTTTCAAATTTGGATATGGGTCAAATAATAGCAGATATTTATGCAAGGCCAATTTCTTTCATTTCATTGGATTCATGTTGTACTTATACTCCTATGAAAATGGGTGTAAAACAAACATCAGAGGAAATCTTCATTTAATTTATAAACAATAAACAATGGGTTCATTTATTACTTGAGGGAGATATGATTAAAGTCCTGCCCATTTTATCAAAAACTTCTTCTTTGACTTCAAATAAAGCTTCTCGTTGGGTTGATTGTCTCAAATATTAACTGGATGTGTATTCCAATTTATAAAAATCATATCATTTCATCATTCAGGTTTTGTCTAACATGTACTTCTGATGCTGATCTTTTAATTCTATAAATATAAAGTGTTATCACATTTTGAACATAATTATACTGAGTGTTTTGATTTGAAATCATTATGTTGAGTGTTTTTAATGAGATTCTATTGGTAGCTCAGCTCAAATTGTGTTGGGCTGATCCCATCATATGGAGTATTTTTAATTCTTGTGATGGGATAAGGTTAACACAAGTTGAACTTTTTTTTATATGTGGACTTGCATCAAGTCAACCTCAATAGACTAGCCCAATGTTTTGGGGGGGTTGATTTAGTTTTGCGCTAGTCCAATGAAATAAGTTCAAATTGTGTTGGGCTGATCCCATCATAAGAAGTCTTTTTACTGATTATGATGGGATCAGCTGAACACAAGTTGAACTTTGTAAGTTTAGGGCTATTCCACTGAGGTGGAATAACATTCATCTTTTTTGGGGGTTGATTGATTGATTTATAAAATTATAAAATGGAAAAATATGAATTAAATTTATTTTGTTTTACTGAATTTAGTTAAATTATGTTTTGATTCAATTCAATTTCTTTTTAAATATACAGTGAAATTTATGTATCTTATTTTATTGCATTTGATTATATCCAAGCTTTATATTGTATTGTATTTTATTTCAGGGCTGTATCGTATGTATATTGTTCCTCTTTATTTTTATTTATCAATTTTTTTATGTTTTTTGGGCACATTTTTTGATTTTTTATTTTTATTCATTCAATGGGCCATGAATGTTCATTCATGGCCATGGAGTGGTGAAATTTTCACAATATTTTTATCTTTATTTTTAACTAGAGTATTGCCCCCAAATTTGGGGACTGATTGGGATTTGAATTGTTTATGTGGTTAACATCAAGTGGTAAATCTGTGGAATTAATCAAAAAAACTGAACCTGGTGTAATTTGAAAATGTGATGAATTGAAAAATTGACCCTGGTTTAATTTTAAAATCTGATATTTTTTAAATAATTTCAATCAAATTGGAAATCTAGGGAATGGATTAAACAAATTGACTCTAGTGTATTGCCCACAAATTTGGGTAATGGATTGAATAAAAAACATTTATTTGACAAAATTGGATGCTATTTAAATGTTTAAAATCTTTGAAACGGGTTAGAAAAAAAAGGAAATGAACAATTCCTCAAGTATTTCAACAGGTAAGCAAATAATCCAAATCAGTATATCATTGAAATCTCAGTATTTAATTTTGGTGATGGATGGCATTCAAGATCTTATGATAAAAAATGTTTTCAGTTAAAATGAAATCTTTTTTCCAGGTTGCAACCATGTTCTTTGTAAAATTTCCGGATCTACATCTTGAAAATTCAAACTATAACTAACCATGGGAGGTCACTGGATCTTGAATATAAAGGCCAAAATTTCAAATTTTATAACGTTTTGGTTTCTTATTTTTCAATGAGAATTACAAATTGAATGGGAACTTTTTTAAAATCATTTTGAAAGGCAGAAAATATCCATCTGGTTCAGAAATCAAGATTACCCATAGAATCAATGAAATGAATAATTCTTCAAGTATTTCAACAGATAAGCAATTGAACCAAATCATATATATCATGGAAATCTCAGTATTTAATTTCAGTGATGGATGGCATTTAAGAACCTATGATAAAAAATGTTTTCAGTTTCAAATGAAATCTTTTTTCCAGGTTGCAATCATGTCCTTTTTAAAATTTCCAGATATACACCTTGAAAATTCAAACTATAACTACCCATGGGAGGACACTTTATCTTGAATATAAAGACCAAAATTTGAAATTTTATAACCTTTTGATTTGTTATTTTTCAGTGGAAATTCCAAATTAAAAGGGAACTGTTTTAAAATCATTCTGAAAGGTAGAAAAAATTCATCTAGGTCAGAAATCAAGGTTACCCGTAGAATTGCCATCACTCTTCCTAAGGAATCCATCACATGTAGCTATCTTGGCAAATATCACCTCTGTTCCCAATCTGACAACAATCAATTGATTTCAATTTCAAAGACCAACTATGGTATTTTTGAAACATAGAATAACAAAATCAATTAGGTAACTGGTACCAAGTTAGTGTTTTTGTAATTTTGGGAATAAAATATTGATTAATCTTTCTCAAGAATGATATTCCTTATTTCTGTGGATAATTTTATGCTGAGGGAGAAGTATTTTATTTGAAACTTTTATAAAATTGAGACAATCCCCAACAGAAATTGGAGGATTTTGAAATTCAGGATAACCTGCCACACACAAATTTGAAGCAAGGTTCAAAATTTGGAAATATCACCAGCATGCAGAATTTTCCAAATTTTCATCAACTACTAGAGGATATGTCAAATTTGAAAAACAGAAAAAAAAATCCTAAATTCACCACCCAGAAAAATTAAGTTGCCCTTAAAAGGTATCATAGAATTCATTAAATTTTGAATTAGTGTGTCAGGAAACTAACAAGCATGCATATGATTCATAGGTGCTTCATCACAGGTTATCAAAGAATTATTTTTGAGATATTAATGCTTTTTGGAATGTTTTGATATTTTTGAAGCATAGTTTTGATCTCCAAGGGAATTTAAAAGGTGAGATGAGTTGTTCTTCCATTCATTAGATTCACGGCTGCTATTCCATTTCCAGCGCATACAAAAAGGTTTTTACTTACCCACCTGGCCTTGAATAAATAATGAATAGGGTTGAGAGTAATTTTATGCATGAATTAATATGCTTCTTTTGACTATCAAAAACACATTTTTTTTTGAAGATCTGATTGATTTATAGCAGTATTTTTTTCTTCAGAAACCATCTGTTCCCTTTGGAATCTTTTGACCTCCATTGTTTGATCAAAACTTGGAAAATCTGGCAAATCTTATTCAATAGTTGTTCCACATCTTTGAAATATAATAGTGGTGATTTATGTTAATATTTAATTTGTGAGAACTCTTGGATCTGTAATCCCAGAGTGAATTAAATCTTCCACTGTGAAATTGAAGCAAGAATTTCATAGTAAAAGTAATTTTGCTGGCTGAAAAATTGTCAATGGCATTCTGAAAAACTTCCTCAGTTTGAAAGGGTGAATATTGTCATTGGCTTCTTGCATTTTCTTTTGAAATGATGATCAACCTCAAGTAAGCCCATGGCCAAATCTGACTCTCTGAAATTTGGATAAGCAATTGTATGGAATTGCTCTAGTTTTTCAAATGGAGTATCACCAACAGAATTATTCAACAACAACCTAAGAAACCAGCTGTCTAAATGTGAAGGATGAAAAGTGTAAATTCTCAAAATTGAACAACTACCCTGAAAGTGACTTTATTTTATTCTGAGTGAATGGAATGTGAAGTATTGTGTAAATTCAGAATATTTGATTCTCCTTGAAAAACCATTAATTGTATTATTTTGAACTACTATGTGAGCATAGTTGTTCCTTGGGTTAATCTTTGAATAACTTCATCCATGGCTTCGCCTGAATCAAATAAACTTGTTCATGGTCAGGAAGATGAAAATCAAAACAATACCTGCACATATGTTAACATTGATGCAGTGCATTGGTACTTTGTTAAAAGGTAAGAATTGTAAGGAAAAACCCAGGGATTACCAATGAGGAATTCGGTATGATTCCTCCTTGGTGAAATAGTAGTTCCATTCTGGTTTTTCTATATATGAGATGACTGATTTAACCCCCAATTGTAAACAAAATGTAGCAAATTTGGAACCAAAAAGTAAGGGGAGGAGAGCATTCTTCTATGTAATGGATTTTGGAAGTGAAAAAGCCTTATGAAATTTATAAGTGAAAAAACTGAAATGTGTTACTTTCTGGGTTGGGGGGGAAGTACATCAAATCAAGGTGGGATGGAAGGGGGTTTATTTAAATGTTCAATGTTCCAAAAAAATCTTGAACTACATGAGAAATTAGTTTTTATTACAAGTTTTGTAAATGTCCTCTGTTACATTTCTCATGTCCTTGTTAGATTTGTTGGCCCTGGATATGTGTTATAGTGCAAAAGAAAACTAACAAAAAAAGCTTGAACTATATTAGGAATGAGTGTTAATTACATGTGTTGTCAATTTCCTCTGTTACATGTCCTCTGTTAAATTACCTGTGTCCTTATTAAATTTGTTGGCTCTGTATGTGTGTGATATTACAAACAAAAATCAATATATACATAAAACTAATATATACATTAAACTAATATATACATAAAACTAATATATACATAAAACTAATATATACATAAAACTAATATATACATAAAACTAATATATACATAAAACTAATATATACATAAAACTAATATATACATAAAACTAATATATACATAAAACTAATATATACATACAAAATGGTAGTTGAAAAGTATTAAAAAGGAATAAACACAAACCTTATATATGTACATACATCACACAAACCTAAATACATAAAAAGAGGTAGTTGAAAAGTATTGAAAATAAATTAGCACAAACCTTACATATGTACATACAGCACACAAACACAAACACAGCAGTTGAAAAGTATCAAACCTTAAAATCTATGTACACACAAAAGTTGAAAAAATAGGCCTAGAAAAAAGAAGCAGACAGAGAAAAAAAAGGCTGACAGAAAAAAAAAAGCGGACAAAGAAAAAAAAAGTGGACAAATAAAAAAAAAAGGACAGAGAAAAAAAGTGGCCAAAAAAATGAAAAAAAGCGGACTGAACTGGATGCAAGAGGTGGACCCTAAGATTGTGGAGAACAACACGGGCTAGTCAAAGGGTTTTTGAGGGATGTTTCCCAAGGAGGCCAATGTTGGTATTTGCAAACCCTTGAAAAACAAATCTTTTTATATTTATAGATTTATTTTTATTTTAATTTGTTTTGATTTTTTTTTAAGTTTTTTTGACATTTTTGTTTATTTTTATTTGTATTTATTTTAATTTTGATTTTTTTTTCTCATAACCCTGGAGTTTCGAACAAGTTGTGAACAGCACGCAACAACGTGAAATGGGGTGTGTTGCATGTCTCACAATCCATCTGGGTTGTGAACTGTGCCACATGACCCATTTTGAGTTGTGTATGGGTGGTGGACTTTTTTCATGTCCCTTTTAATTTTGTTCATCCAATTAGATATTTCAGAATCATTAATTTAATTATATAAAAATTGAAATTTTGAAAAGGCCAATGTGAAATTTGCAACCTTGCAACCCCCGTTCACAACCAAAAATGGGTTGTGTGGCGCCATTTGCAACTGATTTTGGGTCACAAACGTTGCAAAAGGCCATTTGCAACTCAGTTGAGTTGTGAATGGCCATTTGCAACTCATTCTGGGTTGTGAACCGCGCCACGCAACCCATTTTGGGTAGTGAATGGCGAAAAAAAATTCAATATAATGAATTATTCCATTTTATACATAAATAAATTTTTGGGGGGAAATTTTAAAGTCATGGCTCATTGAATTTTGTAAACGACTCTGTACACAACTCTTTGAGTTGTTTACACGGCTCAATGGGCCATGTGGCACCCTAAAAAACTCAAATGAGCCATGTGGAACCCTACACGACTCAAATGAGCCATGTGGCATGCTACACAACTCAAATGGGCCGTCTGGCATGATAAATGACTAAATGGGCCGTGTGGCATGCTACACGACTCAAATGAGCCGTGTGGCATGCTACGCAACCCAAATGGGCCGTGTGGCATGCTACACGACTCAAATGGGTTGTGTGGCTTGCTAAACAACTAAAATCAAGTTGTGTAGCCTCCACCAAATAATAAATAATAAATAATAAATGATAAATGATAAATGATAAATGATAAATGATAAATGATAAATGATAAATGATAAATGATAAATGATAAATGATAAATGATAAATGATAATTTATAAATAATAAATGATAAATGATAAATAATAAATAATAAATAATAAATAATAAATAATAAATAATAAATAATAAATAATAAATAATAAATAATAAATAATAAATAATAAATAATAAATAATAAATAATAAATAATAAATAATAAATAATAAATAATAAATAATAAATAATAAATAATAAATAATAAATAATAAATAATAAATAATAAATAATAAATAATAAATAATAAATAATAAATAATAAATAATAAATAATAAATAATAAATAATAAATAATAAATAATAAATAATAAATAATAAATAATAAATAATAAATAATAAATAATAAATAATAAATAATAAATAATAAATAATAAATAATAAATAATAAATAATAAATAATAAATAATAAATAATAAATAATAAATAATAAATAATAAATAATAAATAATAAATAATAAATAATAAATAATAAATAATAAATAATAAATAATAAATAATAAATAATAAATAATAAATAATAAATAATAAATAATAAATAATAAATAATAAATAATAAATAATAAATAATAAATAATAAATAATAAATAATAAATAATAAATAATAAATAATAAATAATAAATAATAAATAATAAATAATAAATAATAAATAATAAATAATAAATAATAAATAATAAATAATAAATAATAAATAATAAATAATAAATAATAAATAATAAATAATAAATAATAAATAATAAATAATAAATAATAAATAATAAATAATAAATAATAAATAATAAATAATAAATAATAAATAATAAATAATAAATAATAAATAATAAATAATAAATAATAAATAATAAATAATAAATAATAAATAATAAATAATAAATAATAAATAATAAATAATAAATAATAAATAATAAATAATAAATAATAAATAATAAATAATAAATAATAAATAATAAATAATAAATAATAAATAATAAATAATAAATAATAAATAATAAATAATAAATAATAAATAATAAATAATAAATAATAAATAATAATATAATAAATAATAAATAATAAATAATAAATAATAAATAATAAATAATAAATAATAAATAATAAATAATAAATAATAAATAATAAATAATAAATAATAAATAATAAATAATAAATAATAAATAATAAATAATAAATAATAAATAATAAATAATAAATAATAAATAATAAATAATAAATAATAAATAATAAATAATAAATAATAAATAATAAATAATAAATAATAAATAATAAATAATAAATAATAAATAATAAATAATAAATAATAAATAATAAATAATAAATAATAAATAATAAATAATAAATAATAAATAATAAATAATAAATAATAAATAATAAATAATAAATAATAAATAATAAATAATAAATAATAAATAATAAATAATAAATAATAAATAATAAATAATAAATAATAAATAATAAATAATAAATAATAAATAATAAATAATAAATAATAAATAATAAATAATAAATAATAAATAATAAATAATAAATAATAAATAATAAATAATAAATAATAAATAATAAATAATAAATAATAAATAATAAATAATAAATAATAAAAGCTAGTACACAAAGAAACTGATAACTTTGGGATATCTGGAATAGAAACATTATATTTGCAAGGTAAAATAAATAAAGGATTATCAGTTGAAGGGTCTTGGGACAGCCAATGATCCCTGAAATCAAGGACAAGACATTTTGTCAAGTCCACGTGGTATACCCGTGTTCCTGGCCAAAATTCAGGGCTGAAAAAGCAGTCTTGGATAAGCTGCACTATGTAAGCATTTTTCCGCTTCCATACTTGTTCCTTGATCTCCTTGGGCTCTAGCTGGTTGGATTTGGAGACAAGGCTCAGGAGCTGGAGGGATTGAACCAGGGGAAATTTCCTAATGTCTGACAGTATCAGCAAGAGGCCACGTACTCCGGCTACAAGGTAGGCCACAAGAATGTGGTAGTAGGGTTGGTATGTGATTGTGACCATGATGGTGTTTAACTTGTCCTGCTGTGGTGCCACTGCTATGGAGGACCCCTCCAATAAAATGTTTGTCAGCAGGAGATCAAATGCAATGAGAAGTTGGTAGATTTTTTCAACCATTTTTTCCAGGGAGTTGAAGCCAGATTTGGGACTAGGGCTGCCAACTGGCTGTCCTTCAATCCAAGCCATGTCTTCATGTGAGCCAAGACAAGCGGAAAATTACTTTATGATTGAGATATCACGGCTTGCCTTATCTTCAGTATCTGGTGGTTGGATAAATTCCAGTGGCTGGGTGAGTTCTCTCAAGACCAGGAGAATGGATTGCAACCATACTGTTTCCCATCTAACCTGCAAAAACTCTGGAGGGTGAGTAAGGTGGATCCAGAGATTGTGCAGCTTGGACCCTATGGTTGTGGCTGGTGGGGGTTGTGACCCAGGTAGAAGAGGCAGAGCAAAAATCTGGCATGTAATATGGCTCATATTTGCAAGGTGGGATGGGATTTGCATCTGCAGGACTGAGGAGAGGTTGCCTACTGTGAGGGCAAAAGATCCCAGTGGAATCAAGCTTACCACTTTGAGCCAATTTACTGATACATTCCTTAATACCAGCACTGATGGTGTTGAAATGGATTGTGTGAGATAGAAATTGAGTGTAAGATCCCCATTCTTGAAGGTCTTTTGCATGTAATTCAAAGAGGTGCATTGCTTCTTCAACAGCGCTCTTGTAGCACTTTGATTCAATAATGCCATTTGAAAAGGGTTGAATGGCTTCCTGGAGTTCAGCCTGGTATTTTTTGAACAATTTAGGAAAATCTATGGAGGGAGCTACAGTGATTGGCAATCAGGGAAGGAATTTGGATGGAGGTGATGGAAGTGACTTACCAGGGTCATTTTCAGGATCAATGGCAGCGGTTGGAGTAGCCCCCTTGGTGGGTTGGGAGGCTGGTACCACCAGTGTAGCATTGGTTTCAAGGGTAATGGTGATGGAGGCCTTCTCTTCTGGGACTTCAGGAGTAAAGAGTTGATTTTGGGATTCTTTGGTGGGGAATTCATTTGGAGAAGCTTGCATGGGGGGAGTAGCAGGGCCTGAGGTACTTTCCTCTTCATCACTTTCCATCAAGGGCGCAAATTTATGCCTCTTCTTTTTGGGTTTGGCAGAGGCAGTTTCAGCCTGTCTTTTGATGAGAAGTTTCTGGGACCCAATCTGAACCTCCTCCTCAGGAGGGAGGTCATCACTGTTTTCAACCACTGGTGAAAAACGCAATGGGGATCAGCCAGGGATTGGACTAGAATTCAATTGTTTCAACTCACAGGCCATTGCATCTTGAAGACCCTTACAAGCCTTGACCACCATTTCTTGCACTGATTGTGGCAGTCATTTGTTGTTGGCCATTTTAAGGAGCTTTCCCATTTGCAGCTTGCTATTAGCAAGGAATTTAGACTTTGAGACAACCAAGGCTTCCTGTGTGCTCATCAAGCCACCGGTCTGGGCTGGGGGTGTTGGTGGGGGTGCAGCATGGCGGCTTGATGATGATTCTGTGCCTAAAAATTCAACCCATGATGGGGGGGGTGGAAGAGAGGCTAAGGGAGCTCTGGTCAGTAATTGAGGCAAACATGAAAAATTTAAAAGAGGACTCACGGCATGGGGTGATGATTTCTGGGCAATCAGCAGTTGGTTGATCTCCAGTGGTCTCAGTAGGCTAGGAAGACAGAATTGAGTGTGGGGGTTTGGTGTATACTGGATCAGCAGTTGGTTGATCTCCAGTGGACTCAGTGGGCTGGGCAGATGGAATTGAGGATGGGGTTTTGCTGTGTACAGGTGATGTAGAAATAGCGGAGAAGTCTTTTGGTGATGGTATTGATGGATGGATGGATGGGTGGATGGATGGATGGATGGATGGATGGATGGATGGATGGATGGGTGGATGGATGGATGGATGGATGGATGGATGGATGGATGGATGGATGGGTGGATGGATGGATGGATGGATGCATTGATCAAATGATGGAGGGAGGGATGGGGGGATGGAGGAATTTATTCATCAATTGGGTGCACTATCCACCCACATCTTATACACTACCTTGTATGCATTTATGCATTGAGGAGTGACTCACTCTCAATGGTTAAAATCCATTACCTTAGCCTCATGGTTGATGTTCATTAGCTTAGGCTGAGCTTGGCCTGATTTTCAATCTCCATTAGCTCACACCTATGGTTGCCAACCATTAGCTTTCCCAAATGTTTGCCAACCATTAGCTTGCACCAATGGTTGCCAACCATTAGCTTGCCCCAATGGTTGCCAACCATTAGCTTTCCCCAATGGTTGCTGAACATTAGCTTGCTCCAATGGTCACCAACCATTAGCTTTCCCCAATGGTTTCCAACCATTAGCTTGCTCCAATGGTTGCCAATCATTAGCTTTCCCCAATGCTTGCTAACCATTAGCTTGCACCAATGTTTGCTGACCATTAGCTTTACCCAATGGTCCCCAACCATTAGATCTCCCCAATGCTTGTCAACCATTAGCTTGCCCCAATGGTTGCCAACCATGGGCAAGCTTGAATGTTGTTGTCACCAAGATTCCTGCAGCCTATGGCTTCAATTGCAATTCTATTCAAGCAGCTTGAGAACACAAAATGCACAATATTCATGCCAAACCCCCCAGGAGGTGCACCAAAATGAAGCTTCAAAACAGGTATCCCTTGAGTTATGCCCACACCCTTGCACAAGCCAAAAAAAATGCAGTTGAGCCCTTTTGGGCAAGCCCATTTGGCATTTCCTGGATGAGCAGCCAGGAAATGCGCATGCCTTACAGCTAAAACTTGGTGGGCCCATTTGGAGCTGTACTCTAGGGGGCCAGCAGAAAATTGTGAACCAAGTGGACCTGGACCTTGGCCACCAGATTTCACAACCTCATTATGTCCTATGCACCATGATCCTTTCAGGAGTTTTAGGCTGTCTGCCCAGCATACAACTCCATTTTGGGTTCCTTCATGAGGGTGTGGGCATATCAAGCCAGCTTTGATACACAGCTGATTTTATGCCCACACCCTTGTGGAGCACTCAAAAGCCAAGCTGGACCTTGGCCACCCAATTGCACAACCTCATTATTTCCTATGCACCATGATCCTTTCAGGAGTTCTAAGCTGGCCCCCAAGCCTCCAAATCCATTTTGGGTTCCTTCACAAGGGTGTGGGCATATCAAACCAGTTTTGATCCACAGCTTATTTTATGCCCACACCCTCATGTAGCACCCAAAAGCGGAGCTTGACCTTGGCCACCCAATTTCACAATCCCATTATGTCCTATGCACCATGATTCTTTCATGCGTTTTATGCTGGCTGCCCAGCGTACAACTCCATTTTGGGTTCCTTCACAATGGTGTGGGAATATCAAGCCAGTTTTGATCCACAGATTATTTAATGCCCACACCCTTGTGGAGCACCCAAAAGCCAAGCAGGACCTTGGCCACCCAATTGCACAACCTCATTATGTCCTATGCACCACGATCCTTTCAAGAGTTTTACCCTGGCCACCCAGCGTATAACTCTATTTTTGGTTCCTTCACCAACATCATTTCCATTGATCCCATTTAGATCTGTCAAAAATGGAGCTGTACCCTTGCTACCCAGAACACAAGTCAATTTCAGACCCTCTCAAATTGATCTGTCACAGACCATTTACCACAATTGACACAAGTGAGACATCAACCCTCCCATCATTATGCATACTTCCACATTTAGATTTTCAATAACACTGAATGTAATGACATCATATGCCACTCATTTCCAGAACTGTATATAGTTTGATCAACAATGGTGAAAATCATTGGCATGAGACTATGCCCCATGGAATCTAACAAAGCCATCCCCTCTTTGGATGGCCCAGGCAGGCTGAGGCAAGCCCCTGCATCATGCCAAGCTCAGAGATATCAGAATTGCATACTCCTACTCTGCTAAGCTGCAAATCTGGCCACAGAGCTCTCCACCAAACAAACACTTTGTTGACAGGAATTCCTACCACAGAGCTACCTCCTGGTCAGGTAAAAGATATAAGTACCCACCTGCACCCCCTTTTCTTCCCCCTCACAATAATTTTTCTTCCCACAATCTCCCACATATTCCATCCATCTGTCTATTAAATCCCTTACACATTGTTGAGTTGACAATTGCTCAAAATCTCTCTGTTTCCCTGCTCCTGCTCAAGCCAGAATTCCCCAACTGCCCCCGGGAGAGTGGTCCCCTTGTCCGCATCCCTTCCTTGTCTCTGCCACCATCCGCTCCACCTCATCTCATCCCAACTTGGGGATCTCCTCTCAACCCCTCATCTCCCCATCTGATCACTCTGAATTTCCTCACTCTCCTACTCTCCTCTGCTTCTTGCTTCTCTAACATCCTCCATCCGCCCAAAAATCCTTCAATGGTTTCCTCAGTTCTGTTCATCTCCACTCAAAAACTTCTCAAACCACCCTTCAAACCTTAATTCTCAATGCAATTGCCTCAATCTTCTTCTTCCGTCAACCCCCGCAACAACAACCGGCTCCTCCCCAACAATTTTCAACTCATTGTTCTGACCAGCTGTGAGGCAACCTCTGTTTTGAGTCCTGTGAAATGTGTCCTAACTTCATTGTCCAGCTCTCTTCTCCGTACTCCATTGTCCTTCCATCCTCTCACAACCTTATCTTCCTGATTTTATTTTTCATTTTCATATTTTCTGTCCTCCTCTCAGTAAGACCCTTCTCACTCTACCCTGAATGTTGATCCTTGTGTCTTACACATTTTCTTTTCATTCCTTCAAAGTCTCTTTTGGTCTTAGTTTGAAATTCATGATCTTAAGTTTTCATGGTTAAAAGCCAAAACAACGCTGCAACCAAACTAACCTGGCAATCATGGACTCAACTGGACCAACAGATTTGAACTCTTTGTTACTCCAAACCCTGACAGAATCCATTCCCAATCTTCAAGAATCCAACTTCTCCTTGTGGCAATCCAAGTTGACCACCATCTTCTCCCTGAAAGGAATTGCCCAATGGCTCAACAACAAGTGCAACAAAGAATGTCCCCCCAAATTGAATCTGGAGATTGCTGGCCACATCTTGGCAAAACTTGACAATCGGACCTACATCAACTGTGTCAAGGATACCAACCCCCTGAATGGAATTGCCCTCTGGAAATCAATTAACAAGTTTTAGGCCTCCTCCCAGACCGCAAAAAGATCCTGGATCTTCTTCAACTTTCTCAACCTTGCTTTTGATCCCAAAAATGTAGAAAAATTCATCACGGACGTGCAATCCTGTCTACTTCAAATCTCCAAAA
The DNA here is from genome assembly GCA_025617555.3 of Puccinia polysora. Classification (NCBI taxonomy): domain Eukaryota; kingdom Fungi; phylum Basidiomycota; class Pucciniomycetes; order Pucciniales; family Pucciniaceae; genus Puccinia; species Puccinia polysora. Next base: position 28,781,268 of record CM062616.1, read on the forward strand.
TTGGAATAAAGATGGAAAAAGATATAGTTGCCTACATAATTCTATATAGATTCCCTCCACAGGTCAAACACTTAAAGACCACCATAAATCATTCCCTTGGAGAAGCAAAGATCAACAGTGATCTACTCCTCAGGAATCTAAACCAGATCAAAAATGAAGTAGCAGCCAGAACTTACACTTTGGCTCTACTGACAAATCAAGAACTACTTTGATGCAAGCCCAACTGGCACAATCCCCAGGCCTATCATCCAAAGAACAAGTGCTTTGCCTTGTACCCTCACTTACAACCCAACTACAACGCATCAAGCTACAATTCCTATTCTAAACTCCAATTGAAATCCACCTCCAACCCAAAAGCTTCCGCCAATCTAGCGTATACCTTTGCAACTGCCAACTTCAATCGCATCAACCCCGGTTCACTGCTCCTTGATTCAGGTGCCTCCAACAACATGTTCAACAACCCCCATTACTTCAACTGGCTCAAGGAAGACAATACCAAAGTTAATAATGGGAAGCCCAATGCCTCCATCATGTCCCAAGGAACTGGAGACGCAAACATTCACACCAAGAATGCATCACTCACCCTCACCAACTCACTTTTGGTACCCAACCTGGCAGTCAACCTGATCTTGCTTGGCCAACTCATCCAGAAGGGATTCTCACTCACTTGACTGGGTTCCAAGGGCTTTGGTGTGTTTTTCAAAGTAAAGTTAATCATCTCAGGCCAAATTCACAACAATCTCCTCCATGTTGAAGAATTGATACCAAAACCCTCCAACTGTCACACCTTCCTCTCCATGTCCGCCATTCACAAACGCTTTGGCCATTTTCATTGCAAATAGGCAAAGCTCCTTTCCGCCTCTTTCCCAAACCTGAAATAGGAAAATGATGTCTGCACCTGCTGCGCCAAAGGAAAAATACATTGCCTACCTTTCAAAAGCCACATTCCTCCAAGCCCTTGTCCATTTGAACTTATCAACGCCAATGTATGCAGTCCCATCAATCCCATCTCTAAATCCGGTTGTCAATACTTCTTGCTGTTGATTTTTCATTCAACTAAAAGAATAGATTTCAGTAATGAAATTGAAAATTAAAATAAAAATCAAGAATGACATGGACGCAACATTAGTTCACCTAAAAGCAAGACTTGGCAGATAGCCAGAAACAGTAAAATAAAATATAAATGAATAGACGACTTAATTTCTCCTTCAACAATCCTATAGTTCCTTGCAGATGAGATATAAGGAACCGTATTGTTCCAGTTTGACTCACAGATGATGAAATTTCAATATTGGTTTTTGATCTTGAGTCTTTGACTGAGTTAGCTATGCTCCTTCAGAAGGCTGGTGAGGAAAAAACTTGTGATTGCATTGGGAATGGTTGATAAAGTCGTGCAGTCTGCTGGATTTTAAGTATCTTCACTCTTAGGTTGAAAATGAGTGCGTGCATAAATGGTTCAAACTTGATTATGTCTGATAATTTAACACTCCCCCATAATTACGTTCTTCAGAGGCGGAATTACCAATTATATCTAGGGCCTTCAAAGATCTGATTAAGATTGGATTGCTAACAGGTTTTGTAAGAAAGTCCACAAGCATGTGTTCAGTTTTGATGTAGGTTAAGCAAATGTGTTTGAGCTTGATTTCTTTTCTAATAAAGTGATATTTGATTGAAATGTGCTTGGCTCTGAAGTTAGAATGATTTGCGGTATTTTGAGCTAGATTTATTGCTCTCTGATTGTCTTCAAAAATTTTGGTTGGATTTTTAAAAGTGGTATTAAGAGCTTGTTTAAGAATGATTTTTAGCCACATAATTTCTTTGACCAGGTCAGATAGAGCTTGATATTCAGCTTGTGCAGAAGAGCAGGCAACAGTTGATTTTTTCTTTGGTTTCCAAGAAATTAAATTTCCATTCCATTTTACAATGTAGCCTGAAATTGATCTTCTAGAGTTTTCATAACTACCCCAATCAGCGTCAGAATAGCCAATCAGTGATTGTGGTTCTTTGTTTTTGTAGATTGTAAGGGATTGATTAAGAGTCCCCTTTAGGTACTGTAAAAAGTGTAGGCACGCGTTCCAGTGTTTTATTCCTGGCTTATTTAGGAATTGGGATAAGGCTCCTACTGCAAATGAAAGGTCAGGTCTTGTCGTGCAGCTCAGATAATTTAGTGCGCCAATGACTGCTTGATAATTCATGTCTAAACGGTTGAATTCATGAGTTCCATCATTGGTGGCAGCTGTGAGTTTCAAGTTAGGTTTCATGGGTGTTTTTAGAGGCGGTAAATGATCAATTTTTGCTCTTTCTAAAATCTGCTTGACATAATGGCACTGAGGCAATTTAACTGAGGATTTGGATTTTTTGACTTCCATTCCTAGAAGGAGTTTGGCTGGACCTAGGTCCTTAACATCAAATCTTTTCTTCATTTCTTTGACAAAAACTTCAGGTTTGAGACTGAATATTGCAATGTTGTCTACGTGTATGAAGAGGTAGGTTCCTTTCCTCCACAGCAGACAAGGTTCTGCATCACATTTTCTAAATCCTATAGAAAAGAGATATTTGGTTAGAATTTCATGCCAAGCAAAAGGAGCTTGTTTCAAGCTGTAAAGTGCCTTGTCCAACTTGAGTATTTTTCCTGGACAATCAGTTCCTTCAGGGGAGAAAATCAAGACATCTTCATTGAACGGAGCATTTAAAAATGCCAATTTGATGTTGATTTGATGAAATTTTAAATTGTGCATTAATGCAAAGGAAATCATCATCCTAAGTGAAGATAGCTTTCCGGTGGGAGCGTAGGTACTGTAATAATTGATCCCTTCCTTTTGATTGAAACCTTGAACACAGAGTCTGGCCTTTTGTTCCAGGAAATCACCTGAGGTATCTCGCTTAGTTTGAAAGACACAGGTGCACTTCAAGGTCTTAGAACTTGATTATTTCTTTCTTTGCAACCAGACTTTGTATTTGATTAAACTAGCGAGTTCTTTCTTTATCCCTCTCTTCCAATCCTCTTTGTAGATGCTGTTCATAGCTTCTTAGTAAGTTGTAGGATCTCTTTTGTTTTCTCTAATCTCACTTAACAAGGCTATAGGCATACCTCTTTGATTGTAATTAAGAATGTTACTAGTTGAGAATTCAGCGCTAATTAATTTTGACGGATTTGTTGATGGTTGATTTACAATATCTGGAGATATCTCAACATTTGACTCTGGGTTGACAGAAGTGAATTGATTAGCTTGAGACTTCTTGGGCTTTTTTTTCAGTGAAAAGGGATTGACCGCTATTCCTGCCTTTACTCCCGGAAAACTGGTCTTGACAAATGTAACATTTTGACTTGCAATAATTTTCCAGGTGTTTAATTTCACTAGTTTATAGGTTGAGAAATCATTCAGAAACCCAATGAGGATACATTTCTCACCAGTAGGATTGAGCTTGTTATCGCGTCTTTGACTTGGAATTAAGCAATAAGCTTCACATCCAAACGGTGTGAGAAGGTTGAAGTTGGGCATACGTTGAAACCATCTGAAGTAGGGAGTTTCAAAATTTCAAGTACTTGAAGGTAAAATATTGCTCAAATTGCAGGAGGTTTGTATAGCTTTGGCCCAGTAGCAGTGGGACAGCTTAGATTGATTGAGCATACATCTTGCCTTTACTAGAAGTATCTGATTTGATCTCTTGGCAAGACTATTTTTTTCTGGCGTATAGGCTGGGGAAAAATAATGTGAAATTCCTTTATCTGAGGTCCAGGCTTGAAATTCAGAGTTTTTGAACTCACCGCCATTATCGGATCCAATAGTTTTAATTTTGAGTCCGGTTTGTTTCTCTGCCCATCTTTGGAACACTTTCAGATTGTCGAGAGTGTCAGACTTAGAGCTCAGGAATTTTACTACTTTATAGCCAGAAAATTGGTCAATTATGTTCAGGACATAAATAGATCCGCTCAAAGATTTAACAGGAAAAGTTCCCATTAAGTCAACGTGGATGGCCTCCAATCTTTCTGACACTGGTGTGAAGTGACCTTGAAATGACTTCTTCTTCATTTTACTCTCAAGACAGATTTCACATTTTCTTGTAATGGCTTTAGGGAAGATCCTCTTTAGAAATCTCTCACTTGGATGTCCCAATCTATTGTGCCCGTTTGGTTGTGCTATAGTGGAATACAAGTAAATGGGAGCTTTCATTGCTTTGATAGAGACATTGTTGAGTACAAGTAGATTTTTGATATTTAGGGAAGAAATAGAGAAGATATCATCTATTGTAATCAGTATCTTGTTGTTTGTTTTCTTCATAGTCATGTTGTCATTGAAGAGTTGTTCTCCAGATATTAAGGTTTGGCTGAGGTTGGGTACACAGAGGAAATTCTTCAAGAGAAGTTTCTCTCTGGCCGTGTTGACAAGGTAGGAGGATCCAATGAGGACAGCTTTTAACCCGGCTTTGCTTGTTTCTGGTGTTGACAGGAATGTTGACTTTCTTTGTATTGAAATGAATTTTGGGATTGCTCACCATATGGTGTGACGCGCTAGTGTTGAGTAATGGTGCTTTGGAGAAAAGATAAGTGGAGCTGAAACACGCTTTAGCCGTGACTTCTGAAAAATCTGATGCATCATCAATTAGTTCTGCGCGGTTTGCTTGGGCTCTATTGTTGTCTTTTTTATTAGCCAGTTCAGGATGTGATTGGTGGCATAGATCTTGTGGATGCCAAGAGTTTGGATTATGCTGACCATTTTTGCATTTGCAATCAGAGTCCGACTTAGATTTTCTTGTTGGTTTCACCTTTTGCTTTCTTTTCTTTTCAATATTTTTAAACAAGGCTGTTGCTTCTTCCTTTTTGATCTTTTCTTGACTGTATGGCTTTTTAGAATCTTTTCTCAAATTGTCCAAGTACACCATTTCTTAGAGTTTTGCCAATGTGGCATCAGGATGAGCAACCAGGTGTTCATTCATAATAATGTTTTTGACTACGTTCCAGAGATCCTTTGAGAGTTTAGCAAGTATTGAGTAGCAGAGTACATTGTTGGCAACCCCAAGTTTTACAATGGCTATCTCATTGAGCATTTTGGTGCATTCTGAGATGTATTCCTTTAGATTTCCATTAAACTTGTACCTCATGAACTTCAGCCAGACTCAACCCTTATTGTTGACCAATTGTGACGCATAATGTGCCACAACCTTGGTCCATATGGCGTAAGGATTTTCCTCATTTTCAGGCGTAATGATTGAATTGAAGGCATTGTCTCCTAGATAGTTCATTAGGGTGTCAATTGCTTTGTTCCTCTTTTTATTTGCATTTGTGAGTGCTGCGCCAGTAAGGCCAGAGATATTTTGAGGCTGAAAGATGCACACATCAAGGACTCCTTTTGCTCAAAGGTGAGCCTTCATTCTCATTGACCATTGTGGGAAGTTGTGATTGTTCAATTTTGGGATATTATGGCTTGACAATTTTTCTTTGGCCATCTCTACCATCTTGCTTTCTTAATTTGATTTGTTGCAATTGGTTAGCGCGTTTGACTATTAATCTGTTGATTTTTCATTCAACTAAAAGAATATATTTCAGTAATGAAATTGAAAATCAAAATAAAAATCAAGAATGACATGGACGCAACATGAGTTCACCTAAAAGCAAGACTTTGCAGATAGCCAGCAACAGTAAAATAAAATATAAATGAATAGAAAACATGATCCCTCCTTCAACAATCCTATAGTTCCTTGCAGATGAGATAAAAGGAACCGTATTGTTCCAGTTTGACTTGCAGATGATGAAATTTCAATGTTGGTGTTTTATCTTGAGTCTTTGACTGAGGTAGCTATGCTCCATCAGAAGTCTGGTGAGGAAACAACTTGTGATTGCATTGGGAACGGTTGATAAAGTTGTGCAGTCTGCTGGATTTGAAGTATCTTCACTCTTAGTTTGAAAATGAGTGCGTGCATAAATGGTTCAAACTTCCGTGTGGCATGCTACGCAACCCAAATGGGCCGTGTGGCATGCTACACGACTCAAATGGGTTGTGTGGCTTGCTAAACAACTAAAATCAAGTTGTGTAGCCTCCACTAAATAATAAATAATAAATAATAAATAATAAATAATAAATCATAAATTAGAAATTAGAAATTAGAAATTATAAATAATAAATAACAAATGACAAATAATAAATTATATATAATAAATAATAAATAATAAATAATAAATAATAAATAATAGATAATAGATAATAAATAACAGATAATAGATAATATATAATAAATAATAAATAATAAATAATAAATAATAAATAATAAATAATAAATAATAAATAATAAATAATAAATAATAAATAATAAATAATAAATAATAAATAATAAATAATAAATAATAAATAATAAATAATAAATAATAAATAATAAATAATAAATAATAAATAATAAATAATAAATAATAAATAATAAATAATAAATAATAAATAATAAATAATAAATAATAAATAATAAATAATAAATAATAAATAATAAATAATAAATAATAAATAATAAATAATAAATAATAAATAATAAATAATAAATAATAAATAATAAATAATAAATAATAAATAATAAATAATAAATAATAAATAATAAATAATAAATAATAAATAATAAATAATAAATAATAAATAATAAATAATAAATAATAAATAATAAATAATAAATAATAAATAATAAATAATAAATAATAAATAATAAATAATAAATAATAAATAATAAATAATAAATAATAAATAATAAATAATAAATAATAAATAATAAATAATAAATAATAAATAATAAATAATAAATAATAAATAATAAATAATAAATAATAAATAATAAATAATAAATAATAAATAATAAATAATAAATAATAAATAATAAATAATAAATAATAAATAATAAATAATAAATAATAAATAATAAATAATAAATAATAAATAATAAATAATAAATAATAAATAATAAATAATAAATAATAAATAATAAATAATAAATAATAAATAATAAATAATAAATAATAAATAATAAATAATAAATAATAAATAATAAATAATAAATAATAAATAATAAATAATAAATAATAAATAATAAATAATAAATAATAAATAATAAATAATAAATAATAAATAATAAATAATAAATAATAAATAATAAATAATAAATAATAAATAATAAATAATAAATAATAAATAATAAATAATAAATAATAAATAATAAATAATAAATAATAAATAATAAATAATAAATAATAAATAATAAATAATAAATAATAAATAATAAATAATAAATAATAAATAATAAATAATAAATAATAAATAATAAATAATAAATAATAAATAATAAATAATAAATAATAAATAATAAATAATAAATAATAAATAATAAATAATAAATAATAAATAATAAATAATAAATAATAAATAATAAATAATAAATAATAAATAATAAATAATAAATAATAAATAATAAATAATAAATAATAAATAATAAATAATAAATAATAAATAATAAATAATAAATAATAAATAATAAATAATAAATAATAAATAATAAATAATAAATAATAAATAATAAATAATAAATAATAAATAATAAATAATAAATAATAAATAATAAATAATAAATAATAAATAATAAATAATAAATAATAAATAATAAATAATAAATAATAAATAATAAATAATAAATAATAAATAATAAATAATAAATAATAAATAATAAATAATAAATAATAAATAATAAATAATAAATAATAAATAATAAATAATAAATAATAAATAATAAATAATAAATAATAAATAATAAATAATAAATAATAAATAATAATAATAAATAAATAATAAATAATAAATAATAAATAATAAATAATAAATAATAAATAATAAATAATAAATAATAAATAATAAATAATAAATAATAAATAATAAATAATAAATAATAAATAATAAATAATAAATAATAAATAATAAATAATAAATAATAAATAATAAATAATAAATAATAAATAATAAATAATAAATAATAAATAATAAATAATAAATAATAAATAATAAATAATAAATAATAAATAATAAATAATAAATAATAAATAATAAATAATAAATAATAAATAATAAATAATAAATAATAAATAATAAATAATAAATAATAAATAATAAATAATAAATAATAAATAATAAATAATAAATAATAAATAATAAATAATAAATAATAAATAATAAATAATAAATAATAAATAATAAATAATAAATAATAAATAATAAATAATAAATAATAAATAATAAATAATAAATAATAAATAATAAATAATAAATAATAAATAATAAATAATAAATAATAAATAATAAATAATAAATAATAAATAATAAATAATAAATAATAAATAATAAATAATAAATAATAAATAATAAATAATAAATAATAAATAATAAATAATAAATAATAAATAATAAATAATAAATAATAAATAATAAATAATAAATAATAAATAATAAATAATAAATAATAAATAATAAATAATAAATAATAAATAATAAATAATAAATAATAAATAATAAATAATAAATAATAAATAATAAATAATAAATAATAAATAATAAATAATAAATAATAAATAATAAATAATAAATAATAAATAATAAACAATAAATAATAAATAATAAATAATAAATAATAAATAATAAATAATAAATAATAAATAATAAATAATAAATAATAAATAATAAATAATAAATAATAAATAATAAATAATAAATAATAAATAATAAATAATAAATAATAAATAATAAATAATAAATAATAAATAATAAATAATAAATAATAAATAATAAATAATAAATAATAAATAATAAATAATAAATAATAAATAATAAATAATAAATAATAAAATAATAAATAATAAATAATAAATAATAAATAATAAATAATAAATAATAAATAATAAATAATAAATAATAAATAATAAATAATAAATAATAAATAATAAATAATAAATAATAAATAATAATAAATAATAAATAATAAATAATAAATAATAAATAATAAATAATAAATAATAAATAATAAATAATAAATAATAAATAATAAATAATAAATAATAAATAATAAATAATAAATAATAAATAATAAATAATAAATAATAAATAATAAATAATAAATAATAAATAATAAATAAATAAATAATAAATAAATAATAATAAATAATAAATAATAAATAATAAATAATAATAAATAATAAATAAATAATAAATAATAATAAATAATAATAAATAATAATAAATAATAATAAATAATAATAATAAATAATAATAAATAATAATAAATAATAATAAAATAATAATAAATAATAATAAATAATAATAAATAATAATAAATAATAATAAATAATAATAAAATAATAATAAATAATAATAAATAATAATAAATAATAATAAATAATAATAAATAATAATAAATAATAATAAATAATAATAAATAATAATAAATAATAATAAATAATAATAAATAATAATAAATAATAATAAATAATAATAAATAATAATAAATAATAATAAATAATAATAAATAATAATAAATAATAATAAATAATAATAAATAATAATAAATAATAATAAATAATAATAAATAATAATAAATAATAATAAATAATATAAATAATAATAATAATAAATAATAATAAATAATAATAAATAATAATAAATAATAATAAATAATAATAAATAATAATAAATAATAATAAATAATAATAAATAATAATAAATAATAATAAATAATAATAAATAATAATAAATAATAATAAATAATAATAAATAATAATAAATAATAATAAATAATAATAAATAATAATAAATAATAATAAATAATAATAAATAATAATAAATAATAATAAATAATAATAAATAATAATAAATAATAATAAATAATAATAAATAATAATAAATAATAATAAATAATAATAAATAATAATAAATAATAATAAATAATAATAAATAATAATAAATAATAATAAATAATAATAAATAATAATAAATAATAATAAATAATAATAAATAATAATAAATAATAATAAATAATAATAAATAATAATAAATAATAATAAATAATAATAAATAATAATAAATAATAATAAATAATAATAAATAATAATAAATAATAATAAATAATAATAAAATAATAAATAAATAATAATAATATAATAATAAATAATAATAAATAATAATAAATAATAATAAATAATAATAAATAATAATAAATAATAATAAATAATAATAAATAATAATAAATAATGAACAATAATGAATAATAATAAATAATAAATAACAAATAATAAATCATATGGAGTAGTGTATGGGCCCTCACGCATTGAGGGGCCCTAAACAGCTCCCACAGGTCGTGTGGGACCCTACTCGACTCCCACAGGTCGTGTGGGACCCTAAACGACTCGCACAGGTTGTGTGGGGCCCTACACTACTCCCACAGGCCGTGTGGGGCCCTAAACGGCTCCCACACAACTGTAGCCTTTAATTTAAAATTATCCATTTTTTTATATTTTTATTTTTAATTTAATTTAATAATTCAATTTATTTTTGATATATTTATTTATTTAACATTCATTTTATTTGATTTAAATTTAGTTATTCATATTTTTCATTCAATTAATTAATTTAATTAATTAATTTATTTTTTATTTATTTATTTATTTCATTTTATTTTTTAATATATCTTTTATATTCCTATATTTAATTTCATGGATTAATTTATTTATATTTATTTTTATATTTTTATATTTTTTCATTAAAATAAAACAAAGAAATAACATAATAAAAAGTAAAAAAAAATGTTAAAAAGCAATACATATATTCATTATATCCATTTGAAACTCCAATGGGTTGCAAATGGCCATTTGCCACCCAGATGGGTTGAAAGTGGTCATTTGCCACTCAGATGGGTCGCAAACAGCGTTTTGAGCCCCATTTTCAACACCAGGTTTGCAATTTCAACATTGGCCTTTTGAAAAATATCAAATTATAATTTAAAATAAAAAATATCAAAAAGCACAAAACACTCAAAAAACATGCTTGAGGAAAAAAAAAAAACAAAAAATTCTGCACCATCAATATTTTTCCTTCTTGATGATGGTGTGAGTGAGGATTAAAATGAAAATTTTGATGAAAAATATATTGATATTGTGAGTTCTAAAAACAATTATAACCAATTTCAATTGATGTTGAGTTTTCACTGCTTTGATAATATTGTGATGATAATCTTAAGAGAGGTAGGTTGGAATTCATGGAAACCAACAAAAAATTTTCATTCAAGCTTTTTATGTATCTGATTCTTATATTGTTCAAGTTCTCTGCTCTTTTTCCATTTGAACTGCCTTGAGATGCTTGAGGTTTTATTGGTTTGGGTTGAATTGGCGTGGAGGTAGTTCACATTTTTCTGAAATTGAATCCAACCATTGCAGTTATACCCTCTTCCAATCATTTGACCATCTTGATATTATGAAAAATCTGATCTCCCAAAGAAGACTATAAATCAAAAATAGAACCCATGAATCAGAGTCAAAGATGAAGATTGAGATTTCAAAAAAGTTACTTACCAAGTTTGTTTTTTGAATCAATCGAGTAGTCAGACATCAAAATCAAAAAACCAACTTGGTGGCAATGTGGTGATTGGTCAAATGGAGTGGGAGGCCAAAGATGGGTTGGTCAACACCAAAATAAGGAAACCCTGAGCTTCATCTACTATTTTTGAAGTACACGGGTGTGGTTTATTTGAAAAATGGTCCCACAACCTTTGTCTACCCATTGCACATATAGCCTTCATCAAATATAATTTTATGTTTCTAATTTGATCATTTATCCATTTATGGTAGGATTTGATCCAAAGATCTTGAAAATAATTTCAGATGAATCTTGTAGTCTCAGAGAAAGGGTGAATGGATTTAAATTTTAATTTTTGCTAAATTCATAAATTCTTCATTATATTTCTTATTATTCCATTTTTGATTTTCTAATTTAAGTATATATAGATAAAACATTTAAAATGAGTTATTTTGATTAACCTTTCATGATGAGTATAAGAGGTAGCAATGAGCATAAATAATATACATCAAAATCAAAAAATATTATATTCTAAATCCAGGAATGATCAATGAAACAATGAATTTAGATTTCCAGTAGACTGGATTTCTTTTAGATCAACTTCAGAATGAATTAGGGTGTTAGTGGTGGAGGAAGAAAAAAATGCATTAAATTCTGGGAGATGATAAATTCATCACTCCCAGTCGTGTGGGAGTTGTTTAGGGCCCTAAATGGCCCATTCAACCTGTGGGGGCCCTTACACCATTCCGCCCAGCCCTGGTCAAAACCAGCCAGCAAAGAAGGCCAGGCCAGTTGCATCAAGGTGACCAGAGGTAGCGGGGACCTGACCACCCTCCCACCAACAATGAGGGGCGCTCTCCCCCCCCCCCCCCCCCCCCCCCCCCCATTTACTGAGGGGGATCTGACCACCCCCCAGCCAGTCTGTTGTTACCAAAGCCCTGGAGGCATCAACCTCCAGGGCCCTGGTGGGGGATTTGACCTCCCCCTCCAAAGAATTGACAGAAAGAGGGGGGGGCATGTCTGCTGGTTACACCCCCCCCCCCCCCATGTGAGGATGAGACTGGAACCAGATTAGTCCTGGGTCCCACCAATATTTATTGCTTTTTTTTTCTTTTTTTGGCCATTCTCTTATATATATATATATATATATTGGCCCACAAATGGTTTTACACAACTACATCCAAGTTGTGTACAACCCCACATGACTTTAATGAAGTCGTGTGTGGTGTCACATGACTACAAACCGTTGTGTGGGGGGCCACAGGATTCAATCAAGTTGTGTAGAGGCCACACAACTCAACATGATTTGTGTAGCATGCCACACAACCCAACATGAGTTGTGTAGCGTGCCACACAACCCAACAGGAGTTGTGTAGCATGCCAGATAACCCATTTGATTCATGTACACAACTCAAATGGGTTGTGAATTTAATATGACCCTGAATTTTTAGAATCAAAGAAAATAGTATGTTTATATTTCCACAATTTTTTAAAGAGTCTACCTTATATTTCCAATCATCACTCAGAGAGCATCTGCAGAAATTTTTCTTTTCTTTGTTTTTTTTTTTTGTTTGTTTGTTTGTTTGTTTGTTTTTTTTTTGGAAGGGGAAAAGTTTGAATTTTAAGGAATTGAAGTTAATATTCAAGATATATTCTTGAATTCTTTATCAAAATCATCTCCTAACTCCTTGATACTTACCCAGAGATCATGTAAAAAGAAATTTTATTTTTAATGAGCATAGGGGGAAACTTGAAGAAAAATAAGTTGTATTTTTATTTTTGGATGACCAAAGTATCTATGAGAATTATTGGAATATTTCAAAAGATCTTGCATTTAGTATATTTTGAGATATTAAATCATGAAAACTGTGAAGTATCTCAATCTGTTTGGTATTATCAGTTTAGATCTCTCTTTCATTTCTTCAAAACCAAGAGTGATCTACCCGGTACAGTTTCCTGATCAAGGTTGATCTTGTGTTTTTGATACACCAGCTTCCACCAATTTTTCCAGAAAAGTTCAGATTTGTGTATGAATCCTCAACCAACCAGGGTTTGGGTGTGTGTGGGTGGGGGGGGGGGGGGTGGGGGGGGGAGGAAATTTGTTGGAATAGCTGGTCTTCTGATCCATGTTCCATGGTGCATGAGCATGGCAGTTGCCTGTGACATGTCACATCTAACCTTGGAACCCTGAGTCTTCCCTTCTAAACTCTCAACCAAAAAGAACCTCTCAGCCGCAACTATCTACTCCTCAATCCACAACCAAACAACATTAACTCCTGAACCTTCACCAATACCAGCCCATTCTCATTCTTGTTTTCTTTTTCTTCTCTTTCACTTTCCTTTGTCTCTTCTCCTCTGTTTTCTTGTCCTTTATTTCAACCTCTACAAACAACCAACCATCAATCCAAATCATCAAACCTTGACTCCATCAAACTACAAATCAACAAATCACTGAGTCAAAGCTCAATAATATCAACTGGAAATGAATTCTCCTGTTTGGTGAGAAGGAATAGAAAATCTCTGAATTACAATTAGACTCAAGCTGTTCCTCATGTTCTGATCTCCTCATTTTGTTGAATTTTTTCATGAAGATCTTAAATCTTTAGCCAACTCATCTCCTCAGTCTTCTTCTAGTCCATCATACTGTTCCTGCATACAGTATTGGTGGGTAATTCTTTTCCTTTACACCTGTTCCTGATCTATGTCCTGTTAATGATTGTCTTCAAAACTTGTAGTCTGATTCTTAACTTTTCTCATTATAGAGTAATTTCAACAAAATTAAACAAAATTAGATCAAAAAAAAAGAACTCATTGTCAGATGTCTATCATTTCTAAAGGTTTGAATATAATTCATGGCTCAACCAAATACTCCTCCTAATTTCTAGTGGTCTTCTAAAGACGCAAACAAGGAAGTGGATCACACCCAACAATGGTGTTTGGATAAGCCTCAGGAAAAAGAGGAAGATAAACTAGGCCAAGAATAAACAAACAGGGGACAAGCAAAAGAGAAAATAATGCTACAGGGTTTCCAAATGAGGAAAGCTAATTGGTCAAGGAACAATATATTTCACAGATTACCAAAGGAAGAGAAAGGGTGGAGATTACAAAGGGGATCCATGGTGCAAGGTGCAGATGGTAATAACAAATTAAACTTTTTTAGACAGCAAGGTAAGCAACAAGCAGGGTACTGGATTGGGAAATTCATTGTTGGTTCAATGGGTGGGACAAATTCATGAGGCCAAAGGTACAATGTGGAGTTGTAGGGAACCATGTGGGAGTTTTAAATTCAAAAATTTTCAAGGATGCCATAGATGGAAAAGGTGGGTGCAGGATAGGCAGTCTATCTTTGTGTGGGAAATCACTTGGAGGATCTGCCAGTAACACCAAGGGGAGGGATCCATGTATGACCAAGGACACAGGGAGGGTGGAAAAGGTTCCAGGATGTGCTAGCAGATTGAAGCAAACTATTCAAGAGTGAAATAGGAGTGGGATTTAAGACTGTTTTTCTGAATCTTTATTTAATATATAAAGGGGAGTGTAGAAGGGGGATCAAAGGGGGGGGCATCAAACAATTGGCAGAAAAAAAAGAGGCTTAATATTGTTGAGAAACTTATGAAAATACAAAACACCCACAAGTTGTGGGGCTTATTCTCAAATACAATCATGCTCCTCAAATTAATCATCAAGCACTGCAAAGCTTATTCTCTGCCCCAATACCTTTCACTTGAGGCCACCTTAGAAAGTGGGAACCTTTGGGGATTCTGTGAAAGACAATTGTGGAGGGTTACCTAAACAACCAGAGAAGGCCAGAAGGATTTATATTTGACTGGAATTCTGCACCACAACGTCTAAAAAAAAAAAAAAAAAAAAAAAAAAAAAAAAAAAAAAAAATACACACAATATTATAATTTTGTGTGAGGCTTAATCAATTTTGAAATTTTGAAGGAAAGAAGTGTTGGTTTGAAATTCAAAAGAGCCAAGTTAACATCACTTTAGGAAAAGGGTCTTTGAAACAAACTTGAATAGAAAAGATCTAAACAGAGGAATTCATGTAATAAGAGGGATGTTGAAAGAGGTAAAAGCAACCAAAGTATTTCAATTTTGATGGTATACTCAAAGAAAATCTTGGATCTAAATTTTGAAATTTGAAGAAAAAAAATTGTTCTTGATAGAATGGAGGACGTTTGAGGTTTAAAAGCATAGTTAGAAGAATTTATATGAAAAAGAGGAGAATAGAATAAAGTAATTTGAAAAGAGACATCAAGCTAGTGATCAAAATTTTTTCAAGGCTTTTCCTTCAAGGAAGGAAGATGAATAAAATCTTTTATTTATTTTTTCTTTTGATCATCTGAAAAATTCTTTAGGTTTTTTTGTTTTTGTTTTTGTTTTTTTTTTTTTTTTTGAAAAAATATAAGCTCTCAAGATTAAAGAGTAATCCAATCCTCAATCTCAAATCATCATTCTCAAGCCATTTGATTGGGGTGATTGGAAGTGTGGGTGATCTTTGAACAAATGTGATTGTTTTTTTTTTTTGAAGGTTGTTGGTAAGCTTATGATTGGAATCTTGTATGAGATTTTATATCCTCACAATCTAATGATATTCTGATTGAATCAACATAAGTTTCTGTAGATCCATTTTGATTCTACAGTCAAATCTTTCAAACATTCTCCTCTGTTTGAAGTTTAGAATGGGTAGAATGAGATCCTAGAGTTCTCAAGTATGAGAACTACCACTTCTTTCATCCTTATTGTGATTTTTTTTTTAAGGAAGGTGTCATTCTTGGTCAAGGTATAGGAATATTGAACAGACAATGAATACTTGAACCAAGACCAAAATAAACATAAAAAAACCCCTATTTTTTCTACCAAAAAAAAAAAAAATAATCAAACTTATTTCTCATAAAAAGAAATTTTAAATCGTTTGATTTGATCTGCCACATCCTGAACATTGAGTAGAGAGAATAGTTGGATGGGAGGCAAGTCATGGATTCCAGAACCGGTGAAGTAGTTGAAGATCTTAGAATGAATTGGAATCAAAGCTTAAGAGTTGATTTGAGATTTGGGAGGAACAAGTTCAAAGGTGAGTAGTTCGAAGGCTGAGAAGATGGCTTTGATTTGCTCCAATAGGAAGGCTGAAACAAAGCCAGACTTGATGATCTATGCACAGAGTGTTAAAGACTTGAATCAGATTGACTTGCTGAGTGAAAACGATTAGGATAGGGAAGCGTGGGATGGTTTCAAGGAGATGGAGGTCACCTTCGATCCCCAATCACAAGATCGTTATCTGAGTCATGATGGGCTTAGTGGCAGGAGAGAGTGCGAATGGGATAAGCAAAGACCCCCATGGCTTTATGAATGAGATCAAATGAGATCTTGGTTTTGGGAGGACATGAGTGGATGGGTAAGTACATTTGGAAATAGTGACCATGGAATAGTCAACCTTAAGCAAAAATGAAGTAAGAGATACAAGGTTTAATGGGAGTGAGAGCAGGTCTGATGACCCCCAAGACAGGCTGAAAGCCAGAGCTGGGACGTCCCAATCGATCGATTTCAAGTGAAACCAAGCACCAGGTCTTCAAGCTGAAGCCCACCCCACCCCCCACAAGAAAAAATATAGCTCACAATGGATCTGGATCCAAACCGTTCATCCAGCCAAGATCATCAATCAGCTACAAGTAGTTCACCCATCGATCCAAACAAAAAAAGAGTGTGTGTTTCATTGATTTGTTTGTTTCTTGGGATCAGGATAGGCTCTCAAAGGCCCAAGAAACTAATGGATGGAAGATGGATGATGACGATCTCTTGATCAAACTAGACTGGTTGCTCATGCACTCATTCTAGCAGCTCATGAATGATCGATGGTCCGTCAAAACCTGCCCAGCACAGTTCGTGTGATTTTTTTTTGATCGATTGATGGGTTGAGTGACTGGCACAGTAACACTTTGAGAGCTCAACAGTTTAGCCAGGTCGGGAGACTGATGGGATCGGTGACTAACAGATCTATGAACATCTGAGTCTATAAGGTTTGGTTCCATGTCAGATACAACACCCCCTCCCGCCCTTCCCCTTCTCCTTCACGGAGAAGATGTATCACCCATACAACCTGGGATCAAGCTGAGTCAGGGCTCGTCCTAAGAGACTGTTCGAAGCTCCAGTTTCAAGTCGAGTACAGCCTTCACTCCCACCAATGGTGCCAAGACCAGTACGAGCTTACCTCACGCCGTTTCATGTTCAAAATCTGTTTCGACCAACAACGAGCGACCGTAGGTCAGATTAGCTAAGGCGACTTGGCGCCCTTGGAGTTGTTTCTGTACTCACAGAGCCAACCAGGTAATTTAGAGGTTGGTTTGATACTGGTATGGAATCTATTGAGACTTCCACCTTGCTTCTGCAGTTACGCAGAGGGAGCAGAAAGTTTTCAAGCTGCTCACGGCTTGTCCAAGTGAGATGGACTACGTACAGTTGAGGTAAGCAAACCTGCATGGCATGATGGATTCCGAGGGAATTGAAAGGGCGAAGGCAATCGCCACCCTAAGGCATCAAAGGCGCGGCCAGAGAGATAAACTCTGGTTTGTTTTTGAGAGTGAGGGCTCAAAGAAGAAGAAAAAGAGAACAACCAGAAAGAAATCTTGGGTTAATTGTTGATTTAACAATGGATTGGAATGACACGGCAGGATCTCTTTATGTCGAGGTGTCGGTTGGGTTCTCAGCTTCTCCGTTCGCAGGCTGCTCTGAGGTCGATTTGCCGTCTTTCATTGCTTGCTCTGGCGCATAGGCACATATGATTACTCGACCTGAGAGTGATCGAGAGAAGCAAATAAATCTTCACGAATGACAGGGAAAATGGGATGTGGTATAGGAGGTACACACCCGCAAATTGCCGACCAGCGATAGCCAAAAGAGCAGCAGTACACTCCTCCACTTTTTCAAACATCACAAATACTTTTCCGAGTCCGTCTACAGACTCGCTAGCCTTGGCGTCAATCCTGCCCTTTTCATTTTTGATTGGCCTTGGAATCTTAACATCCTCGATCTTACCATATTTACCTGCCAAACAAGGGGTGGAAGCAACCGAGTTAGCACCCAATGAAACCAAGGTGGTCATCAAGATACCAAAAAACAAAGCTAAAAAAATCTTTCGCACTGCATTCGTCTCGAATATCTTCCAAGATTTCACTGTATTCTTGTTCGTCCACAAGTTCTTCTTGGTTGACCATGTTGAGCATTTGGAGGACTCTGGTTTTCTCACCCTCTCCATTCTTCACGGCTGCTAGAACAGTTGAGGCCGCAGCAGTGGCTTGGCCCGCAGCAAAGTTGTTAAACTGGTGATAATTGTTCCGCTGTCCTGCACCGTCAGGGTTATTTTCTTTTTCTTTCTTGGCATTCTGTCCAATTTGAGCCCGCTGGACTACCAGGTATCGGTCGCCGAGCTCCATTCCATTTAATCCTTGACAAGCTATATCTGTCAAGTCAGGATCTACATATTCGCAAAACGCAAACCCTTTTGAAACATGTCCACCGCTGCTTGTATCTTTGACTAAATTGAAACTTTTCAATTCGCCAAACGATTTTAATAATTCCATCACCTGGTCGTCCGTTAGATATGATGGCAATCCACCGATGAAAATCTTATTCGGTGAATCAGGTACATTGGTCGATACAACACCTGGGATATGAGTTGGACCAGCATGATCGGGCCCAGTGTAATCCTTAGGTCTTCGAATCTTAAGCGCTTGGTTTTGAAAGATGATTCCGTCGAACGACATGCCATGCGTGGCTTCCTCCGCGTTTCGAAACTTATCAAAGCGAAATAAATAAATAAATAAAATTCAAAGCTTCAAGCCAACTTTCATAGTCTTTGAAAATTGAATATTTACCTCAACAAAAGCATAGTTCTTCTCATGATTGACCTGCACGGCGACAACAGGATTTTCACTAATCGTTATCGGCGCACCTTCGTCATTTTTACGACAGAGAAGCCCCAGCTCTTTCATCTTGGCGTTGAAAAATTCGGCGACGTTCTGTTCATTGGCAGTATGTAGAATGTTGCCAACGTACAAGCGACGAGCTTGCCGAGCAAATGATTGTGTTTGGGCCACTGGTCCTGACTGCCCTTGGGCCGGTTTGAAATGAATAGGGGGAAGAGAGCCAGGCATAGCGAAGTTGCCATCTCGGCCAAGGGGATTCATGGGGAACTGATTAGGATGCTGCATAGCCATGTGTCCGGGGGCGTGGAGGTTTTGCTGATTTGGGTTTATCCAATGATGGTTGGGGTTCATATGTGGATGGATTGGGAAAGTGCCATTGGTCATCATAGCGTTGGCAGGAACGTTACCGTTAGCGCCATTGACGGGACCACCTGGAGTTTGAGATAGCGGTCGAGTTTGACCAGGTAGCATGAACGACCCTAGGGATTCGTAGCATCAAAGTGCGAGGTAAGTACAAAGAGTCAAATAAAAATGGAAAACAAAAGTCTGACATACCTGATATCTTGGCTTCAATGGCAGAAACATTGGCGTAGCCAGGAGGTTTAACATCCCAGGCAGTGTATTTTCGAGGTCGCTTAGATATGGGTATAGTCCCTTCGGGGGTTGGACTGCGTCGTATGTTTGGACTGCCGAACACGCCACTGTCTGCCCCGCCGTTTCCATACCCTCCACCAAAGCTTCCATGCCCGCCTCTCCGGCGGCCACCACCATTGCTGATATCGTCCCTGCGTGAATAGCGATCCCGATCTCGGTCCCGGTCTCTATCCCGGTCTGAATCACGGCCACGATCACGGTCACGACCACGGTCTCTGTCTCTGTCTCTTTCGCGGTCCCGATCCCGATCCCTGTCCCTATCTCTATCCCTATCTCTATCCCTGTCACGATCGTCATACCTAGAACTGCGACGATCCCGATCTCGATCTCGGTCACGATCACGCCCGTGGTCCCTGTCACTACGATCACGGTCCCGGTCGTCATATCGACCGCTGCGCTCAGTGTAGCGACTGCTGCGATCCGCCGCCCTTTCACGATCGTCGTCACGACGCCGCCTCTCTTCACTGTCAGCGCAGGAAGGCCAGAAAAGGTACGTCAGTAAGCAGATACGAGTTGCGAAGGAAAAGCCAACAGAGTGACGAACCGATGAGGAGAGCGAGATCGACGACGAGGTCGATCATCATCGCGAGATCGATGAGATGAACGATGTCCTGAGTGATGACGGTAATGGGGAAAAAAATGATAGATGCATCAGAGGACATGAGAGAATGATCAAAACAGCGCATCGCCGGGTTCGGGTGATTCGATAAGCATTTGTAGTTGAAAAGGAATGGCGGATTGGTCCTGGGTCATCGACAGTGCAAGCCACCGTCTGAGGAAAAGAGGGCCCATGGCGCTGTATCTCAACAGAGACAGACGGACGATGGGATAAAGATGGGGTGTATGGACAAACAAAAAAGTGATGAATGCGACTTGCAGTCAACGACCAAGGTGAGCCCGGCAGTAAGGATGGGTAAAGACCAATTACAAAAAGTGCTAGAAATGTGCTGTCTTTTAATTGTAGTTGTGGTTTTTTTTTTTTCTTTTTTCAACTGCCACGGAGCCTGGGGGAAAAGAGGGTATAGCTGCGAGATTCAAAAAGATAGAAAATGAGAAAAGGAAAGTAAAAAGGGGAGAAAAATGACGAGCATGAGTTGCTGAAAAGCAAGCGAGATAAGTACGATAGGGATGATTGGTTAATTGAGCTGATGCATTGATGAACATTACGATGCTTGGATCAGGCTGGGAACCCAACGGCGATTGATGGCAGCCAAATGAGGGTAGTCGGTGGCGTGATGGGATAGGGAAAAGAGAAGGAAGCAAGTTACGTTAAAGGGGATAGTGAAAGCAAAAGGGATGGGGGGCCTGAGGGGAAGAGGAGCAAGCTATCGAAGGAATGCTCCTGATGTCGTTTGCTTAGGCAGGAGGAGGGGACTGAGGATTACCAAGGGAGTCCCTCATCGGCTTGTGTCCATGGTGTGAGTTAAAACACCATGACATGAAACGTGGAAAAAAAAAGTAAACGTAAAAAGGAGGAGGGGAGATACTTCGAGGGTCAAGTGCCATCCACGTGGGACAGGGAAAAAAAAAAAAAAAAAAAAAGATGAAAAGAGAGAAACCCACCTCGATCCTCGGTAAGTTCTTTACTGACAGAGGACAGGAATGCTAAAAAAAGCCGGGGGAGTGTACAGGTCAACAGGTTTGATAGCAGAGGATAGAGAAATCTAATGGGTTGAAAAGTAGATCCGCGAACTTACCCTCGGCCATGGTGTGGACTTGACAGGCTTGAAGTTTCTAGGACGGGTTTCGATTCGAAGTGGGAGGAAAGGTTGAGATTGATTAGATTGATGATCAAAGTCGACCACGAGTGTTGGAGGTAGTGAGGAAAGAGATGAGTTGGGGAATGATGAGGATTTGGCTGGGAGCCGATAAGCGATAATCAAGACTGTCGGAGTGGAGTTCAGGGAGGAATGAATTGATTAGGGGTGGGGGTATTTGGGGGCCTCGAGATCGGAGGAAGGATGTGTCGGGTTTGGGTGGATGGGAGGTTGAAGGAAGAATTGAGATGGGAAAGGAAAGGCAAAGGAGAAGGAGAAGGAGAAGAAGGAGAAGGAGAAGGAGGAGGAGAAGGAGAAGGAGAGGGAGGGAAGAAGGAGGGAAGAAGGACCCTCCACTGATCGAAGGTCTCATCCCCCGTGGGAGTTAGGGTTGACGGGCGAGGCCGGAGAGGGGTCGGGGGCGGGGGCGGGGTCGGCACAGGAGGGGAGGGGGCGCAATGGGCACGGGGGAGGGGGTGCAAGGGGCACGGGGGAGGGGGGCACAGCTGCGATGGGAATCGGATGGAGGACTCCTGAGCAGAGCCGCAGAGCGATCCGATCCGGGACTGGCCTGTGACAGCAACTGGAACAGCGCCCACGCTCACGTACGTCACTCGGCGGCACATCCAGTTAACCTGCTGGAACATCCAACCCCAGTCCTTCGTTCATCCCCACCCGCATCCATTCCTAATATCCACATCAGATATATCCAGTGAACGATTAAAAATCATCAATCTCACAAGCAAACAGAAATATCCACCAAGTGGACCGCCATCAACATCATCAGATTCTCCAAGATGGCATTCAAGAACTCGCTGAGCAATTTCTCAAGTCCATCCAATCATGAGAATGGGTCATGATAAATTTGCAACCCTACGCAACCCATACACAACTCAAAATGGGCGATGTGGCACAATTCATGACCCATTCACATTGTGTATAAGGTGTCCCACAACCAACAGAGCTGTGAACAGCCATTCACCTCTCAAATTGGTTGTGAGCTGTGCCACACAAGCCATTTTGGGTCATGGCACACCATTCATGACACATTCACAACTCCAGGGTCATGAGCCAAAAAAAAAATTGAAATTGAAATAAAAATAAAAATAAGGGTGATGTTGAATTCATGGCTCCAACCATGTGGTAGTTGTGTAGGGCCCTACATGGCTCAAATGAGCCATGGGGGCCCCAAGACAACTACAAAGGGCCGTTTCAAACACTCACAACCCCCAGGGGGCTGTGTAGGAGCCGTGTTTGGGGGTGCACAACCCCCCGGAAGTTGTGCCAGAGTTTTGGGCACCCCCTGGACCACACTTGGGTTCTGTCAACCCAAATTTGGGATTAGCACATACTTTGTGGGACTGTTTGTTCCACACCTAGCAATCCCAAAGAGACATTTGTCACACAACCACCCCACGTACTATAGGGCAATTCTTAGATGATTGTGAGCGCGGAGGAATGCTGAGTGCAAGGGCAAGTGCAAATAGCAAGACTCAGTTGCAAAGTGCAAACTTACTGATGCCACTCGACAAACGGCGAGAGGAATGGAGTGTGTTCCAAGAAGGGAAACTCAACCTGAGTCCAATGTGATAACTGGATTGTAGCAAAATGCAAGAATGTATGAAATTAACTAACTGAGGAGACAATCATCAGGCAAGGGGGTAGCCCTTATAAGGTAATCCAAAGTGACTAGATACAACCTGATGGGGAGCCAACTACAGTTGAAAGCGGTGAGGCAAATGAGTGACAGGAACGGGATAGGAAATAGAGCAATAGTACAATCATATCCGAGGCCATGGCGTAAGTGCAAGACAATAGAATCTGAGCGTACGAATGTATGATGAATTGAGACATGAGCAAATGACGTTGAAGGTAAAACAAGTGAGAAGTAATAGTGTATGCAGGGTAGGGACTAGTCCAATTGCAAACTGTAAAGTAATGATGGCTTAATTAGACATAGATGCGAACTAACAAACAGTGCGTGACCAGAGATGGAAGTCCAAGGCTGTTGATGGGCCAGGGAAGGAGATTGGATCTTGTAATGGATGGCCAACCGGTTTGGGGTTAAACGCGAAGTTTGCAAGTATATACTGAGTTGGTTTCCAAGATTGGAAGGTCAAAGCGAGCCAGAGGAAGTAAGCGGATCACACCATTGATGTTGTGCTTTATTTGTGTCACGCTTATAGACTGAGGTAGATGGTACTGAGGAGAGTTTATTTCAAAGTGATGAAGACAATAATCCCTAAGTGCAAGGCGTGACAAAATTAAAGTGAAACCCAAGTGAAATTAAAGTGAAAACTCAAATCATAAATCATATAAAAATCTGTAAACAATTCTTTCTCAACTCAAAAGTGAGCAAAATTTGTTTGATCAATTGAAATTTGGATTGAATACTGAAATATACCATTGCATTTTTTTGCATTGGAACAGTGGCAAGCCCTCCTTTTTCTGACATGGCTGCGTGAAAGGTCTAGATTGATAGTGCCATCAACAAAGCTTTGGAAAAAGAAAGAAAGGATTTGGGTCATGAAACATTGGAAGCCCCAATTGCATCCTCATCAAGGGTGACAATTGATGAAAAAAATGATTCAAAAATGGAAATGACCACTGGTGGTGAGTAAAATTTCATGTTACTGGTCTTTGCCGTATTTAATTTGATTGAAACTGATGGAGTGCATGCCATCAATATAAGTATGTAACTATGGAAGATCCACTTGACCCACCTCCCTTGAGAGCTTTTCCTACTAGGGAAGAGGCACAAAACTATTGTCAAACATGGGAAATGAAGCATGGTTACGCTTTAACATTTTTCAACTCAAAGCATGACCAATATGTGGATTTAGCCTGTGATAGACATGGTTCCTATTCAGGAAATCTTCTTACCAAACTTTCTAGACAAACCCACACAAGGAAGGTTGGGTGCAGGTTTTTAATCCATTCAAGTTGCACAAAGGCAGACCCCTTGTGGCAACTCTCCTACAAAGAAGCCCAGCATAACCATCAACCATCTGAACATCCCTCTGTGCATCCTCAACTGAGGAGAATCTTGGGGGTGGCCTTAGAAAATCTAGTAGAAGGCATGAATCATGGGCTCAATATGTTACAACTGAAGAGAAAATTGAGCAAGATTGATGGGGGGATTATGTTGATGACCAAACAATCTATAACACTAAGCGTAAGGTAACGCTTGCAGAGCTAAAGGGAAAAATTGTTATGGAGGTACTCTATGAACAGCTTGAAGAAACAAGTTGGATTCACCGTTCAAAGTTCAGTGGAGAGGGTCACTTGGAGGCCCTGTACTTAGCACATCCAGAGGCAGTAAATCTTTCAAAACAATTCCATCATATTGATATGTTGGATTGTACTTATAAAACAAATAAGTACAAAAACCCACACTTGAATGTTGTAGGAATGACAGCCAATTGGAAAAATTTCACAAAATCTCTTGTTTTTATAACAAAAGAAACATTTGAGTTCTACAGTTGGTCTGTAAATGCATTAAAGTAGTTTGCTGATGATCCAGAGAGACTTCCAAAAGTCTTTGTGATGGACAGTGAAAAAGCTCTGATCTGTGCAATTGAAACTAGTTTCCCAGATTCATCAAGACAATGTTGCACTTGGCACTTGTCTAAGAACATTAAAGAAAACTGTAAAGTGCACTTTTTTAATGATGTTGAAGGATGGAAAATCTTTATGAATCTGTGGGCAAAGTATGGGGCCTCAAACACCAAGGAGGAGGCAGAGGTCAATGATGTGGAACTCAGAGTAGGTCCAAATCACTGCTTCTTCTTCTTCCTAGTTTTGGGTTCTGACCTTTTGACTTGTATAGTGTTTCTTGAAAGACTATGAGGATGTACTTGAGTATATGGAAAATAACATTTTCCCCATTAAAGAGACGTTTGTAACAGCATGGACTTGTACAAACCCAGATTTTGGAAACAAAACAACATCTTGGGTTGAAGGGGCCCACGCAACTCTCAAAATATTTCTTGCATACTCTTTGGGAAACCCATTCAATGTTTGGAAAAGCCTTTACAGAACAGTTTTGAATCATATTGAATCAGTTCATGCATCACTTTATAACTCTCAAATTAAGTTAGGGACAGTTCTTCCACCTGAACTGTTACCATTGGGTTAAAAATTGCCTTTAGAGGCAATCCATCTTGTTAGGGAACAATTTGAGAAGTTCAAATGTGATCATGATGGCAAAGTCTGCACCAATTCATATTTCAAGACTATGGGTTTTCCCTGCTCCCTCCAAATAGGTGGCTGTCTAGCATTCAGAGGATCTGTGGTACCCAAAGATGTTCATCCTCAGTGGAGGTTGGACTATTACCCTTGCAGTTCTTGTTCTGTAAGTTGGCTTAAGTTGGATTGTTCAAGTCACCATGTGATTAATGCTTTTTGATTAATGAATCCTAATTCACTAATGGTTGATCCTTTTGAATTTTTCCAGTGCAATTTTGATGAAATGCTAAGCATTACTCAGTTACGTGAAAAATTCAATGCAATGATCTTGGAATATCCAGATCATGAGAAAAGCAGAATATTGAAGTATATCATTCAGAAGATTAAAAAATATTGATCAAAGCCAAGACTTGAACCTAAAGTCTTACAATCAAGTAGGGGACAGCCAAAATTGACAGATAGGCAGCAAGAACCATCTCAGTCTGAGCTTGTTGAAAAATAACTCAAGGGGGAAAAAAGAACTAGAAGGGCTCCAAACAAGAAAATACAAAAGATTGTAAGTCTTTTCTTTTGGGATATGTTCATTTTTTTGGTTTAATGAACTTAGTTACTAACTAACAATGAATTTTTAGTCAAATCCGGCAGAATCTGAATTTGAATTTCATAGTTCAGAGTAAGAGACTGAAAGTGAATCAGGATCACTTAATTTGGAATCAGAATACTCTTCAGAGGAAGAGAACATGCAGCACAGCTCAACCAGAAGCTCATCTTTGATGAGTTTTCATTTCATTGATCCAATTAAATAAATGAATACTAAGATAGTTTTAATGATATGAACCAAACGTGAAATACCTCAATCAAATACCCAAGAAATTCCATAAGTTCTTGGGTGAGGTTTGGGATCCAATTGGGGATGGGAATTTCGGATTTAGAGTCATTGCTAAATCTCTTGGTTATGAAGAACATGGTTTGTTTAAATTTAGGAAGGAAATGATTGAAACATTAGAGAAACATAAAGCATGCTACATTAAGATGCTTGGTGTTTCAAAGGAGGTTGAAAATATTAAACAAAGACTTGATGTTGAAGACATCAATGAAAAGATTCCCTCCTCAAAATGGCTGGCTAAATTAGACATGGGTCAAATCATAGCAGACACATATTCCAAACTATATGTTTCATTTCATTGGAGTCATGTGATACTTATACTCCAATGAAAAATGGTGTTACTGATCAATCATATCAAATGTTCATTTCCTTTGTAAACAATAACCACTGGGTTCTATTAGTACTTGAGGGAGAAATGATTCCAATTGTGCCCATTGTAGCAAAACCACATTCCTTGATTTCTAAAAAAGCCTCTGGTTGGGTTGATCATCTCAAACATCAACTGCAAATGTATTCTAGATTGTAATAGACTTTGAATTCATTTCATCATTGGGTTTCATATAAATTTTAATTCTAATGCAGCTAACGAGTTCTATTAATATAAAGGGTTATCACCTTTTGAACATGATTATGTTGAGTGTTTTGAGTTAACATCATTATATTGATTGTTTTGAATGAGAGTTTAATGGTCAGTCAGTTCAACCTGTGTTGGGCTGATTCCATCACAAGCTTAACTTATGTTAAGCTTGAGATGGGATCAGCTTAATACAAGGTGAACTTGTTTTTTTGGTGTTTTTAATTTAGGGCTGGTCAAAAGACTTGTATTTTTTTGGGCAATTTTACTTTAGGGCTGTTCAAAAGACTTGTATTTTTTTGGGCAATTTTAATTTAGGGCTGGTCAAAAGACTTCTTTAATTTTTGGGCCTTTTTACTTTAGGGCCAGTCAAGTTGAAATTATTTTAGGGCTTGTCAAGTTACTTGTCTTTTTTTGGTGTTTATACTTTAGGGCTTGTCAAGTTGATTGTCTTTTTTTTGGTGTTTTTAGTTTAGGGCTAATCCAGTTACTTGTGTTTTTTTGGGTTTTTTAATTTAGGGCTATTCCATTGGATAGGACCAGTTTTTTTTTGTTTTTTATTTATTTATTTATTTATTTATTTATTTATTTTTTTAACCAAAAAATGAACATTCTTTGATTTTTTGGTTGATTCCTGTTTTTTTGGAAGGTTTATTTAGTTTAACGGTTGTGTTAGTACCCTTTCATTCATTTTCCTTTTTTTTTGCTCACCGCGGTCCGGTGCTGTGTGGGATGCCACACAACTACACTTGAGCTGTTTACAACTCCACATGGCTTGAATGTAGTCATGTGGAAGTCCACACATGGCAGACTGGGCTGGGTGGGCCGCACAACTCTGTGAGCCATGGGGGGACGTACACGGCCCACATTGGACTGTGCGGTGTGCCACACAGCCCAATTTAAACCATGTGCACAGCTCAATGAGCTGTGAATTTAACATTACCCTAAAAATAAACAACAAAAAAAATCAAAAAATGAAAAGAAAAAAAAAAGAAAAAAAGAAAAAGAAAAAGAAAAAAATAAAAAAGAAAAAAAAAATAAAAAAATAAAAAAAAAATAAAAAAAATAAAAAATAAAAAATAAAAAAAATAAAAAAAATAAAAAAAGAAAGAAAAGAAAGAAAAGAAAAAAAGAAAAAAAATAAAAAAAAATAAACTAAAAAAAAAGAAAAAAAATAAACTAAAAAATAAAAAAAAGAGAAAAAAAAAGAAAAAAATAAAAAAAATTACCACTTGTGCAAGGTTGCACAAGTCCTGAAGGGTTTTGTTTGCAACTCTTTGAGTTGTGAACCTCTGTTCACAATTCAAGTGGGCCGTGAAAGGTGTTTCAACCCTGTTGTGGAAGCAAGAGGTAAATACCCCTGAAGTTGCCCCCAAGATTTGGAAGTTATTGGTCCTTTGCATCTGCATGGAGCTAAGCTTGCTGCTCAACCAGCAAACTGAGAGAGTGAGAGAGTGAGAGAGTGAGAGAGTGAGAATGATGGAAAAAGAGATTGAGAGGTTTCCTTCCTTCCTTCCAAGCTTTGTGGAGCTGGTCTCCAATATGCTATGTGATGTGATGTCCCTCACCCTACAACTCAGAGTTGAGAGTGAGGTATTAGACCTCCCTCTGAGCCCTAATTTGGGTACAAGAACAACTAAAAGCATGCAAATCTAAGAGTAACAACTGTCACAGAAAAAAACCATAAGCTCCCTTCCCACCCCCACTCTCATACCCATTGATCCTCAACATCTGCCTGCTATTACATCCATCCAGTTTTGTCCTTCTCATGACCCAAACTTGCATTGCATTCCCACTCAGAGCCCCCCCACCTGTCTTCAAGTACCACAGTTCCCACAGATTGGTCCATGCCTGTGTCCCCACATACCTTTCCTTCCCCAAACAGTCCCACCCAATTGCCTTGCTCCTACTTCCCCAAACTAGAAATACCTGAAACATTGACCGGGTACACTTTTTTACTTGATCTTTTTCCTTGGAGTGGATTAAAGACCTGCAGCACACACCACCCATAACCAATTTCCCAATCTCAAGGCTATAAAATTCCACCACATGCCCCCCCCCAGCTTGAGTTCTGTCCCCAGAAGTCTTCCCAAAATAGCAACCCCCCTTGCCCTTCCTAAAATATCAGCAACTGCCTATCCATCCATCCAATTCCACTCCACATTGCCCTTCATGAGTATCAAGAAATAAAATTTATCCCACACCCCCTTTAAGTGATAAGCAACTAATTGTGAGAGCCACTGCTTGCCTAAGTGAGAGAGAGGGAAATAGGGAGAGCCCAGCCTCCAGTCTGCGAGTTTGTGAGGAACCAATAAGTTTCCCATGTTTGAGCATTGCGGAAAGAGATTGTGTGTTTGGTAAAATTCCCTGCAACAATATAAAATTCTTTGCATCAATCTCACTCCAAATTCTTGAAAGCCCACTAGCCCCTGAGTCACACTCCTGAACCTCCGCAATTACTAATCAAAACCCACTTCCGCACCCGAGCTGATAACCACTAAAGCTAACTTGGGATGAGATAATAGTAAATAAACAAGACAGACTCCCCAACAAGCTCCGCACTTGAACTATTTCCCTAAATATGAGATCTGAGAACTCTTGCTGGTAATTACACTTCAAAGTAACAGAATAAAAGAATCTAGCTATAATTTGCTGTAAAAATATACTCCAATAGTCTGATTCTCCAATAATGTCCAACATAATGTAATTTCCTCCTCTCCAATAAAAGAAAAGCTTGCTTATATATACAACAAATAACAAAAGAATGCAAAATACAAATGAAAGCCCCTATTGTCTCTGTGCATTCCGCACTGACCCTCCTTAGCTACTCCAAAAATGAACGTAAAATGCTAATGAAATTCTCTGAGAATTCTGCACTGACCCTCCTTAGCTACTCCAAAAAGGAATGTAAACTTATAATGAAAGACTCCCTTTTCCACCGCCTCTGTGCATTCCGCACTGATCATCCTTACTAATAGTCCAACCCTTACCTGATCCAATGATTTGCAGCAGATTTGATGATCCTGTTGCCAATTCCCCCTTAACAGTTGAGTTGGGCCAATGCATAACTAATGAAAGATCCTCTTTGATCTTCCCTAGCAGATCACTCCCAATCCCGCATGCATCATAACTACAAATTCCCAACAACCCGCACGCCATCTCCTCAAATTTAGCCTTCATTGCCCCACAGCTCCGCAAACTCAGTGCATATCCCATAATTTGCATAATTGTTACTAGTTAGCTTTTATCACTTGCTTCTGCATTAGTAAACCCACAGCTGCAAAGGGAAAGTTATGTTTGATCACACAATGTTGGCAAAAGGCAAAAACTCCAGCCCATTCTTGTCATTGTGCTCGCAAAAAGCGCACGCTGAACCAATGCTGAGCCTTTGGCTAATGCACTCCAGAATAGAAAGTCCGCCAATGTGCTTCTCTGAGCCTATTGTGCTGCGGACTTCCAACCAGTGCTGAGCCGCTCCAAGTAAAATGTCCAGTGCTGAGCCTACTTGCCTCTGTGTCTATAAATAACCACCACATCCCCCCACAACTTGAATTCTGTCCCCAGGATTCCCATGCTCCACAACGCCAGAACATTGGCTAAACCTCTCAACCCCCAACTCCTAGTCACACTTCAAACTCCAAAAGAAAGAAAAAAATCCCCTGTCATGGAAACATGTGGGTACTGGGCAAAAATGCAGAGGACGTGCACCCAAACCGCCGGTTTCCCAGCCTGCAACACCTGCCATATAGGCCACCACAGGTGTTTGTTTGTTGCTCCAACCTATGGATCCTTGCGGACTTGCCCTCCCCCCATCCCTGCTCTACTTCTGGTCCCCGCCGCGGACCAATGGCCAACTTTATGGTGGTCAATGACAAACACATTGAGACAAAAAAATGGACTCCAGAGCAGGACCGCGCTACCTCCTTGTTGCCTGTTGCAGAGGCCACAGACAACCTTGCCCCCCCTCCTTGACGGGCAGACTAGCCCACTGCTGCCGCCTGGGGAGATGCCACCCAAGCCTGGGGCCAACGCCACAACCTAAATGTTGGACTCAGCCAGGTACCACACAGGCCCAAAACGGCTCCCATCTTTGTTTGAGTGGCTACACCTCCAATACCCCCTCCAGCAGCGCCCAATGTCCCCCTCTTCTGTCCACCATCACCCACTACTCTGGCTTCCACCACTCCACGTCTACCCCAACCACAACACCTCCTTCAGAGGTTGATTCCCCGCGCTTGGTCATTGTGATTAGATCAAATTAGCCGCCCGTACCCTGTGAGTTTTTTTTCCTGACCCCTCCATATATTCACATAGCTCCTGGGCCTCTTGTTGAGTCACTTCTGCCTCCATTTCTGGTCCAAAGATCTCCGCTTTGCTTGTCTCCAATCTGGACCCCATCACCTTGACTCTCCTTTCAGTCCTCCAACTCCTGCCCTTCTAGGTCCACCAAATTCTGCCTGGTCTCTCCATACCACATGGCCATCCAAAGTGATGACAAAGAAGGTGGCTGAGGAATTGAGGAAGCCAAAATTGACTGGTACCTCCACAAATTGGATGAGCAAATACTGGCCATCCTCCAACTTTTGGTTGGGATCCCAGCTGCAGAGCGTTGCAAGCTCCTCCGCAAACATCATTGTGCCTGTAGTGAGCTCTGCCTCAGGCTCCGTTGAACCATCCTACTTCCTTAGATTTCTCCCTGTCTTAAATCATTGCTGCACCCCCTAAATCTTGTATATATTTCTTGAAATGAATATGATGCCTGGCCTGCACCAGAAAGGAATCCTCTTGATTCCGCGCACCATCCTACAAAATGAGAAACACAAAAAAAAGAAACTCAGAAACCCCTAGTGAGAACCCATCCCTATCTGAGAATGAGAAAAATAAAACTGAGACAACTGAGACAAAGAGTAACTAAAAAAAATCCAAACTCTGCAAATACATATCACCTAAGGGACCTGGACCACCCCAGACAAAGGCCTCTAAGACTAGACCTTCCACGCTGCTCCAGTGATCTGAGCTTCCCCATTCCCCTCACAACTCAAACGTTGAACCCAACGTTCATCCCTCCAAGGACCACTCCTCCAAAGACTCCCTCTCCTCCACAGCCAGCTCCCTTACGTTGGCCATCTCTTGGTTGTCATCCCCTGAACCCGCAGTTTCATCAAAATCCGTAGTGCCCCACACGTGGAAATTATTCACGTGAGCCGCTGCCACCTTCTGCTTGAGCAAAGTGCCATCCAATTCCTCCAATTGATAACTCCCACCCAGAAATTGACTAACAAACCAATAAGGACCATTCCAGCAATCCGCAAAAAGATTACCCCACTGCGTCTCCAAGCTCCAATTATAAAGCAGAACCAGGTTGCCTCTCCGCAAAGGGTCCCGCAAGCAATTGGCACAACGCTTTTCCCAGTACCAAACTGACTTAGCCCAACTTTCCCAAAGCCTCTTTGCCGCTGTGGTGTTGTATTTATAACCTTGGATCCGCAACTGTGTTACGGGCTGCGCACTCAGCAGTTGGGTAGGTCTGGCTCAGCACCTGGGGTGCGCGCAGTCTCAGCAGTGCTGGCTGCGGGCTCACCAGTAGGGATTGTGGGGCTCAGCACTGGGGGTGGGTTGGGTCTACCCCAGGCAAGGCGGGCTTGCAACCCGCTTGGACAGCGCAGACCAATTGATGGAGCCAACCTGACCGGGTTTGTGGGGGGCTAGTCAGGAAAGCAGGAGTGGGGCAATAACGGGGTTATACGCGCCAGGGAGGCCCGCACAAGCATAGGCACGGCCCAAACCATGCAAGCATAGGTGTGGCCCAACCCGCGGATCGCAAGATTTGGAGATGCACGCAGGGGGCTCCAAGTAGGGCGCGGCAGAGGGCTGCACCATGAGAAGGACAAAGCGGATGATTGTAACAACAAAGGGAAGGGTTTCAGAAGATATGGATGGTATGGGACAGGGATGGGCTAGGGTTGGTCTAGGGTTCAGGGCTGTAGGGTTTTCTTCCTTAAGGATTGGTTGCTAGGCTTTCCATTGCGTTTTTACTTAGGTTAGGGTAGAGAGGGAGGACTTAAAGCCTCACTCTTGAACCTGGGTTGTGGGATTCATCATCTCAGGATATCACCTTATCTTATGGGACTATCTTATTGCTTCTAGATGGATTCAAAGGAAGGAATCTACATCATTACTTACTTTATCTCTCTTCTTAAAAAGAATGCTCTTTCTCCCTAACTCATTGGCACTCAACCTCCTTACAGAAACTTGGACCAATAACCTCTGGACTTGAGGACAAATTAGGGGAGTATCACTCTCTTGTTTCCACACTGCACTTGCCACCATCTCCTTTTTCCGCAAAAGTTGCTCTGCCCACGCCACAACTAGATCCTCCGTGGTCTTAAACTTTCACCAGTCAATAGAAAGGTAAGTTAAGGTTTTGATATCTACCAGAAGCACCGGCTGCCGCCCATACAAGAGCTTGTAAGGCAAGTAACCCATCCCCTGCTTGACCAATATCTGATCCACAAACAGCACAACTGGCAAAGTTTACTTCCACTTCTTCCCGTTACTTCCGCAGATCTTGATCATTGTTTCCTTGATTGGCTGATGACCCCTTTCTTTTTCCCCCACTCCCTCCGGATAATATTCTGTAACTCACCCTAACTTTGTGCCACAAGATTTGACCAGCCTCCAAATATCACCCCAAAAATCCTCCCCGCAGTCTACCGTGATGAGCCCCAAAAACCCAAAACAAGCAAACAAATCCTCCTCCAAAACCCGCGCCACCTTCTCAGCCAACAGCTTAACCAATGGACGCGCCTCCACCCAACCCAACAAGTTTTCCCAAGCCGCAA
Organism: Puccinia polysora; assembly: GCA_025617555.3. NCBI lineage: Eukaryota > Fungi > Basidiomycota > Pucciniomycetes > Pucciniales > Pucciniaceae > Puccinia > Puccinia polysora. The sequence goes on from CM062616.1 coordinate 28,815,679, forward strand.
GCAGATATGGGAGCTTTCCTGCCTTGATATGGACTATGTCTAGTGAGACCCTCCCAAAAAGGGCGTCCTCACCCATTGGAATACCCACCACCCTAGTTAATCTGGTACTCTGCTGCTGACAAGCTTTGAAACTCCACACAATATCTTGCATTTTTTTCCCCAGAACTGGCCACCAGAACCTGGTCTTGACTCTTCTCTGCGTCTCTGCCTCTCCCTGATGGCCCAAGTCATTGTGAAGAATCCACATCAAATCCTCCTGATCATCCCGCCTTGTGACCACAACCAAGGGTATTGGAAGTTCCCTTTTCCACAACTGGCAATCCTGGCCACAGAAAAGCAAAACCTTCCACCAAACCCATCTAACCTCCGTTGCTGACAAACCTTCAGGAAAAAGAAGCGTCCAAAGATACTTTTCCAATGCCTGAAAAAGTCCGCACTGTTTCAGGGGAAGTTTCCAAACCTCCTCAGCCGTTGCTGCCACCATCAAAAGCTTTTTCTCCATGTCCAAATCCCCTTCTGCCTTGCACCGGACCTCCGGATACTGAGAAAACACATTGAGCATTGTAAACGCCTTCCCTGGAACATGCCTGACCATGAAATTGAACAACTGTAACCATGAAATCCACCAAGTCATAGGAGCATTAGGCAAAGTTTGGGAATTAATCATCCTAGCTGTTGCCTCCGCATCTACCAGGAGTTCAAAAGAAACCCCCCCCAGCACATGCTGTAATCTCCACACAATCCTTGTCACCACACACAACTCCAACTTGGGCTGCAAGCAACAAGATTCTACCTCCAAAAAGGTTACCAACTCATAGAGTACTGGCCTGTCTTTCCCTTCATCTTCTTGGGTCAGCACACCACCTGCACTGAACTTGCTTGAGTCCACCGCTAGCCGGATCCCTCCTTTTTTGTAGTCAAGGTCCTTCAATAGTATTTTCCGCCCAACAATCTATTTCAACTCCCGGAAAGCCTGATTTCTTTCCTCCATCCACACCCACTCAGCCCCCTTCATAATCAGTTTTTGCAACGGGCTAGCTATCTCTGCAAAACGCTCAATGAAGATCTGTACCCATCCACATAGACATAAAAACTGGGAAATGTGAGTAGCATTTGGCAGAGTAGGCCATTCCAAAACTTTTTTAACTTTGGCCTTAGTGATTTTCCTCCCTTTGGCGGAAACCTTGTTGCCAAGGACTTCTAAGGCCAGAATGCACACCACAAACTTTTTACCAGAAACAGTCAAACCCGCTTCTAAATCCAGAACAGGATTCTCTCCAAATTCTGCAGGTACTCCCAGACAAACTGCCTGATTCCCAAATTTCCTGCAATAGTTTCTCTTCCGTAATTGCTCCATGTCCCCTTGATACCCGCATCATCAATGAATATCCACACTGTTTCCAGAACATCATCCTGCAAAATCCATGTCATCTGCACCTGGTAAACCACTACCAAATTAGTTGCCCCCTGTGGAGGCTGTGTTAACTGAATTCACCCCAACCCCGTTTCAAATTCAGTCATTGGATGGGACTCTGGATGTAGCTCCCGCTGATTGTACCCCCCATGACATCTACTAACCTGTAGCAGACTCTTCTGGTCATGTTCTCCACAAACTCCTCCACCTGCGGAGGCAACCCAGCGTCTCTGATTGTGACCAAGTTTAACCTCTGCAGGTTGTGGAAGATAAGCAGACTCTTCCCTTCCTGCTTTAGTACTGCAAAAATTGGACTAGAATAACTAGAACAAGAAGGCTCATACAGACTCATCCGCAAAAGCTCCCGCACCAACTCTGTAAACTGATCCCTAACGGCTACCGGAATAGGGATGGGTTTGATCTTCCAAGGGTCGTGGGGCACCATAGGTATCCAATAGGGGTCGGCAATCTAATTCCTGAGTAACCCCTGGTCCTCCGGACTAAAGGACAGCACCTTCCTCCGCATGAAAATTGCTTCCTTGATTAATTGTACTTCCTCCTCTTGCAACCACCTCTCCGGCCCAAAGTTGAGTTCCACCATCTACTCCTCCGTCAAGCCCATTGGATCCTTATCCAGGATCATGGGTGTCAAAGGCAACTCATAAGGGTCCTGTGACCAACGGAAAGGCCTCATTGGTTTATTGAGGTCCTGCAGCATTGGCTTGTTCTGCGGTCAGACCTTCTTAGCAACCGGTTTGTATTTGCTACCAAAGACGCCCACCTCAACCAAATTTGATCCCTTGGTTGTCTCCTCTATTCATGATTGTTGACCTGAAACAAAAACGGGTTTGCTCACAATTGTGGAACAAGGGTAGCTGCTTGTGCTGACACCAATTGGAGGCACATACAAGGAAGGACTCACTTTTGATCCTATCCCCGCTCCCATCATTGTTGCGCTGATCCCCGCTCTTCTCCATACTGCCCAAAGCACTTTGGACCATGCTACGGGGGTTCCTCCTCCCTGCTCCTTATCTTTCACCCTTCTGCGCAAGGACGGAGCCTTCCCGGCACAGGCCACACAGCTGAAATTTAAAAATCCTCTGCCAAATTGTTGTGGCTGCCTTCCACAAGAGGGCAGCCCTTCCAATGTTCCCATCTGCCACTTTAAGGCCAACAGATGGTTGTCTTGTAGAGTTTCCCCAAGGAATCTGCAAAAGTAAGGAGTTCCTCCTTAGTATCTGGACGGAAGCCAAGAGATGCCCGGAAGGCAAAAAGGAATGGCCTACCAAGTATGACCTTGAACTAACTTACTACCAAATACAACAGCGGACCCAATACCTTTGCCACTTCTGTCATTTCCTTCTCCACCACCCCTTCAACCATGCATTCAAAACCTCCCAAAGTCTGCAACCCAATGATTTCCTTGTGTTGGACCAATCCCATGTCAGTTTCCAATTTCAATGGAAGGATGTTTACCATTTAAAAGCTATCAACCATTGCCTGACACCATTTGCCTCCAATCCACATTTATACATATCTCAAGGGGCACATCATAGCACCGCTAAATCCTAAAACGTCTATACCCGCATTGAGAGAACCAACCTTTTCCTCTCCTCTGGGTTTTGGGTTGTCCTCCTTATTCCCTGCAAACTGCTTGAAGACTGCAACCATTTCCTCTGCCATTACTGGTGAGATTGCCGCTAGTTCCTTCAAAGTTAGGGAAACCAGGTGGTCCTTTCTGCAAATTTTCCTTGCTACTTTTTCAGAACTACTGCAGGATCCCCCCGCTTTGACTACAACTGCCTGTTCTGGTGCTTTTGCAGGAGTAGTACCATTGAGGTCTATTCTCCTCTCATTGGAGCAAACGGCTCTAATCTCCACCAAAACTTCCGGGGGTTCCCAAGTTAAGGGAAAAGCGTACCGCGCTGAAGCTTTAGCTTCCTTCTTCTCCGCCACCGCCGCTTGAGCCAGATCTCATGGCAAAGGTTGACCCAGCATATCCGTTATAGTTTCTCCTGAAGGGTAAAAACAATACCTTCCATCCGCCTTAACTATCTTGCTCCGTACGTCCGCACTCAGATCTTTACATGAGCTTTCAAGATGGCCATCTTCCTGGCAGTAATAGCATTGGTAGATGCAAGGCTTTCCTTTGTTCCTTGGAGGCACGCTTGAGGACCCCTGAGTTTGCTCATTAGATGTTGTTTTTGGTGGTTCCGGGACTGTCACTGCTGGCTTTGCTATAGCTTTCTGCCAGAAAAGACACATTTTGTTAAACATCTCCATCATTTCAGCAGTTTCCTTTGGTTTTACCTGCCCTTTTACCCTTTTCACCTGCAAATCCTTCTTCTCCAAACCCTTTGGGTCTTCCTCCATAACTTCTTCTAATTCAAACTCACCTACAACTGCCGTGCAGATGTCCTTCATTTCCGGAAGTAGGGTTACCCCTCTGTCCCAAAACCTAAAAATTAGTCCTCCATTATAAAGCCTTCTGTGGAACTTTCCATGCAACTTGGAGCTAAGCCCCCACATGAAAGTCCTCTTGAAAGAGGCAGTATGCTCCACCAAAATTTTGTTGCAGAAAAGGTACTTCAAAATGCAATCAAATGAGGAACAATACACACCCAACAATGTCCTCAATGAAAAACCTCCTTCCCTTGCCGTTTTGGTTGCAAGATGCGTGAGATCCACTTGCAGAACCTCTGCTCCCGTGACCCCCATTTTTCCACTATTTCCCCCCACAACTTTCCCCAATTTTGTTCTCTGTAACCCTCCATATCCTCCACGTCCCGCAGATCCTCCTCATCCAGAATGAAGTTGACTATTTTCTGGACCCGGTCAACATCATTTGCGCCTTTGCTGTTGGCCGCATTCTCAAACCTTTCCAGAAATTGGTGATAATCCTCTGGAAAAAACCTAACTGCGGGGTAGTCCCCCAGCCTAATTTTTGCTCTGCTCCCTTGCTGCTCCTCTGGCATCTCTGGTGCCGCATACATTGTTGATTGTCCCCCCATGGCAACTCTTGGCGGCAGCCCTGCCAGACTGGCAGTCTGAAAAGGAGTTCTTTGATACGGTGGCACGCTACCAGTTGCCTTTTGGTGAGTCAGAAGTGAGTCAACAAAACCGGCCTTGAAATATCCCATCATCTTGGACTTAAAAGAAAGAATAAAAAATAAATAAAAAAAAGGTATATCTCCGCAGACTGTACCAGGTATTATAACAGAGAAAGGACTTTCCCGCCAAGACCCCCAATTTGTGGAAAGAGATTGTGTGTTTGGTAAAATTCCCCACAAAAATATTAAATTCTCCGCATAAATCTCACTCCAAGTTCTGGAAAGCCCACTAGCCCTTGAGTAAAAATCCTGTACCTCCACAATTTGTAATCAAAACCCACTTCCACACCCAAGCTGGAAGCCACCAAAGCTAACTTGGAATGAAATAATAGTAGATAAACAAGATGGACTCCCCAACAAGCTCCGCACATGAAATATTTTCCTAAATATGACCTCCAAGAACTCTTGCTGGTAATTAAACTCCAAAGTAACAGAAGAAAATAATCTAGCTATAATTTGCCGTGAAAATATACTCCAATAATCTGATTCTCCAATAATGTCTAATATAATGTAATGTCCTCCTCTCAAATAAAAGAAAAGCTTTCTTATATATAAAAAAAATAACAAAGAAATGCAAAATAAAAATGAAAGCCCCTATTTTCTCTGTGCATTCTGCTGTGGTGATCAAATCTGGACACCTCAGGAACACTGCGGAAAATTTGAAATTTTTATGATTTTTTTTACATTCATCATTCATCATCAAAAAAAAAAAAAATTGGAATCCCTTTTTTCTGAATCAGGTTCCTTCAGCCTTCCAATCCTCCAGCTTCCCCATCTCCCAGCATTTTAGGGATGGATCCCTGGGGAGCCCAACACCCAAGGTCTTGCGTTCAATCCTTGTCCTTCTTGCTTTGGCCCTTTGTTTTTCCAAATGCGCAGGTGAAGACCCGCTCCGCTCAATCTTACCCATCTCTCATACTGGCTTGGCTTGGCTCAACCCTTGCTGGGACCTGCATTTCAATCAATTTTGCCAGCAATGGAAGTCATTCAACCTCACCCCCATCCAGCTCAATCAGCCCTTCATCCACCATCAGCAGCAGGTTTGAGCAAGCACCGTCCTACCCTTCCAAAAATCTCTCCCATCCTTCCAATCAAGCTCAATGGAATTCATCATCATCCTACTACCCACCCTAATTGATCCCAGGCTCAAGTCCGTCAAAAAGTTTGATTTAGTGATCCCACCCCACTCTTGCTCTTACCATCCACAATCAACCATCCTGAACACTCTGCCAACCAGTATTCATCCTATACTATGCCCACCATCCAAACCCAGGAGCCTTGGAGTAGACCACCCAGGATCAATGATCATCCTTGGGATCCCCATCCAACAACCATCATGACCTCCAAGCGGGCCTATGAGAAATTAGACCCATTCCCAAGTCCAGCACCTAGTCCAAGGTTCCTCCCCACCACTGATTCATCTCCTTCCATTGACAACCATCATCCATCCAATCACCTGAACAAGATTGTTCACGGGAACCACCTCTATCCCATGACCCAATTGGTTGTTCCCACAACCAATCTTGCACTCCCATCTCCCCCATTGGTTGGTAACCTGACCATCAAATCAATCATGTTCACCCAAGCCTCCTCCTCCAATCATCACCCCCCGCTGCCACGTCCACCTTGACTGTCTCCAGAGGCCGTCCCAATGATCTTACCCATCACTCTCCTCTGGCCACTCTCAGGCAATCATCCGCGGTTCATCAATTGCCAGGGCCAGTCAGCCTTTCCGCGCGGTTCCTCACCTGCGTCTCTTCTTCCCGTGCCCATCATTGGCACAGGCTGGTGTACTTCCATCCCCGCTCATCCAAGATTCTTTCCGTTATTTCATTTTTTTTGTTGTTTGTTTTCTCATTGGTTTTTTTGTTTTTATCATGTCTGTTAAAAAAAAAAAAAAAATTCAAATTGTGTTTTTTTTTCTCTATGTGTGTTATCACTTGTAAATAGTATATAGGGACCCATGGCCCATAAAAGGAGGGGCTCTCCCCTAACTTTTTCTAATCATCCATGGGAGTGTGTGCATATTTCCCCCCTGTTATCATAGTAATCTATCATCATTATCCTGGGTATATCTTTGATTGCCCCCTGATCCATTTTATTCTGAGTCTTTGCCCCTCTGATTCCTGATTCTTATCACCAACCATAGCCTTGCTAGTTGAAGAGAATTCTGTCTGTTGGAATTCTTGAGTGCGTTACACCACTCTTTGATCCCCTTCCTCTAACCATACTGGTCTCAATCCTTTCTTGATCATCTTTCCAGAGCCAATCATGTTTGATTGAAGAGGTTTTATTAAGCTTAAAACCTGGAGTGTTATACCTCCTTTTATTTTTCAAAGTTGCATTCTGCCAGCCTAATCTTGAGTTCCTTGAGAAGTGTTGAGGTTATCCCTGTTGGAATAAGTTACTGTTTGCTTTTAGAGCTTCTCAAAACATTGTGCTTTGTCTTGTACGGCCACCCTCAGTTATCTTGTACCCTTCAAGTGCTTGATTGCGTAGAGTTGGGCGGGTTCATTGAGAACCTGGAGGTTGGTTGGGGTTTGAGTTGATCATTCCCAATCTTCTGCTGACAACCAGAGTTATTAGCTTGTGGGAGTTGTTTACATACAACAGCTTTGTTCTTTTGAAATTTAAAAAAAACTTAAAACTTCTTTTGTTCAAATATCTCCCACTTAATCTTTCCTCAGATAGTGCTGTTCCATTGCTACTGACTATTATCAAACTTTATCCTTACTACTTGATTCCTCACTTAAAAGTTCTGGACCTTGATCTTGGTTACATTTAAATATTTTTGTAACACTCAGGAGGGCAGCCTAAACAGCACCTTTCCCCTCCAAAGAACTGCCAGGGCCAAGCATCTTTTGGAGTCTTAAATTTGGTCCCCTGGGCTGGGATCAAATTAGCAACCTTGGGATTTACAGTCCCAAACTTGAAGAATCAACTTTAAAATCCAATCCTTTTTTTTTCTTTCTTCTATTACCATCCAGATCTGATCCTTGGAGGCAAATTGTTCCAGAAGTAAGTCCTCCCAATTGTGCACCATCTGGGAAATATCCTTGTCATTTTTTGTGAAAACTCTACTCTTGCCACACCTGTGGGCCACGTTGGAAGTCTGCTCTTTGGATCTCTTAGGAACTCTGCTCTTCAAGATGGAATCAACTGGTACCTCCTTCTCCTCTGTTTGGGTCAAGATGGTCAAGATCAAGCCTCAAAACAAGAACTTAGGCTTCAATGGAAGAAATGTTGAAAAATTCTTGGACTCCTATGAGATGGCTGCTGAAGTGGATGGTGCAAGTGAACATGATATGGCTTATCAGTTACAATTTTTTATCTCCTCTGATGAGGTTATGGAAGTGATTGAATTGTTAGATGGATTAAAAACTCATAACTGGAGGGTCTTGAATGAGGCTATGTTGACTTATTGGGGAAAAGTAGATGCGGCTAGGTTTAACTTACAGGAACTGTATGCTCTGGTTTCCCAATGGATCTCAAATGGTGGTGTCCTTTCAGCCTCTGATTATCAATATTTTAGAAAATCTTGGGATCCTATTCAGTCTTACCTCATCATAAACAATCACATTGACACGATGGAAAAAATTTGAGTTTGTGCTTTCCAGTCTTTTTCTCCAGGAGTGCAGGAAAGGATTAGAGATGAATTAGTTGAATGCGGATCTATGATTACTACTAGAGATAATTGGTTGAAGCTCCCTGCTTTTCTGGTCCTAAGGAGTGGAGTGGATAAAGTGATGAAAGGTCAAACAGCTCTTAATTTTGAACAAACTAGACTCACTGAACCAGTACATGCTCCTTCCTTTAAAGAGTCTAATGAAATAATGAACAAGATGGAAGCAAATTGTAGACCTAAACCAAATCCCCAGGCCAATAAGGAAACTTCTACCATAGATGAGATCACTAAATTACTTCAGGCCTTTGAAAAAAAAATTGATCAGAAAGTTTCTTCTTTAGCTACTCCTAAACCTTCTAATTCTGTTCCTAAAACCACTCTAGTCTGCTATTACTTCCATAGGGAAGGACATGGTACTAGGAGATGTCCTGAACTCCAGAAGGACAAGGAGGAAAAATTGGTGGAGCAGGAGGGAAACAATTTTTTTCATCCTAATGATGCTTTGATCCCTTTTCATTTGTCTTGTCTGATCCATCATGTGGTGGCCTCTTATCAACCACCAACTCCCTAGAAGGCATCTTTGGTCTCCTTGGATTTTTGATCATCCTGTGGCACTGTACAACCTTGGTATCCTCCAGCTGTCACTTCTTCAAGCTTCTCTGGAACTTATCAGTCTGATCCAGCTAGGAAAAGCCATGAGGAACCCAAACCTCACAAGTCTCCTCCAGTCCCATCTTCAATCCTTCAAAAACCCGTCAAACGTCAAGCCTCACCTGAGCCCCCTTCCTCTGATGTAGAAGACATGGAAGTGGAAAGGTAAACACTTATGGAAAGCTTTGAATACCACTCTGATCCTCCTCCTGTCAAATCTGTTCAAACACCTCAATCTTCCAATCCTGATCCAGTACCTTCTCAACCTGATCACCCTCCCTCCACCCAGCCCAAAGTTTGATTCAAGAGGGGCATTTCCAAGGATCACAGCAATGCTGTGGAAGGAGTATTAAGGAAAATCTCTGATCTAAAAATTACTGATCTGTCTATGGCTGAACTAATTTCAATCTCTCCATCTGTGGCTGAAGGGATGAAGAAATGGGTTTCTTGTTGATGAGTGGAGATTGGTCCTGACAAATTAAAAGTTTCTTCTGGTACTTTGATGGAGGACTCTGGTGGAACAGATCCCTCTTCAGATGCCAACTTGTATTCCTGTCCTCTTGGTTTCCTTTCCTGCTATCTTTTTGACTCTGCTAAAACAGTTTCTCTTTGAGTGGATTCTGGTTCCCAGCTCAATTTAATTTTGGATGTCATGGCCTGCAAACTCAAACTCAACCCAAGGGTTAGCTTTAACTCTTCTGTATATGGTATAGGGAATCAGTCATGAAAATTAGTTGGTATTGATGAGGATGTCCCGGTTTGAATTGGATAAAATATTTTTGGCACTTGTCATTTCTGGATTAATTGTTTGGAGGAACCCATGATATTGGGAAGACCTTTCTCAATGGATTTTGGTGCAACCCTAATGTTTTCTGATCAAGTTGGGGAGAGAATTCTTCTCCCTGATGCTGATGGCAGGAAGATTGAAGTCCCCCTTTGCTCCTTGGATTCTGGTTGTTGGGAACAAGATTTTCCTGGTCATCCTCCTAAATTGGTTCTGAAAGGGAAACAGAAGGACACCTCTTCTTCCTCTCATTTTTTAGATTAGTTGGTCCTACTAATAGTTGTAGCTCTTCCCAGTCTCAAATTTTAACTCAAGGATTAACTTCTGTCTCAGAGGCATATTTTTCTTTTCCCTGATCACTTCCTTCTCATCCAGAAAAAATCGAAAATCAAAAACATGAAAAATATTTCTTCTCTATCTGGATCTGTTGTCTCTTTTTTCCTTGTTATTTTCAGCCTGATCATTCTTCACCTATTCTGGATTTGAATCTCTGCAATGAGTCTAAACTAGATCTTAATCTTGATTCTCTTCTTGGTGGTTTTGGTATGAAGGAGTATGGCCTTAGGTGGGGGCCATTTGGGGTTGAAGTAAGTCCTCCCAATTGTGCACCATCAGGGGCTCCTACTAATGTCATTTTTGAAACCCTACCCTGTGCCACAAATGTGAGAAATGCATCATCTTTTGGATCCTCTTTTATGGAAAAGGAACCTTTCAAGGATGTTGTGGAAAATTGAACTTGGTCTCAGCTTTTGTAGTCAGGTCTTGCTGGTCAATGCTTGGAGGAAGCAAGGATTTCTCTCTTTTGCCACTAAGTATAAGCCAGTTGCAAAAAAGGTCCAACCAGTCAACCAACCAATGCCCTTCAACCTCAATCCTCCTCTTATGCATCCTCCTCTATCTTGTGATCCTTACTGTGGTTTATCTCAATCTCTCACTGGTCCCTTTGTTCCTTGTGGTTGTGTCACTGAAGAACATCTGAAGGTGGTCAACTTTGGTCCAGATGGATGGCTTCTTCCTGATGAGTTAAATTTGATCAAAAATGTCTTAGCTCTTAGAGAAAAATCTATTGCCTTCTGTGAAGAAGAGAGAGGTCTCTTGAAAGAATCCTATGGCCTACCTTATATCATTCCAGTAGTAAAAAATGATCACTGGCAAAATAAAAAGATCCCTATCCCTGCTGCTAAGGTTGACAAGTTCATCAAGTTGGTCTGCAAACAAGTCCATACCTGTTTATATGAGCAGTCAACTTCCAGCTATTCCAGTCCTGTCTTCTGTGTCCTCAAAAGTAATGGTAAACTTAGAATAGTTCATAATCTCCAGCCTCTAAATAAGGTTACTATTAAAGACGCTACTGAAGAATTTTTTGAATCTTTGTCTGGGAGAGCTTTCTATGGTCTAGGTGATATTATAGGTGGCTATGAAAAACAATCCTTAGATCCAATTTCTTGTCCTATTACTACTTTTGAAACTCCTCTTGTTTGATTCCAACTGACTTGTTTTCCCCAGTGTGCCACCAATTTGGTTGCAGTCTATCAGGCTCAGATGGTTTGGATCCTCAAGGATGAAATCCCTAATCATGCTGGTATCTTTATTGATGATGGCGGAATAAAAGGTCCAGTTTCTGACTATAACAATGAGCTCTTACCTTGGCACTTAGGAATCCATCAATTTATCTGGGAATATGCAACCACTCTGGAAAGAATCTTGTTTCAAATTGAGGATTCTGGTCTCACTGTCTCTGGATCCAACTTGGCTGCCTGTGTCCCTGCTCTTGAAATTGTTGGTCATGTGGTCTGCAAGGAAGGAAGAAGGATGGCTCCATCCAAAGTCAATAAAATCCTCTCTTGGCCCACTCCAATCAATCCCACTGAAGTCAGAGGTTTTTTAGGTGTTGTCATTTATGTTTGGATCTTCATCCCTTCTCTATCCAAAATATGTATTCCCTTGCATTGCTTAACCAGGAAGGATGCTGAATGGCTTTGGACCCAAGCTTGTGAACAATCATTTCAGAAGCTAAAAACAATTTTTGGGAAAGACATTGTCTTGATTAAGATCACTTACGGACCTGAAGCTTGCAAGATCAAGCTGGCTGTTGATTTGAGTTATCAATCTGTTGGGGCTGTCCTTACCCAGGAAGAAGAAAATGGTTTGGATTGTCCTTCTCTGTATGAATCTCTCCTCTTTTCAGATGTGGAATCTAGATACTCCTAGCCAAAACTGGAACTTTGTGGTGTGGCCCAAATGTTGAAGAAGCTCCAAACTATTCTCTGGGGACAACAATTTGAGTTACAATTCAATGCACAATACATCATCAAAATGATCAATTCCCCCAGCCTTCCAAATGCTCCCATGACTTGTTGGGTGGCTTTTATCCAGTTGTTTTCTTTTGATATTGTTACTAGGCCTGGAAAGTCTTTCACCATGCCTGAAGGGTTATCTTGATGTCCTATTGGAGATCAAGAATTGGATGTTGGAGTGGATTTTGACAAGGAGGAACCTTTTATTCAACCTATCTTCAGCTTTTCCTCTCGAAATTATTCTGGCTTCCAGCAAGGGTTCTGGCTTAAACTAGAGCAGTACCTTTCCACTCTCCAAACACCTCCTGATCTCTCAGCTAAATATTTTTGATCCCTTGAAAGAAAGTCCTCCCATTTCTTTATACAAGGTACTAGGCTTATGAAAAGAGCCAATCCATGTGCCCTTATTGTTATCACTATCCCTGCTAAAAAAGATCTGATCTTGGAAAGTCTCCATGAAGTACTTGGTCATTTTGGGGAAACAGAAACTTATACAAGAATATCCAAACAATTTTTGTGGCCATCCTTGAAGAAATCTGTCTCTCAATGGTGCAAGAGTTGTGAGGTCTGCCAGAAACCTGATCTTAGGTGCCCGGCTGAAATTTGCTATCCAACTGGGGAGTCCACTGTCTTTGGAAGGAATGCTATGGATGCAGCTCACATTAAGGCTGGTGGAGCTAAGTACCTCATTGTGGCTAGAGATTATTTTTCTGGATGGGTTGAAGCTAAATTTATTAAGAACCTCAGCTCTGAATCAGTAGCAGATTTCCTCTATGAGACTTGGACAATGCGCTATGGCTTGGCCTGATCTTATTCAACTGATTGTGGCTCTGAGTTTGGTGGCAAACTGGCCAAAATGATCCAATTGCTTCCTGGTCAACATAGGGTGACCACTAATTATTATCCTGAAGGTCAAGGCATGGTGGAAAGAGGCCATGCTCCTTTGAAGGCTGCTCTTGTCAAACTGGCCGGTGAAAGTGGGAAGAATTGTTGCAAATTTGTTCCTTTGGTACTTTTCTCTGATTGAATTTCAACCAAACAAACCACTGGCTACTCACCCTAAAAAATTTTCTTTGGTCAAAGGGCTGTCCTTACTCTGGATCTGGAAATGGAATCTTTCTTAGGTATTTCTTGGGAAAAGGTTTCTGATACCACTGATCGATTAGTTTCCCAATCTAAGCAACTGGAGCAGAGTTAGAATGTTTGCAGTGAAGCTTATCAGAAGATGATGGAATCCAGAGAAAAATTGGTTCAGTATTGGGAAGATAAACATTCAAAGAAAATCAGGAACTCTTTGGATCCTGCTGATCTTTTTTTAGCTTATAATCAATCCTTGGAAACTCAGTGGGGAAAGCTTTTCTCTAATTTCTGGAATGGTCCTTATTGGGTGGTCCGCCAAGTCAGAGGTGGATCATATGTTTTGGAAGAACTGGATGGTACTCAGATGGCCAGGAGGTTTTCTGCTGATCAAGTCAAGAAATTTCATTGCCATGGAGGCAATTTAGATCAGAAGTAAGTCCTCCCAATTTTTGCACCACCAGGGTCATCTGCTGCATCTTTGTTGTAAAACTCTACTGTATGCCACATATGTGAGCACCTGGAACACCTCCTTTTTTTATCTCCGTCACTTCTAGGGCTTTTTGTTTGATGGATCAAGATTTTTTTTTTAATCACCCTCAAGATCAAATGGCTATTTTTCTTGGGTTCCAATAATCTTTCTTTCTTTCTTTCTTTCTTTCTTTCTTTCTTTCTTTTTTGATATACGTCATCAAACTCAGATGCAGACTAGGGACAGTCTGTAGATTGGGGAGAGATGTGGTGACCAAATATGGACCCCTCAGGACCACTGCGGAAAATTTTAATTTTTTATGATTTTTTTTACATTCATCATTCATCATCAAAAAAAAAAAAATTGGAATCGCTTTTTCTGAATCACATTCCTTCAGCCTTCTGATCCTCCAGCTTCCCCATCTCCCAGCTTTTTATGGATGGGTCCCTGGGGAGCACAACTCCACAGGTCTTGCGTTCAATCCTTGTCCTTCTTGCTTTGTCCCTTTGTTTTGCCAAATGCGCGGGTGAAGACCCGCTCTGCTCAATCTTACCCATCTCTCATACTGGCTGGGCTTGGCTCAACCCTTGCCAGGAACGGCATTGCCGTCAATGTTGCCGGCAACGGAAGTCATTCAACCTCACCCCCATCCAGCTTGATCAGCCCTTCATCCACCATCAGCAGCAGGTTTGAGCAAGCACCATCCTACCCTTCCACCAATATCTCCCATCCTTCCAATCAAGCTTGATGGAATTCATCATCATCCTACTACCTGTTAGAGTTTTGGTCTGATATTTGTGTTGCCTAAATCTTGAGTGCAACCTACTTTCATCAGTGTCTATCATTGTTCTTTATATTGTGATATCTTATGTGTCACACATATTCTTATTAAAAATATTTCTTACATTCACCTTTCCAACCACTTGTCAGCCTCTACTGTACTTAGTCTATTTAAGTGTGAAGCTTGACAAGGGAAATTCATCATCTTTTCTTCCTCACACTGAACTGGAGTGCCCCCTTTGAATCCCTGATCCGCTCCTCTTGGGATCACAAGATTCTACCTCCTTATCTCTTAAGTGTCTCAACTGGAGCATTCAACTCAAACCTAAAAACAGTTAAAAGCCAAAGCCTCCCTCTAACTGTTCTGTTCCATTCACACCTGGAAATCAAAATGCTCCCTTGATCATTGTATTTTTATTCTCCTTTCAGCCCCACCTGTCATTGATGAGATCATGACCCCACTCCTTCTGGCTTGAAACTTTCCTCAATCTTGGTGCCTCTTCTTTTTTTGGCCTGATCTTGCCATCCTGGTTGCATTCTTTTTTTATGAACCCTGGGATTCCTTGTTCATCACCTTCTGGCTGCAACCTTGATTTTCTTTGCTCCTTGCGCTCTCATCCTCTGGAAAATTGGTCAATCCATCTTTTATTTGTTGCTTTTGCTTGAATGCCTATTTTCTCAAGTTCCAACTTGAGATTTTGATCAGAACACACTATTTTTGACCTTGATTGTCCTGTTGAATTCAACCACTGCCCATCTTCTTGCAACAGAAAATTAATTGATTTCTCCTATGATTTTCATTGCCTCAATAACTCTTTCAATTTGTCTCCATACATCTCTGTTGCACCTGATCTCTTAATTGTGCCTGCTCAATCACTCTTGTGTTTGAATCATTGAGCAATCTTGAAACCAGCTTCATTGCCTTACCATCTCCATCCCATCAGCAATCTGGTTGTCTTGGATCTATCAACTGACAATCATTTGGTCTATTGCTACCTGGTTGCCCTACTGCCTAACTCACTCCTGACTTCATTCCGCTGCAACATCAACAATAAAAACTCAGAACAATCAAAACTTGGAACAACCAAAAATTGGCCTTGACCAACCAATTTCTATCAGTAGAAGGAAACTCAAACCTTGCACCATCTACTTGAACTAATTGCTCTTGCGCTTGTTCAATTCATCAATAGTAACTCCATGACGCTTGGTTGATTGATCTATTGCCAGCTCAGCTTGACCAATCTCCTCATCCTACTTTGATTGCTCTATCAAGCTTATCAATCCCCTGTTCACTTGGTAAATTTTCAGCTTAGCTTGTTGTCTCTTTGTGGCTATCTTCATAGTTCATCCTATTATTTATCTATCTAGGTTTGGTTTCTACCATCAAAGTCTTCCATTGTTTTGTCTATCCTATTCTTTTCCCTGGTTTGTCTTGCTCTCCTTAAGTCAAGAAGTTTGGATGCTAATTAAGTAATTTGGTTTATTGCTACCTTCAGTCAATCTGCTCTTGGTTTTTGTTCAGAATGGTCCAGGGTTCAAAGATTAAGATTAGAAAATTTTGTCTCTTGTTTATGGAATAGGCTCAGTTTTAGTTCAAAAATCACAAGACTAGTTCCTTTTCTAACAGAACAGGCCCTTATTGTATTTATCAAAGATCTCTTCATTCTATATGGTAATGTTGGTTAGAATAGACTTACAAGAGATCAAAAGTCTTCAAATCTTTGTTTTGTTTTATCTCCCTCAAGCTTTAGGCAAGGAGTTGTGTTAGAATTCTGGTCTGATATCTGTGTTGCCTAAATATTGAGTGTGACCATACTGTCATAAGTGTCTATCAATGTTCTTTATATTGTGATATCTTATGTGTCACACATATGCTTATTAGACCTATTTCTTACATTCAACTTTCCAACCACTTTTCAGCCTCTACTGTACTTAGTCTATTCAAGTGTGAAGCTTGACAAGGGAAATTCATAATCTGTTCTTCCTCACACTGAACCAGATTTCCCCCTTTGACTCCCTGATCTGCTCCTCTTGGTATCACAAGATTCTTCCTCCTCATCTCTTAAGTGTCTTGACTGGAGCATTTAACTCAGACCTAAACACTACCCACCCTAATCAATCCCAGGCTTGAGTCCTTTGAAAAGTTTGATTTAGTGATCCCACCCCACTCTTGTTTTTACAATCCACAATCAACTATCCAAACCACTCCGCCAACCAGTCTTTGTCCTCTACTATGCCCACCATCCAAACCCAGGAGCCTTGGAGTAGACCACCCAGGATCAATGATCATCCTTGGGATCCCCATCAAACAACAATCATGACCTCCAAGCAGGCCTATGAGAAATTAGACCCATTTCCAAGTCCATCACCTAGTCTAAGGTTCCTTGCCACCACTGATTCATCTCCTTCCATTGACAATCATCATCCATCCAATCACCCATGCAAGATTGGTCAGGGGAACAACCTCTATCCCCTGACCCAATTGGTTGTTACCACAACCAATCTTGCACTCACATCTCCCCCATTGGCTGGTCATCGGACCATCAAAAGGATCATCTCCAGCCAAGCCTCCTCCTCCAATCATCACCCCCTGCTGCCACATTGACCTCAACCGTCTCCATCCACCTCCCCAATTATCTTACCTATCACTCTACTCCGGCCGCTCTTGCGCAATCATCCGCAGGTCAGCAATTGCCAGGGCCTGTCAGCCTGTCTGCACGGTTCCTCACCTGTGAGGCTCCTTCCTGTGCCCATCATTGGCACAGGCTGGTGTCCTTCCATCCCCACTCATCCAAGATTCTTTCTGTCATTTCATTTTTTTTGTTTTTTTTTTCTAATCAGTTTTTTTTGTTTTTCTCATGTCCTTTAAAAAAAAAAAAAAATCAAATAGTGTCTTTTTTTTCTCTATGTGTTATCACTTGTAAATAGTCTATAGGGACCCATGGCCCATAAAAGGAGGGGCTCTCCCCTACCTTTTTCTAATCATCCATGGGAGTGTGTGGATATGTCCCCCCGGTATCATAGTAATCTATCATCATTATCCTGGGTATATCTTTGATTTCTGCCTGATCCATTTTATTCTGAGTCTTTGCCCCTCTGATTCCTGATCCTTATCACCAACCATAGCCTTTCTGGTTGAAGAGAATTCTGTCTGTTGGAATTCTTGAGTGTGTTACACCACTGCTTTCTCCCCTTCCTCTGACCATACTGGTCTTGATCCTTTCTTGATCATCTTTCCGGAGCCAATAATGTTTGGTTGAAGAGGTTTTATTAAGCTTAAAAACTGGAGTGTTATACCTCCTTTTATTTTTCAAAGTTGCATTCTGCCAGCCTCCTCTTGAGTTCCTTGAGAAGTGTTGAGGTTATCCCTGTTGGAATCAGTTAATTTTTGCTTTTAGAGCTTCTCAAAACATTGTGCTTTGTCTTTTACAGCCACCCTCAGTTATCTGGTACCCTACAAGCCCTTGATTGCAGAGAGTTGGGCAGGTTCATTGAGAACCTGGAGGTTTTTTGGGGTTTGAGTTGATCATCCCCAATCTTGTGCTGACAACCAGAGTTATTAGCTTGTGGGCATTGTTTACATACAACAGCTTTGTTCTTTTGAACTTTAAACACAATTTAAACTTCTTTTGTTCAAATATCTCCCACATAATCTTGCCTCAGATAGTGCTGTTTCATTGCTACCAACTATTATCAAGCTTTATCCTTAATACTTGATTCCTCACTTAAAAGCTCTGGACCTTGATCTTGGTTACATTTAAATATTTTTGTAACACTCAGGAGGGAATCCTAAACAGCACCTTTCCCCTCCACGGAACTGCCATGGCCTAGCACTGTTTGGAGTATTACACCGCAATGACCCTCCTTAGCTACTCCAAAAAGGAAAGTAAACTGATAATGAACGTCTCCAAGCATTCTGCACTGAACCTCCTTAGCTAATCTGAAAAGGAACATAAACTGCTAATGAAAGACTCCCTTTCCCACCGCCTCCGTGCATTCCGCACTGATCCTCCTTACTAATAGTCCTACCCTTCCCCAATCCAATGATTTGCAGTAGATTTGATGCTCCCGTTGCCTATTCCCCCTGAACAATTGAGTTGGGCCAATGCATAACTAACAACAGATCCTTGGTGATATTCCCTAGCGTATCACTCCCAATCCCGCATGCAGCATAAATAAAAATCCCCAACAACCTGCATACCGCCTCTTCAAATTTAGCGTTGATCACCCCACAGCTCCGCGACCTCAGTGCATATCCCATAATCAACCTAATCGGTACTACTTAGCTTTGATCACTTGCTTCCCCATGAGTAAACCCACAGCCGTGGAGGGAAAGTTATGATCAACCACGCAATGTCTGCAAAAGGCAAAAAATCCAGCCAATTCTTGTCAATGTGCCCGCAAAAAGCGTGTGCCACACCAATTCTGAGCCTTTAGCTAATGCACTCCAGAATAGCAAGTCCGCCAAAGCATTTCTCTAAGCCTATTGTGCTGCAGACTTCCAACCACTGCTGAGCTGCTCCAAGTTGAATGTCCAGTGCTGAGCCTACTTGCCTCCGTGTCTATAAATAACCACCATGGAGTCTTGCACATCTGTTCAAGTTCTCATCCTGAGCCCCTGGAGAGGTACCTGGACCGCCACAGCAGAGCTTCCATAAAGTTCCCCATACCCTTTTCTACAAACAAACAAAAACTGGACCACCAGCGCACAAACAAACACAAGAGAGAGGAAAGAAATGACAGATGGACATTCTGGGGTGTCTAGTTGTTATGGCTGTTTAGGCCATCTAGAGCACCCCCTCACCAAATAAAAGTTAGCCCCATCCAGCACTACACTAACCATCTGCACCAACCATTCCCATATTTTTCTTTATTTCAAAAACCGCATCTCAATCCATTGCACTACTCTCTGATCTGCCTTCCACTCACAGGGATCATCCTTGCCTGTACAGACCTGGCCTTGATTTTGAACCCACAATTTCTAAAACAATCCACAACCCAAGGAGCAAAGTAAACAGAAAAGAAATAAGGAAAAAAAAAATTCTGGGATGTCTTTTTGCTCTGTATGTTTAGAGCGGCTAGAGAAAACCCTCACCAAATCAATCTTAGCCCTTCATTCCCCCCCAGCTTGGCAGCTGTTGCTAGTGTTTTTTGACCTCCTAATCTGCTGGAGCAACACCTTGTGTGCAGGCTTTTGGCAAGAAAAAGAACCTGGATCTTCCTCTTTGAGATGTCCTTAATCCACAATTCATTCATTGGAATCACCTCTGCTCCCGCCTTCTTGTCAAAAGAAGTAGAACCCTGTGAAAAGACATGCTTGACATGCAAAGCTTCCACACTGTGCTTGAGAAGAGACCCCTCCAATTCCTCCAGCTGATAACGCCCACCTTCAAATTTTAACACCACAAGAAAAATCCTGTTCCATTGGTTACAAAAAAGCTTCCCCCACTGAGAATACAGGCCCTGGTTATACAGCAAAACAAATTTGCCCTTCTGCAAAGGCTCCCAAAGCCAATGAGAACAGTGCTTGTACCAGTAGTGGTCCAAATTTGTGCTGGTCTTCTTCAACCTTTCCACAGCATATTGTTGCACCTCAGAAGTTTTTTGGAGAACAGATACACAAGGTCCACAGAGTTCCTTAATTTCCACCAATCAACACTCAAGAATGACTCCAGCTCAATTTCCACCAGAAGGATGGGACTCTTCTCAAAGAGCAGTTTGTACAGCAGGTAGGCCATCAAATGATTCACCAAGATTAAATCTGCAAAGAGGATAAAGAGAAGGGTTTCTTGCCACCACTTACTGTCTTCCCCACACACCTTTGCCATGGAGGCCTTGATTGCTTGATTGCTGCACTTGATCATCCCAGCATGTTCTGGATAGTACTATGTCACTTGCGCAAACTTTGCCCTGCAACTCTGAACTAAAGCCATCAGATGACCCCAAAACTCTGCACCTCTGTCCAATATGACCAACCAGAGAAACTCTTTCATGCAAAAAAATCTTCCTCTAGGAACTGTTCCACCTTTTCAGCCTAAAGCTTCACCAGAGGACGCACCTCAACCCATCCAGACAGATAATCCAATGCAACAAGAAGGTATGTGAATTTCCCTGCCTTAATGTGGACTATGTCAAGCAAGACCCTTCCAAAAAGCACATCTTTTACATTGGGGTTACCAAATTCCCTGAGAATCCTCAACAATCCTTGAACAATTGTACCCAATCCTGCACCGTGTGAACTACCCACAGACACCAGAACCTTGCCTTTGCCCTCCTCAATTTTTTGATCTCACCCCAATGGCCAAGATGGTCAGGGAGAAATCTCATGATCACTTCCTGATCCTTCATTCACATAGCAACCACAAGAGGAACCAGAGATCTTTGCCACCACAGCTGGTGCTCTTGCAGGTAAAAGTTGCCCATCATACAACAAATATTGCGGTGCTGTCCGGAAACCAGTGATCCCACAAATAGGTGCAAAGAATCATGTAAAACCCAGACTTCCAGAGAGGGAGTTGGAGTTCTGCTTTCATGAACCCTAAAAAAATGACTGGGGATTCCACCTTGAGAGGAATGGGGCCCTGAAACAGATTCTCCCAAGGGTACCACAACAGCGCTTTGGGCATTGTGAATGCTTTTACCAGGACAGGCGCAACAACAACAGGGAAAAGATGAAGGAAAACTACCAACCTGGTCATGGGAGAATTTGAAAGCGCTGAAAAGTTGATCATCCACTCCAAAGCCTCCAATTTCACCAGCAGTTCAAATTTCAACCCACATAGAAGATTTTAAAGCCTCCACACAATCTTGATGAACCCACATAATTCCCACTTGGAGGGTGTTGAATTCACAACCCTGGGGTTGCAAAAGGGCCTGAATCCCCCTTTGAAACCAATATGAGTAAGTCCTTTGCAAGTTGAACATGTTTTCTGGCCCATTTGGGGCAAAATAGCCCCTAATGGGCCATTTGAGGGGGTAATTGGGGTACCTAGGCATGCCTGGAGCACATCTGAGTGCCTTCAGTAAAATTTTGATTGCATGAAAAAGTATGCCTAGATGAAAATAGTAAGATCAATCTTAGCAACTGGCTAAGATTAATCACTTCCTGAGATCTTCTCACTTGGATAAAAATAGTATGATTGATCTTAGCAACTGGCTAAGATTGATCACTTCCTGATATCTGCTCCTATGATGTTAGATCCCCCAAAAGTAGAATTGGAAGTGATTTCAATTGCTTGTATCATAATGGTTTTATATGGTTTACTAAACTAACACCCAGACAACAATATTAAGATTGATCTTAGCAACTGGCTAAGATTGATCACTTCCTGAGATCTGCTCCTATCTGTGATGACCCAATAAAATATAGTGTGATGTGAGCAACATAATTACAGTACGGTAATGAATATGAATGTGGAATGACAAAAGAAATGTTGCTCAAAATATTAGATCCCCCATAAGTAGAATTGGAAGTTATGGGGGATCTAACATTCAGTTTTTGTGGGCACTTATTTTTACTCTTATGCTTGGGTTATGACTGTAGCGCACGGTTTTAGTTTTTCTCAGAGTGCAAATGTTCTGAAAACACAGGGAATGCTGTCCAATGACATCATGGTAGCTCATTGCGCTTCTCAAACTTACTGATCTCCCTCATTGTTGGTGCAGTGCTCACGGTCATGAATTTTAACAGCCCCCCTCAACAAGATAGGGAGATCACTCTCTTTACCTATGCGTTGTCTTGTAGTTTCTTGAAGGTGGTTCTATCTAGTGATTTGGTGAGCATCTTGGCTAGCATATCTTCAGTAGGAAAGTGTCTGATTTTCAACTTCCCGTCCTTGAAAAGTTCTCTGATGCAATGGTTTTGTATTTCTATGTGCTTGGTGAAAGCATGGAAGATGGATTTTGATGTTAGGTGGATGGTGCTTAGGTTGTCACAGTGGAGGAAGATGGGGATATCACATGGATCCTTTAGGAATTTAAGTCAGTCTATTAGCCAAACAGCTTCTTGACCAGCCTTGGTGGTGAACTTATACTCAGCCTTCGTGGAAAAGAGTGATCCTGTTTGCTGGAGTCTTGATCTCCAGTTAATGGGTCCGTTCATCATGGTGAAAATATATCCAGTGGTGGACTTGCAGGTAGCCTTTTACCCAGCCCAGTTGGC
Organism: Puccinia polysora; assembly: GCA_025617555.3. Taxonomy (NCBI): domain Eukaryota; kingdom Fungi; phylum Basidiomycota; class Pucciniomycetes; order Pucciniales; family Pucciniaceae; genus Puccinia; species Puccinia polysora. Next base: position 28,838,050 of record CM062616.1, read on the forward strand.
TTCAGAGTGCCCAAACAGGAAATAGTAGCTTTGATTTGCTTTAAGGGGATTGATAACCATTGTATATTCTATCCCATTCTCAAGTGTTCCTTTTAGGTACCGTAGTACATGGCAGAACGCCTTCCAGTGTGACATATTGGGTTTGTCCATGAATCTTGCTAGTACTTCTACAGCATGTGAGAGGTCTGGTCATGTACACTGGGATAGGTAGAGAAGAGAGCATATTCAACTTTGGTATGGAAGGTCAAGTTAAGTAAACATTATGTGATTGTGATCTTATGATGGCAGGAGTTTACTGGTGGTAGGAAGGGGAGTCGCAGATATTTTGGCATTGTATTGATTGAAAGCAAGGAGTATTTTTCTCGCCATGCTGTATTGATTGAGGCTGTAGCCTTTGGATGTGCGTTGTACTGAATTCCAACAATGCTTTTGGCCTGGCCCAGGTCTTCAATTTGCAATTTTGCCCAATTTTGGATTTTTCTGTAAAGATTTCATTCCCAGTAATCCCCATGTCATCAAAATGAAGATATAGGAGGGATTATTAGCCATAATTATCTCTGCACTACAGACATTTTTCACAGGGTGATTTTGAGAAGCATATACTTCAAAGGAAGCTGTCAACTTTTTTATTTGAAATTCTGGGTGATTGTTTTAACCCATATATAGCCTTATTGAGACGCCAGAAAATATATTCTAATTCCTTGAATCCGTTGGGGTGTTCTAGTTACACTTCCTCATCTATTGGGGAATTTAAGAATGCAGTCATAGCATCCATTTGGTGTATTTCCCAGTTTTTGTGTGTGGCTAGGGAAATGAGTACTTGAAGCAATGTTGGTTTTCCAGTGGGTGAGAAGGTATTGTGGTAGTCTACTCCCTCAACTTGAGAACATCCTTTTGCAAAATATCTTGACTTTTGTTTTATAAATATTCTGTGTGTGTTTTGTTTAGTTTTACAGATCCACTTAACTTTGATGAAATTTTTATGAGTGGGTCTCTTTACTAGGGTAAAGAAACCTCTGTCCTTCATGGAAGTGATTTAATTTTCAAAGGAAATCATCCATTTGGGGGCATTCCTCCAAATTTTTGAATCATCAAAGGAAACTGGATCAGGCTGAGTGTTGGTGGATGACTCAGTGAGATGTGATAATGCAACCAAGTTGTTTGAGAGATTGGCTAGGTTGGCATAGCTGATTAGAGGTATATTTCAAAGTCTTTTGTCACAGACATAATTAGAAGGGTTGGTTGGAGATTCTGTGCTTTGGTTGTTGGTGGCTGGTGGTGACGCAGGAATGTTTTGTGGGAAATGTGGTGGTCCTAGGTTTAGAATGAGTTTAGGAGTTTTTGGCTTGGAAATTTGGGGTTTATCATGAGGTAAAGTTGGTAAGATGGTAATGGGGTCAGAGTGGTGGTGTCAATGAAAAACATGGTACTTGAGTCAATGTTGTTGTAGCTAGGTGTTTGGTCAGTAAATTTAGTTTAAAATGGGAAAATCTCTTCATCAAAAGTTGCATTACATACTAACTTCACTTTTGACATCTCAACATTCAGTATGATTTAGCTTTGATTCTCTTTGGTTAATCAAAGTAGGAAACCATCTTTAGTTACTGGAGAGAATTTTTTTTCAGATTAAGCACTGAGTTTTGCACCCAAATTCTCTAATATGGTGTAATGATGGTCAATGACCATGCCATAGCTCATATGGAGTGCAGTCTTTAGCAATCAAGGTTGAAAATATTCTATTAGTTAGAAATATGGCAGTCCTTACCACCTCCCACCAGTAGTGTACTGGTGTACCACTGTGAATCATGAGTGAAAAAGCTTTTTCCACTATAGTGAAATTACTGAGTTCTGCTACTCCATTTTGTTCTGAATTACATGGAGCCATAGTCCTGGTATTTATTCCTAGCTGAGTGAGATAGGTGGTGACTCAGAGTTGTAAAACTCACTTCCCCCATCTATGGTAAAGTTAATGACCTTGTGACTGGTTTGGCGCTCAGCTTTGGCAATGTAGGACTTAATTGTGTCTAGGACATCATACTGAGATTTAGTTACAAGGGGCTGTCCTAATCTATAAGTTGAGTAGTCATTGGTGAAGGGAGCATTGTAAGCATACTGTGAGGGGGTACAGATAATGCCACTCAAATCTACATTTACATTTTCTAAAAGTTTAGTACTTCTTTGTCTTTCTTGATTGTTCAATTTTTGTTTTGATTTTGCTTTTGTGCATGTGTCACATTTCTCTTTGTGGGCTTTGTTATGATTGAGATGTTCGGCAATGGCCATTTGGTTGAGTAATTTGTGATTTGTGTGTGCAAATTGGGAATGGGTGAGTTCAGCCGTTGGTTTTATCAGGGCAGTAATGTGAGATTGGGGGCTCATGCTAAGGGTAGCCTTGAATTCCATGGGGTTATTGTTGAACATTCCTTTTAGGAGGATGGTGTCCTGATTAAGTTCTACAATTAATCCATTGGTACATATTTTGATTTGGTCCTCGAGTAGAATTCACCCTGCAATGAGGTTTTTGGTTAACTTGGGTACAAACAGGGAATTTTCAAAACTAATTAGAAGGTTGCTCTTGCCTAGTATTACCGCTCTTCCTGCTCCAACAATTGGTAGTGTCATACCCCCTCCAGCCAGTTTAAGTTATAGGCCTTCTCCAGTTTTGGAGAAGCCTTTGTTTTTGAAGTATTCACAACTATTGAACATGCGCCGTGTGGCTCCTGTATCAAAAAGAATAGTGTTTTCCTTTTTCTGCTTTTTAAATAGAAAAAAATTGGCTGTATGTTTTCAGGGCAGCTCAGGATTACTGTGCTTAGATGAGATCACTCTGTCTTTTTTTGGTTGGATCCTTGTGGGGTATAGCACTTGGGGATCTTGCCTTTCCACTCACCAGCTCACATCTTTCTTTCAATACAAACCCTTCTGGAGTTCTAATTTCTATTCTGGCATTGATTCGGGTTGTGCAGAACAAGGCATTTTTCCTTGGTGCACCTTGGTTTGGTTTTTTGGACATCAACATAGTTGGCCTCTTCAGGCAACATTGTGTTAACTTGGTTGAGGTTTGAAAATTTATGAGTTTCCAGTAGCTCTTCATATGCTCAAGGGTAGTTAAGTGGTTTGGTAAACATTGTAATGGACTTGAAATTGCTTGAGTATCTTTGGGGGATTGATTCAAGGAGTACAAACACCAAGCTGTTGTTATCAATGTTTCCCCCTGATTGTAAAATATGCAACTTGATGTTTTCAAATTAGTCTAGGTGGTCTCTGAGCAAGGTCATAGGTCCTTGTTTAATAAGTCTGAGTTGTTTTTGAAGCTCAAAGATATTGTGGCTGGAATGTTTGAGATGGAATTCTTTGAGAGTGTTCCAAATATAATTTGGACTGGTATATTATGTGCGTTGGGAGGAAGTTGGGAACTTGGCGTTGAGTCTGGATTAATTTTGGTTGTCAATGTGGCTAATCAGCCAGGAGCAGAGAAGTTGCTTGGTGGTTTCATCATGTAAGATTGATTGATTTTTGGGGATTAGCTTGTTTTAAGTGAGGTATTGTTCAACTTTGATAGCTTCAAGTGAATTAGTAACAGCATTCAACCATGTACCATAGTTGCTGTTGTTTAATTTAAAAAAAAAGTGAAATTTTAGATTATAGGTTGATCACCTCCTGTTGGATTGTGTATCTGAGTCTACTTGCTTCTGTTTCCGCTGGAATGGTTGTGGTAGAATCTCTGATGAATGGTTGAGTGGTGAATGGTGGAATGTTGGGGATAAGATTTGGGCCTACTGGGTTAAGAGTGGGTACTGGGCTTGATGTGGGTACTGGGCTTGATGTGGGTACTGGGCTTGATGTGGGTGATTGAGAAAGTGGTACCATGTTGGATTGTGTCTCTTTCTACCATGTAAAATTTTGATTGCGTGGAAAATTACACCTAGAAAACAATAGTAAGATTGATATTAGAAACTGGCTAAGATTGATCACTTCCTGAGATCTGCTCCTATCTGTGATGAACCAATACAATATAGTTTGATGTGAGGAACATAAGTACAGTATGGTTATGAATATGAATGAGGAATGACAAAAGAAATGTTGCTCACAATTTTAAATCCAGCGTAAGTAGAATTGGAAGTGATGGGGGATCTAACATCCAGTTTTTGAGGGTGCTTATTTCTATTCTTATGCTTAGGGTCTGACCGTAGCGCATGGTTTTAGTTTTTCTCAGAGTGTGAAAGTTCTGACATTACAGGGAACCGTTTCAAATGACACCATGGTATCTCAGTGCGCTTATCAAACTTTCTGATCTCCCTACTTGTTGTTGCAGTGCTCAGAGTCATGACTTTTAACACCTTAAACCCAAATTTTGGGATGTGGCATACTATGTGGGATTATTGGACCACAAAAAGAAACTTGGAAATCAAACATTTTTCCTATTGGCAAAACAAAGTTTTGTCACAAAATGATTCTCACCCGTTGGACAATTTTTCTCTCAAACCAAAAGTGAGTACAGTTTGGAGTTTTTGGAAACCTTTGGATTGAATAATAAATTGAATTGATTTTTTTTTGGATTATGGGAACAATGGCAAGCTCAAGCCCCCCTGTTTTAAACATGGCTGCATTAAAGGAATTAATTGAAAGTGTTGTTAACAAAGCTTTGGATTCTAGGGATTTGGGTAGGGAATTAGAAGAGAAAAAATTGGAAGCCCCAATTCCATCCTCATCAAGGGTCAAAATTGAGGAACAAGTTGCTTCTTCACAACTGGAATTGACTCAAGCAGGTGGGTCACAATTCATGTTCCATTTGATTGTGAATGATTTGGCTTGATAAATACTAACATAACTATGTAAATATGTAACTATGTAACTAAGAGATTCCAGAATCACTTTACCCTTCTCCTGTGAAAGCCTTTCCTAGTAGGAAAGAAGCCAAGATTTATTTTAAAAAATGGGAAGCCATGCATGGCTACGCATTGACAACATTCAAGTTGAAAAAGGATAAATATGCAAACCTAGAATGCAACAGATTTGGAGTATATGTGGGCCCTTGCCTTGCCAAACAGAAAAGGAAAACTCATGAAAGGAAGGTTGGGTTTCAATTCATGATCTGTGCAAGTTGCACAGTGTGGAAATAATAGGAGTTTTATCCTTCTTTTGTCCCTTAGATTTGTAATTTATTGTTCCCTTTCATCTTTAAGGAGTGGAGTGCACTTTTCAACCAACAATGAGAGAGACAGAGAGGAATGAGAGTGAAAATGAGAGATGAGTTCATTCTTTTGTTCAAAATTTGGTTTTCCTGATGGTATGGTCCTCCAGAATCCCATATGATGCATGCTCCTACAGTGAGGATTTATTTCCTCCTTCTCAAACTTAACCTAAATACAAGCAAAACTACAGCCCAACAACCACAGTGTCCGCTAGCTACTATTACAGAGCAATCTGAAAAAGTAACAAAATACAAGAAATAATAAAAATAAATAAAAACATTTTAAGGAAGAAAAGATATTAAATTATTATTTCAAATTTGGATTCTACATCCAAATTAAGGTAGGGTAACTCACTGAACCCCACCCTGAATTTTCTCTCCTTATCTTTTTAAATTATTTTAATAAAAATTCCAAGAAAAAATGGCACCAGAATCCTTCATCCTTTTGGGACATGCCAACATTTCACGTATAGGTTTCACAATGAAAATTCTGTCAGAATTGGAGAATTCTGTGTATTTAAGAAGTTATGTGGGGAAAAGTGATCTGTCACAATTCCCGCACGCAGCCGCAGCAGCTAAGCTCCACAAGCGCAGCTAAGTCACAGCGCCCCATGCTTTCCAAAAAGACTAAAAAGCAAGTAGGCAGTCCCAGGAATCTGATCAGTACACAGCTGAAGGACTAAGGACAGGTACAAAAGCCCTGAAGGCTGTAGCATAGAAGAACTAAACAAAAACATGCTAATACCCACAAGGAGACATGTTACATATGTAATAAATGTCTCCCTGAGGAGAGAATGATGAGATAAATAAATTATGATTGTAGATTAACTTAAAAAAAAGATTTTACATATTTTTAAAGAATATATTGAGTAATCATAGAAATGTCAAAAATAGATAACAAAAAATTAAGAGGTCTTAAAACATAGCTTAAAATGAAAAATATAAGAACTTCAAAAAATCAAAATAAATTTGGAATTCTAAGGAAACTGAATATTCAAAAATATTACATACTTTCCCAAATTATATATTTTTAATTAATTATTTAAATTAAATAATCAAAATTTTGAAAATAAGTACCAAAAGCCTTACAATGCTCTTGTTACCATCCAAAAGAACATTATTAGAACTGATATTACATCAAAACATCTTTTGAAATGTCTACTATGAAGATACACTAACAGATCTATGAATATCCCCTGAGAATAAGTGATAAAAGGAAGGTCATGCAGATAAATAATGTGTTTTCCACATGACTGTCACGCAATTAAAATTAGAATTATTCCCTTAACCTGTAAAATTAGATGCTAACAGTCTTACAACAACTAAAGAACACGCAGAGCCACCATTGGTTACCCTGCTAGCCTTAGGAACTGTCCTCTTTGGCCCCTATAGCTCCCCAAGGGACAGAAGTGGAATCCAATAAGGTATAAATAAAGGACCCTTTTTGAAGTTATTGATACCCAGAAACAGTCATATATACATCCAGAAACCATTCCAAAGTGATCAAATACTTATAAGAGATAATTAAGTGATTTATGGCTTTAGTCTGATTAATAATTTCTTTCCCAACCTTTTTTTATAAATTTATGCTTCTGAAAGACCTCTAACCCCAGATAAAGGTTTAAACACATCAGTACATGTCTCAAACAGGTTCCTAAATGAACAAATACTATACCAGTAAGTTTATTATCCTTTTTCTGTTGTTGAAGCTCTTCTAAAAGGCACTGCCACTCCACCATATATTTTATATATATTATATTTGGGAAATCATTCCTTTAAAATATTATTAAAGGTTCCAAAGTTAGCAGGTTTACATATTACAAAGTTGATTCCCTGAAGAAGAGGTGTTAAAGATCCCCAATATACTATTGTGTCCCCTCTTTTTATTTATTTATTAATCAATTTATTTATACTAACCCTTAATAACCAAACCAACTCACCTTGAAATTGCTTTATCCATATTTCTACAGATTATTGCTGTAATTAATGAATAATATATTTATTAATTATTCCATCAACTCTGGTAGCTCAGAGGTAGCAAGGACCTTGGCATCCAGGAGGCTGAAAAACAGGAATAAAACATCAAGAAAGAAACCCTAGCCCAACCCTATCCATCCATCCATCCATACCCTTATCCATGTTCTTTGAGCCTCCAAGGCCCACCTGCCGTTACATCCATCCGGTTTATTCTTCTCATGAGGTGGCCATTGCACCATGCCCTTCCACATCTGCCCAACGTACCATCTTTGAATATCTGTAATCCGCCAATTTGTTGGCGCTTATGATTGTGCCTACCTCCCCAATCCCCCCATATAACCTGCACCATCTTCATTTCTTGATTGGCTGATGAATGCGCTTTATAATCCCCAAATACTGAGCCAGCTCACACCCAATGCTGAGCAGTCAGCATGCAACACATTTCCCAATCTGTGGCTATAAAATGGCACCACATCCCCCACAACTTGAGTTCTGTCCCCAGAGGTCTTCCCATTGTTACCTTGACCCATAGCCACACCCACAACTTCTCACCCTTACCACTGCATCCACCACACACTCCCTTCTCATTGTCATCATGGCTCCTCCGTGAACCTATTTTGCTATCCATTTCCTCCACTGCAATCTTCTTCCTGGTTGCCACACTGGTCACCGCCACTGATATATTGGTAACAGCATCCCTTGTGGTTTTCCAAAACCAGGATCTTGGCCTTGCCTGCATAAGAGGGCCCATTCAGACTTGTTTTTGGTATTGAGCAACACATTGATCTCAGAGGAATAATGGACTCTGCCTGACCTTGCTTCACCCCACTGCCACCTTCCTCCTGCAAAAGCTGCAACAAAACCTTTCCACTATGCTGTGCTGGACCACCGCAAAAGGAGGACTTTGCAACCTCCAAGGAATGGCACTCAGCACTTTGAATATAGTCAGACTGGGTCCACATTAATAAACCTGAAACTAACCAGCTCACCAAGGAGATCTTTGGACAACACTCTGTGGAAAAAAGAAAGTGTTACTGCCCAAAGTTGTCATCAGGTTTGGAAGTTAATGGTCCTAGCATCTGTAAGGGAGGGGATGCACCTTTTGCTAAAAAAAGATAGAGTAGTAAAAAAAGGGTGGATGCCTTCCTTCCTTCCTTCTGTTGGTGGTGGTATCCTCCCCCCCTTTTCCCCTTCCATGACAGTGGGGGAAGGTATTGTAACATTCCCACACACCCTAACCTTAGTACAAGAAAAAATACAATCCAACAAAAAACGGAAAGAACCATAAACCAAGCCTGTCCTCCTACCCCAATACTTGCACCACTACTTCCATCCAGTTTTCCCTTCTCATGAGGTGCGCCGCGCCCTACTCAGAGCCCCCTGCACCTGTCCTTAGCCACCCAAGTCCCCTCCTTTTCCCGCTGCTGCCCTGTCTGCATGGTTTTTCCTTCTCATGATAACCTCTACGCCCTACTTGGAGCCCCCTGCACTTACTGTAACCACCCAATGTGCCTTCTGTGCCCATGTTTTGGTCCCCAATGCTGAGCTTACTGCGCATGCAGAAGCTGCTGCTGAGCCCGCATGCCGTTTTTTCTGGCGATCATTGCTGAGCGCAAGCCTGCTTGGGCTCATTTATGAATGCGCTGCACAAATTATGAGCCTGCTTGTGCTCATTGCTGAGCTTGCGGGCCACAACTGGTTACCAATACATTCCTATAAAATGCCACCACAGCACTCCAGCTCCTCCCCCTCTGCCACCTCAAACATATCCAACCCTGGCTCCTCTGGCCCCATCTCTATAACCAGCACCCAGGTCTTCATTGGAACCAGAGGCTTGGGATCCTGCTCCGCTGGTCAAGGCTCAAACACTGCTGTCCCCAGAAAATTTTATTATCTCCTCATTGCCACCAGCCAAACCCACTTTCCCAAAGGGTCCACCCAAGATCCTGGCAATCCCAACTAGGTTGGCCCTCCCAGCCATGTGACTCAAGGCACTTTTGAATGGAACAACCAAACTCCTAGTGGACTTCCTTTTACTTTGCGCGCTGTGGTGTCATTTTATATCCATGAATGAGGAACTGCATTGCAGGCTGCGCAATCAGAATTGGGTGAAAGCTGGCTCAGAATTGGGTATGAGTTGCCTCAGCATTTTGGAGAGCAGTGACTCAGCATTTGGGAGCGCAGTGGATCAGAATTTGGGAGCACAGTGGCTCAGAAGTAGCAGAACGGTTGGCTAAGCATCAAGTGTGGCCAGTTACACGGGGGAATGGGGAGGTACTTGTAAGCATAAGCAGGGACCGGCTTGCAAACTCCAGATATTCAAAGACAGCACTTTGGGTGGATATGGACAAGTGCAGGGGGCTCTGAGTAGGGTGCAGCGCAAGGGCTGCACCATGAGAAGGAAAAACTGGATGGACATAATGGCAGGCAGGCATTCAAGGATGGGATAGGATTGGGTTAGGGTTTCTGTAATGCAGTTGTCTTCTTGTAGTTGTTGAGCCAGAAAGGAAGGATCTAATCTCTCTCATCTCTCTCTCTCTCTCTCTGATGGTTGGTTGAGGGGGCATTCTACTCCTTAAAGATGCAAGGGACCAATAATTTCCAAATCTGAGGACAAATTATAGGGGTATCCACCTCTTGCTTCCACAGTGCCAACTTGACTGAATCCCAGTGAAAAACACTAGCGGCATACTGGAACTTAGCCAAAGTGGCCTGGGCAGAGATTATGTAAATGATGGAGACAAATAAGGCATCTTGCCCCATTTTGGCCACCCCTTTCCTTCTTTTTCTTCATTCCTGTACTGCGCCTTCTGTATCTCAAAAGAAATAGAATTTTGCTTATTTTTCTGAAACCTGGATGAGTGATCATCATGAGAGAAGCCTAGGGCCTTAAGTGAGAAAGTGAGAGAAATTGAGAGAAAAGCTTGAGAGGAATCCCAATTTCAATCCATATCCACAATTCTGTGAGTGAGCCACTGAGATATCCAAAGTCTGTCCGTGCCTTTGTGAGCTCTGCGTGTCCATCCTCCTAAGTTCCCAGAGAGGTACCTGGATCTCCCCACAAGAACTGCAACACAGTTTCCTGTACCCTTTTTGCAACAAAAACAAAAAACAAGCTGCAAGTGCATGCACAACACACAAGAGAGAGGAAGAAGTAGGAAAAAAGACATTCTGGGGTGTTGAGTTGTTCCAACTGTAGACTAGTGTGGTGGTTATTTATAGACAGAGAGGCAAGTGGGCTCACTACTAGACATTTGAATTGGAGCGGCTCAGCTGTGGGTGGAAGTCCGCAGTACAATAGGCTCAGAGAAGCAAGTTGGTGGACTTTTGATTCTGGAGTACAATAGCTGAGGGCTTGGCGTTGGTGTTCTGCATTATTTTTGTTAAAATACGTAAGCACTTACGCATGTGCTATGTATGGGTGTAATCCAAATGGGATGTACATGAGGGCCTCTGCGGCCCATTGGACACACACATGGACCATACGTCCCTGTGTGGATGTCAAGGATTTGGGAAAACTGGCCTCAAAAGGCGTGAAACAGGCCTATTTGTACACGGGCCCTAACAGGCCCAGTGGGGTATATGGGCAAATACAGCCAGATGGGCTTGTATGGGCATAATTGGGCCCAAGGTTTATTTTGGACATACTTGGCCAGACGGGCTGGCCCGCCAAAGTATGTTAAACTCACCTTTTGGGCTTGGGGGCGGCCCATTGGGGCCGCTGTCCGTGTCGCAGCCCATTTGGAGCTGCCGCCCACTTGGGGCCCCTGTTTTTGCGTATGGACCGTTTATGGGGCCCGACGGCCCGCGTGGGGCCGTCTTAGGGGGCAGGGGGACTCAAAATGGAGCCCCCCCACCACGGTCGCGGCTGCTGCGCTGGGTGGCGGCCCCGGCTCCTCCCCCTCCCCTTGCTCGCCATTGCAAGGAGGAGGGGGAGGGCTGGCTGGATGGAACCAGCCAGAGACCAGTTGCAAGGGGCAACCGGTCATGGTGGGGGGGACTTGATCACCCCCACCACCAAGAGTAGTGGCTAGGCCGGTTGCATCTAGGCAACCGGCGGTGGGGGGGAATTGATCACCCCCCCACCATCAAAGGGGCGCTCTCCCCCCCCCCCTTTACCAAGGGGGAGGAGCAACGGGCTGGAGGGGACCTGACCATCCCCCAGCCGACCTACCATGACAACGCCCTGGGGGCATTGACCTCCAGGGCCCCTGGTAGGGGGATTTGACTGCCCCTCCAGGGATTTGAGAGAAAGAGGGGGTGGCATGTCCACCGGTTACACCCCCCCATATGTTTCTGAGACCAGATCCAGGTGTGTCCTGGGTCCCTCCTGGCCATTTGTATGGCCAGGGGCTGGTTGCATGAGTCAACCAGCCAGCATGTGAGGTAACAGGCCCGTTGCAATAGACAACCAGCCAGGTTTTTGAACAGCTAAGGGGCTGGTTCAGCCCCATTGAGGTTGAAACACCAGAAATAACCGGAATAGGCTGGTTTTAAGGTTACAGGGACTGATGCCATGCAGGCTGATGTAGCTTAAACCAAGTAACAAGGCCTGTAGAGCCTGTAGAGCTCTTTTGGAGCGGAAAATTTGCCTTTTGGCTTTTTGTATCATGGGCTCACAGGAGGCCAATCTTTTTTACTTAAGGAGCTCTTCTCCCTGCTGTTTTCCATCATCCCTTCATCATCCAATTGAATTCATCACCAATATCATCCAACATATTGCCCCATTGTGAGAGCCCATCAGCAATTATTGACACAAGTTTTCCAGCATTTATATTGCTTTAAATACTGCTCATTTCCCTAAGCTAATTGCTGTCCATAATTATAATACTTTTTGTGGGAAAAATGACAAGAATGGGCTGGAGTTTTTTCCTTTTGCGGAGATTGCGCGGTCAAAAATAACTTTCCTTCCACAGTGGTGAGTTTAAAAATGCAGAAGCAAGTGATAAAAGCTAAGACGTATGGATCAGGCCAATTATGGGAAAAAGCACCAAGATTGCCGAGTGCTGTGTGATGATGAATGCCAAAGTTGAGGAGGCAGAATTGTGGAAATCAGAAGAGGACTTCTCCTTTAATTTTTCCCTAGTTTGGAAGTTATTTATGGCTTGCGTCTGTAAACCCTGAGTGCAACTGTTCACCATACAACTGAGAGATAGAGAGGTAGAGAATAAGAGAGATGAGTGTAAAAGAGCCTTCCAATCTGATGTGATGATCTGATGTCCACCTCCATCTCCATCCCATCTGGGTTGAGGGTGTGGTTCAAGTAGCCCTTCCCTCAACCCTAACCTCATTACAACTGCAAGTATTCCAGAATAATAAAGTACAACCCCTAAGTACAGAACCCTAGCCCAAACTTTATGCTTCCATCCCCATCCCATGATCCATATCCCATCTGTATTGCCCGCCTGCCATTATTTCCACCTGGTTTGTCCTTCTCATAATGCGGCCCTTGCACCGCGCCCAACTTGGAGCCCCCTGCGCATTTCTGCATCCACTCAAAGCAACATTCCAGATATCCATCCAACCCAATCCAATTGGCCCCGCGTCTTAAGATGCCAAGCCCAATTCAACCGCTGCTGAGCCAGAAGCACGGCTTTCTGCGGTAAATCCGCACCCATTGCTGAGAGCACTGCCACTTCTGACCCCCCAGCTACTGCTGAGCACGCAGCGCGCAGCCCATTCCAACTTGCTTCTATAAAAGACCGCCACAGTGTGTGGATTTTTGGGGATTCATAGTTATGCTGCATGTGGGATTGGGAGTGATTGGCTAGGGAAGATTGAGGAGGATCTTTTGTTAGTAATGCATGGGCCCAACTCAACTGCACAACTGATTGGCCTGAATGTTGAGGATGGTGGTATCCATCAATAGGATGGTTGATATCTCACTATTAGCTGGAAAAATCAAACCATGGGTATTGATCAGTTTGCATGCTCTAATAAGCTTTTTGCCAGAATCATGTTCACTGAGGTTGCCCAGCTCTTGAAAGTCACAGTTCAATAGCCTATCATGATGAGGATTCTCATGATACTGCTCTTGAATTCAGTTGTGGCAGTTCTTTATCACATGTGTGATCACACTACTTAAATTCAACTAATGGTACCCTTGTCATTTGAACCAAGAAATTGAATGTTCCAAACAATTCTCACACTGGTTGAGCTTTTAGAGCATTCTTATCTTCCCACCATCCCAATATGTAAATCACCCCTTCCTCTTCTCTTCACAAGTATCACTAATATGATTGTTGTACATACATATGTTGATGATCACCCAAGTTTGACATGGTGAGTGTTGTGATATAGTATTTCAAGCCTGTTTGGGCGCCTGGCAAACTTGTGCCAGGTTTTTTCAAAGCACAATGGGTGCCAACAAAACCGTTATTGGGGGGGCCTGGCCAACCGGTTTGGGCACCTCCTCAACTGCAACTTGGCTTGCATTCAGATGAGATTGGGGCCTCATCAACCGGTTCTAGGCGCCAATCCAACATTGGCAGATTGAGCTATTTGTTGGGAGAAAAGGGACAAATGAAAAATGGGAAAAAAAGCAAAATAAATCAAAAAAAATTCCCAACGAGATAAATTAAATATTTAAGACTGGGAGGGTCATGAAACCCAAAAAAGGTAAAATTAAAGCTGAAAAGAAAAGAAAAATGGTAGGGGAGATGGGCTACCTCAAAGGCTACATGGGGTGAGTGGTGATGATGGGGGCGCGCCAAGCTTTGATGCAAGTCAAAACAAGCTTGAGAAGGTGGCAAAAAATAACCCCTGCATAACCTAGCCAATCAAGCGCTCTGAATGCCTGCACAAGCCCAACTTGGGGCATGGAAATTGTAACTTTTCCAGGTGCCCAAATGGGCTCAATAGACCACACCTATGATTTTTCAGGGACGTTTGGGCACCTAGCAAAGTTCTGATTTTCATGTGCCAATGTGGACTTGTGCAGGTACCCAGAGCGCTTGATTGGGTAGGTCATGCAAGGGTAGTTTTCTGGTATCTGCTCAAGCCTGCTTTAAACCACATCAAGGCTTGTCCCACACCCTTTCTTACCACCCACTCAAAGCAGCCTTCAAGGTTGGTCATCTAATACCCTTTCTTTTCTTTTCAACTTCAATTGATTTTTTTTTGTTTCAGTACCCTCCTAGTTCAAGTAGTTGATCTTGATGCTTTTTTCCTCCATTTTATTTTGCTTTTTTCCACCTTGCTTTTTTCTCCCTTTTCTCCCATTCCATTTGCTTGATGTTCCAAGCTTTAATTGGCTCCCAAAACTGGTCAACAAGGTCCCTATCTCATTTATCCACAGGCCAAGCCCTGGTTCAGAAGGCACCCAAACCAGTTGGCCAGGTGCCACTATTGGGTTTTTTGCAACCAATTAGACTTTAAAATAAAATTGACATAAGTCCAAAAAGAAAAAAAATGGGCTTGGAATAATATACTAGATTGTATGTTGATCACACTTATACCTTATCATGAAATCTGCTATTATCTACATATGTATGGTGAATCCAGTGAGTTTGGTGGGTGGTCAACCCCTCCTTTTCATGTGACAAGCCATAGTAGATGGCTGGACCAAATTGATTGATGGGGAAACAGCAAAGGGAAACCCATCTTGTTGTGACATCAACTTGACCAAGTAATTGATCAACTCAGAACACAAGAATGATTTTTAATGCTGCTGTCACCCTCATGAACTTTAAAACTAACATTTTTTTTCTTGAGGAAAAAACCCTCTTGGCAGCTTCAGTTGAAAGCCACTACAACCAGGTTGATGGCAAACCCCCATTGGTTGACCTTCTGAAACACAGTTGTTGACTAAAAGTCACACGGCTTTCAGAATTTGCAAACTTTCTTTTTTTTTTTAAAAAAAAAAAAAAAACAGTCAGTTGAAAAAACAACCAAACTCAGTGGAAACACCATATTTTTATGTCAAATTTAATTTTCATCAGCATGCCTCATATATTCACAAGATGTGTTCCAGTTGATTGTCACACAACCAAAGCAACACTAGACAACAAGCTGAAAAGCCCCAAACCACTATAAAACATGTGAATCTAGCCAAATTTATCTCTCTATATTAGGTTTTGAGCAATTTGTACTGAGATAACTAGAGATCTCAGTTTACAAGCTCCTCACTCATGTTTTTGTCTCTTCTTTAATTACCTGCTTTTCATTTATCTTCTCATTTTACACTTGTGACTTTCTCCTCTGCCATATCACAGCTCAAATTTTCTGGTAAAATTCTTGAGTTCATGAGGCCAGATAAAATACCAGTGTGATGTCAGTAGGGAAAAATTTTTGCTTCCAAGTAATCAAATAAGAAGAACACACTTGCAAACCAAGAGCCATCTCACAGAGACTGGAACTCAGAAACTTCCCCATCTCCATCAATTATCAACATGAGTGAAAAGAAAAGTTCATCATACAATTATGCCCCAGCTTCTGGAGAAACCATCCATCAATTGATCCACAGGTTTACTCAACAGCAACCTTTTCTATCCATCTCAGGTGCCATGAAGGACCAATTTGACTCAGAATATCTCCTATTTGAAAAAATTGTTTGTGTCCATAATTTTTAAAGTTTAAAGAAAAAAAATACTGGTCTTGGGTATAATTACCTTGATTTGGTTGTCCCAGAACAAACCAAAAATTCCTCTCCTGGAATTCCCCTCAAGAAGAAATTATAAAGAACCTTTATTTTTATTCAACAAGATCAGAAAAAATTTATGCAATTTTTCAAATATACATCCATATACAAACCAAAATTCCTCTGGGACTCAATATTCAACCATTAAAACACAAAATCACTTGAGAAAATGGTTGATCAGATGGTCCAAAGTTGAAAAATTCCACTTTCAGAATTCAATCTGACTTAATCCCTTAATCAATTATGTGAGATATTTGGCCTAATTCCAGAAGGATCTGATAAAAGTTTTTATCCCCCCACAACTGAAATGATTTTGGAAATCATCATCCTAAAGTATCTCCAATTTTTGTTTGAAATCATGAGGACTCTCCAGTTTTCCAAGTATCAAGGGGAAAATTGAAAATATTCCAATGAAATATTCTTAATATAGATTGAACAAGAGATCAAAAAAAAATCCAGCATTGTTCAATGTATAAAAAAACAAAATTCAAATTCATTGCAACCTAAGAATCAAAAAAACTTTCAATATTAAAACAACAGAGTACATAATCAAAACAACTCTCAATTGCACAATCAATGCCATCAACTAAATCCAGAACATGTCATTGCTTATCATCAGGTATCTCTAAATCAAGTAAGATTATCCTCACAGCAAAAAACCTCAGGAAAAGCATTCCTGAGTCAGAAAAAGTCTAACTAATCAATAATAATTCTTGAAAGTGGAGCCTTGGGTAATTTTATGAAAACAATCTACTTAGTCACTTTCACTGACTATCCTTCTCTCCTTTAAACTAAAACCTTTTCTCCACTGAAAGTGGAAGGATTTTCAAAGGAATTAATCCCACTCATGGCTTTAGTTCCTTGAATTAAGAAGGCTCAATTTTTCCTCAAAATACAAAACGTGCTAGTCTCCATGAACCCCTAACTTAAATCTGTTCATTCAACTGTCACCACTGATTATGGCTTCATATGCATTAAAAACAGTGGCCAAATGATGAATGAAATTCTTGCAAAAAACACACAACAATAACTTTCCCTATCTGCCCTTGATCCACTTAAAAATCAAAGATAACTTGGTCAGACACATGTTAGATAAATCAAGTCTATCTTTGTAAAGCTCAAGGAAAAATATTTTCAATTTCCCAACTGTCTCACCTCCAAAATGACCAAGAATTCCTTCCTAGGAAAATTCATGCTACACTCACAAAATTTGAAATGAATTCACATGGATGTCTGTGACCCTATTCCCCCTCCTTCTATGGGAGGAAACAAATTTTTACTCAAGGATGTGAATGGATACAGCAGATAAAAATTCATCTACTAAATGTGGAGTGATCTCAGCTCCTAAAACCAGTTTCTCACCTTTCTACATGAGGCTGAGCTTTCCTCCAGAAAAAGTTCAAATGAATAAACTCCAAAAATTTCAGGGAGTCTTTCAACTACCTCTTTGATTGAATTTTTGAGTAAAAAGGAATCCAAATGTTTAAAGAATGTCCATAAGCACAACAGAAAAATCCTTCTTTGGAAAGAGGAAATTGGAAAAAAATAAATAAAACAAGGGCGCTTCTCTCTACCAGAATATTTCCACTAAAGTGGTGGGGGTATGCTTTTTTAACTTCAGTCTATCTGGAAAATCATACTACCCACTCCAATCTCAACATGAAAACCCTTTCTGATATCTCAAAATGAAAACCCTTCCTGATAAATAAATGGTGTGGAAAAAATATCCCTTTTGATTTCCTGGCCAATTTTGGCTTTAAGGCCATTGTATTTTTAGAGAAAAAGGGGAGGAATTCAAATTTCTCACCCTCTGGATCTGAAGGTGGGCTGATTGGTTTGGAATCCCAACACAATTGCTAAAAAATTCTCTTCCCATCCTCCAAAAACATTCTACTCTTGCATCATGTTAAGCTTTTCTAAAAGTAATTATATCTCAAAGAAATATCCTTGGTTGAATTCTTGTTTCATAAATCCTAATTCATATTTGGGAAAAATTCCATCTCTACTATCTTGGGAGAAAAAAAATAACCCACCCAACACAACCAACAGGGAAGCAAATAGTGAGGTGCATGACATGAGTCCTCAGTTTTCAGTACCATCTCCACAACCCAAATTTTCTGAGACCTCCATCATCACTATTCCTAAGCACTATACCATGGTTCCCTGGGACAAAAAACCCCCAAAAAAGTGGGATCAGATATTTCAAATTATTTGATCCTTTCCAGAAAAAGGCAAAGTCAAGCCAATCTAATCAACTTGGGACAATCCTTTTAATCAAAAACCAAGAATATTTCCAAGAAACAAAAATAAGGCAACTGGACTGGGTGAAAGGCTGCCCTCCAATTCAAATTTGGGAAACCCCAGTCATTTGGATAATTGCCTTTACCACAAAATCACACATCCAAACCCCCCAAACCCCCAATGAATCAACTGTCCCCCTTTTTTTCAAACAAATGGTCTTTGATATCTAACTAACCACTCTTCTCACCTGGACTTTTGGCTCTTCTCAAACCCCCTGAAACTCCTAACATAGCGTGAAGCTTGAAAAACAAAACAGAGGTCAAGAAAAAAATGTTTTTAAGCAAAGGAAAAAACTCCCACAAAACCAGAAGAATCAGTGGTCTTGCCATTTTCAAAACCGGATTAATCTCTGATAATTCCAATTACAACACTGATGGGGATTTAATCATCAACAAAAAAAATTAAGCTAATTCAGATCCTTAACCAAAGTGAAATGGGGCACTTCAAGAGAGATTGCCATAAAGACAAATAAAAAAAGCTCCTGGAGAATAAGATGAAAACCATGATGGCAATCAAACATGTGGGTATCAGTCACATTTACCCAGGCCATCATCATCTGCCTTTAAAGCCACTTCTGAATTCAACACATGCAGCTAAATCCCCAATGGCCTTGTCTAGGCTCACCATTGTGCCACCATCAAAAGAGGATATGAAAATTCTCCAACCAGGGCAGGCTTTCGTTCACTCCAATCCATTTCAAAACCAGATTCAAAAAAACCAAAGAGAATTTTTTTTCAGCAAGAAAAAAAAGCCCTGGAGAAGATGAATTCCAACATTCAAGGAGAGCTGGTAACAGTCAAAGCAGCACATGTTATGAAATCTGGTGATGTGATTTTTTAAACTAAGAAACAAATACATCAAAGATGGCCAATAGAAAAAAAAATGGTAAAAACAGGCCCATACTTATTTAGAGGCCACTCCCAAAACATGGTTGGTCTTAGCCCATGGCATCCCAAAATAATTCAAACCAACCTCAAACTACAGCAGATCAAAAATTGCAATGAAAAATAACTTCAAGAAAGAAGATTTTGTGTGTATGCAATGGATCTCTGACAGCATGCACACATCCAATAATATAGAAGGATCAATTTTTCTGTTGTTTTGACTGAAAATACCTAGAAGAAAACATTTCATACATGGGTATATTGCTTCACTTAAATTACCACAGAGTGAGTGAATTTAAACCATACCTGGCGCAGTGTTTCAAATGTCTCTGGATGGGACATTTTGGCAAGTGGTACCAACAGAAACACAGATATGGCCAATGTGACAAAGATAGTATGAAAAAAAAGTCAAAAATTGGAAAGGGAGAAATAAAATAATGTGTCTGATTCCAGGAAGTAATCAAACTAAAGAGGAAGGTATTAAGGAGGTTGAACACTGTGTGTTCAGTGCACTGTGCCCACACAAGAAATCTTGGATCCAGGATAAGAAACACTTCCTGCTCCATACCAGTTTTAAATACACCCAGAGGGAAAAACCATAATGATATGCCCCCTTTTTACACTGCATCCAGAATCAACAAAACTGCCCTGCACCAAGTGCAAAAGGCACTTCCCCAGCTAGAGACTTCTTTTCCTTCAATCAGTTGAACTTTCACATATCACCAGAAATCATCCCAACCCTTCCAAGTTCATCTTTCCCATCAATTATTTTACTTCAGTAGCCATGCATCCACGCATACCCATTATTTCCACCCCTAGATGCGGATAAAAATATTTTAAACAGATAGATAAAAAGATCACCCTTAAAACTGGAGAGACTATCCCAGATATTGTGTATATTTCTGCAAAGCAATCCCTTCTACTGGGGTAATGCAATTGCCAAAAAACACAAAACACCTGATAAATCTGCAGATCCAAGATGAAGAAGTAAAGAACTTAAAAATTTTGAATGTATATAACCCACCCAAAGCCAATGTGGGTATGATGGCCCCCACCAACTGTTTTAAGGTAAATAAGGACAGAAACAGTCCTACCTACATATTTATGGATAAATAATCCACCACCAAATGTGGAATCTGGTTGGATACCAGTCCTTGCACAGATAGGCAAGCACCTTGATCAACCTATGTGGAAAGTATGGCTCCTGCATTGTGTCTCTGCCACACATACCTACTCAATATACTTTCAAAGGAAAAGCCAACACCATCAATCTGGCCTGGAATAATTAACAAGCATCCAAGATTCTGAGTGAGGTCAAATTCTATGAAAAGAACTATGGATCAGACCACCAAGTCCTAAAGGGTATTCTAAACTTAAAAAGCCAATGCAATGGCCACCACTGGCCACAACAAGCCTTGGGGAACCTATGAACTGTTAAAAGAAGTGCATTTTTCCAGTCAATTGTTGGTGGAAGCCCTAATGGAAGAGTATTTCAAAAATTCTGTGGTATCACTCAAAAATACTCTGATTACCACTCAACAGCATCTGGGGAAAGTATTTTGAGATAATAAGACCATGTTCAAGGTTTTTTGTCACACTGATACCCTTAATTCAATCCTCAAAATGCAAAATTGGGCTTTCCAGTGGATGATCCTTTCCAAGAAAGATGGGGTGTCTAAATGCTACAAGGGACAGAAAATTACTTCTGTGGTATGGTTAGAAATCTGAAAACAGATCACTTGAGGAAGTATATTGAAAATTCCCATCATCAACTGGATTTCAAAGACCTTAGAAAAATCAGAAAGATGGCCAATGAAAATTTCCTTCTAATCAGGCATGCAGAAGGCATGCTTGCCACTGGCCAAGCCAAAAAGGCCAATTTTTTATTCAAAAGTACAAAAACTATATAGGAAAACATTGTTTTTGTCCAAAATGTCCCCAATTGACATTTGGAAAGTGTTTATGTACAAGGAGATGACCCCATGCAAAATAACCAAAACCATAAGAAATTTAGCAACAGGGAAGCTACCTGTTCCTGACTAAATTCAGAACAAACTGATAAATATTATGTTACCAGTGTTAAATCCCTACCTGGAAAAACTTTTAAAAATTATCTTAATGCAGGGAACCTTCCCTTCCTTTTGGAAGCAAGCCACAAACCCCATAATATTTGAGTAAAAAAATACAACTATATTCTAGCCAGCCCATATGGGGCTATTTCCCTTCTCAAACCATGGTAATAATCCTGGAACTTATAATAACTCAGAGGTTGAAAGAATAGGCCCTAAATTCAACGGCCTTAATCGAAAAAAACTATGGAATCCCAAAGGGGCTTGGAACCATAGATGCCACCCTGGATCTAGACCACTGGGTCAGGGAAAGATGGTCCAAGAAAACTGTTTTTTTGCTCTATTCTTAGATGTTCAGTCTGCTTATCCCACTGTGAAAACTGATAGACTGATACATATCCTGAAGGCCAAAGGTTTTTCTTCCTATCTATGGATTATTATCTGGGGCTTCCTGAATTAGAGAAGCACAATAATTTGGTTGGATTGTTATGTTTGAAATTTCATCCACACCCCCCTGAGCCTGCCAGAAGGCTCCCCACTATCCATTATACTCTATGTCTTATATAGCTCTGATTTTTTTGGACCTGATAGCGCTTCCCATTGATTCCTAGACTTCCATTGGCCATGTTAATGATTTTTTCCACCTAGAACCACAAAAATCTGAATGTAAATTGCTAGCAAGTGCCATCAAGGAGCTCATGCCCAAGGTATGACCAAGCTCAGGTCAAGCTCCAGCAAAGCTCAGTAAAACATTGATCCAAGCTCCAATGCACAGTGACTGTGCATTGGAAGTGGGATAAATGTTGAACTGAGATTTTCAAGAGCTAGAACTGCGCTTGGTTATACATTGGGAATAAGCTCCTTGATGGCACTTGCTAGCTAGTGACATGCAGATTCCTGTGGTGTAGCTTCCAGAATAAACTTTCATGGGGCTATAAAAATAATGAAGACCCTTGGAAAAAATATCTTGAGTGGGAAGAAAATCATGCTTCTCTGTTTGAAAAAAAAATTGAAAATCCTGCTCCTCTCTGATTCCCGGATGGCCACAACCCTCAAGGAATTTTTTCTCTTTGGGGATACCAAAATAACTTTCTCACCTTCTGTGGTTTTTTTTGGTGACACCCTCAATCAGAGACTCTCTTATCACCATCACATTGGGAATCTTCTGAGAAAGGGTTAGGCCAGCCTCAAAAACTTTGGAAATTTTGGGAACTACAAATGGGGTCTGTTTGAAAAAGATAGCGTGAAGACCATAAATTATTTTATTTTACCCAGAATAACTTATGCAGCCTACATCTGGGGCACTCAAAAGAATCTAGCCCAACTGAAAAATACTTGCAGATACTCTAGATAAAGAAGGTATCAGATTTGTAAAAGGAGTTTTTAGGGACACAAATTTGGATTGGCTGACTCAAAAATTCACTCAACAACCAGTCTTGGAGGCCATGAAGTCAACAGAATTATATTTTTCCCCGGTCATTGCACTTGCTCCTCCTGCCTCCGTGCCCACCAGCGCTGCTCCCTCAGCAAGGGGATGCCCTGGGATCCCCCCCAATCTTGTCCCCATCCTAAACCATGCAAGAGGGACTTTCAGCATGCGTTTGTGGTGTTGGATGGCAATACCATTTTGGTGGATTTTTGGACCCTGCCTGGCTTGCCACTTTGCCGCCTGCAAGCTCCATCACCTCTGTACTTAACCACAAGACATGACTTGGCCTCCCCCCTTGGCCACACTGAAACTCTGGGAAAGGAGCATTTCACAGCCTTTGCAGCTTACAAAGCCACCATTTCTCACTGTTCCAATTGAGTCCAAGTTAATTGCCTGTAGGTGGACCCATGAACTGAGGAATTCTTGAATTTCTACACTCTGGCTCCTGGTCTTCCACCCCCTCCTCCCCAGGCTCCTCCAGCCTCTCCGGCATCTCCATCCCTGGCCCAGCAATTTTCTTGGGAAGATGAAGGCCGCGCTGGGGTGACCAATCTGGGACACCTCATGTGAAGGGGAAATTTTTTAAAATTTTTTACATATAACCTTCATCCAGCATCATATATATATATATATATATATTTCTGGGGTGATGATAAATTCACAACTCCCAGTTGTGTGGGAGTCGTGTAGGGCCCCACACAACCTGTGGGAGTTTTGTAGGGACCCTCAATGCGTGGGGGCCCATAAACTAATCCAAAGGGTTGTTCCAAACACGCGCAACCCCTGGGGGGGCATATACCCCTCATAATGGGCATTTTTGATTTTTGTACTCCTGTAAACAACCATTTAGACCTGTGTATGGGGGTATAAAAACACCCCAGGGTTGTTCAAGAATTTAGTTATTTTTATTTTATTTTATATTTTATAGTTTTGTTTTCTTTTAAACCAAAAAATCAACATTTTTTTGATTTTTTGGTTGATTTCTGTTTTTTTTTTTTTTTTTTTTTTTTTTTAGTTTTGTTTAAGCCTGAAATTCTTTTAGTTGTGTGGCATGGAACACAACCAGATTTGAGTTATGAACAACCCTACAAAAATTGAATGTAGTCATGCGTGGTGCCACACAAAACTGAACTGTGATGTGGGGGCTACACAACTGCATTCAAGTAATGTGGAGGCTACAAAACTTGATTTTGGTTGTTGAGTGTGACAAAAAACTCAAATGGGATGTGTGGCACGCTACACAACTCAAATGGGCTTTTTAGGATTCCACATGGCCCATTTGAGCCATGTAGAATGCCACACAGCCCATTTGAGTTGTGTAGCATGCCACACAGCCCATTTGAGTAGTGTAGCATGCCACACGGCCCTTTTGAGTCGTGTAGCATTCCACACAGCCCATTTGAGTTGTGTAGTGTGCCACATGGCCCATTTGAGTTGTGTAGTGTGCCACACGGCCCATTTGAGTGGTATAGTGTGCCACACGGCCCATTTGAGTTGTGTACACAACTCAAAGAGTTGTGAATTTAACATTACCCTTTTTTCTGCTCTCATTTGTAGTTATCTATTTTAAGAAGTCTACAGGGCCTCTTGCCCATTAAAGGAGGGGATCTCCCCTGAATTTTTTCCCAGCATCAGCTATCATCATCCATCATCCATCTTGTGGTATCCAATGCATCATCTAAATCTTCCAATCAATAAATAAGGATATCCACCTGTGTGCCTCATCATCATCATCATAAAGCTGGATATATCTGTTGATTATCCCCTGATCCTCATCCTTATCACCAACCAATAGCCTTGCTTGTTGAAGAAGAATTAATGATGTTGAATTCTTGAGTGTGTTAAACCACTCCTTTGATCCCTTTCTCTGACCACTTTGGTCATGATCATTCATTTGATTGTATTTCTGGAACCACTCAAATTTGAATGAGATTTTTCTTTAAGCTTGAAAAATGGAGTTTTAAACCTCCCTTTATTTATTTAAAGTTGAACTCCACCATGCTATTCTTGAGTCCCTTGAGAAATTCTGGGTTATTCTTGTTTGAATTTTTTACTGCTTTGCTTCTAGATCTTCATAAAAAAAAATCTTTGTTTAGTACAGCCACCCACATTTATCTGGTACCCTTCAAGTGATTGATTGCGGAGAGTTGGGTAGGTTCATTGAGAACCTGGAGGTGGGTTGGTGTTGAGTTGATCTTTCCTAATATTCTGTTGAAGAACAGAGTTATTAGCTTGTGGACTTTGTTACTTAAAACTGCCTTGTTCTATTGAACTCTGAACAAAATTTAACTTAGTTTTTTCAAGTCTTTTCCTGCAACATCTTGCCTCAGATAGTGTTTTTCCATTGCTTTCAACTACTATCAAAATCCATCCTTTCCATTGATTCCTAGTTTACAAGGTTCTGGATCTTGATTCCGGTTAAATTTAAATATTTTTGTAACACTCAGGAGGGCAGCCTAAACACCACCTTTTCCCCTCCACAGAACTGCTTGCGGCTCAGAACTGTTTGCAGTCTTACAGCTCTCCACCTCCAGCATCCCCAGAGTGGATTGTAATCCCATGCTCTCCATCAGCTTTGCCACCTCCCCGTATGGCTTCCCCTCTTTCCCATGCGCCCTCACCCCCCCCCCATCCTGCTTCACCTTCTCCTTGCGCTGCAACCCCCAAAATCCTGGAAATTCCCACTGGGCTAGCGCTGAGACAGGCGCACTTAGAGGACTTTGCAGAGAGATCAGACAAACTGCTCCAGCTATTCCTAGCAGCTCTGGGCGCTCATGAGGCCAACTCCCCCAGCAACTTTCTAGAAGAGTTCCAAGGACTTCTGGAAGCAGCATGGTCCGAGATGGTGGAGTTTATGTACCTCCTTTAAGCATATCTCCCCCTCCAATTTTCCATTTTTCTTGTATCTATCTGCGCATATGTACTTCAAGAGAAATAGAATTTTTCTTCCCCCATTGCCGGATGAGTGAGAAATGAGGAAGGTAATTTCAGAAGTCATATGAAAAAAAATTAACACTGTGGAATTTGAACCCACAACTTCAGACTCTTTATATGAGTGATGCTCTTACCAATTGAGCTAAGTGCGCTGTTGAGTAAGGAGCAGTCAATTCATAGCTATTTGGCTGATCACCCCAGAAGAGGTGTACTTATCCCAGCATTCTATGATGTGGGTGGCACATACCAGTCAATGAAATGCTCATGTAAATTATGTAATCTAACCCCCCTCTGTGCTTTGAGCAGGGACTCAACCATTTGATTTCATTGATACAGATGGATTTTTATTTTTGACAGCTGTTAAGCTGCAGTATTTGTGACTGTATAACTCTTGCTACTATTTCAGAAGTCATATGAAAAAAATGAACAATGTGGGATTCAAACCAAAAAACTCAGACACTTTATATGATTGATGCTCTTACCAATGAAGCTAAGTGGGCTGTTGAGTAAGGAGCAGTCAATTCATAGCTATTTGGCCAATCACCCTAGAAGAGGTGTACTTATCCCAGAATTCTATGCTGTGGGTGGCACATACCAGTCAATGAACTGCTCATGGAAATTATGTAATCTAACAAAAACTCCCCAAGATTCTCCCTCTTCCAGACAGCACAATCAAATAATTGGTTCTCTGTAATGGGTTTTGCAATTCACCTACCCCAATATTTCTTTTGGAGTGAACTGCCTCTCTCAGCATCTTTTCAACCCCTCTTACACTCACTGGCATGCAGCAATCCAAGCACTCAAATACCTTGTATCAACAAAGAAATCTGATCTCACACTAGGGGGTCTACTCAAACTTTCAGGCTTCTCCAAATCCCACTGGGCAGAGTACAGAGATGATAAAAAGCCAACCTTTTTGTAGATGTTAAAGTTTGGAAATGGAGCAATCAAATGGAAGTATTGCAAGCAGGTCATGGTCTCCCTCTCCAGTGCCAAAGCCAAGTACAAGGAAATCTTGGAATCCTTCAAGGAGGGCCTCTGGTTATGCCACCTCCTTACAGGACTTTGACTGTGATCAGATACACCCATCCCAATTCATGTTGACAATGAGGGTGTCAAGGCTTTGACCATAAAAATTGAACACCGTGCCTGGAAAAAGTGCATACATGTTTGGTATCACTTTGTATGTGATTGTGTTCAAAAAGGCAATGTTTACCTCATTCATGCTTCTATCAAGGAGATGTTTGCAGGCATGCAAACCAAGCCTCTGTGTTGTGTTCTTCTGGATAAGCATCAAGCTCTTTTTGGGTTATATCTGAGTATCTAGCTCTCTTTTCCTTAGCCTTATCTTTCATATTTTGATTTAGATTTCCTTCCACATGTGCAGCAAGGGGGGATGTTGGACTGTAGTTGTACACAACTCCCACTTTCACTGCTATGCACATGTCATGTCTCATTTCACCAGTGTTGAGTTATACCTGGGCCAGCCTCTGGAGCATGGATGGTTTCTTTTCCTTCATCCTTCCACTCCACTTCCATGCCAACTCAGGTATAGTGTTTCTTTCTGTCTCTCATTCCTTTTCCTTTTCTGTCTTCCCTCATCATCTCTCAGTTCATGTCCCTCCTTCTCATCACTGCTGCAATAATACTTTTATCCTTCCACTTTACTTCCATGCTGACTCAGTCAACCTCATCACAATCTTTGTCACTCACTTTGCTGGTCTTTTTTTTGACTGTACTGAATCAAACTTCTAAAATTCCTCATATGGCCACAAATTTAAAAAATATATGAATACAGAAAACAAGCGATAAATAAAAAACAACTGAAATTTATAATTTTTAACTGATTGCTTGTAGAACAAGCTATTTGTTCTGTTCCTCGCACTTTTTAGGTAGCGCAATAAATCTGAATCCGCGTACCATTTTGGCTTCCCACCCTAAGCAAGATGGCTCCCCGTAGCTGAGCTATACCAAATGACAACGGATCTAGGTGGAAATGGCGGTTAAAAGCTATAAACTCAAGAAAATGAAAATTCAGGAATCAATTGAATTCTTCTGTATTTGCTGTGGTGATAAAGATTCAACATCTCACACTCACGGTTGATAAAGATATTCCTACAGACAGTGTAACAGCGCTGGCAGTGAGCGTGACGACAGGCAGCAACGGCCGGTTTCTGTCGCGATGCGTCAAATTAGGTCTCAGCCAGTCAAGATTCCGTGAGCGCGGTTAGCGGTTTACTTACCCCGACCAAAGTGTTCCGATTCCCATGCCGAAGGCTATACCGAAAAATCCGATGAAACCCATTGCTAGAGCTACAGTCAACCAAGTGGTGCATAGCAAGACTGGAATAGGTTCACAAGTACCATGTGCGATGATTCAATGAATCAGGTTTCTTTCGAAAAAAAAGTAAGTTCTAAAGGTGATTGGTGGCAACTGACAGTAATTCCTCTTCAGCCTTCTTAACAATCTGACTTTCCCAGGACCCAATGTCGCTCGAAAGTTTAGGGTTCCGGGGGCTGACGCTTCGCCCCCTTCCTCCCTAAGCAATTCTTCTGACGAGCGGACAACAGGCAAGAGCCGAACCTCTTTGTCCCCTTTGGATCTCAAAATGATTGAAGGAGATCCCCGAGCTGTATCTATCGTGCTTCGAAATATTCTGGCGATTCCAATCGTTGAAGCCGTGTAGAACTTTCACCAGGAGGATGCGGATCAAGCAATGAACCATTAAGGAGAAAATTCGCTACCCGGCAACGGCAAGGGTGATATTAGAGGTGGGGAACGTAAATTTACCAAAATGATTATGATAGACAAAGCTGTCCAAGTGAATCCAATCACTCGAAACATATGGAGAGTGCTGGTCGCGTCTGCCAACACGTTTTCGAGAATGCTGACCAGTACGCGATTGTTATGGGGGTTCATAGGATTATCAGGCGTCCACACATTCGCTAAGCTCGTGAGGGTTTTTATTAAGAGCATGGAGTTATTGAAAAGGTTTTGGTGCACCATCGCTTGCGTTATTCCCAAGCCGCCGTAAAATATGACGATGAGCACTGGCACCCCGATACAAACGACATTCATCACGATTGGATGGGAAGTGAATACACGAGCACTGAGAGTGCTTTTATCTTTCGTGGTCGGAGAACTAAGACTCTTAACCGAAATTTTAAAGAAAGGGTATGCGCTCAGCCGAAAGTTAACTTGAAGCCGTCAATGCTTCCATTGGCTTGTGTCCGCGTGGAAAGAGAACTTACACGACGTAGAAGGTACTCCAGCCGTTCAACCAAAAGCCAATGAAACCTTTGAAAAATCACTTAATTATCGCTCCAAAACGCTGATCAATAAAAATGGAGCATCAGCTTGACTGACCGGGTACAAAAGACGTTGCCATCCAAAAGGCCATAGTTGAATAAATGCCAGGAGCTGAACGCTCAGGTGATAGACAGAATTTATACGTGATGTAAGAATAAGAAGATAATAAAATGCATCCGATTAACTGCAGGAATTCAATTATGAAATGACCGTTGGGTACATAATGTGGTCGACTTTCAGGTGAGGAGTAGTGTTTTCGCCATAGCCAAAACTTTCGACGCTCTCCATTCTCATTCTTCTTGAAAATTTTGAAATACAGGGAGATAAGGGAAAGTGTCCCAAGTACAGAATGGACGATCATCAAAACGAGAAGGAAGTGGCTGTAGGTTTTCAGTCTTCCATTGAGATCTGCTTTTGCTTGATCGAGGGCATTGTGGATGAGTGAATAGGGATTGAGCGATGAGGAGAGTGAATCAACGAGAGGAATCAAGTCCGGAAGATGAGCGGCCGAGAGTGTTGGAACCAACATTCTGAGAATATCTCCGCTGGATAATACACAATGAAACAACAATTAAGACGAGTAGCCGCTTTTAAGTTCTGATCAATCAACATCATTGCGAAACCTCTAAAGCATCATGACCGTATGCCTTGACACTGGATTGATGTCTCTACAGGCATTATTAATTACTTCTGGTCTGTGTAATCTCGGAGGTGGACAGGCCGTCATGAGCTTTGGTACTGGTGCACGCTCGACCGGCCTCTGGGAGCTGAGTCCTCAATCGAAAGCTGCAATCGTGAGTCCCAACTGCCAGGGCGAAGATGATCGCGATAACTGACGATCGTATAACCCGGGAACGAACTTTCACGTTCCTGTTAATAGCGAAAGCTTCCCATCGAAGCTGGATCTTTTTTTCCCGCCGGAATCAGATGCGATGTTTCTTGAAGACGATCGCCCGTTCTCGTTAAGAATACCGGCGTGGAACATTGTGGTAAGGCGCAAAGTTGTGAAACAGCTGTTAAATTGTAATTCAAAAAATGGTTCAAGACTTCGAAAGTCTGATTGTGTTGGATGGTAAAGGGTGGCTTTTGATTTGCTCTCCATTAGGACGTATCAAAGTTAAGCAAACCCGCCATTTTTTAATGGCGGGTTTCAACCCATATCCGCCATTTCAAACCCGCCATTAAAAATGAAAAAACCCACTTATTTAACATCAGATGTGTCAAAGTTACCTCAAAATAAATGAGTTTTTTCAAATAAAGTATTTAAAGGCTTTCATTGCCTCAACCACATGTCATTCCACATCATCACCCCTGGTTTCACCTCCAACCTCATTGGAAAAATTGTACCTCCAACCTCATCCGAAAAATTTGATTTTCATTGCTCTCATCACTTCATCACTCTCATCTATTTATATCCTCTTTGCTTCATCACTTTCATCCCCCCATCACTTCATTGCTCTCACCTCAACATCCCCCAGGAACTCAACATCCTAAAATCCCCCCCATCAGCTTCCAAAGGTTCCAGTCAGCTCAAGAGAGCCAATCACATCATCCTGGTAAACTGGCTCAAAATTCAATCCAACTACAATGCTTGCTTTTGATTGGACAATGAAACACAAGTTGGCTGACCTCCATCCTCTAAGGTTAGTTGTTATCTCCTGATGGCCAATGAACTCAAAAATAAAACCAAAGTTAGGCTGGATCTTTCATCCAAACAGATGCAGGAGTGATTCAAGAACTATCAAGCCAAGTACAAAAAGGCCCACTCAAGGTCAATCTCCACTGACTTTGGCATCACCAACTCCAATAAAGCCAAAGGAATCACCTTGGTGGTTGATAATTTGGACTCCATTTGTCCTCTTTATGTTCAAATGGATGAAATCTTTGGAAAGAAGGCCAATATCACCCCTTTAGCCACTTTTGATGCCCAACAATCCGATTCAGTTGACACTGAGGACTTGGCTGTGGGTGCTCAGTCTAGCAATGATGATCCCACCAAAAACTATGAGTGGTCCCAATCAGATGTGGAGGAGGATATTCCAACAAAACCAGATCCAATCATGTCTACATCAGCATTGACACACCTTTCCTTGGAGCCCTCACTTCCTTCCATGGTTTTCTCTCTTCCTGGGGTGGAAGACCTCAACACCTTGGCCAATGAGGAGGATGTTATTCCTGTATCACCATTGCCATCAAGATCTGCTCAAGTAAGGAACAAAATTCTTTTCTCATCTTTCTGGTTAATCCTGACTGATTTAGATTGTAAAAAAACAGGCTCATCCATTACTGAATGGCCAAAACCTCAAGCTAAAGGGGCCTCCCACATCCCCTTCAACTGAGAGTGACACCATTCCCACACAAATCTCCTCTGCAAAGGGAAAGCAAAAGGCCTCCAATTCAATCAACATCAACCCCTATAGTGGTCAAAAGAGGAGAAACACTTCAATTTTTCTGGCTTTGAGGATATTATGGAGAAGCAAGATTCAATTAAGTGCATTGATTGATTTTCCTTGCTTTCAAAACCAAGCTCATTCCTATTCCCCTCCACCAAAAAAACAGTGAAATCAACAAATTGAATCCAAAAAAATTCAATTTGAAAAGGAGAAGTGGGATTTTCAACTGGCTATGGATTTTCAAAAGCAGAATGCTGCAAGTTTTCTCAACAAAAAAAGTTGGATTTAAAGTGGCAAATGAAACAGGCTGAGCTGGAGTTTCAAAAAGAGGAAAAGGAGAAGGATCAACAGCAAGAGAAACTGGAAAAGGAGAGGGAAAGGCTAGCTACAGAAAAAAAGATAGGTTATCCATAGCCATGGCCTGTATTGGCAGCAGTAGAACTGTGGATGAAATGAAAAAAATTACTCAATTGCTTGGCTTGTAAAATGTTTGCTTTGATAAAAATTTTAAAAATAAAAACAAAAAAATTATTTTCAAATACAACAATGTTTGAGCCTATTTTTAACCCCTCCAATGAAAACAATGTTTTATATTTTTATTTACATTTTTTGGTTTAGAATATATTTGACAACTTTTCAAGTCTTTGCAGCAAGTTTTGAGAATGATCTTTTTAATTTGAAAATACATGGCCATCCTAGTATGAGTGGCAGTGTCAACAGCAGGAAAAGTACAGTGCTTGTACTTGTTTGCTGCTCAAACCATTTTTAAAATACCTTTTTCTTTGAAATAAATTCCAAATCCCAATTCAGGAAAGACAAATTGGCCATGAGATACTTGATATTTTTTCTTGTTGTTGATAAGTTGTCCATTGGATTTTTTGTTTGGAACAACAAGTAAAAAAAAAAATTATGAGACATCCCCTTTGTCAATATGGGGAGATTCATAGAAAAAGTTGGAGGTGAAGTTGATGTGAGGGGCGCAGTAAAAAGGAGTGAGCCAGGATCCATATTCCAATGAAGAGAAAGAGTGGATGTTTTTGTCCAGCATTTTTTCTCTGTTGGAATTTTGTGCCAGTCTGGCTAATTTTTGGAACATTTGGCCTAAAATTTGTGATACCTTTTCAGACCTAAGGTTCAAAAATTGAAACTCCTGGTGGGAAGATTGAATAATTGCTGTATTCAAATACTGTCCAAAAAGCTCAGAAGGGTGCATCAATTTTTGCATCCAATTGCCCACATTTTCCCACCCCAAGATCTTGAGGGACCAACCCTGTTGACAAAAGTTTTGGATTGGTGAAGGAATTTTGTGACCAATTTGATGTCATTCTTTTCTTTCTCAGAGAGTTTATTCAATGGGAAAAATTTGATTAAAGCAATGGGAGAGTGGCAATTGGAACAATCAAGAACACCTACTTTTCCAGACCTGAAGAAATGGAATTGTTTGATCCTCTTTTTGGCTTGTGAAAAATCTTTGGGGGAGGGTTTTTGATTTTTCTTTTTGGCAGCAATAGCAGGGTAAAGATGCAAAGTTTGCAGTTTTTATTGAGACCAAGCCAATCTTTCATTAAATCCATCTTCATTTACTTCCAAAGAGATTTCAGAATCTCTCATTTGAGCCCTCTTTTGGCAAAGAGCCCTCTGCTTAACATCTCTCTTTATGTTTTTCAAAGCATCTCCTTCCATCTTGATCCCTCCCACGCACCTGCTGCGCTTGGGGTGAGGATCAAGAAGGAATTTTACAGTAGTATAAAATTTTGAGTGCAGTGTAAGAAGCATGAGGAGTCCAGAAAAGGGGCAGGGGTTGAGAGAAAAAGGGGTAAAAGCAGTTTTGCATTGCATTGGATCTAAAAAAAACAAAACAAACCCAAAAAAAATCATTAGTCAGTTATAATCAAGGTAAATGATCAACAAAAAAAAACACAATACCAGTCAAAGCTGAAACCCCCCCAAAAAAGTCAGCTTCATCAGATGACAATGACAAAGAGAAAGAGGAGGAAGGGGGGAGCTTGCTAAGCAATTGCTTGATTGATTGCAAATTGATTTCTCAATCAATTTCTAATTGATTGCTTGATCAATTGTGAATTGATTGAAAATTGATTTAAAATTGATCCAGCAATTGATTGCAAATCAATCCAGAAACTGATTGTGAATCAATCCAGAAATCAATTGCAAATCAATCCATCCATAAATTTCAAATCAATGCAGTGATCAATCATGAATAAATCCAGCAATCAATTGCAAATCAATTTAGAGATTTATTTCCAATCAATCAAGATATTGATTGCAGGGGAAGGGAGACAAGGAGGGGGGAGAGGGGGAGGAGGAGGAGGAGGAGGAAAGGGCTTACAATGGTGGACAAGAAAGGTGGCCAGGGGGGACCTAAAGGTTGAATGATCAAAGGATCAGCAACTGGTGAGGGGCAGGAAGAGGAAGAGGGGGGAGTGGGCTTACCAGGGTTGCCAACAAAAGGAGGAGGGGAGGCCGTGAGTGAGGTGAGGTGGGGTGGAGGTGGTGGTTGGTGAGGTGGAGATGATGGTGAGGTGGTGGTGGTTGGTGAGGTGGATGTGATGGTGAGGTGGAGGTGATGGGTGAGGTGGAGGTGGTGGGTGAGTTGGAGGTGGTGGGTGAGGATGTTTGGTGAGGATGTTTGGTGAGGAGTAGGAAGGAGTGGACCAGTGATGGTGGACTGGTGGTTTGGTGGGGTGAGGTGGGTGTATTGAAAGTTTTGGTTTTTGTCTAAGTCCACAAAAAAAAAAAAAAAAAAAAAAAAAACAGGAGTGACCCTTTGATTCTTAGTTGAACAACAAAAACCAAATTTAATATTTCACCTATTTTTGAAAAAAATGCTACTCATTGAAGTGAGAAAGTGTGAGGGGTAGCATCCGCTCTCTCATGGCAGCAGATGAGGTAGAATATGAGAACAGGATGACTTGAGGAGGATCGGGAATATTGTCTTTTAAAATTTCTTCCCATTCATCTTTGATGTTGGAGAGATGTTTGTGAATGATTACAAAACAGATAATCCAGTTGATGAGACTCTTCATGTCTTTGGAATTTTGAAGCTGGTTTTGCATTTCCCTCAAGCTGGCCCATCTTCCTTTCAGGATTCCTATGGCATGCTCAATCAAAACTTATGATTGGTCCAGAGGATATTTGAAATCAGTTTTGGCTTGATCATCAGATGAAACATTGCAGTATGCTGGAACCACATATTTCCCACAAGAATAAACTGAATTGGACAGAAGTTATTGATCTTGGTCAACATAGTTCTCTGGTTGTTGGGAAATCTGCATCCAATTGAAAACATATGAATCATGAAAAGAACCTGGAAGGCCAGAATGGAGGGATATGAACTTCTTGTTGTTATCACAAACAAGTTCTAGGGCCATGGAGTATCTAAAAAAACACATGCAAAATATTTGGTAAGTGTGTGATCAAAAGTTTTTTCAAAGTCATTGGAAAATAAATGAATCAATTTCCTCTTTTTCCAATCAAAATAGTGGTTTCCATCTAGCTTGGGTTTTTGACTCGAGGGGATGGTGGTTCCTTCAACAACAACAATGCAACCAGGAAAGCCTTCAGTCTCCATTACTTGATATATCTCTTTTTGTTCTTCTTTTGTTGGAAAAGAAAGGACTGAGAAACAGAAAGATAAGATAGCAATCATGACTCTTTTGGTGTATGAGTCAATGGTTCCATAGCCAACTGAGAATATATTTTCTAATAAATGAATTGCTGCTCCATTTCCATTGGATCTTAATCTACAAAGAGCAACAGCCAGTTGGATAGCTGGATTGTTTTGAGGGTTCTGAGAATCTTTCTGGAAGATGTGGAGGTCTTCAATCATTTCCAAAAGTTTCATGAATGAAGACAATAAAGTTTGGAACAGTTGCTGGAAGCTTAAGTCAGGGAGTAGATCAAGCTTTTGCCTTTCATACATAGGATTGTGGAGAGTATGTCTTCTTGGAACCATGTATTGCCTTTCCAATAGAGAATTCAAAGATTATCAAGTTTATTCCAAATCAGATTCAGAATTGGAACCTTACTCGGAGTCAAATAATAAAAAAAGTCCAGTCAGCTTTTTTGCAGTTTCAAGTTTCTGCTGGGAATTTTGATTTGTCATTTTGTGAAAGATGATGATGGGATGTGTGTGATGTGAGTGAAGCAATGGAAATGTGAAGCAATGGAGATGAGATGTGTGGGATGCAATGGAGATGGAATTGGTATTTATTTGCTGAGGTAGAGGTCTGGATGAGTGGTGAGATGATGATTGCATGTGTGTGATTTGAGTGAAGTGATAGAGATGTGAAGTAACGGAGATGAGATGTGTGTGATGCAATGGAGATGGAATCAGTATTTATTTGCTGAGGTGGAGGTTTGGATGGGTGTTTTGCTTGTGATGGATGGTGGATGGATGATAATGGCGGGTTTGATGTTTGAAACCTGCCATTTCCATGAGACAAACCATTTTGAAATAAACCAGTTAGGGGGTATGTTTATTTTGGAAACCCGCCATTAAAAATGGCGGGTTTGGTCAAATTTGATACACCCTATTTGTGCTATGGATTTCAAGGGAACTGCCCTCTTTGAGATTATATTTTTTCCTTGTTTCTTTTAAGTAGAAATTTAACAAGCTGGATCTGCTGTGGTACCCATGAACCCAGTCCCAAAAGTACTTGTGCCCATGGGAAGTGACTTGAGGGAGAGAGGGCTACTAGGTTTGAAATTCTGTCTCTGGAATACCCTTACGGTATGGCGTCCTGATTCTCTCTCATTGAATCTTACCTTCCCCTATTTATCCATCCTCTAACCCCTCAGCCATCCATCCACTGAACCTCAAGATCCTAGAGACTATCCCTCACTCTCAGCTGCCAACTCCAGGAGGAGCTAAAACTATCCTCAGAGGAGGTACAATCAGGATCTTGTCTCCCCTCATCTCCTGCTTCTTTTTGACTATTTTTCAACCACTAAAAACATTCTGTCTTCCTTGGTTGCCTTCTTGGTTCTCTCCATTGACTCCTTCTGTCTCTCTCAGTCTGACTCAATATTTCTGAATAACCCCTGACTGAAAATGCTTATCTGAGCCAACAATTTAACTAATCCCCACAGGTAAAGAAAATTGTTTTCTTAATTTCATTTTCACCTCAATATTGTGGTTTTCATATTATTCTGCTCAAGCTGTCTCACTTATGTTCATATCCCCCCATATCCTGTTTTTGGCATATACTAATACAAGAGTTATAAACAACACCACAAAAAACGTGATGGCACTTGCCAGCCTCTGGTTGAAGCTCTCTCCAATCTTTAGTTGAAGGTATTTTCATACTCTAAAAGGTTTTTGGTGCACAGTGAATGTGCATTGGAGCTTGAATGAATCTTGACCTGAGCTTGGCTGGATCTTGACCAAGCTTGGTCATACATTTGGCATGAGCTACTTGACAGCACTTGCTAGAAAGTGACATGTTGATTTCTGTGGTTTGAGTATTGAAATAAAGAATCTTGGTAAAAATTGACATGGTACACACAGAATAATCAGGAACCTCTTGCTGACCAGAGACTTCACTTCAAAATTTTGGTTTCCCCAATTGCTTCACAGTTTATCATTCATTTCCAGGAAAAATCACAATGAAATCCCTTTTTTTTATGGTAAATTCAACAAAGATGGAAACAAAGTTGATCCATGATTGCTTCTGAGGCTCCTCTGGAATTTTACAAAACTTACCAATTAATAGTGATTTGCTTCTTCAAATTTTCCAGTGTGTTTCTGATTGGTTTCCACAGAACTTATCAAAGTGGTCTTTTGAGTTTCCATTATTTGTCCCCCAAGAATCCCCTTCATTCATCCCTGGTTTCTCTTTGATTTTATTTCAAATTGATCTTTGACTTATTTCAGACCTGTATGATTTATAAATAATTTCACTTCATTTCATCCCTTCAAAGTAAGCAACCCTGGGGACATTTGCCACACCACTAGTTTTCAAATTTTTGTGGAAAATAAGATGACATTTAGGGTACAAATAGATGGTTTTTTTTTACTTCCTCCACTTCTCTCAACTCTGCTCATCCCTACAATGTAAAACATCTAAAATATTTATATCACAATAAATACTTGACTCCACAAATAAATTTCAAGGAGTAGCTTAATATTATCAAGGGTCTGAGTGATTCCCAGCTTGATTTTTTGAATGGGCTAAGATTTAGCATGCTCAAAAAAATTTATGAAATTGAAATTGTTAATGATGGAAGGACTGGAATTCAACAGATCTTAGATGAGGATAGATTCCTTGAAATTTTAGAGAATGATTGGATTGGAGCAATTTTTCAAGCATTTTCCATGGCCATGAATGAAATAAAGATCCATGAATTCTACAAAATCTGGATGTAGAATTTTAAACAGCTTGGAAAAGTTCAGTGAAATCTTCATGTGTGATCATATTTTCAATTAAAATAATGAATTTTACCCTTGGTAGCTGTACTTTTCAGGAAGGAATTCTCTTTGAAATAAATGATTAAATTTCAAACGGAAGAAATACACAACCCCAAAGCTTAGGTGCTGAAGTGCTAAACCCTTGTAATTTTTTGTTATTTGGGTCTTGTAAAAAATCACATAATCACATATCAGGAAGTAAATTTTCCCGCTTTTTGATGTGCTCTTGTATTTATGAGATTGAAACTGAAACATTGAAGTTGTATAGGGATGATATTTATTTCCTTTAACTGATGTGTGATTCAATATGAGCACATGGGAATTACTCATTTCTTTTTAAAACATGATTGGGTGTGTTCAATCAGATGAGTCATGGGGATGGAAGGGGGAGTTAAATGATTTTTTTGCAATCACCATGAAAAAAATGGCTGCACCTGAAGGCAGGTGTAGCACCTGGGATGGTGAGTGAAACCTTTTTTTGACTTTGTTGGGGTTTTGGAGTTGAAAATCAAATTGATTTCTGGTTGGTCTCAGAATATTTCTGCACCATATTTATGCAATGCATGAATTGAATTGAAAATCATTACATAACAGGAAGAATTGGGAATTTACGTATTTATTCTTAATGTCATAATTTTTTAAAAACTGTTGAGAAATTTGGTTCAGAGCTGTGTTGCATGGAAATTTCACTGGATTTGGATCAAGCTTCATAACTAAGTGTTATAAATTTAATTGAAAAAAGGAAATTCAATTCTGATTTATAGACATTTTTTTTGATTCTCTTGCAAGAATAAATTTCATCCCAGTGGCTGTAATAATATTATTTTTGAAAAAGAAAAATTCAGAACATTATCTTTAAAAAATAGCAAAAAAAATGGGCTGGATGAAATCAGATCCATAACCAAATTCTGAAAGAAAAACAACACTATGATTGATACTTATACCTTAAACCAAATTTACTTTTACTCTTTTTCTTTTTCTTTTTCATTATTTTTTTTTTATTTGAGCTTTTCATCAATACATGAAAATTCAATTATTGATTTCTGTTTTCATTTTAATTTTGATGTTTTATTCTAACTTTTATATTTTTTATTGGGAATTAATTTTCTCAAACCCCCAATCCTTTATTTCACAGAATATTATGGTTACCCACTGTGGCACTGTGAGACTCCTAATGGGATAATGGTTAATTTAGAAAATAGCTTGCTGGCAGTCTTTGAAAGAGATTTCAGTATTACTTCTACTCCTTTAGAGCATTAGTAAACTGAGGTGGTTTTGAATTGCCTGCCCTTTTAAACTATAGTAAGTCTTCCAATATTTTTTATTGGTGGCTTGTTTTTTTTTAGACTTAATATAGGTCTCAGATCAACCTATGATTGCTTATTAGCTGTGGGCTGGTAGGATTTTTTTGAATAGTGCACAAGATGTGTTAGGGTATTGGTCACTGTTTGATCAGATATATGTGATCTTAACCAATATCCCAACTTTTAAAGGGTTCAAGGATTTTTCAAAGGGATGGTTCAGGAGAGGACCCAAGGATGAGTTTACCTACAGGGGGCTGGGTAGGGGAACGTGTTGTATTTATGTGGTCTGAACTACATGCTCAAATCATCATGGTTCTTAAGGTTCTTCTCATAACCTTTTCCATTTTTTTTGTTTTTGTTTTGTTTTCTTTTCTTTCTCCCCTACCTATTTCCTGTGCGCTTTGTCTCTGGTCTCCATGTGCGGGTCTTGTGTGCACAATACCAAATCAACCCGCTGCCCAAACTTCAAACTCAAAGCGTCAAGGCAACATCACTATAAATTGGGTCTCCTGGCTCAGACTCTGGGGAAGTTCTCTTTGTGCAAAATTGAGATTGCACCACTGACCCCAGGCCTCTGAGTCAGAATCACCACTACGCTTCAACACGCTACTCAACCTAATCCGCTCGCCCTGACCTCAACCTGGCTCACCACAACAAGTCTCTATCCTTACATCTCACATCCTCTTACTCCCTTCTTCCTCTCATTTCTTTTTCCTCAAATTCTCCGCATCAGAGTCTGTCTGGCCCTTTTAGGTGAACTGCTACTAGCCTGTTGTCTTGTTCTCAATATTCCTGATCATTTCTCCGCAAATGAAATTAAGTCCTTTTAGTTTCCAAATCATTTCAGAAAGGTTGGTAGTTGCTTCTGGTTGTGCTCTCTTTCTTTATAAGGATTATTTATTGATTGATGGGTGGTTCTTCTTTAATCTGGTTCTGTATATCAAGGTAACAGAAGAACCCTTATCAAAGCACCTGCTGGATTTTTTAATTGGCTAAAAGATGGGTGATAACTTGTTTTCTGCTAACTTGTTTTCTGATTTCTTTTTTCCTTTTATTACTGATTTAACTAATAATATTTTATCTGTGTAGGTACCACAGATCAAAAATGAGATGGGATGAGTGGGTGTTTAGGTGGGTAGGCCAGATGGCATGATGGCATGGAATGTGGATGGCATGATGGCATGAGGATACAACCTGGATAGGGCTGTCAGAGTATTGCCTCTATTGCCATAGTAGCTGTGGCAGATACCTGCAAAAAAATTATAATAATTGCCAAATATCAGTTTTAATGATTACACTGATAATATCAATAAAAACTCAACTGATAGTAAGTTATCAGGAGTAAAAAAGCCACAACTTGAACCTCTGAAGAGATAAGGGGCCTAGCTTTAATAAATAAAGCTCAAAGGAGACTTGCTTACACAAGGAAGCTCACACCCTTTATGATAGCCTGAGGAGGACTATAACTCCAATAGGACCTTGGACTCGAAATTGAAGTTGATTGTTTGATTGATAATATAATAAGATGTTGAATTAAAAGGCCCCAGTCAATCCTCTTGGTGGACTAAGTTGGATGGGCTTGTTAATATGCACTATCTGGTTTATAAAATACAATGAGGAATAGGTCTTGTAGGGACAAGACCCTCCTCTTTTATATTGAAAGAGTCCTCAGGGGGACTCAGGGCATCATCAGGGGAGTACACCACTGTCCTAGATTTCGTCTCCAGTGGCTCAGAGCCCCAAGCAATCATCCCCAATGTTTAATAACATTTACATACTCATTGGGGTCTATTTTTGAGGTAAGGTTGTAATTTATTTACTCAGAAGTTTAAAGTGATGGGGGGAATCACCCCAGTCACTTATTCTCCTTCAAGAGAACGCTCTCAAGGCTTCAGAATTGATTTACTTACCCTCTAACTCTCTGTAGATCTATCAGAGCAGGTGTTCAAAGAATTACAACCATATTATTAGATATTCTTAATCCACATAGATATGTATACTCTGGGTAAGTATTCCCACAGAGTTTATCTGCACCAGGGGAGTTTCCTAGTTTCTGAGTATACGCTTTTCCATCATGATTAACTTCTTGAAAGTTATCTACAAGCTGGAAGGAGAGTTCTTAGAAAATAATTTACAATTCACCTAAAAATATGGGTTATGGTAGATAAGGATTATTACAGAATATAGTTTCCACGGAGGGAAATCTTTAAGGAAATTACTTGTACATCCAATTGGAAGCTTCCAGAGGATTGTAATCTAGAGTAAAGTTATAAGATCTCCCATAAATTATAATATAAACCTTCAAGTTTTTATGGGATGATTTCTAATATTAAGACATACTATAAAAATATGATTATATGAAACTTTATATGTCAAAAATATGGATATGTAATGGACTAATGGAGGCTTGAACACACTACCTAGGTACTCGGAACGGTACTAAGACATTCCTTAACAACTATACTACCAAGACTTGTGAGTTGGGCAGCCTATAGGACACCAATACATGTCTCATGGCTGACAAGGGCAGAGAGGCCCTCCTTAAATAGAAAATCTGGTCCTCAGGGGATGCTCAGGGCTTCCCCTGAGGGCGCCCTGGGGCTTCCCCTGTTACAGTGGGATACAGGTACATGAGGAATTTCTGCTTATTGGGAAAAGCTTGTAAAGTTACCTGAGGCATTTCTGCTGGTTGGAAAAAGCTTGTACAGTTACATGAGGCATTTCTTCTGAATTGGAAAGGCTTTTACAGGGGTTTCATGCATGCACAGCCTTGCATAAATTTCTCTGTAGTGCAGATAAAATATGTTGCTGTGCTGTACTGTTAGTTTTTTCAGTGATACTTGATTCTACCTGCATTTATTGCTGTACAAATACTGGTGGTTTGTTTGACTTCTGGTTATACTGGTGGCTTTTTTGGTTTCTGGTTATACTGGTGGTTTTTTTGGTTCTGGTTAAGACTGGTCTCACTTCCTCTTGCTTATATTTTTCCTGTATACTTCTGCACAGCCTCTTGTGTGTGTTTACATGTTTTTTTTGGTTCAGGTGACCAGATATGACATGCTGCACTGCCTCCTGTATCTGTATTGCTGTATTCTGGCTGAGGTGACTGCATCTGGACTGGTTGCACTGAATCTTGCATCTATATTTCTGTATGCTGATGAGGTGACTGCATCTGGACTGTTTTCACTAACTCCTATGTCTGTATTGATGTATTCTGGCTGAGGTGACAGTTTCTGAAAGATTGCACTGCCTCCTGTACCTGTATCTTTGTATGCTGATAGGGTGACTGGATCTGGACTGGTTGCACTGCCTCCTGGATCTGTATTGCTGTATGCTGATGAGGTTACTGGATCCGGACTGATTGCACTGCCTTCTGTACCTGTATCTTTGTATGTGACTAGATCTGGACTGGTTTCACTGCCTCCTATCTCTGTACTGATGTATTCTGGCTGAGGTGACAGGGTCTGAAAGATTGCACTGCCTCCTATACCTGTATCTTTGTGTGCTGATAAGGTGACAGGGTTGGTGTATGGTCCTGTTCTTGAGGGTGAGATGGCACTTGTATGTACTTGAGGGTTTCCAAGGTATGTCTTATGGCTTCCACAGGGCTGTGACACCTGTTTGGGTATGAGTTTGCCACAGTTGGAGGTCTGTTGGGCTGTATCTTCTAATCCATGAGAGATAGGGGGGTACTTTGGCTGAGTGACTATGGCTTATTTCTGATGTAGAATCCATTCCTGAGGTTACTTTGAGGTTTTGAGCTGTTTTTACACTGGAAAATTGAGTCTGATGGCTATAGAAAAGGTTTGGACTACCACAGTGCGCCTCTGCTGCCACACAGACAAATACTACATTCCATTGTATTTTAAAGAATTTTTTTTAAAAACTTCAGAAGCTGCGGCCCTGTAGCTGAGGTTCATAAAACCCCCAAAAGAACCTTTGGTAATATTTGAAGCACTAGAACCCCTCCAAAAATGGAATGAAAAAAAATTAAACAATTCTGCAAAAACCAATTTTTCCATGGTTTTTTGGATGCTTATTTTGGGTATTTTAATGATCATTTTTTGGTTTTGTTCAGCTAAAAAATATATCAAGAAAAATTAAAAGAGCTTTCAAAAAAAATTCAGATTTTTTGGATGTATCATTTTAACTTGAAAAATTCCATCAAAAAACCAAGAGAA
The DNA here is from genome assembly GCA_025617555.3 of Puccinia polysora. Lineage (NCBI taxonomy): Eukaryota > Fungi > Basidiomycota > Pucciniomycetes > Pucciniales > Pucciniaceae > Puccinia > Puccinia polysora. The sequence goes on from CM062616.1 coordinate 28,881,091, forward strand.
TCAAATTTCTCATTGGACATTAGAATCCTGTCATTTTCCTTTTGATTTAATTTTTTTGGAGATTAAAGCTACCAGAAAGTTGAAAAAGAATTCAAAGAGAATTTCAACATTTCTTTCAGATTTTTTGGATATATTATATTACCTTAAAAAGTTCCTTCGAAAAAGCGAAAAATTTGAAAAATTCAATTTTCTCATTAGAATTTTGGATCCTTTTGTTTGCCTTTTTGATTGATTTTTTTTGATGTTTCAAGCTTTTGAAAATTGAGAAAAACTTTTAACAAGATTTTCATTTTTTTAAAGAATTTTTTGATGTATGTTGGGCCTTCACAAATACAATTTAATGTAAAAACCCTTCAAATTAACACTTACATTGCAATGTTTTTGTCTTACATCTTGAATCAAAATTTCCGCACATGTTTTTTGGAAAAAATTTAGAATAGATTCCAAAGAATCAAACAAAAAACCTTCTGACTTCTTGTCACATTTTTAAGCCCTCAAATTATAAATGACAATGAAAACAATACCAAAGAAAAGGGTGTTCTCTTTTTAACAATCTTTTTTTGATTTTTTTTCCTGAAAAAATAATAGGGAATATCAGATTTAAGCAAACCCTCCATTTTTTAATGGCGGGTTTAAAACCAAATCTGCCATTTCAAAACCACCATTCAAAATAAAAGAAAAACCACTTATTTCACATCAGACGTGTCAGAGTTACCTGGAAATAAGTGGGTTTTTTCAAGTAGATTCTTTAAAGGCTTCCACCGCCTGTCCACTTCATACACCCCTGCTTTTACACCTCCAACCTCCAACAAATTCTACCTCCAACCTCATCTGAAAGAAAAATTTGATTCATTGCTCTTCATCTCTTCATCACTATCCTAATCACTTCATCACTCTCATAAATTTATTGCTTTCATCACATGCAGCTAACTCTCATTGCATCACTATCCTAATCAACTCATTACTCTCATCTGTTTATTGCTTTCATCACATCAAGCCAACTCTCATTGAAACACTATCCTCATCACTTCATCACTATCATCACTTTATTGCTTTCATCACATCCTAACTCTCATTGCTTTATCCCTCTTTTCACTCCATCACTCTCAACTCTTCCTATCCTCATTGCTTCATCACTCTCATCCTCTCATCACTATATCACTCTCAAAACCCAAAGGCTCTCATAGCCCTTCATCCCTCTCACTGTGTTCAAATGGCCCCTCAGCAATCCTCCCCCAGCAGGTCCACTAAAAAATCCAATGGACCAAAGCAAAAATCCCCCAGGAACTCAAAATCCAAAAATCATCCCCCATCAGCTTACAAAGGCTCAATTCAGCTCAAGAGAGCTGATCACATCATTCTGGTAAACTGGATCAAAATTCTTTCCAACTACAATGCTTGAATGGGATCCAACAATGAAACACATGTTGGCCCCCCTTTATCCTCTAGGGTCAATGGCTATCTCCTGATGGCCAATGAACTCAAGAATAAAACAAAAGGTAGGCTGGATCTTTCATCCAAACAGATGAGGGAGAAATTCAAGAATTATTGAGCCAAGTAAAAAAAGGCCCACTCCATGTCAATCTCCACCGGCTTTGGTATCAACAACTCTGACAAAGCCAAGGGAATCAACTCAGTGGTTGATGAGTTAGACTCCATTTGTCCTTTTTATATTAAAATGGATGAAATCTTTGGAAGGAAAGCCAACATCACCCCTCTAGCTGCTTTTTAATCCCAACAATCTGATTCAGTTGATGCCAAGGACTTGGCTGGGGATTCTCAGCCTAGCAATGAGAACCTTGATGAGACCTTTGTCTTTGAATGGCACCCATCAAATGCCAAGGAGGATATTAAAACACAATAAGCTCCAATCACATCTACTTCTGCTTTTATTGATGATTCAAACCCAACCTTGGACCCCTCACTTACTTCTTTTGATTGCTGTCTTCCTGGGTTGGAAGAACTGGAGAACTTGGCTGATGAGGAGGATGTCATTCCCGTATCACCATTGCCATCAAGATCTGCTCAAGTAAGGAACCAATTTCTTTTCTCTTCTGTCCGGTTAATCCTGACTGATTTAGATTGTAAAAAAAAAGGCTCATCCATTCCTGAATGGCCAAAAACTCAAGCCAATGGCGCCTCCCACATCCCCTTCAAATAAGAGAAATGATGTTCCCACACAAACCTCCTCTGCAAAGGGAAAAAAAGGGCTCCAATTTCATCTAGAGGAAAGGGGGGGCAAGGGAGCATAGGGGTTGGGTGAGTGAGGGAGAAGGGGGGGTGGCGGGGCCTGCTATTGAAGGGGGGGGGGTAGGGATGAAGCAATTGAGGGGGGGGGGGCGGAGCAATCAAGGGGGGTGGCGGGGCTGGAAATAAAAACAAAGGGGGGGCTGGTCCAATCAAAGGGGGAGGGGCAGCAATCAAAGGGGGGGGGCAAGGGAGCAGAGGGGCCGGGAAAGCAAGGGAGTGGGGGAGTATTGTGAGGGAGCAAGGGAGAGGGAGAGGAGGTGAGGGAGAAAGGGAGAGGGAGAGGAGGTCAAAAAGGATGGAGGGAAGAGGAGGATGAGGAGGAGAGGGGGAAATTACCTGAGGAAAGAAGAAGTAAGGAGGTGGGGGGGCCTAAGGTGGATGGATAAAAGGATTGGTATCCATTGATGGGGATGGATGAGGAGGAGGATGAGGAGGAGGGGTGGGGAGCTTACCAGGGGTTCCAACAAAGGAGAGGGGAGGTGGTGGGTGAGGTGGAGGTGGTTGGTGAGGAGGAGGAAGGAGTGGAACAACTGGTGGTTTGGTGGGGTGAGGTGGGTGGTTTGGAATTTTTGAGTCTATTTTGTCTAAGTCCACCCCACCAAAAGAGAAAAAAAAACCCAAAGTCAGTCTAGGAATCTTGGGTGAACAACCAAAAACAAAAAAATACAATGAAGGGATTTTTTACATAATTAAAAATAAAACATTACCCATCAAAGCAAGAAAGGGTGAGAGGGAGAATCTGTTATCTCATAGAAGAAGATGAGGGAAAAGATGAGACAGGGATGACTTGAGGCAGATCCAGAATATCATCTTCAAATATTTCCTCCCATCCATCTTTGATGTTGTCCAAAACATTCTGAAGGATTAAAAAATTGATAGTCCAGTTGATGAAGAACTTTGTGTCTTTGGGGTTTTGAATCTGGTTTAAAATTTCCTTTAAGATGGCCCATCTTGCTTTCAGGAATCCTATGGCATGCTCAATCCAAACTTGTGGTTGGCCAAGATGATAGTTGAAATTGGTTTTTCCTTGATTGTTTGACAAAAAATTCTGGTATGCTGGAACCACATATTTCCCACTAGCATAAGCTGCATTTTCCAGAAGGTATTTATCTTGGTCAAAGTAGTTCTCTGGTTTTTGGGAATTCTGAGTCAAATTTAAAACCTATGAATCATGACAAGAACCCAGGAAGCCAGCGTGGAGGCATATGAACTTCTTTTTCTTATCAAAAACAAGTTTTAGGGCCACAGAGAATCTAAATAAACAGATGAAACATATTTGGTCAGTGTGTGATCAAAATTTTTATCAAAGTCATTGGAAAATAAATGAATCAATTGCCTCTTTTTCCAATCAAAATAGTGGTTTCCACCTAGCTTGGGTTTTTGACTCAAGGGGATGGTGGTTCCTTCAAAAACAAAAATACAACCAGTAAAGCCTTCAGTCTCCATTACTTGAGGTATCTCCTTGTGTTCTTCTTTGGTTGGCCAAGATAGGACTGAGCAACAGAAAGATAGTATAGCAATCATGACTCTTTTGGTGTATGAGTCAATGGTTCCATAGCCAACTGAGAATATAGTTTCTAATCAATGAATTGCTGCTCCATTTCCATTTGATCCCAATCTACAAAGAGAAACAGCAAGTTAGATAGCTGGATTGCATTTAGAATTCCAAGAATGCTTCTGGAAGATGTGGTGGTTTTCAATCATCTCCAGAATTTTCATGAATGAAGTCAATAAAGTTTGGAACAGTTGCTGGAAGCTTAAGTTGGGGAGGAGATGAAGATTTTGCCTTTCATACATAGGGTTGTGATGAGTTTTTCTCCTTGGAGCCATGTATTGCTTCTTTAATAGAGAATCTAAAGCCAACCCAGTTGATTCCAAATCAGAGTCTGAATTGGAGTCTGAATGGCAGTCAAATAATAACAAAAGTTCAGCCAGCTTTTTTGCATTTTCAACTTGCTTCCTGGAGGTTTGATGGAAATGTTAAGAAAGATGGTGATTTGATGGGGGTTATGAGATGATGATGGGATTTGTGTGAAGATGGAGATGTGAAGAGATAGAGATGTGAAGCAATGTAGATGCAAAGCAATGGCAATGGGATTGGTATGGATTTACTGGGGTGGAGGTGTGGATGGGTTTTTTCGATGTGATGGATGGTGGATGGATGATAATGGCAGGTTTGATGCTTGAAACCCGCCATTTTGAGATTAACACAGTTAGGGGGTCTGTTTATTTCAGAAAACCTCATTAAAAATGGCGGGTTTGGAAAAAAAATGGGGGGTTTTAATGGGGGGTTTTCTAACTCTCATACGCCCTAATGATGATCTGAGATATTTGAAGCTGCTGATTTGAAGGGATTTTCTGAAGCTTTCAAAAATTATTTTTTGGGAATTTTTGAGGCAATATTTGGGTCTCTCAACCAAACAAAAAAAGCATCATATTAGACCCCTTTTGGGTTCTGGGACACTCCTTTGAGAACTTTCACATTCATATTTTAGGGCGTATCAAATTTAGCAAAACAGCAATCAGAAAACTGCCATTTTTTTTCCAAACCCGCCATTTTGAATGGCGGGTTTCTGAAATACACATACCCCCTAACTGGTTTATTTCAAAATTGTGGGTTTCATGAAAATGGAAGTTTTAAAACATTAAACCTGCCATTATCATCCATCCACAATCCATCACATGCAAAACACCCATCCACACCTACACCTCAGCAAATCTATACTAATCCCATCTCCATCACATCACACATAAAATCTCCATTGCTTCACATCTCCATTGCTTCACATCTCCATTGCTTCACATCTCCATTGCTTCACATCTCCATTGCTTCACATCTCCATTGCTTCACATCTCCATCACATCACACACATCCAATTGCATGCAAAACACCCATCCACACCAAACCCCTCAGAAAATCCATACCAATCCCATCTCCATTGCATCACACACATCTCATCTCCATTGCTTTAAATCTCCATTTCTTCACACAAATCCCACCATCACCTTTCTCAACCTGTCCAATCAAACTTCCTTCCAGCAAGTTGAAAATGAAAAAAAGCTGACTGAAATTCTTTTATTATTTTACTCTGATTCAGACTCTGATTAAGACTCAAATTTTTAACAAACTTTTTTGGCTTTGAATTCTCTTTTGGAAAATCAATACATAGTTCCACAAATAAACACTCTCCACAACCCTATTTGTGAAAGGCAAAAGCTTCATCTACTCCCCAACTTAAGCTTCCAGCAACTTTTCCAATCTTTATTTCCTTCATTCATGAAAATTCTGGAGATGATTGAAGACCACCACATCTTCAAGAACAATCCTCAGAATCCTCAACGCAATTCAGCTATCCAAATGGTTGTTTATCTTTGTTGATTGTGATCAAATGGAAATGGAGCAGCAATACATCAATTAGAAAATCTATTCTCAGTTGATTATGGATGCGTTGACTTTTACACCAAAATATTCATGATTTCTCTCCTATCTTTTTGTTTCTCAGTCATTTTTTGGCCATCCAAGAGACAAAACAAGGATATATGTCAAGTAATGGAGACTGAAGGCTTTCCTGGTTTCATTGGTTTTGTTTATGGAACCACTATCCCCTTGATTCAGAAACCCAAGCTAGATGGCAACCACTATTTTGATCCAAAAAAAAAGCAATTGATTCATTTCCTATCCAAAGAATTTAGTAATTAACTGACCAAATATGTTTTATTGGTTTGTATAGATGATCCCTGTCACTACAACTTGTTTTTGATAACAATAAGAAGTTCATATCCCTCACGCTGGACTTCCGGGTTCTTGTCATGATTCATATTTTTTTAATTTGATGCAGATTGCCCAACAACCAGAGAACTACTTTGACCAAGATCAATACCTTCTGGCCAATTCAGCTTATGCTAGTGGGAAATATTTGGTTCAATCATACCAGAATGTTTTGTCCAACAATCAAGGAAAAAGAAATTTCAACTATCATCTTTCCCAATCACAAGTTTGGATTGGGCATGCCATAGTAATCCTGAAAGGAAGATGGGCCAGATTATGGGAGATGCAAAACCAGCTCCAATCTTCCGAAGACATGAAGTTCCTCATCAACTGGATTATCACTTTTGTAATCCTTCAAAACCTTCTTGCCAACATCAATGATGAATGGGAAGAAATATCTCAAGACAAAATTCCTGATCCTCCTCAAGTTGTCCTGGTCTCATCTTTTGCCTCATCTTCTGCATTGAGAGAGCGGGTTCTACTGCTTCACTGGCTAACTTTGATATGTAGCATTCAATTTTCAAATATTTGAAATATCCCATCACCAAATTTTTTTGGTTTTGGTTGTTCAAATCCTAGGCTGACTTTTTTTTTTTTGGTGGACTTAGAAAAAAGACAGAACCATAACTTTTAAAACACCCACCTCACCCCAAAAAAACACTGGTCCAATCCACCTCCTCCTCACAAAGCCACCTCACCCACCACCACCAACTCATCCAATCAAACCACTGCTCCAAACCTCCCTCCTCCTCACCAAACCACCTCACCCACCACAACCACCTCACCATCCACCTCCACCTACCTTCAAGTTCACCTGGTCATCCTCCTCCTTATTTTTTTTTTCTCAGTGCCCCAGGTAAGACCCCCCTCCTCCTCCTCAAATCATTGGTGCTTACTCCCCCCCTTGTCCTCCTCAAATCATTGTTGCTGACCTCCCCCCCCCCCTCCTCCTCCTTTTAGATTTTGTCCTTGTTCCTTGCTTGGCACCTCTGGTAAGCACCACCCTCCTCCTCCTTTTTGGTCCATTGGCAAGCAAAAATTTGTGAAGAATTATGACCAGAAAATAATTTTCATTTGTCAGAAAGAAGTATACAAAAGAAACATCAAAACAATCAAAAGAGACCTGTCCTACCCAAGGAGTGAAAATGACAGATGTTGAGGATAATTCAAATAATAAACAGTAGGATCACACGCCTCGGATAGGAATGAAATAAGAAATCTGAATGGCATGACAAATGAGTTAGAAGGAACTGAAGGAAATATGAAAAAGCAGAAATCGAAGATCGCACCAAATTACTTGAAGACTTCTTCAGTGATCTGACTTAGCTCCTTTCTTCTAGATTTTGAGGGATGAGTATACAAATCAGAAGATATAGAAAAGGTGAGAGTCAATGGAGAGGAAGGAATTTGGCTTGCGCGTGCTGGTCGTCTATTTAACATACAACCATGAGACTACCACTACTCAGATGAATATGAATATCCATAACTTCCTTGCCCGCGCTTGCCACTTGTAGGTGAAGGATGAAACGCGCGCGTCACAAAATTAAATAAATAGAAATACTAAAAGAAGGAATAAAATAATGGAATAAAGGAAATAAGAAGTAGAAAAAGAAACATGGAAAAGACATGATTCTGCAACTTCAACAAGTTGTTTGCTTGCTAGTCAACCAATTGATCAGTTGGCAAGCAAATGAATTTTGCTTGCCAGCAAGTCAATTGATTGACCGGTGAGCAATTGATTGTTTGCTCCCCAATTGATCAATTGTTCAAATGGGAAACCAATGAATTGATTGCTGGCAATTTGATTGGAAAGGAGGTGGGGGGGATGATTTTCCGCCCCCCCTGCCCCTCTCCTCTTCCTCCTGATTTATTGATCAATGACCTTCCCCCCCTTCAGCACAACCTCCTCCTCCCTGATCATCAAAAGTTGAATTATTGGGTGTTTTTTTTGGTAGGAGAATTGTTGGTATTGTTTTGTTATTTTCTATGTTTGTTCATCATCTAAGTGGTTTATACCTGACTAATGAATGTTTTTTTTTATTTTTTTATTCAATGCAATGAAATTGGACATTCCACTGCCTTTATCACCTATTCTTCTCCAACCAAACTCAAAATATGACAACCAATGAATTTCCATCTTGATCCTCACCTCAATCAAAGTATATGGTTGGGAGGGAAAAAGATGGAAGGAGATAGTTTGAAAAACATATGGAGAATTGGGAAGAAAAGGGCTTTCCAGAGAAGGAGTGCTCAACTGCTGGATTCTGAAATTGCATTGGAAGTTACTGAGGAAAAAATTAATTAAAAGGTTTTTTGGTCTTCATGCAAAATACTTCCCTCAAACCTGTATCTTTCCAATTTCAAGAAAATTCAAAAACCCACCCCTGAAGAGTTGGAACAGGAAAAACAAAAGATGAAACCATTCTATTTCTTCAGCTCTGGAAAAGTAAATGTTCAAGATCAATTGGATCATGAGGCTATGGTTGCAATCATTTAATTTTTCCCTTTGAATGAACTCTCTGAGAAAGAGAAGAAGGAAATGAACTCAGTAAAAAAATTCCTTCACCAATCCAAAAAAATTTTCAACACTGTTGGTCTCTCAAGATCTTGGCGTAATAAACTGTGGGCAATTGGATGGAAAAAATTGATTCACCCTTCCAAACTATTTGGACCATATTTGAAGAAAGATGCTTTCAAATCCTGGTCTGACAAGGTCTCTCAAATATTGGGCCAAATTTTTAAAAAATTAGCCAAAATTGCATTTGATTCCAACCATGAAGGTATGATGGACAACAATATCCCTTCCTTCTCCTCATTGTGTGGAGGATGTGAAAATGAAGAAGTTTCTGGTGGGAGTCAAACCCACAACATCAGATAGATTGAGACACACACTAGGGTGCTGCCTTTACCAACTAGGCTACAGATGCATGTGGCTGCTAGGATTGTTTGGTATTACTGGTCTGTGTTCAACTGCAAAGCCTCTTTACTGTGGTGATACATCATTTTAGCATTTTTAACCTCAACATCCCCCCTTGCTACATGATGTAGGAATAGGTGCGGCGATAAAAAGGTGAAAGTGTGATTGGTGTGGGGATTGAACCCAGGATTGTAGGGTAGGCTTACAGGGGATGATGGTCTTACAGAAAGAATTCACATCTTATCATGTCTCTGAAGTAAGTGAGTATACACTCAGGTACAATCTGGGCTCATAATGTTTTGAGACTGTGAAAATGAAGATGTGTCTGGTGGGAGTCAAAACCACAACCTCAGATAGACTGAGACACATAATATAGTGGTGCCTTTACCAACTAGGCTACAGACGCTTGTGGCTTCCAGAGTTGTTTGGTATTACTGGTCTAGGTTCAACTGCACATCCTCCGTACTGTTTTGATACATCATTTTAGCAGGTTTAAGCTAAACACATTGGAATTTGGATCTGGCCTCACTCACTTTGACTGCTCATCTCACATCAACTTCACCTCAGACTCCTTCTAAAACTCTCCCCATGTTCACAAAGGTGATTTCTCCTCCTATTCCTTCTTACTGGAGGTCCCAACCAAAAAATCAAATGGAAAAATCATTGACAAAAAGGATGAATATCAAGTATCCAACAGCCAATTTGTTTTCCCTGACTTAGGTTTTGGGATTTATTTCAAACAAAAACATGTTGTCAAAATGGTTTTGGAAGCCAATAAGTACAGGCGCTTTACTTTTCCAGCTTTGGAGTTGGCCACTCATACCAGGATGGCCATGTCCATGCAAATTAATAAAATTACTCAAAACACTAGCAAGTAATAATTGATCAGTGGCAAAATATACCTTAGGAAAAAAATATAAATAAAAATAAAAATGATTTGTTCATTGATGGTGTTAAAAATACTCTCAAACATTGTTTCAATCAAAAATCATTTTTTTGTTTTTTTTTTTAAAGTTTTTATCCAATTCAATATATTTAAAAGTCAAGCAATCAAGTAATTTCCTTTATTTCAGCCACAGTTTTTCCGCTACCAATACATGCCATAGCTACCAATAAACTATCTTTTTTTTCTGTGGCTAGCCTTTCCCTCTCCTTTTTGGTTTGTTCTTGCTCTCAATCCTTCTCCTTTTCCTCTTTTTGAAACTCCAGCTTGACCTGTTTGATTTTCCACTCAGCATCCAACTTTTTTTAATGAGACAAACTCTCATCTTTCCACTTTTGACAATCTATAGCCAGTTGAAAATCCCACTTCTACTTTTAAAATTGATTTTTTTTGGATTAAATTTGTGATTTTACTGTTTTTTGGAGGAGGGGAATAAGAATAAGCTTGATTTGGAAAGCAAGAAGAATCAATCCATGGAATTACTTGAATCTTGCTGCTTCATGATATCCTCGAATCCATAAAAATTTGAAGTGTTTCTCTGCTTTTGACAGCTATTAGGGTTGAGGTTGATGGAATTGGAGACCTTTTGCTTTCCCTTTGCAGAGGAGGTTTGTGTGGGAACATTGTAACTTTCATTTGAAAGAAATGTGGAAGGCCCCATTGGCTTGAGTTTTTGACCAATCAGGAACAGATGAGGCTGTTTTTTTACAATATAAATCAGTTGGGATTAACCAGGAAGAAGAGAAAAGAACTTGGGTCCTTACTTGAGCAGATGTTTATGGTAGTGGAAATACAGGAATAACTTGCCATTCATTGGCCAAGTTTTTAAGTTCTTCCACGCCAGGAAGAGAGCAATCAAAAGAAAGAAGTGAGGGATCCAAGGAAGGGTTTCTCAATACTGATGTAGACATGATTGGAGGGGGTTTTGTTTGAATATCCTCCTCCACATTGGATTGGGGCCACTCATAGTTTGCATCTGGATCATCAATGCTAGTCTGAGGATCCACAGCCAAGTCCTCAGCTTCAAAAGATTCAAATTTTTGGGCATCAAAGGCAGCTAACATGGTTATTTTGGCCTTATTTCCAAAGATTTCATACATATGAACATAAAAAGGACAAATTAAGTCCTACTTATCAATGAACAAGGTGATTCCTTGGCTTTATCAGATTTGATGATGCTAAAGCCAGTGTAGATTAACACCAAGTAGGCTTTTTTTACTTGGCTTGATAGTTCTTGAATTGATCCCACATCTGTTTGGATGAAAGATCCAGCCTACCTTGGGTTTTATTCTTGAGTTTATTGGCCATCAGGAGATAACCATGAACCTTAGAGGATGGAGGTTGGCCAACTTGTGTTTCATTGTCCAATCCAACGCAAGCATCATAGTTGGATTTAATTTCCATCCAGTTTACAAGATGATACAATCAGCTCTCTTGAGCTGACTTGAGCTTTTGGAAGCTGATGGGGGGGGGGTTGGATGTTGAGTTTCTGGGGGATGTTTGCTTTGGTTGAGTGTACTTATGGGGGGATTTTTGCTGATGGGCCATTGAAAAAGAGTAAGAGGGATGAATTTATGAAGCAATAAATCAATGAGAGTGGGGATGTGATGAAAGGGGGGATGAAGTGATGAAGCAATGGATAAATGAGAGAATGGATGTGATGAAAGCAATAAAGTGATGACAGTGATAAAGAGAGGTGAGATTGATGAATTGATGAGGGGATCAGAGTGATTATGTGGAAGAGATGAGATTGATAAAGTGACAAGAGAAATCAATCAAATATCTGGATGAGGTTGAAGGTAGAATTTTTAAAATGAGGTTGGAGGTTGAAACCAGGGGTGATGATGTGGATTGATGCTTGTTTGAGCTGTTGAAGGCCTTTATATAATTTAATTTAAAGAGCCCACTCATTTCATTTTAGTTTCACACGTCTAATCTGAAATAAGCGGGTTTTTTTATTTTTAATGGCGGTTTTGGAATGGCGGATTTGGGTTGAAACCTGCAATTAAAAAAATGGTAGGTTTGCTTAACTTTGATATGCCCTATTCAATATGACTGAAAATTTTTTCCTGGGACCTCCACACCTCTTGGAGAGCTTCAATTATCTTATGAACCACCCCCTTGACCTCTTCCACTCTCCCATCACCCCCACCACACATCTTGGAGCCCTCCAATTATCTTATGAAGCACCCCCTTGACCTCTTCCACTCTCCCATCACCCCCACCACACATCTTGGAGCCCTCCAATTATCTTATGAAGCACCCCATTGACCTCTTCCACTCTCCCATCACCCCCACCACACATCTTGGAGCCCTCCAATTATCTTATGAACCACCCCCTTGACCTCTTCCACTGTCCCATCACACCCCCACCACACCATTCCACTACCATACCATACCACACCCCACAGCACACCACACCACACCACACAAGACAACAACACACCACACCACAGCAAAGCACAGCACAGCAGAGCACACCACACCACACCACACCACACCACACCACACCACACCACACCACACCACACCACACCACACCACACCACACCACACCACACCACACCACACCACACCACACCACACCACACCACACCACACCACACCACACCACACCACATCACACCACACCACACCACACCACACCACACCACACCACTACCACTCATCAACAAAAAAAAAAAAAATCCAGATAGTTTCAAAAAACAATTTTCCATCTTATATAAAGTCTCTGAATACCTTTTTTCATTCAATTTACTTTCAACATATCTCTCAAAAATCAACTCCTATCTTCAATTCATTTTTTTACAAAGGAAATCCCTTTTTGCAATGGCTCAAGAAAACATCCCACTTTTCAGAACTGTTTCACCAGGCCCAGTATCAATCATCTCATCTAAACAAACCACTGATTCAAATCCTCTTGCTCCTTCTTCATCTAATCAAACTCCTGATTTTACCCCTCTTTCCCCTTCTCCTGAGGCATCATATAATCAAAAGGAGGAGCTAGTTGAAGCTATCCAATCATGGGAAAATTCCCATGGATATGCCATATCTACCAGAGTATTCAACTGCCAGAAAAATACCTACAACCATAAAAGTGATAAATCTGGGGAATATAAACCCAGAAAAGATACCACCAAATTAAAAAAATAACAAGAACAACAAATTTTCCTTTGAATTTTTCAGGAAATGTTTCCAAAACATTGGGTGTCTGGGTGGTGAAGGTTATATTCCCAGAGCAAAAAACATTCACCTTCTATTGATCCTTCCACTCATCCCATCCACAGAAGAATCCAAAGGAAGCAAAAGGAGGTGGTTGAAAATTTATGGATATACAGAGTTTCCCCATTAAAAATTCTCAACTCTCTTATGCAAAACTTTTGTCACCTACCCATACAAATCTCCATACCATTTAAAAAAAAAAATCGAAAATATAAAAAATGCCTTTGAAGGAAAAACTTCTCATTAAGCACTCATATTGGGACCCCAGAACTCTGCCTTTTTCTACAAAATTAACAACATTGATGGTCAAATCACTACAATTTCCATTTCTCACCCTGATTCCATCAAAATTCTCCACCTTTTCCCAACTCTCATAATTATGGAATTTACATATAAAGAAAACAAGTTTGGAATTATCCTTCTTCATATTCTTGGCGTAAAAAATTGTTACAGAATGTTCTCAGTTGCCTTCTGTTTTTTATCTCAAGAGAAAAAAAAGAATTATGAATGGGCCCTGACTCAAACTCAGGAAATTCCAGAATATAAACAACCAATTATGACTCTTAAGGACAAGGAACAAGCACTTATAAGTTCAATTTAAAAATTTTTGCCTTCCTCTAATCATCTTCTCTGTGTCTGGCACATTTTGAAGAATATTCAAAATCATTGCACAAAGTAATTTAAATCCAAAGATGAGTGGAAGCTATTTTTGAAACAATGGCATCAGTTGGTGCATTCAAACTCTGAATCAAGCTATCAGGGAAACGTCAAAAAAAATATCTTTTCTGGAACCCTCCCAGTTCTAACTACCTTCTGGAGAACTGGATTCCTCTGAAAAGAAAATTTTTCTCCTATTGGGCCAAAAAACACTATCACTTTGGAAAAACAAGTACCTCCAGAATACAAGGCCAACACTCCTACATTAAAATATTGATCAATTCTTCTATTGGCTCTTTCTATAATTTAGTTCAAAAAATTTACAGTTCCATCACCATCCAAACCTGTGAGAGAGCCATTGAAGCCTCTCAGAATAAATTCAAGCATCTCATGGGCTTAACTCACTGTGTGGATCATCTTCCTGGGACAATCCGCCAATTTTCCCTCAAAACCATTCATTCATTTCATCAAGTTCCTGAATCTTCCACCAGTTGCAACAACTGTGATTAATCTTCTTACAGAGGTATACCATGTATTCAAAAATTCAAATTAGCTACCAGAAAGGGTGAAATCTTCCAACTTGAATATTTTCATCCTCAATTGCATGTCAAAGCCCCCTTACTGTGAGTTTTTTTTTCTTTTTTTTTGGGATTTAGGCGCAAATGAATAATTTAATGATTGATTTTGATTTTGATTTTGCTTTCTCAAGTTAAATCTGAAGCCTGATGCAACTGAAGAATCTGAAAAAATTGAAGTTTCAACCAGAAAAAGTAATGAAAACATTTATCTCACTTAACTTCTTGAAGAATTCAGAAATTTTCCACCTGGCAAACAGCTATTTCACTTTTTCAAAGCAAGAACCTATACAGTTGAAGATATAAAATTAGTCTGATTTGAGAGCCCAATTCCACTCAAAGATCCTAAGTAAGAGGAAGACCCAAAGGAGCGTCCAATGATTTCATGAAGATCTCTCAGTCCTCAAGTAAAAGATATCCATCTGGTTTTTAATATTTAGAAGAAACCAAGAGGAAAGGAATTACAAAGAAGAATTTCATAGCACTTTCCAAGGTCAGTTGTCATTCTTTGGAAAAAAATATCAACTTTCATAATCAATATTTTCTTCCTATTTTTTCAGGTTTCAAGAATGTGGAAGGCCACCAAAGGCAAGGGGAAGGGAAAAAAGAAGGAGGAATCAGAGGAAGAAGTAATTTTAAATTTATAATTATTTCTTCTGCAGTGGATTTTATTTTAATGAGTCCTTGTCATTTTTTTTAACAAAGGGTTATTTTATGACTGAAGAGGCCTCAGAAAATGAAGAGGTGCCAGATTTGGGTGAAGTCAAAGATTCAGAAAATGAAGAGCAGCCAGATTTGGATGTTATTAAGATTTTGAGCTTTCATTTTCTTTTATTGTTTTCTGTTTTTTTGCATATAATTTTTAATGAATTTTTTTAATTCAAACTTTTATCAGAGGTCTAGAAACATTGTGAACAAGTGGTTTTCTTCTCCTGAAGAAAATACTGGTACAAGATTCAAAAGAATAAATGTATCCAATGAAGATGATGATGTTCCTTACCATTCTCCCGGAAGGAAGGTATTAGCAGAACCAACAATCAGTAAGAAAGTGAGTAAATTTGATATTTTCTCATTTTTTAATTTTGTCTGATTTTTTGGGGGTTTCCCTCAGGGTTTCCTACAAATTATTGTATTCTTCATCTGTAAAATTTGAAAAAGTCTCAATCAAAGAAATGATTGTTATGTTGCTACCATATTTTCTGTTATAAAAAATTTTGTTTTTTGAATTTGGTTCCCATAAAAAGGTTTTATTTCCCCAAAAACAGCCATTCCACATATATCACATGTTCAAGATGTGATAGTGGATGGGAGCTGTGGCTTCAGAGAAGCAACCATTTTTTGGGAAGGTACTCAGAAGACTGGATTGAATTCAGGAAAGAAATGGTGACAGAACTTGATTCACACCCAATCTTCAAGGACAAAAGATTAATTCATGATATCTGGGGTGAAACTTTTAAAATAAGCAAGAAGGAAGCTGAACCACATATCTGGCCCAGCTCCCATAAATATGTGTATGAAGTTTCCATGCCATGTTTTCCCTCTGGGTGAAAGAAATAAGTCTCCAATTGTTCTTTTTTCTTCTTGCATGCCTTTCACTTATCTTCCTCTGAATTCCCCTGCCACTCCAAATGCTAAATCTTCTCCTCTTTGCTTCATTCTTTCAGACTATTTCAAACATAAAGTCTCATTCAAGTTCAAGTGTGATAATTGGCCAGTGTAAGACTCCAAACAGTGCTGGTTTTTTGCAGTTCTTTGGAGGGGAAAGGTGCTTTTTTAGGCTGCCCTCCTGAGTGTTACAAAAATTTTTCATTGTAACCAGAATCAAGTTCCAGAAACTTGTAGATGTAGAATCAAGGAGAAGGTATAACTTGGTAGTAAACAACAGAAACAAAGACAACACACTATGAGACAAGAGGGTGAGGGAAAGACTTGAAAAAAATATGTTATATTCTGTTTCAGAGTTCAATAGAACAAAAAAGTTGAAGTTAACAGCGCCCACAAGTTAATATCTCTGGTAATGACAACAGGATCCAGAAAGATCATTTCAATCCTAATCCTCCTCCAAGTTCTCAATGAACCTTCCCAACTCAGACAATCAATTGCTTGAAGGTACAAGGAGGGTACCAGATAACTGTGGGAAGCCATACTAACAACGCAACTTTTCTATGAAGTTCCAAAGCAGAAAAATGATGCAGTTGAACAAGAATAACCAAAAAATTATCAAGGAACTCAAGATTAGTGTGGCGGAATGCAACTATCATGGAAATACAGGCAGGCTTAACACTCCAGGTTTAAACTTAATAAAACTCTTTGTCAAATGTTAATGTTCCAGAAAGAAAATCAGATGATCAAGACCAAAGTGGTAAGAGAAAGGGATCAAATGGGTGATTTAAAACACTCAAGAATTCAACCAAATGAATTATTCTTCAAGAAGCAAGGCTATTGGATGGTGATAGGGTTGAGGACCAGGGGATAATGATATATGCAGGTTTATGATGATAAAAATGATGATGATGATGATGAGGCACACAAGGGGATACCCTTATTTATTGATCATAGAATTAGATGTTTGATTGAATCCCGCAAGGGATAATTCTAGAAAAAGCAGGGGAGATCCTTTCCTTTTATGGGCAAGAGGCCCTGCAAACTATGTGCAAGAGATAACTACAAATGAGAGCAAAATGTTTTTAAAAAAAGATGATGAATGACAGCGATTAGAAAGAAAATCAAGACTTAGAATTCAATGAAAATTACATCAAGAAAAATTAAGAACTAGAGGAAACAAATTTTGAAAAGAGGAAACAGCCCTATGGCGGATATGAGTGGAAGAAGCCAGTTGCTGACGGGCATCTGCAAGTTTTCAAACAGCCGCAACAACAGCTGTAAATGAAGGCAGGTGAATGAAAATGCAAGGGGCTGTCGCATCCACAAAGGAGGGGCAAGACAAGAGCCAGATTCATCCTGATGAGGGACAGCAAGGATGAGTCCAGTGAGGGTGGTGGTGTATCAAAGAATCAGTTGGGGCGGATGGTGAGATTGGATGGAGATAAATCAATGAGGTTGTTGGGTTGCTTTGGTTCCAGGGGATGGATGACATTGACTAGATCTCCAATAACTTTGAGGCAAACAATCCTGGCAAAAAAGCAGATGAGATCATTGAGTTGTTGAGAGTGAGGAAGTTACAAAAGATCAAAAAAATGTGGTGATGATGGTGAGGATCAATGGTTCAATCATTGTTAGTGGCAAAGGGAATGGATCAGGTTTGAATTGGGGTGGATTGGATGAGGGGGGAGTTAGAGGGTGAGATGGTGGTTGAGGGAGAGCTCAAAGGTAGTGAGTCAGAATATGATTGAGAATCAGAGGCAGGATCTGATGTTAAACTGAGGGAAGCAATGGAGAGTAGATGGGGGAGAGGGGATTGATCAAGCAAGAAGGCTTGCACACGCTCCTTGGCCAATAATGGTCAGAGGGATGTCAAACGTGAGAAAGAGGGAAATTGAAAAAAGATCCTGGGAACCTGAACACCCATGAGCCTTCCCTAGACCGCCAGAACAGGGAGAAGCTTCAGGAAGGAAAAAAAATGAAAAATTCTATACATTTTTTTTTTGGATAAGATAATAAACTAATTTCTTTTCTAAATTTTTTCCCCTTTTCTTGAGGTGTACCAAATTGTTCACCAAATCTCTCCCCAAATTACAGACTTTCCCTGTTGGAAATCATCTCTGACATTTGTATGCTTGCACTGTTGCACTGATGCAGAAACTCCAGATCTGGATACCCGCAAGTCTCCTGAAGGCAACCACCTCCTGTTTTGTAATAAGGAATAGCAAGGCCTACAAATTATCAATGTTCCTGCTACTCACTCTCATTCTCATATCACTTTGCCTCACGCCCAATATAGAAAACTCAAACTTCTCTCATCAAGGTTTTCACAACCTAGCCTGGAATAATCTCAAGCTGGTAATACAGAATGCTAATTCAACACTGCAATCTGGCTCATACTGATGGACTAATCTATATCCTCCAGGCCTACTCACTCTGACCAGAAGTTCTCAAGATTGATTCCTCAGCCTCTCAGACTGCTATAACCAGTATTTCACTCTGAGGTTCCAACTCTGATCTCCTTTCTTTCAAATCATCATTCTTCAAACTTCCTTAATAATGAAACTACACCTTCATAGTGTTTGCAAATTTGTCTCAATAAAATTAGTTGAATATTCTGTGTGCAGCTATTGAGCCCACTTCTCTCAGCCTTCCTTTTGGTGTAATTTATTCTTTCTTCCTGTTCCTTTCATGTTTATTTGTCTCATTCACTCATCCCAGCTCATCTCTGAGATCAAATAGTGGTCCTGGTCCACTGGGTTATTTAGTTCTTTCACAGTTAAAAGCCTTTGCTCAATACTACTGGCACAATTGAACCCACACCAGGACCAGGGGGGATAGATCCATGAGGGTAATAACAATCAAAACTGCAATTGAATCAACCCCACTGCTCAACAAAGATAAATACCCCATTTGGAAAGTAAAGATGGAGATTCTTTTTGACTTAAGGGTAATTCTTCAAATCATGGAGGATCCAGAAAATTGCTCTCAACTCTACCCATAAATCAACCTCAAAATGACACCATTCATTCTTGCCAAACTAGAACTGTCCACTCACTCCAACATTATTAACTTGGAATACATTTTTAATGCTAAAAGCATCTGGCTTGGTGCAAAAGACCACTTTGCCTTTTTGCAATCAGAAAACAGAGAAATATTCTTAAACACATTTCTATACCTTCTCTTCAGCAAAGAAAACATAGAGAAATTTGTCACAAATGTACAAGTGCACCTTAAAAAACTGGGCAAGGTTGGAATTGACTTACCCTCTGATATCTTGGCTTATTTACTCCTCTCCAAATTCCCCCCTAATCTGAAAGCCATTGCTTCACAGATCATCCATGGCAAAAGAGGTATCAACTTTAAATTAGTCCTGAATCATCTCATACAGATCAAGAAAAAAAATGTTGGCAAAGTGAAAGATTTCAACTTGTCTTCAAAAGCTGAAATCAGCCTCTGCAAAGATTATCCATGTTGCACCAATGGCATCCATATAAAATTGGTGAAGAAACACTCCCAGTAAAATTGTTGGATTGAATTCCCATAGCTAAGACCAAAAGACTTCAAACCCAGAAAAAACAACAAGAAGAAAAATGAATCTTCCAAATTTTTCTCTTACTTTCACTGCCTCACCAAAAGTCAGTTCAACAATTTAAGCCAATTAATCCTTGATTCTAGCTGCTTCATCCACATGATCAATTACAGAAGAAGGCTCACTCAATTTTCAGAGGAGGATGGTTCAGAAATCATCAAAACTGGGAAGCCTGGAGCTGGACTACCAATAATGGAATGTGGAACTGCAAGTCTAAAGTTTGGAAGATCCAATCTATAGTTGAAAGAATCTGCCTGGAATCCTGAAGCAAAGGTCAATTTCCTATTTATGGGAACCTTCCTTAGTCAGAGAGCCCTCCTAAAAAGCTACCACACGCTCCATCCACCAGAATTCAAGTCCACCAAAGACATTCAGATGATTCTCAAAGGCCAAATCATCAACAATTTTCTCATGATAAATCCTCCTGAAAACCATGCTTTCATTTCTTCCTCCAAAAAAATTTCTGAACTTCACCTCAAACTAGGACACCCAAGTGTTTCCAGAATGGAGAAATACCTGAGCTCATTGATTCCCAAAAAATTAAAAAAAAACCTTTCAATGTGAGGGTTGCAACAGATCCAAGATCACTAGGTCCCCATTAAGAGAAGTTTTGACTTGAGCTTCCAAACTCTTCTAGCATCTAAATTTTGATCTCATGGGACCTATCAACCCAAATGCTTTGGTGACCAAATCCAGACACCTTAGGACCAGCGCGGCAACTTTTTAGGATTTTTTATGATTTTTTTAGCTATCTTTGAGGCCGCTTTATTTTCACTTCCTTGCTCCACGCAAGGCACTCTTGCTTCTCCTTGCTCCGCCTCATTGCAGGAAATCAAAGTTGCTTCTCCTCATTTATCAACTTTGCCGGTCCCACCTAAACCTTGCAAGGTTGCTTCTCATTCCTCATCCTCAACGCCACCCATTTTACCAAGACTCTCTCCCTCAAGCCAAAACCTTCATCTGTCAAACTTTGTTTGACCTTCTGGGCCATCATTAGACTCTCTGGCACCAAACGTTTCTGTCTTACGTTGGATGATAAAGATTTCCTGCTCATCTCCAATGGTACTTTTGCTAGTTATTTCAACAGTCTTCTCTGGCTACCCTACTATCCCCTGGCTCCCAAGCCTGCCATCCAATCTGATCTCCCCTTGACCTCAACCCTCACCCCCATCACTTGGCTTGGTCACTTGCGCAAGGTTGGTCACGGGCACAACCTCAATCCGCTGACCCAACCAGTCTCTCATTCTCATCAGCAGAAAATACACCGTCCAATCACCTCAATTCACAATCTCAAACCCTCAGTTCCCACCTTGGCGGGTCAACCAACCAAGGCACAAACAATCTCACCCAATGATTACCCCCTTCTGCTCTCATATGATCACCCGTGGTTAGAGATTGCCGGGCCCGTCAGCCTGTCCGGGCAGTTTCCCACTTGCGGCTCTCCTGCCCCACTCATCCAAGATCTTCCCATCATTTCACTTTTTTTGTTTGTGTTTTCTCATCCTTTTACTTTTTTTCTCATGTCTGTTAAAAATTCTTTTTTCTTAAAATTGTGTTCCTTTTTCCGCTCTATGTGTTTCATCTCTTGTAAATAGCCTATAAGGACCCATGGCCTGTAAAAGGAGGGGCTCTCCCCTACCTTTTTTCTGAAGAATCCATGGAATTATGTGCATCTTTCCCCCCCGTTATCATATTAATTCATAATTTTTATACTGGGTATATCCTTGATTGCCCCCTGGTCCTTTTCATCTTGAGTCTTTGCCCCTTTTGAGGCCTGATCCTTATCACCAACCAATAGCCTTGTTGGTTGAAGAGAATTCTGTCTGTTGGAATTCTTGAGTGTTTTAAGCCAATCTTTGATCCCTTCCTCTGACCATACTGGTCCAAATCTTTTCTTGATCATCTTTTGGGAGCCAATCACGTTTGATCGAAGAGGTTTTATCAAGCTTAAAACCTGGAGTGTTGTACCTCTGTTCTTTTTCAAAAGTTGCATTCTGCCAGCCTACTCTTGAGTTCCTTGAAAAGTGTTGAGGTTATCCCTGTTCAAATCAGTTATTGTTTGCTTTTAGAGCTTCAAAAAACATTGTGCTTTGTCTTGAACAGCCACCCTCAGTTTTCTGGTACCCTTCAAGCGCTTGATTGCAGAGAGTTGGGCAGGTTGATTGAGAACCTGGAGGTTGTTTGGGGTTGAGTTGATCATCCCCAATCTTCTGCTGACAATCAGAGTTATTACCTTGTGGGAATTTTTTACATACAAAAGCTTTGTTCTTTTGAACTCAAAACAAACTTTAATCTTCTTTTGCTAAAATATCTCCCACGTAATCTTGCCTCAGATAGTGCTTTTCCATTGCTTCCAACTAACTCCAAACTTTATCCTTACTACTTGATTCCTCACTTAAAATTTCTGGACCTTGATCTTGGTTACATTTTAGTATTTTTGTAATGCTCAGGAGGGCAGCCTAAAAAAGCACCTTTCCCTTCCACAAAACTGCAACAAACTAGCACTGTTTGAAGTCTTGCATTTGGTCCCCCGGGCTGGGATTGAACCAGCAACCTTTGGATATACAGTCCCAACCTTGAAGAATCAACTTTTCAGCCTCCTGGATGCCAAGACCCTTTCTATCCTTTAGTTACCAGAGGTAATAGAATAAATAATAAATAAATTATTGAATAAATGCAGCAAAAATCTGTAAAATATTTGGATAAAGCTTATTGCAAGGTTAATTGGTTTGGTTATGGTTTATTGTTAGAAATCAATATAGATAAATTGATTATAAAAAATTTTTATAGAGGTGCCACAATTATATTGGAAATCTTTAACACCTCTCTTCAGGGATTTCAGTATGAAAACACGTAGTCCTGGTTACTTTGGGCCCTTTAGTTTAAATGATATTTTGCCCAAAGATAATATGTATATAAAATACACGGTGGAGTGGAAGGGCTTTGTAACCAAGCTTCCACAACGGAGAAAGGATAATAAGACTCACTTGTATATTATTAAATCCTTAGGTTATCTGTTTGGGATGTGCACTGATGGTTTAAACCCGTATACTGGGGTTATAAGGTTGTTCAGCAGTTTCAATTGATAAAAAATAGGTTGAGGACGGATATTATTAATCAGACTAAGCCATAAATCACTTACTAATCTCTTATAAGTATTTGATTACCTTGGCATGGTGTCTGGATATAAATATAACTGGGTCTTTGGTATCAATATCCTCTAAAGAGCTCTTTATTTATAGTTTTTGGAGTGCCAATATTGTCCTTCTGAGGGGTACAGGGGCTCAAAGGGACGGACACTGAGGCTAGCAGGGTAACCAGTGGTAGCCTGTCACACTTTTTTGGTGCTGTAACACGGGTAGCATCTAATTCAACAGGTTATGGGAATTATTCTACTTTATAATTGATGTTTGGACCTGTGAATAACACTAATCTGTCCTTTTTTATGTTTTATTTAATTATTATCCTTAGTAAATGTTCCCAGTAAGTTAATAATTATTGAAATAGACATTCCTACGGGTAATCTGATTTCAGGTGAGTTCTCATTATGTATTAAATATTTGGAGTAAAGTCATGATATTACTCCTTATTTTTGAAATTCAGTTGATTTACTAAAATCATTACTTAAAAATGTAAGTCATGGGTATTCATTTAATATTTTTACATCATAATTTTTCTTAGTATGTCACAAAAACTTTGATGTCTAGAAATTCTGATAATAGTATATTAAAGTAGTTTAATATATTTTTAGAAGTAGTCATTGTCTTATTTTCAACATTCTTTGTACTTTGAATTATATTTAATAAAAAATACATATAAAGGTTATTTAAGTATTTTTATATAATTTTATGTACTTTTAGACTATCTACTTTCCACAGGAACATTTATTACATATGTAGAATGTTCCCTTGTGTGTTTTAGCATGTTTATGCGGTACCTAAGGTTCCCAGGCTGCTTGTCACTTTGTCAACCCATAGTCCCGCGGCTGTGTACTCGTCAGAGGCCCGGGGCTGCATAAACAACTTTAGGAGAGTGAAAAGGCTGTAGCTCAGCCGCGCGCGGGTGCATTGGCTGCTGCAGCTACGTGAGGGAATTGTGACAGAACACATTTCCATCTGCAAATCCTAAAATATACACAACACCTCAATTCTGACTGAATTTTAGGTGTGAAACCTATAGGTGACAGTACGTGTGAAATATTTAATTTTCCAAAAGTTCAATAGTGGTGCCGTGGTATTTTGTTCTTTCTTTCCTTAATTCTTTAAAAATTTAAGGAGTTGGATTTAAAGGGTGGGGTCAGTGAGTGAACCTACCTAATTTTGGGTGGAGAATCCATTTGTGCAGTAATATTTATGGTTTTTCTACTCCTTCTTAGGTTAATTTTATTATTATTATTTTTATGTTATTTCTGTTACTTTTGCAGCTTGCTCTGCAAATAGTAGCAAGCTGACACAACTTCAAAATCTGATCCAATTTTTTTTCTTTCTTTTATTATCATCCAGATCTGACTCATGGAGTCAACTTGTTCCAGAACTAAGTCCTCCCAATTGCGCACCATCCAGGAAAGATCATTGTTGCCCTTTTGTAAAAACCCTACTCTTGCCACACTTGTGAGCCACGTTGGAATGCTGCTCTTTGGATCTCTTAGGAACTCTGCTCTTCAAAATGGAATCTACTGGTACCTCCTCCTCCTCTGTTTGGGTCAAGATGGTCAAGATCAAGCCCCAAAACAAGAACTTATGTTGTAATGGAACAAATTTCAAACAATTCTTGGACTCCTATGAGATGGCTGCTGAAGTGGATGGTGCAAGTGAAAATGATTTGGCTTTTCATTTACAATTTTTTATCTCCTCTGATGAAGTTATGGAAGTGCTCAAATTGTTTGATGGATTCAAAACTCATAACTGGAGGGTCTTGAAGGAGGCTATGTTGGCTTATTGTGGAAAATTAGATGTGGCTAGTTTTACCTTACAGGACCTGGATGCTCAGGTTTCTCAAAGGATCTCCAATGGTGGTGTCTCTTCAGCCTCTGATTATCAATCTTTTAGAAACTCTTGGGATCCTATTCAGTGTTACCTCATAAGAAAAAATCACATCCACAGGGTGGAAAAAATTTGAGTTTTGTTTTTCCAGTCTTTTTCTCCAAGAGTGCAGAAAAGGATTAGAGATAAATTAGTTAAATCTGGATCCATGATTACTACTAGAGATAATTGGTTGAAGCTCCCTGATTTTCTGGTCCTAAGGAGTGGAGTGGATAAAGTGATGAAAGGTCAAACAGCTCTTCATTTTGAACAAACTAGACTCACTGAACCAGTACATGCTCCTTCCTTTAAAGAGTCTAATGAAATAATGAACAAGATGGAAGCAAATTGTAGACCTAAACCAAATCCCCAGGCCAATAAGGAAACTTCTACCATAGATGAGATCACTAAATTACTTCAGGCCTTTGAAAACAAAATTGATCAGAAAGTTTCTTCTTTAGGTACTCCTACACCTTCTAACTCTGTTCCTAAAACCACTCTAGTCTGCTATTACTGTCATAGGGAAGGCCATGGTACTGGGAGATGTCCTGAACTCCAGAAGTACAAGGAGGAAAAATTGGTGGAGCAGAAGAGAAACAATTTCTTTCTTCCTAAAGGCGCTTTGATCCCTTTTGATTCATCTTGTCCAATCCTTCATGTGGTGGCCTCTTATCAACCACAAACTCCCAAGAAGGCATCTTTGGTCTTGTTGGATTTTCAATCATCCTGTGGAACTTTACAACCCTGGTATCCTCAAGCTGTCACTTCTCCCAGTTTCCCTGGCACCTATCAGTCCAATCCAGCTAGGAAACGTCATGAGGAACCCAAACCTCACAAGTCTCCTGCAGTTCCATCTTTAATCCTTCAAAAACCTGTCAAGCGTTGATCCTCACCTGAGCCCCCTTCTTCTGATGTAGAAGAAATGGAAGTGGGAAGGGGACCACTTATTTAAAGGTCCCAGGACCCCTTTAATCCACCTCCTGTTCAATCTTTCCAAACACATCAAAGGTTTGATCCTGATCCAGTACCTTCTCAACCTGATCATCCTCCCTCCACCCAGCCCAAAGTTTGATTTGAGAGGGGAATTTCCAAGGATAACCCCAATTCTGTGGAAGCGGTATTAAGGAAGATTTCTGATAAAAAAATTCCTGATCTGTCTGTGGCTGAAATACTTTCAATCTCTCCATCTGTGGCTGAAGGGATGAAGAAATGGGTTTCTTGTTTCAAAGTGGAGATTGGTCCGGACAAATTAAAATTTTCTTCTGGTACTTTGATAGAGGACTCTGGTAGAACAGCTTCCCCTTCAGATGCCAACTTTTATTTTTGTCCTCTTGGTTTCCTCTTCTGCTATCTTGGTGACTCTGCTAAAACAGTTTCTCTCCTGGTGGATTCTGGTTCCCACCTCAATTTAATTTTGGATGTCATGGCCTGCAAACTCAAACTCAGTCCAAGGGTCAGCTTTAACTCTGCTGTATATTGTATAGGGAATCATTCATGCAAATTAGTTGGTATTGCTGAGGATGTACCTATTTGAATTGGAAAAAATATCATTGGCACTTGTCATTTCTGGATCACTTGTTTGGATGGACCTATGATCTTTGAAAGACCTTTCTTAATGGATTTTGGTGCAACCCTAATGTTTTCTGTTCAAGTTGGGGAGAAAATTCTTCTCCCTGATGCTGATGGAAGGAAGATTGAAGTTCTCCTTTGCTCTTTGGATTCTGGTTTTTGGGAACAAATTTTCCTGGTCATCATTCTAAATTGTTTTTGAAAGGGAAACAGAAGGACACCTCTTCTTCCTATCAATTTTGAGATTAGTTGGTCCTGCTAATAGTTGTAGTTCTTCCCAGCCTCAGGCTTCAACTGAAGGATCAACTTCTATCTCAAAGGAATAATTTTCTTTTTCCTCATCATTTCCTTCTCATCAAAATAAAACTAAAAGTCAAAAACATGAAAAATCCAAAATTCTTAAAAATATTTCTTCTCTATCTGCATCTGTTGTCTCTTCTTTTCCTTGTTATTTTCAACCTGATCATCCTTCTCCTATCCCTGTTTTGAATATCTGCAATGATTCTAAACTAGATCTTGATCTTGATTCTCTTCTTGGCAGTTTTGGTATGAAGGATTATGGCCTTAGGTGGAGGCAATTTGGGGTAGAAATAAGTCCTCCCAATTGTGCACCATCAGGGGCTCCTACTACTGTCATTTTTGAAACCCTACCCTGTGACACACATGTGAGCAATGCATCATCTTTTGGATCCTCTTTTATGGAAAAGGCACCTTTCAGGGAGGCTGCAGAACATTGAACTTGGAAGATGTTGGAACTTGGTCTCAGCTTTTGTAGTCAGGTCTTGCTGGTAAATGCTTTAAGGAAGCAAGAATTTCTCTCTTTTTCCACAAAGTATAAGCCAGTTGCAAAAAAGTTTCAACCAATCGACAAACCAATGCCTTTCAAACTCAACCCTCCCCTTATGCATCCTCCTCTATCTTGTGATCTTTACTGTGGTTTATCTCAATCTCTCACTGGTCCCTTTGTTCCTTGTGGTCATGTTACTGAAGAACATCTGAAGGTGGTCAACTTTGGTACCAAAGGATGGCTTCTTACTGATGAGTTAAATTTGATCAAAAATATTTTAGCTCTTAGAGAAAAATCTATTTCTTTCTGTTAAGAAGAGAGAGGTCTCTTGAAAGAATCCTATTGCCTACCTTATATCATTCCAGTAGTAGAAAATGATCCCTGGAAAAAGAAAAAGATCCCTATCCCTGCTGCTAAGGTTGATGAGTTCATCAAGGTTGTCCGCAAACAAGTCCATGCCAGTTTATATGAGCAGCCAACTTCCAGCTATTCCAGTCCTGTCTTCTGTGTCCTCAAAAGTAATGGTAAACTTACAATAGTTCATGTTCTCCAGCCTCTACATAAGGTTACTATTATAGACTTTGGTATTCCCCCTGCTACTGAAAAATTTGTCAAATCCTTCTCTGGGAGAGCTTGCTATGGTCTAGGTGATATTATGGGTGGCTATGACAAAAAATCCTTACATCCAATTCCTCATCCTCTCACTACTTTCAATACTCCTCTTGGTTGATTCCAACTTACTCGCTTTCCCCAAGGTGCCACCAATTTGGTTGCAGTCTATCAGGCTCAGGTGGTTTGGATCCTCCAGGATGAAATCCCTGATCATTCTGGTATCTTAATTGATGATGGCAGAATTAAAGGTCCAGTTTCTGAATATAACAATGAGCTCTTACCTTGGCACTCAGGAATTTGTCAATTTATCTGGGAATATGCAACCACTTTGGAAAGGATCTTGTTTTGAATCCAGGAGTCTGGTCTCACTGTTTCTGGATCCAAATTGGCTCCCTGTGTTACTGCCCTGGAAATTGTTGGTCATGTGGTCTCCAAGGAAGGAAGAAGGATGGCTCCATCCAAATTCAACAAAATCCTCTCTTGGCCCACTCCAATCAATCCCACTGAAGTCAGAGGTTTCTTGGGTGTTGTCATTTATGTTTGGATCTTCATCCCTTCTCTATCCAAAATCTGTATTCCATTGCTTTGCTTAACCAGGAATGATGCTGAATGGCTTTGGAACCAAGCTTGTGAAAATCATTTCAGAAGATCAAAATGATTTTTGGGAAAGACATTGCCTTGATTAAGATCACTTATGGACCTGGAGCTGGCAAGATCAATCTGGCTGTTGATTTGAGTTATCAATCTTTTGGGACTGTCCTCACCCAGGAAGACAAAAATGTTTTGGACCGTCCTGCTATGTATGAATCTATCCTCTTTTCAGATGTGTAATCTAGGTACTCCCAGCCAAAAATGGCACTTTGAGGTGTGGACCAAATGTTGAGGAAGCTCCAAACTATTCTCTGGAATCAACACTTTCAGTTACAAGTTGGCGCACAATTAATCATTGAAATGATCAATGCCCCCAGCCTTCTGAATTCTCCCATGACTTGTTGGGTGGCTTTTGTCCAATTGTTTTCTTTTGATATTGTTCATAGGCCTGGAAGGTCTTTTACCATGCCTGATGGTTTATCTTGGCGTCCCATTGGAGATGAAGAATGAGATGTTGGAGTGGATTTTGACAAGGAGGAACCTTTTATTCAACCTGTCTTCAGCTTTTCCTCTCAAAATTATTCTGGCTTCCAGCAAGGGTTCTGGCTTAAACTAGAGCAATACCTTTCCATTCTCCAAAGACATCCTGATCTCTCAGCTAAAGACTTTCAATACCTTAAAAGAAAGTCCTTCAAATTTTTTTTACAAGGTACTAGGCTTATGAAAAGAGGCGATCCTTTTGCTCTTATTTTAATCACTATCCCTGCTAAACAAGATTCAATCATGGAAATTCTCCATGAAGGACTTGGTCAACATGTAGAAACAGAAACTTATTGAAAAATATACAAATGATTCTGGTGGCCATTTTTTAAGAAATCTGTCTCTCAATGGTGCAAGAGTTGTGAGGTCTGTCAGAAATGTGATCTTAGGCCCCGGCTGAAATTTGCTATCCAACTGGGGATTCCACTGTCTTTGGAAGGATTGCTATGGATGTGGTTCACATTAATTCTTGTGAAGCTAAGTACCTCATTGTGGCTAGAGATGATTTTTCTGGATGGGTTGAAGCAAAATTTCTTAAGAACCTCATCTTTGAATCAGTAGCTGCTTTCCCCTATGAGACTTGGAAAATGCGCTATGGCTTGGCCCAATCTTATTCCTCCAATGGTGGCTCTGAGTTTGGTGGAAAACTGGCCAAAATGATCCAATTGCTTCCTGGTCAACATAGGTTGACCACTCCTTATTATCCTGAAGATCAAGGCATGGTGGAAAGAGTCCATGCTCCTTTGAAGGCTGCTCTTGTCAAACTGGCCCGTGAAATTAGGGAGAATTGTTGCCAATTTCTTCCTCTGGTCCTTTTCTCTGATTGAATTTCAACCAAACAAACGACTGGCTACTCATCCTGAAAATTTTCTTTGGTCAAAGGGCTGTCCTTCCTCTGGATCTGGAAAGGGAATATTTCTTAGGTATTCCTTGGGAACAGTTTTCCTCTACCACTGATCTATTAGTTGCCCAATCTAAGCAACCGGAGCGGAGTGAGGATGTTTATGGTGAAGCTTATCAGAAGATGATGGAATCCAGAGAAAAAATGGTTCAGTATTGGGAAGACAAGCATTCTAAGCAGATCAGGGACTCTTTGGGTCCTGGTGATGTTGTTTTAGCCTATAATTGATCCTTGGAAACTCAATGGGGGAAACTGTTGTCCAATTTTTGGAATGGTCCTTATTGGGTGGTCCTTCAAGTCAGAGGTGGATCTTATTTTTTGGATTAAGAGCTGGATGTTACTCAGTTGGCCAGGAGGTTCTCTGCTGATCAAGTCAAGAAGTTCTTTTGTTGTGGAAGCAACTTATCTCAAAATTATGTCCTCCCAATTGGGCACCACCAGGGTCATCTGCTGCGTTTTGTTGTGAAACTCTACTTTATGCCACATACATGAGCACCTGGGATGCCTTTTGCTTTATCTCTGCTGCTTCCAGCGCTATTTTTGGATGGATCAAGATATTTTTCAATCACTCTCATGATCAAGAAATGGCCATTTTTCTTTGCCTCAATTTCCTTGCTTCTTTTTTTTGCTTGATATCTTTAAACCCGGATGCAGACTAGGGAAAGCCTGTAGGTTGGGGAGAGATGTGGTGACCAAATCTGGACACCTCAGGACCAGCGCAGAAACCTTTTAGAATTTTCATGATTTTTTTAGTTATGTTTGAGGCCTCTTTATTTCCCCTTCCTCTCTCTGCGTGCGGCACTCTTGCTTCTCCTCACTCCTTGTCATTGCGCGCCAAACTCTCGCTTCTCCTTGCTCCGCGTCATTGCGCACAGCACTCTTGTTTCTCCTTGCTTGGTGTCATTGTGGGCAACCACAGTTGCTTCTCCTCATTTTTCAACTTTGCCTTTTCCACCTACACCTTTCACGGTTGCTTCTAATTCCTCATCCTAAACACCACCCATTTTCCCAAGACTCTCTTTCTCAAGCCAGAAAACCTTCATCCGTCAAAAATGGTTCAATCTTCCGGGCCATCATTGGACTCTCTTGCACCAAACTTTGCTGGATTATGTTGGATGATAAAGATATTGTGCTTTTCTCCAATGGTACTGTTGCTAGTTATTTCAACAGTCTTCTTTTGCTACCCTACTCTCCCCTGGCTCCCAAGCCTGCCATCCAATCAGATTTCCCTTTGACCTCATCCCTCACCCCCATCACTTGGCTTGGTCACTTGCGCAAGGTTGGTCACAGGCACAACCCAAATCTGCTGACCCAACCGGTCTTGCGCTCTCATTGGCCAAACATCCACCGTCCAATTACCTCAATTCACAATCTTGCACCCTCATTTCCCACCTTGGCTAGTCACCCACCCAATGCACAAACAATCTCACCCAATGATCACCTCTGGCCACTCTTGCATGATCACCCGCGGTTAGCAATTCCTGGGCCCGTCAGCCTGTCTGCGGGGTTTCCCACCTGCGGCTCTCCTGCCCTGCTCATCCAAGATCTTCCCATCATTTCAATTATTTTTTTGTGTTTTCTCATCCTTTTACTTTTTTTCTCATGTCTGTTAAAAATTCTTTTTTTTTAAAAAATTGTGTTCCTTTTTCCCCTCTATGTGTGTCATCTCTTGTAAATAGCCTATAGGGACCCATGGCCCATAAAAAGAGGGGCTCTCCCCTACCTTTTTTCTGAAGCATCCATGGGAGTATGTGCATCTGTCCCCCCTGTTATCATAGTAATTCATAATTGTTATCCTGGGCATATCCTTGATTGCCCCCTTGTCCTTTTCATCCTGAGTCTTTGCCCCCTTTGAGTCCTGATCCTCATCACCAACAAATAGCCTTTCTGGTGGAAGAGAATTCTGTCTGTTGGGATTCTTGAGTGTGTTACACCACTGTTTGATCCCTTCCTCTGACCATACTGGTCCCAATCTTTTCTTGATCATCTTTCTGGAGCCAATCATATTTGATTGAAGAGGTTTTATCAAGCTTGAAGCCTGGAGTGTTGTACCTCTGTTATTTTTCAAAATTTTCATTCTGCTAGCCTTGTCTTGAGTTCCTTGAGAAGTGTTGAGTTTATCCCTGTTCAAATCAGTTATTGTTTGCTTTTAGAGCTTCACAAAACATTGTTCTTTGTCTTGTACAGCCACCCTCAGTTATCTAGTACCCTTCAAGCGCTTGATTGCGGAGAGTTGAGCCGGTTGATTGAGAACCTGGAGGTTGGTTGTGGTTTGAGTTGATCATCCGCAATCTTCTGCTGAAAACCAGATTTATTAGCTTTTTGGCATTGTTTACATACAACAGCTTTGTTCTTTTGAACTCTAAACAAACTTTAATCTTCTTTCGTTCAAATATCTCCCACATAATCTTGCCTCATATAGTGCTGTTCCATTTCTGCCAACTATTTCCAAACTTTACCCTTACTACTTGATTTGTCACTTAAAGCTCTGAACCTTTATCTTGGTTACATTTAAATATTTTTGTAACACTCAGGAGGGAAGCCTAAAACAGCACCTTTCCCCTCCACGGAACTGACACGGCCAAGCAACGTTTGGAATCTTACAACTCTAAAGGGGGCTACAGATTTTTCCTGACCCTTGTTGACAACTTTAGTGACTACATAGGCTGCTTTCCCTTGAAAAGAAAAAACAAGGTGGGACAAGTTCTTCAATTTGTCATCAAGAACAAGCACCATTGATTGGTATATTGCCCGACTGAACTGTGCAGTGATGGAGGAGGTGAGTTTATCAACAACAAATTCACTAAATTTCTAGAAGAAAAATCAATAAAAGGGATTTTCTCCAAACCCAACCATCCTCAACAAAATGGATGGGCTGAATGATCAAAAGTAACTATAGCCAGGTCCATAACATTGACGCATGCCTCTTTGAAAATTTCCCAATCATATTTGCATGAGAAAATCAGAATCTATTCTCTATCTCTCAATCAGATCCTCAAAAATTTGATATTGAGGCCCTGGGAATGCATGCATGGGTCCCAACTTCCAAGCAATTCTCTCAAGCCAATTGATTCAAGTCTGACTTACCTAAATCTCAGGAATTTCAAACTAAATAAGTTTGAATAAAAAGGCGCTTGGGGAAGACTCCTAGGATATCAGCCAATACTCCTGTCATACAGGTTGCTCACACAGTCAGGTTCCATAGTAGAGACCAAGCACTTCAGTGTGATCATTGTCAGTTCCTCTCCAAAGGATGACTGGCCAGAAGAATCAAAAGACTGGACAATTGCAGATATCACTCATCCTGCTTGTAATTGCAATCCCTTTAATTAAATGACAAACCTGCACTAGTTGACAAACCTGGCATCAAATCTAAGGCCAAACCCAAAAAATCCAGAAGAAATGAGGAGACCACAATCAACCAGCTCACCATCAGTAAAGCTCCCAGCAGAGTGCTGAGGGACCGTAACCAAATCAAAAAGCCCCAGCGCTACGTGTACTCTGAAAGTTTTGTGCCAAAGAATGTATTTGAGGACATTAAATTGAAACCTTGGCAAGTATCCCTTGACGTGGAACTCAACACCTGTGAAGAACTTGAAGTTTGGTATTACTTCTTTGGAGAAGAGCCCAAAAATGTACTGAATGTAAGTTATGCCTTCAAAATCAAAAAGAACACCCATGGCAGACCCAAAGCCTACAAGACAAGGGTCTGTGTCCAGGCATTCAATCAAAGGTACAGGGTTGATTACCTCAACACTTATGCCCCAACTGGAAAGGTTGACTCTCTCAGAGAGGTGCTGCTTTTGGAAGTTGAGAAGGATTTCCCAATCCTCCAATTTGAAGTAAAAGGGGCCTTTCTTCATGCTCCCCTGGACAAAGATGTACAAATAAGAATGCCAACAGGATCAAAGCAAAAGAGCCCAATACTCAAGCTAAAAAAATCTCTCTATGGACTCAAGCAGGCTCCAAAGAATTGGTACCAAACACTAAGCAAATGGATAAAACATCAAGGTTTCACTTCATTAGAGGCAGATCCATGTCTCTACCTAGGAAACAGCAAACGTTCAGCAATGGTTTTCCATGTTGATGACCTGCTGATGGTTGGAGACATTGAGACTTTTAAAGAAAGTTTTATCAATGAATTCACCAACTCCTCAGCTCATCTTTCAAATACCCTTCTAGGGATGAAATTTGAACAAGACAAGAAATTTATAAACCTCTCACTTCCCCTGAAAATAGAGAAGGGACTCAAGGAGATGAATATGACCCACTTCAAATTCTCAAATACCCCATTCACTCCCAGTCTCCAGCTGACACCTGCAACCAAGGAAGAAGTGAAAGATCTGCAGCAACTGAAAATGAAGTATTGATCTCCCATTGGAAGAATCAATTTCATTGCCCAACTGGATTGACCCTGCATAAGCTTTGCCTTTTTTCAATTGCTTTCTTCTCTGAAAAATCAGGCATCAAACATTGGAACAAAGTAGTCAGGGTGTGGAAATACCTTTCTGGTACTAAGGATCAAAGCCTTAGAATCTCAAAGAAGCACAGTAGCAACAGCCTAACAGCCTACAGAAAGGCAACCTGGGCCAAAAATCCCAACACCAGGAAGCCTCAGACCAGTTTCATTTGCTTTCTCAGAGGTGCCCCCATCTACTGGACCAGCCACCATCAGAAAAACATAAACCACTCATCTACCAAAGTCAAGTTGGATTCTTTGAGCAACAGAAAACTGGATTAAAGGTGGATTAAACATATGATAGCCAAGCTAAGGAGGATTAAACAAATTCCCAAGTGGGCCACCTTATTTACAAAAAAGTACTCCTTGAAAAAATTTTCAATTTTGGCTCAAATTCTAAGACAAAGTTCATGGAATTAAAAACAAAAAGCCTAAGCTCCAATCTCAAGGAGGATCTGATCAAGGTTCAACTTGTGACTTAAAACTTAATGGTAGCCAATTCTTTGAACAAGATTTCCAATCCAACTTCAATCTCTTGACTTTTACACCACATTAGTGTCTGAAATCTGTGTTTTGAATCAAGGGGGAGTAATCTTACTGTGAAATTGACCAAACTTCCAGAAGTGACTTGCAATACTTTGCTGGAAGTGTGCTAATTCTAAATTGAACCATTTTGTGGAGGTGATCCAAGCAAGAAGAAAGTGCTCCCCCAAAAGCAGAAGCTGAAAATCATATTCCTCAGAAGGGAAGTGATAAATTCACAACCCTGGGAGGTGAAGGGGCGTGAAATGTTGTTCACAACCCATTAAAGTCATGAAGGGAGGTTCAAAACTCAAAAAGTTTCAAACAAAACCATTCAGGACTTGGGTGAGTCCTGAACAGGGTTGCAGGTGTCTTCATCCACCAATTTATTGAAATTTTCTTCAATGAGAGTCCAAGCTAAACTTCAGGCTTTTTCCCAATAGATACCATTTTTCAGTCAAACTTGTTTTTCATAAAAACAAGAAGTCCATTTCACTCCATTTTGGCCTCCTAATTTCATTCCACAATTCATAAATTTTTTGCATATTGATTTAAACAGATCATCAGCACTATTTTGATGACCATCATTTTCTTCCAACCAATGAATATTATTACAGTGGTAAATTTTTTCTCCCACAATACCAAGATTATTCTCCTCATTATAAAAAATCAATTATCCTTTGCTGAATTATGTGTGAAAATTGGGTAGGATATGGGGTTTCTGATAGGAAGAGGGTTACTTTAATA
Source organism: Puccinia polysora (assembly GCA_025617555.3). Classification (NCBI taxonomy): domain Eukaryota; kingdom Fungi; phylum Basidiomycota; class Pucciniomycetes; order Pucciniales; family Pucciniaceae; genus Puccinia; species Puccinia polysora. The sequence goes on from CM062616.1 coordinate 28,916,367, forward strand.
TTAATTAATAAAATAATCCAAAATTTCAAAGAAATGAAAATATTCATCAAATTGTTATTTTATTTGTTATTACTAATGATTTATTGGGCAAAAAAAAACATGATTGGGAGAAAAAATTTGAATATTAAAACTGTAGAGATCCTCAAATAATTGGAGAACCTTCTCACCCTTAATCCTTTGCTATGAGAGATTAAATTGACTTTCAGCCTTGCTCATTTTGCTTCAGGAATTTTTTTTTAACTTATTCATAGATGAAAGAACTTTCAAAAACTTTCACATAAATAATTTTTATTAAAAAAAGTTAATATCCTATTTTGGAATTTTTTCATTTTCTGGATTGAAAATTTTTTTGTATCCAAATAATCATCAATTCCTGCTCCATTTAACCCTTGATGTATCCATTTCATATTCCCCATCACAACATTATAAAAAACACCTTGGAAATGACTGAATCAAACTTAAATAAAGTAAATATTGAAAACCACCATCACAATATTCACCCCCAAGTTAGCTGAAATCACTTTTAATCACTCTCCCCTCCCCTTAACAACCCCCCCCCCACCCAACAAAAACCACCTCTTTCTTTTTTTCAATAATCAAATGATTATCTCATCTTTTTTTTACTAAAAACCAGGAAATAATATTCAAGCCAAAGATAATCTTCCCCCACCCACACACTTCTATATTATCTCATCAGTTCTGCCTTTTGCATCCATTGAATTTATGATTGATTTTTAGTTAGTTTGAAAATGAATTTCAAAATGGATTCCAGACCAATTTTAAGTTTCACAGTTCCTTTATTTCTTTTTATTTTTATTTTTTGCAGAATGAATAGTATAATTTTCCTTCCACCCAATTATTTCATCATCATTAGACTTAGTCTCACCAAAAGACTTATTTGGTTTTTTGGGGTCATTTAAACAGTTTTTCTGCCAATTTTCCTTTGGTATTTTTTTTTCAAACTTCATTTTTTCAACTCATGTTCTCTCCCTTTGAAGAGATTCATATCATATCTGGTTCATTTAAATTATCAATTCAAATAAATTAAAGAATTTGTATTTCCCAAAGAATGGTTTAATTAAAAAAGTTGAAATAAATGAGAAAAAATAGAATGATATTTCAAGGAAGAGGATTTTTTTTTGTTTTATTTTTTTTTTATTTTTTATTTTATTTTATTTTTTGATCATTATTTTTTTTAAGCTCACAAACCTGGAGTTTTGAAAAATTCCTGAATGGAAAAAAATCACTCAAAATGGGTTCTGTTTCACAGTGTAAGATTCCAAGCGGCATTGGCCCTGGGCAGTTCTGTTGAGGGGAAAGGTGCTTTTGAAGGATTCCCTCCTGAGTGTTAAAAAAATATTGAAATGTAAACTGAATCAAGGTCAAGAACCTTGTAGGTGAGGAATCAACAGGGAAGAGATAAACTTGATAGTAAACAGTAACTACAGGAAAAAACTATCTGAGGTAAGATGGAGTGGGAACAGACTTGAAAAAAATAAGTTAGAGTTTGCTCAGAGTTCTCTAGCACAAGAAAGTTGTAAGTAACAAAACCCACAAGCTGATAAATCTGGTTTTCAGCAGAAGATTGGGGATGATCAACTCAAACACAACCTACCTCCAGGTTCTCAATGAACCTTCCCAACTCTCTGCAATCAAGCGCTTGAAGGGTACCAGATAACTGTGGGTGTCTGTAAAACACAAAGCAAGTTTTCTTATGAAGCTCTAGAAGAAAAGCAATAACAAATTCAAACAAGAATAACCCAACACTTCTCAAGGGACTTAAGATTAGCATGCCAAAATGCAACTTCAAAGAAATAAACCAAGTTTTAACACTCCATGTCTCAAACTTAAGGAAAGCTCTCCAGTCAAATGTGACTGGTTCCAGAAGGGAAATCACAGAATGATCAAGACCAGTATGGTTCAAAAAAGGGATCAAGGAGTGGTATAACACACTCAAGAATTCAATAAAATGAATTCTTCTTTAACCAGCAAGGCTATTGGTTGGTGATAACAGATAAGGCTACAGAGGGGCTGATCAGAGATTTGAGTTTGGAGGCTCAAGGATAAAAGGGAAATCATGGATATACCTTGGATAAAGATTGTCATGAATTGCTCAAATAAGGGGGATCAGATGGACTCACTCCCCATGGATTTATTGATTGATAAAAATGGATGATTGGAAAAAGGAAGGGGAGAGACCCTACTTTTATGGGCAAGAGACCCTGTAGACTACTTAAAAGAGGATGACACAAATGAGAGCGGAAAATATATCTATATATATATATATTTAAATGATGAAAACAATCAAACATAGCAACAAGATGAGTTGTGAAATGAAAAAAAAAGGAAAAAAGGAAACAAACCTGGAGTTGAGATTGACAGCGGGCAGCAGATGAGCTTTGTGGTGACCAATTTGGTACACCTCAAGAATAGCGCAAAATTCAATTTTTTTTTAATTTTTATCTCATCAAAAAAAAATTGTTGTTGCTATGGAAACTCTTCTTCCTTTTTTCCTCCCAACTCTTCCCTTTTTTAGCGGTCTAGGAAGGGTACCCCAGCAGTGTTCAACTCCCCAGGCCTTAGGTTCAATTTTTTTGTCTTGTGCTTTGCACATTTGCACCCAATTGTTTTTTGGCCAAGCGCTCTGATTTGACACCCCATCCCTTTTGGCCATCCCCCCTGGTCATCTACTCCCATCAACAATGATCCAAACCTATGGGAAATCTTGGATGCACTCACAGATGAGGCCTACATTGACAATAGGACCAATGATGACTTCCTCAGTTGGATCATTGAGACCATCACCATTGTCACCATCAATCAAACTCAACCCTCAGCTCATCTTCATTCTCATCTTACAAATCAAGTTCCGCCCCCCAACCATTCTTGCAACCCTTGCAAGATCAATCCTCCATTCAATCCTCCTAGCCGCCCAACCACGCTCATCACCCGCTGCCATTGGATCTGCCGCAAGTTGCCATCAACCATCCTGATGGATCATCCCTTCCTGCCATCTCACCATTGCTCATCCTCCCCCCACTGTCATCCTTGAGGCGGGCTGGTTTTCTTGGTGTCTCATCTCTCTTTTTTTTCATGTCATGTTCATCCTTTCTCCATATTTTTTTGTTTCCATCATTGTTTTTTTTATCATTTGCAAAAAAAAAAAAAAAAATTCCGCACTCATTTGTAGTTTCAATTTTAAATAGTCAACAGGGTCTCTTGCCCATAAAAGGAGGGGCTCTCCCCTGCCTTTTTTCCCCATCATCACTCATCTTATCATCAAAAATCAAATCATCATCATCTAAGCAATTAATCCATGGGGCCCTTCCCCTTTTTTCTGAGCATGCTTATCCTGGGTATATCTTTTGATTGCCCCTTGATCCTTTGAGCCTCCATACTCAAATCCTTTGATCCTTCCTCTGTGACCTGATAATTTTAACCAACCAATAGCCTTGCTGGTTTAAGAAGAATTCATTGGGTTGAATTCTTGAGTGTGTTAAGATACTCCTTTTATCCCTTTCTCCAAAAACTTTGATCTTGATCATTCATTTGATTGTCTTCCCCAAACCAGTCATGTTTTACTGAGAGGTTTCTTTAAAATTGAAACCTGGAGTGTTAAAACTCCCTTTATTCCCTTAAAGTTGAATTCTGCAACTCTATTCTTGAGTCCCTTGAGAATTGTTGGGTCATTCTTGTTTGAATTTCTTACTGCTTTGCTTCTAGAGCTTCATAAACAAATTGCTTTGTTTTGTAAAGCCAACCACAGTTATCTGGTACCCTTCAAGCGCTTGATTGCAGGAAGTTGGGAAGTTTAATTGATAACCTGGATGTTGGTTGGGATTGAGTTGATCTTTCCTAATCTTCTGCTGACAACCAGAGATATTAGCTTGTGGGGGTTTTACTTACAACTGCCTTGTTCTATTGAACTCTGAACAAAACTTTGAATTTTTTGTACAAGTATTTTCCACACCCATCTTGCCTCAGATAGTGTTGTTTCCATTGCTACTGACCACTAGAAAAGTGCATCCTTCCCATTGATTCCTTATTTACAAGGTTTTGGATCTTGATTGTGGTTAAACTTGAATATTTTTGTAACACTCAGGAGCGCAGCATAAAGAGCAACTTTCCCCCTCCACATAATTGCCTCCAGCTCAGCTCTGTTTGGAGTCTTACAGCGTCTGCCCAATAGCAGATGGGAAGTTGCAATGGCCAATGGCAGCAAGCTGGCAGGTGTGCAAGCTGCAGATCGAACAACAAGGGTGCAACAGAGCATGATTTTGAGAGGATGGTTCTGTGGATTCCTGGGATGATGCACTTGTCTGCTGCTTTTCTGAAAGGGGAGAAAGCAAGCAGCAATGAAGCTTGCAGGTTGCAACGGTAGAATAATGAGAGGGGATGAGTTGATGATGGTTGTGCTTGTTGATAGGGAGGGCTAATCACTGAAGATCATTGTGGGTGCAGTTCTGAGTGGAGCCACAAGGATCCACAATGATTGAAGACAAAATTTTTGGAGATCAAGACCATTTTAGGCTGATTCCTATGGTCAAAGAAATCAGAAATTGGGGGGAGTCATAGAAGATGATGAGATTGAGTCTGAGGAGTTTTTCAATCTCAGTAACACGAAGCCAAGGTTCAATTTAAGGAATTCAATGGATGGAGAGATGGATAAAATGAGGATGATTATCCGCATGTGCTCTGCCAAAAGAATTTGGATTCCAAGCGCAGTGAGAGGGAGTTGAACACAAGGCCTGGGGACTACAACACCCCAGGGGTCCTTTCTAAACCACTAGGACAGGTAGAAGTTTTAGATAGGAAAAATTGAAAGATTCCTATACAGGAACAAAATTTCCAACTTTTTTTTTTTTTGATAGATGAAGGATAAAATAAAAAAATATAAAATTTGCCCTTTACTTATGAGGTGTCCCAATTTGGTCACCACAACAGCCCATGACCAATCTGATTAATGAATAACTTTTCAACAGTCTGTTGGTTTTGGGAAGCTGTGCACAACTTGAATGGGTTGTCAACCATGCCACCCAACCCATTTTGAGCTGTGCATGGGTTGTGTAGGGTTCAAAATTTGTCACAGCCCTTCTCAGAAGAAGGGCAAGACATTCTCTGGATCTCCCAAATTTTACCCACCCTGTCTCCCTACCTCAACAGGAGCTTCAACTTAAAAAACCTCATATGGTATGTAAAGCAGATCAAACTTTAAAATTTGGAATTTTCATATTCCCAGTTTAACTTGGATTGATGCCCACATCACTTGATCAGGTTGAGCTTGTGGGTGTTGAAACTTGTTTCCAAACCAAGCTTTCCTTGATGCTGATCAAACCTAGTTTCATCAAACCAGCCAGCCCTTCTCCTTGACCAGAATTTAAACCTTTTTTCTTTTTTCAAATATCATTATGTAATTGGTGGTTCAATGCAGCTGGATTAGATTGAGGCCAGGATAATCTTGATCTGGCCCCAGAATTATTTTTCCTGGTTTCAAGTAAATCTTTGCTTGGAATAAAGGCCACTTTGGTTTTTCCCATGATTAATTGATTGGAACCATGGGCACTTGAAAAGAATCTTGAATAAATTTAGCTGTGGCCCAAATTTGCTTCACACACAATAATTTGACAAACAAGCAGCCATTGAACTCACTTAAAAACCCCTAAACCACCATTGAAATTAAAACATTGAAATACACCTGAAATGGATCCAAAATTATATTTCAAATAAAACTTTAATTCTCATATAAATCCCAACCACCAAAAATGTAGCTGATGGGATGAAAAAAAAATCCCCAATTCTCAAATGCAAATTAATAAAATTAATCAAACCAATTTGAAATTGAAATGGATTAGAAAGAAATGGGTTTTTTTTATTTGAATGTCACATAACCAAAGGAAGACTAGAGAATATCAGTAAAAATCATTAACAACTCCACACCATCTTCATCCAACTGCATGTATTTCTCTGATTAGTTTTTGCATAAGCTTTAATTAGATAACTAGGGCCCTCAGTTTTTTTAAAATTTTTAACTCATGTTGTTTGGTCTCTTCTTTCATTACCTGATTCCAGTTATCTTCACATTTCAAACTTGTGAATTGCTCCTCCTTCTCATCATATTCTCATCATAGCTTGCCCTTACTGGTCCATCTCTTCATTTTTTACTTCTAATAAATCTCTATATGATTGTTTTTTGTCAAATTATCCGTGATTTGTCACCTGAAATGAATCAACAATTTTTTTCTTTCTCTTCTTCTATTACCTGCTTCAATGTATATTCTAATTTTTCAATTTTGAATTTTTCCTCTTTAACATCATCTTCCTTTCCCATATCACAATTTCTTGTCCAGCTCTTCAGTTTTTTTTATTGTTTGTTACTTCTAGCTTTACAGCCAAGATAAAAAGGGACTTTCTCTCTTTTACATACTCAATTATATTTCAATAACAATGTGGATTTTGTTCCAAGCTATGCAGATTAATCTGGAAACATTTTTTTAATTAATTTGATGCAAGGACTATTTTGATTAAGTGGTGACAAATATTGAAAGTTAATCAAAATATATTAAAACAGGATTCTAAATAACTATGAATACTCTGAACTTCTTCTTCAGTTTTATTATCAAAGATAAAAACTTTATACTGAGAATTATTGTAGAATTAATCAAATGTGAAATTGGCAATGATGGTGGTGGTACTGGGAACAGCCAGATCCCATAGAAAAAAGTTTATTTCTTGGCTTGTAGATATTAAATCCAAATTTAATTTAAAAAAATCAGTCTCTGGTTGAAATCAATAAACAATACAGAAAGAGAACTGTTACCATTGTTAAAATTTGAAATTTTCATGAGACTTTAAATCCTTCCTGAAGTAAAGTAATGAACTTATAAAATTTAGTTATATTATTACCAGAAATTGAGCCTGGTAGCTATGGGATCTGGTGAAATCAATCTGAATGATTCTAGGGTATATGAAGTTTAGAAATATCTGGTGTCTATCCCTTTATTCTATATGAGAGGTTCATCATTTTATTAAATTATAAATTAGGGGCCAGAATTATCAACGGAGACCAGAAGGTAAGTCAGAGTTTTCCAAGGTGTCACTCTTTTTGAAATGAGCATGGATTTTTTTTTCTTTTAAAAATCATATTTTATCCTTATTTTTTATGATACAAATTATTTTTGTACCTAGCTGAGCCATAAATATTTAATGTTTGATGATAAATTCACGGCTCCAATTGTGTGGTAGTTTTGTAGGGCCCTACATCAGAAAGGTTGGAGAGTTGATCTATGGCCTCATGGTGATGATCCAAGTCATGGTCTCGGTCATTCAAGGAGGCATGAGACTCAGTCGCAAGATTGTCATTGGGATTGGATTTGTGGTTGGGATGGTAAGGATGGTTGGGATGGGAGAGATAACTTGTGGAGAAGCTTGATTCATGTAATCTTTTGGGGAGATTATCACCAACAAAGAGTTGACTACGCCGATAACTCTAGACAAGGTTGATGGAGGAAGCAATGACGCTTTGATAACCAGTTGGATGATCCAAGGGACTGACTTGAGGACTAGGATGAGAGCGAAAACTAGGAGGGGTGGTAGATCGGGCTTCCATGGAGGAAAGGAAGGCAGGAGTGAGCAAAGAGGGAAGCTGGGAACTAAATGGAAGCCTATTCCAGATCAAATATTATTATTATTATTTTTTTTGTTTTTGTTTTTTTTTTTTTTTTTTTTTTTTTTTTTTTTTTTTTTTTTTTTTTTTTTTTTTTTTTTTTTTTTTTTTTTTTTTTTTTTTTTTTTGATAATGATACCCATGAAAGATGAGAAGGAAAAAAAAAAATTAAAATCTCCGCCCTGGCCAGGGTGTCCAGGTTGGGGCACCACATCGCTCCCCAACTTACAGACTCTCCCTAGTCTGCTCCCGAGTTTGATGCCATAAAAAGAAAGGAAAGAAAGATGATTGAAACCAAAGAATGGCCATTTTGATCTCAAGAGTGGTTGAGAAAAAATATGTTTATCCAACCAAAAATCCTAGAAGTGGCTGAGATAAAATAAAGGAGGCGTCCCAGGTGCTCACATGCGTGGCATGAAGTAGAGTTTCACAAAACAACAAGAATCTTGCCCAGATGGTGCACAATTGGGAGGACTTACTTCTGGACCAAGTTGCCTCCACAAGAATGAAATTTCTTGAACTGATCAGCAGAGAACCTTCTAGCCATCTGAGTACCATCCAGCTCCTCCAAAAGATATGATCCACCTCTAACTTGACGGACTACTCGGTAAGGACCATTCCAGCGGTTAGAGATTAGCTTTCCCCACTTAGCTTCCAAGGAACAATTATAAGCCAATACCAGATCACCAGGGTTTAAAGGGTCCCTGATTTGATTTAGGTGTTTATCTTCCCAATACTGAACTGATTTTGCTCTTGATTCCATCACCTTCTGATAAGCTTTGTTAAAAATATCTTCACTCCGCTCTAGTTGCTTTGATCTGGCAACTAATAGGTCAGTAGTTGAGGAAAATTTTTCCCAAGAGATGCCCAAGAAAGACTCCATTTCAAGATCAAGAGGAAGAACAACCCTCAGACCAAAGATGATTTCATAAGGAGAGTAACCAGTGGTGCGCTTGGTGGAAATTCAATCAGAGAAGAGGACCAAGGGGAGAAACTTTTGACAATTCTTGCCACTTTTACCAGCCAATTCAACAAGAGCAGCCTTCAAAGGAGCATGGCCTCTTTCCACCATGCCTTGTCCTTCAGGATAATAGGGAGTAGTAACTCTATGTTGTCCAGGGAGCAATTGGATCATTTCAGCAAGCTTTCCACCAAATTCCAAGCCACCATCCGTAGAATAAGCTCGGGCCAAGCCATAACACATTGTCCAAGTCTCATGAAGGACAGCTGCTACCAATTAAGAGCTGAGGTTCTTAAGAAACTTCGCTTGAACACATCCAGAAAAATCATCTCTAGCCACAATGAGGTACTTTGCTTCACCAGCCTTGATGTGAACCACATCCATAGCAATCCTCCCAAAGACAGTGGACTCTCCAGTGGGGTAAAAAATTTTGGACGGGCGCCTAAGATCACGTTTCTGGCACACTTCACAACTCCTGCACCATTGAGTGATGGATTTTTTTAAGGATGGCCACCAAAATTGTTTGGATATTTGTCAATAAGTTTTGGTTTCCCCACGATGACCAAGGCCTTCATGGAGATTTTCCAGGATCAAATTTTGCTTAGAAGGGATAGTGACCAGAACAAGTGCACAAGGAGTTGCTCTTTTCATAAGCCTAGAACCTTGGACAAAGAAGTTGGAGGACTTCCTTTTAAGGGACCAAAATTCTTTGGCAGAGAGATCAGGGGGTCTTTGGAGAGTTGAAAGGTACTGCTCTAACTTAAGCCAGAAACCTTGCTGGAAACAAGATTAATTTTGGGAGGAGAAGGCAAAGACAGGGCGGACCAAGGGTTCTTCCTCATCAAAATCCATTCCAACCTCTGATTCATTGTCTCCAATAGGTCGTTGAGATAAACCATCAGGCATGGTGAAATATTTTCCAGGCCTGTGAACAATATCAAAAGAGAACAACTGGATGAAAGCCACCCAAGGAGTCATTGGAGCATTTGGGAGGCTGGGGGCGTTGATTATTTCAATAATGGATGGTGCATTGACTTGTAACTCAAAGTGTTGACCCCAAAGGACAGTCTGAAGCTTCTTCAACATTTGGGCCACACCGCAGAGTTCCAGTTTTGGCTGGAAGTACCTGGATTCCACATCTGAGAAAAGAAGAGATTCATACAGAGCAGGACGATCCAAACCATTTTCATCTTCCTGGGTAAGAACAGCCCCAACAGATTGATAACTTGAGTCCACTTCCAGCTTGATCTTGCTGGCTCCGGGTCCATAAGTGATCTTTTTCAAAACAATGTCTTTCCCAACAATTTTGTTGAGCAACTGAAATGATTGTTTGCAGTCTTGGGTCCAAATCCATTCAGCATCCTTCCTGGTTAAGCAATGCAAGGGAACACAGATTTTGGATAAGGAGGGAATGAAGATCCTGACATAAGTTAAAACACCTAGGAAACCTCTAAATTCCGTTGGGTTTATTGGGGTAGGCCAGGAGATGATTTTGTTGACTTTAGAGGGTGCCATCCTTCTTCCGTCCTTGCAGAATATATGACCAACAATTTCCAAGGCAGGAACACAGGCGGCAAGTTTTGATCCAGAGACAGTAAGGCCAGATTCCTCGATTCAAAACAAAATTCTTTCCAAGACAGTAGCATACTCCCAGATAAATCTTTGGATTCCTGAGTGCCAAGGTAAGAGCTAATTATCATAGTCAGAAACTGGACCTTTAATCACACCATCATCAATAAAGATACCCGCATGATCCAGGATTTTGTCCTGGAGGATCCACATAATCTGAGCCTCATAGACTGCAACCAAGTTGGTGGCACCTTGAGGCAATTGAGTCAGCTGAAATTGGCCAAGGGGAGTATCAAAAGTAGTGAGGGGACAAAAAATAGGATGCAAGGATTGTTTGTCATAGCCACCCATAATGTCACCTAGACCATAGCAAGCTCTCCCAGAGAAGGATTCTACAAATTCTTCAGTGGCAGGCGGCACGCCAGAGTCTTTAATAGTAACTTTATTAAGATTTTGGAGATCATGAACTACTCCAAGTTTAACATTACTCTTTAGAACACAGAAAACAGGACTGGAATAGCTGGAAGTCAATTTTTTGTATAGACCGGTTCAGACTCGTTTGCGGACCAACTTGATGAATTTGTTGACTTTAGCAGCAGGGATTGGGATCTTTTTCTTTTGCCAAGGGTCATGTTCAACTACAGGGATGATGTAAGGGAGACCATAGGATTCTTTCAAGAGACCTCTCTCTTCTTCACAGAATGCAATATATTTTTCCCTTAGAGAAAAAATATTTTTGATCAAATTTAACTCATCAGGAAGAAGCCATCCATCTAAACCAAAGTTGACCACTTTCAGATGTTCTTCAGTGAACCAACCAGAGGGAATAAATGGACCAGTGAGGGATTTGGATAGACCACAGTAAGGATTGTGGGATAGCGGAGGACGCATAAGAGGAGGATTGAGGTTGAGAGGCATTGGTTGGTTGACTGGCTGGACCTTCTTTGCAACTGGTTTGTACTTGGTGGCAAAGGAGAGGAATCCCTGCTTCCTCCAAGCATTGACCAGTGAGACCTGACTAGGAAAACTGAGGCCATGTTCCAACATCTTCCAAGTCCAATGTTCTGCTGCGTCCTTGAAAGGTGCCTTCTCCATAAAAGAGGATCCAAAAGATAACACATTGCTCACATTTGTGGCAAAGGGTAGAGTTTGGAAAACGACAGTAGTAGAAGCCCTTGGTGGTGCACAATTGGGAGGACTTACTTCTACCCCAAATGGCCTCCACCTAAGACCAAACTCCTTCATACCAAAGCTACCAAGAAAAGAATTGAGATTGAGATCTAGTTTAGACTTATTGCGGAGATTTGAAACCGGAATAGAGGATGAGTGATCAGGCTGAAAAGAAAAAGGAAGAGAAGATACAACAGATCCAGACAGAGAAGAAATATTTTTGAATTTTTCGGATTTTTCATGTGTTTGATTTATGATCTTATTTGGATGAGAAGGAAATGATGAGGAAAAAGAAGGATATGCCTCTAAGATGGGAGTTGGTCCATGAGTTGAAGTCTGAGGCTGACAAGAACTACAACTATCAGTAGGGCCAAATATTCTGCTAAAAAATGAGGATGAAAGGAATGAGAGTTTTCTTCCTACTTTCCTTTCAGGAAAGATTTGGGAGGATGACCAGGGAAGTCTCTTTCCCAACTACCAGAATCCAAAGAACAAAGGGGGACTTCAATCTTTCTGCCATCAGCATCAGGCAGGAGAATTCTCTCCCCAAATTGATCAGAAAACATCAGGATAGCACCAAAGTCCATTAAGAAAGGCCTTCCCAAGATCATGGGACCATCCAGACGAGTGATCCAGAAGTGACAGGTGCCAACAATATTTCAACCAATTCAAACAGGAATATCCTCAGCAATACCAACCAGTTCACAGGACTGATTCCCAATTCCATAAACTGCAGAGTTGAAACTGACCCATGGGCTAAGTTTAAGCTTGCAGGCCATGGAGTCCGAAATCAGGTTGAGCTGAGAACCCAAATCCACAAGGAGAGAACCCGTTTTAGTTGAATCACCAAGACAAGATGGAAGGAAACCAAGAGGACAGGAATACAGGTTGGTATCTGAAGAGGGATCTGTTCCACCAGAATCCTCTATCAGAGTACCAGAGGAGACCTTTAATTTGTCCGGACAAATCTCCACACATCAACAAGAAACCCATTTCTTCATCCCTTCTGCCACAGATGGAGAGATCGACAGGAGTTCAGCCACAGATAGATCAGGGATTTTAAGATCAGAAATTTTCTTTAATACTCCTTCCACAGCATTAGGGTAGTCCTTGGAGATGCCCCTCTAAAATCAAACTTTGGGCTGGGTGGAGGGAGGAAGATCAGGTGTAATAGGTGATGTAAGAGGATCTGAGGGTTGGGCAGGTTGAAGAGGGGGAGGATCAGAGCTGTCCTGGAACCTTTCCATAAGTGGTTCCCTTTCTACTTCCATGTCTTCCACATCAGAGGAAAGAGGCTCAGGTGAAGATCAGCGTTTAACGGGTTTTGGTAGAATGGAGGATGGAACAGGAGGATACTTATGAGGTTTTGGTTCCTCATGGCGTTTCCTAGCTGGATTGGATTGATAGGTGCCAGGGAAGCTGGAAGAAGTGATGGCTGGGGGATACCAAGGTTGCAGAGTTCCACAGGATGATCAAAAATCCACAGAGACCAAGGATGCCTTCTTAGGAGTTGGTGGTTGGTATGAGGCCACCACATGAAGGATTGGTCGAGACAAATCAAAAGGGATCAAAGCACCGTTAGGAAGGAAAAAATTATTTCCCTTCTGCTCTACTAACTTCTCCTCCTTGTCTTTCTGGAGTTCAGGACATCTACCAGTACCATGGCCTTCCCTATGGCAATAATAACAGACTATAGTAGACTTAGCAACAGAATTAGCAGGTTTAGGAGTGGCTAAAGAGGATATTTTCTGATCTATTTTATTGTAAGATTCCTGAAGTAATTTAGTGATCTCATCTATAGAAGGTGTCTCCCGGTGGGTCTGAGGATTGGGTTTAGGTCTGCAATTGTCTTCCATCTTATTCATGATTTTGTTAGATGCTTGAAAAGAGGGGGCAAGGACTGGTTCAGTGATTTTAGGTTTGTCAAAGGTGAGAGCTGTTTGACCTTTCATCACTTTATCCACAGTATTCCTAAGAACCATGAAAGCAGGGAGCTTGAACCAATTGTCTCTTGTTTTGATCATGGATCCAGATTTCACCAATTCATCCTTAATTCTTTCCTGCACTCCTGGAGAGAAAGACTGAAAAAATTACACTCAAATTTTGTCAAACGTATCAATGTGATTGTTCCGGATAAGATAGGACTGGATAGGGTCCCAAGATTTTCTGAAAGTCTGATAGTCAGAGGCTGAGGAGATACCACCATTGGAGATCCATTGAGAAACCAGGGCATCCAAGTCTTGCAAATTAAATCTGGCTACATCTATTTTTCCCCAATAGGCCAACATAGCCTCCTTCAGGAGCCGCCAGTTGTGATTTTAGAATCCTTTGAACAATTGGATAACCTCCATAACTTTGTCAGAAGAGATAAAAAACTGTAACTGATAAGCCATATCATATTCACTGGCACCATCCACTTCCGCAGCCATCTCATAGGAGTCCAGAAATTGTTCAACATTGGTCCCATTGAAGCCTAAATTTTTGTTCTGAGGTTTGATTTTGACCATCTTGGCCCAAAAAGATAAAGAGGTCCAGCAGATTCCATGTTGAAGGGTTCCTAAGAGATCCAAACAAGCAGAGTTCCAAGGTGGCTCACAAGTGTGGCAAGAGTAGAGTTTCACAAAAACAACAAGGATCTTGCCCAGATGGTGCACAATTGGGAGGACTTACTTCTGGACCAAGCTGCCTCCACGGATCAGATCTGAAAAAAGAACAAACAGAAAAAGAAAAGAAAAAAATTGGACCGGATTTCAGAGTTGATTCTTCAAGCTGGGACTGTGAAGCCCAAGGTTGCTAGTTTGATCCCGGCCCGGGGGACCAAATTTAAGACTCCAAACGGTGCTAGGCCGTGGCAGTTCTGTGGAGGGGAAAGGTGCTGTTTAGACTGCCCTCCTGAGTGTTACAAAAATATTTAAATGTAACCAAGATCAAAGTCCAGAACCTGGTAAATGAGGAATCAAGGAGTAGAGGATAAAGATGATAATAGTTTGGTAGTGATGGAACAGCACTATCTGAGACAAGATTATGCAGGGAAAAACTTGACAAACAAAGTTAAAGTCCTCTTGGAGTTCAAAGAACAAAAGCTGTTGTATGTAAACAACGCCCACAAGCTAATAACTCTGGTTGTAATCAGAAGATTGGGGATGATGAACTCAAACCCAAGCAACCTCCAGGTTCTCAATGAACCTGCCCAACTCTCCGCAATCAAGCACTTGAAGGGTACCAGATAACTGAGGGTGGCTGTACAAGACAAAGCACAATGTTTAAGAAGCTCCAAAGCCCACAGTAACTGATTTCAAAGCAAGGATAACCTCAACACTTCTCAAGGGACTCAAGAATAGGCTGGCAAAATGCAACTCCAAATAAAATAAAGGGAGGTATAACACTCCAGGTCCTAAGCTTAATAAGACCTCTTCAATCAATCGTGATTGGCTCCAGAAAGGTGATCAGGGTTCAGGACCCGTATGGTCAGAGAAAGGGATAAAGGAGTGGTATAACACACTAAAAAATTCCAACAGACGGAATTTTTATTCAACAAGCAAGGCTATTGGTTGGTGAAAAGGATCATGCCACAGAGGGGCAAAGACTCAGGGTCAAAATGGATCAGGGGGCAATTAAAGATATACCCAGGATAAGGATCAGGATTAAATTTCACAATGATGGGGGGGGACACAGGCACACACCCCTATGGATGATTCTATTAGCTGAGGATCTGATTTTCCCCCTCAAAAAGCAGAGGAGGACCCCTCTTTTTATAGACCAGAGGCCTATAAGCGTTTTACAAGAGAGATTTACAAATGATAGTTTTTTTTTTTGGGATGAGGATCAAGATCATGAGAAAACAAAAGAGAAAAAAAAAACAAACAGGTACTCGGAGACAAAGAAATCCAAAAGGGGGGACACCCGCGGGCATCCAATGGGCCTGGCCAATTGCCGTGGCCGCGGATGACTGCTGGCCGGTGTCCAACGGGCATCGGCAACTGCCGAGACCCGCGTGGGAAATCGACAACGTAAGAGACCCGTGGACGACTGCGAGCTAAGAGAGACGTGGACAACCGCAAGCTAGG
The DNA here is from genome assembly GCA_025617555.3 of Puccinia polysora. Taxonomy (NCBI): domain Eukaryota; kingdom Fungi; phylum Basidiomycota; class Pucciniomycetes; order Pucciniales; family Pucciniaceae; genus Puccinia; species Puccinia polysora. Next base: position 28,931,797 of record CM062616.1, read on the forward strand.
AGGGGAGGAAGAGAGGTAATCTTAGAGTATTGGGCCAAAAGACGGCCCAATGGGGGTGAGGACTAGATTGTGATGCACTCAAGTTGAGGGAGGAACAATGAGTGAGTTGACGGCTTCCAAAGGTGTTAGGAGGGATGAATGAGCTGGGAAGGTTGATCTGATCATCCTCGTGCTTGTCGGAAAGGTTGGAGAGTCAATCGATGGCCTCATGGTGATGATCCAAGTCATGGTCTTGGTCATTCAACAAGGCATGAGACTCAGTCGCAAGATTGTCATTGGGATTGGATTTGTGGTTGGGATGGTAAGGATGGTTGGGATGGGAGAGATAACTTGTGGAGAAGCTTGATTCATGGAAGCTGTTGGGGAGACTATTACCAACAAAGAGTTGACTCCGCCAATAACTCTGGACAAGGTTGATGGAGGAAGCAATGACGCTTTGGTAACCAGTTGGATGATCCAAGGGACTGACTGGAGGACTAGGATGAGATCAAAAACTAGGAGGGGTGGTAGATTGGGCTTCCATGGAGGAAGGGAAGGCGGGAGTGAGCGGAGAGGGAAGCTGGGAACTAAATGGAAGCCTATTCCAGATCAAATATTTTTTTTTTGATAATGATACCCATGAAAGATGATAAGGAAAAAAAATTAAAATCTCCGCCCTGGCCAGGGTGTCCAGGTTGGGGCACCACAGCGGTGGCCCCAATGGGCCGCCCCAAGCCCAAAACCTGAGACAAACACAATTTTGCGGGCCAGCCTGTCTGGCCAAGTATGTCCAAAATAAACCTTGGGCCCAATCATTCCCATCCAAGCCCACCCGGCTGTATTTTCCCATATTCCCCACAGGCCCATTAGGGCCCTTGTACCAATGAGCCTGTTTCATGCGTTTTGAGGCCAGTTTCCCAAAATCAGTGACATCCACACAGGCCCATATGGTCCCTGTGTGTGTCCAATGGGCCGGAGAGGCCCATATGTGCATCCCATTTGGATTACACTTATACGTAGCACACGTGTAAGTGCATACATATTTTAACAGTATGGCGCAGGGGACTCCATTTTGCTGCGCGCAAGGCCGCTGCCCCAGTCCCGCCACCCAGCTGGTTGTGGCTGTGGTGGCTTGGGGCCCCTGCCTCCCTCCCGCCCTTTGCTTAGTCATGAGGGGGAGGGAGGATGGCTGGTCCTCCCCCTCATCAAGGACCAGCATGAGGTTGGTTGCATGTGGCAATGTGGTGCCCCATCCTGGACACCTTGGCCAGTTTATCTGATTGAATCACTTCCAAGAACAATCATCTCAACCATTTCAACGGTCCTGGAACCCCTTTGATCTTGATCTCATCCTCCAACCGGTCATTGAAGCAACCTTGCCTCCTCCGTCAACCTTGTCCCCAGTTATTGTTGTATTCACTTCATGCTTGGCTTGCTTGCCTCAATTATCATCATTGACCAATCCTTAGTCTCATCATCCTATTTGCTCCATCAACTCCCTTCATCCCTTCCTTGCTTTGCCCTTATCATCCTCATCCTCCTATCCTCCCTTGTTTGACCAAAACCTTCAACAACTTGCAACCTTGCTTGGGCCCTCAGTTGCTCTCATCTCCATCTCCGTCTCCATCTACATCTCCATCTCCATCCCTCCCAGCCCACAAACAAAGGAGCTATCATAGCAGACTAGAGCCCTTCAAACCCATCATTGATTCTCACAATTCTTGCTTGAAGAATCTGAGATCTGAGATACTTTCCATCAAATCAAGAGCCTTTCAAATTAGGATCTGACTCATTCATTCATTCATCCCCTTCATCAATCAAGTCCTCTTCTTACTCCTCACATCCATCCATCCATCCATCAATCCATCCATTGGACTGGCCAGGAGTTCCTCTGTCCAGTGCTACCTACTACTCCCTCTCACACCATGGAGCCTGAGACTGTCACCCGTGAAGTCCTCAACTCTGACTTCGAATCTTGGGTGAGGTACATGAAGTCCTTCTTGGACTTCTCCAAAGACAACTGTTGGATTGTGAACAAAATCAGGATGATTGCCAAACCACTCCTACCCAAAATGGTTGCTTCAGCATATAACAAGCTACTCTTGTACAATGCCTGTTGAATGGCCTTCTTCCCTTGCAAGGATTGCGCGCAGGGTACTCATGGGACTCCAGAAGACCTTTTCAAAGGCAACAATCCACTCAGAATCAACTGTGCTACCATCAAACTGCGCAGAAACATTCTAGAGAGATGGGCCATGAAGATATCTACGGCAGATTATCGGGATATGGACATATTTGAGTTTTTTGATCAGGTCGGCGCTCAGCACACTGGCGGACGCATGGTATTCAGTGAGGTTGTCAAGAAACCAGTATTCATTGATTACATCCATCTGGCCATGACTTTGGGCTATATCACTGATAAAATGACCGCGGCTATTTTAACCCTCCCTACATTGACTTTGCCACTCGAGAAGAAGACTGCTGCTGTCCGGGCGTTCCACAAGATATCTGCCATTCACAGAAACTCAATCTGCCATTCACAGCAACCTGATATCTCACCATCATATTGGTGACAGGGGCTCCTGTTCTTCAACCGCCAGATCCAAAGACGGCTCAGAACCTGACATCATTTCCCCTCAAAACCAGAAGGAGTACTATCACAATGTGTTCTTGGTTGGAGGCTGCCTCTCATCAGCCAGCTCAAATTATGTACCCAGCCCACCAAGTGATGCACCTTTCCAATCTTTGGTCAATGTCAATTCCAGAAGCTATTCCGCTAGCCAGGATTCCAAGTCATCTCCCGACACAACAGATCACCCTACCTTGCAATGTTCCCTTTCCACAAGTTCCGAGTATTATGTTCCCCAAGCAACCATCTCTACGTTTGCCAAAGATGTCGGTAACTACTTTCCCAGAAGTTTTGATATGCCTCAAGTTGCGACCCGTTGACCATCCAAACGTCATATGCTCAGTGCCCGTCAGACACCTGCTGGCGGTGATCCGCCGGTCTCAAAGGTTGCCCGGGCCTCTCAATTGCTTCTCTCCTGCCCATGCCCATCCTGTTTAAAAAAAAAAAAAAAAAAAAAAAAAAAAAAAAAAAAAAAATCCGCTCTATTTGTAAATCTCTCTTGTAAATAGTCTACAGGCCTCTGGTCTATGAAAGGAGGGGCTCTCCCCTGCTTTTTCTGCATCATCATGATAGAAATTCATCCATGGGAGTGTGTGCCTATGTTCCCCCCATTATTGTGAAATTAAGATCCTGATCCTTATCCTGGGTATATCTCTGATTTCCCCCTGATCCATTCTTGAACCTTTTTCTTTGCCCCTCTGTGGCCTGATCCTTATCACCAACCAATAGCCTTGCTGGTTGAAGAAAAATTCTGTCTGTTGGAATTTTTGAGTGTGTTATACCACTCCTTGATCCCTTTCTCTGACCATACTGGTCCTGATCCCTGATCATCATTCTGGAGCCAATCATGATTTATTGAAGAGGTCTTATTAAGCTTAAGACCTGGAGTGTTATAACTCCCTTTATTTTCTTTGGAGTTGCATTCTGCCAGCCTACTCTTGAGTCCCTTGAGAAGTGTTGAGGTTATCCTTGCTTCAAATCAGTTACTTTTTGCTTTTAGAGCTTCTTAAACATTGTGCTTTGTGTTGAAGAGTGACTAAAAGTTTTGAGATTGCCAAAAGCCAAGAGTAAAAGAAAAAGAAATAAAAAAATCAAAGAAAAAAATGTAAGACAAAACAAGGAAATTAGAGAAGAGTGCAGAAAAAAAATAAAAGAAAAAGAATAGGTCATACCACAAGACCAATAAGGTCAGAAGAAAGTTATAAGTGTTTAAGTTCCAAAGATTAAGGTTAGAGTGACAAGAGCAACTGAAAAAGACACGTCAGAGGTTATCTCCTCTTTATAAATGAGAATAAAATGAAAATGGTTAACATGAGAAAACAATGAAGAAAAAGAAGAAGAATAAGAGAAGAAACATAAAAAGAAACTTGAGTGGGAGTCATAACAAATAACCATTTGACGGATGAGGGAAAAGAGCTTGATTGATTAAGAGGGATCGAGCTCAAATTTAAGGATTGATTGTTTGAAAAAAGGAGGAGTCAAGGAGGGGTTGCTGAGAGAAGATTTGATGAGGAAGAGTGAAGGGATGGAGATTAAAGGACAGATGGTCCGCTCAGATGCGACGATAGGTAAATAAAGGGGAAAGAGAAGAGATACTGCAGGTGATGGGTGGTCGCAGCAGGAGAATGAAGTGAGCGCGTGACACGCTTGATAGTGAAGGGAGAAATTTGGGTGACATCTGTTTGACGTGAGTGATTGAGACGGAAAGGTATTAATTCAACACTTTGTCTTGTACAGCCACCCTCAGTTATCTGGTACCCTTCAAGCGCTTGATTGCGGAGAGTTGGGCAGGTTCATTGAGAACCTGGAGGTTGGTTGGGTTTGAGTTGATCATCCCCAATCTTCTGCTGACAACCAGAGTTATTAGCTTGTGGGTTTTGTTTACATACAACAGCTTTTGTTCCTTGAATTCTAAGCAGAATTTAAGTTCTTTTGTTCAAGTTTTTCCCTGCATAATCTTGTCTCAGATAGTGCTGTTCCATTGCTACCAAACTATTATCATCTTTATCCTCTAATCCTTGATTCCCCATTTACCAGGTTCTGGACCTTGATCTTGGTTACATTGAAATATTTTTGCAACACTCAGGAGGGCAGCCTAAACAGCACCTTTCCCCTCCACAGAACTGCCACGGCCTAGCACCGTTTGGAGTCTTACAGCAACCAACCAGGGTGGGCGGGATTTCATCTTTCAGCTCTCTGATACCAGCAACCTTGCAGTCCTTTAGCTACAGAGAGTGATAAAAGAACTGGAATAATAATAATAATTATTATTCCAAAAATAAACGCTTAGAGGCTCAAATAAATAATATGATAAGAGCAGTTGCAAGGTTTAATTGGTTTTGTAATAAAAATTTTTCAATATTTATATAAAAGAGGGGCCACAGTATTATACTACTGGGTATCTTTGAAGACAAGCAACCTCTCTTCAAGGGGGCTCCTTAGGAAGTTTAAGAACCTTGGAATGGAGATGAGTCCCTTAGAAAGTTCTTATTCCACTAATGGCCAAGAATAACAGCACAATGGCCAAAACAGGAAGGGAAACACTCACTCAGAGCACTTTAGCACGAAAATCCTGCAATAATAGGAAGCTTTTCAGAGCAGATGGGGTGGATTGCTTGACTAAACTTCAAGTGTTGATTGGTTTAAGAAATAAATAATAATACTACAGAGTTGGTCATAAATCACTTTCTTAGATTCTTCATAAGCACTTGACCAACAATGAAAAGGTTTCTGATTGATAATAATAATTCCTGGTAAACTGATTCTTGAATAATGGATCCAAAGGGGTCTGTATAAATACCTTTTTGGGGTGAGTTTGAGCTTCTCAGGGAACGTAGATAGGGTTCTTCTTGTGGGCTGAGGCTGGCAAGCCAGTCAGGGCAAGATTGGCACGTCCACTTGGTGCTGTCAATCAGCTGACCTTAGATCTGCTGGATTTCAGTACTTTTTTAGCCACATGATCTGTTAACCTGTTATGGCCTAATTTGATCATTCTGTACTCATCCTTCATTTTTACTATTGGTATTGCTTTGAAGCGGGCAGATGTGGATGTATACTGATTTTTCATCATCAGCTGATCACTTAGATAATTTTTAGTAATTTTTATGAACACTCCTTGTAGTGTTTTGTGGTCTTCAGAGATCAGATTCAGTGATTTACGTGGTAATCCTTGATCTTTGATTTATTATTAAAAAATGTTCTAAAATTAATTTTTATTAATATTATTTAAGTTTTGATCTTTTTGGACTATTACTAATGCTTATGTCAACTTGTTACATATGCTAGACAACTCTAACTAGGTTGTAGCTCTTCTGAGAGGTACCTGGTTGTCAGATTAGTCACAACGGATCCAGAAGTGGGGATCAGTCAGTACAGATGCGCGCGGGGTAGGATCCGCTGCGTGCGTGGCAGAATTAGGTGCGCGCGGGTCTCTAGTACGTGGAAATCTGCTACTACAAGTACGTAGGGATATGTAATGATGCGGGGCTGCGTGCGGGAATTGTGAAATAACACATTTCCACGTGTAACTCCTAAAATATACACAACAACTCAATTCTGAGTGAATTTTAGGTTTAAACCCTATATATGACAACACGTGTGAAATATTAGAATGGCCTAAAGGTGCCATACTGGTGTTGTAAGTTTTAGTACTTTTCTTTTTAATTATTTTAAAATGTAAGGACTTGGAATTCAAGGGTGGGGTCAGTGAGTGACCCTACCTAATTTTGGGTGAGGAATACATTTCTCTAGTAATATTTATGTATTTCTCATTACATCTTTTGTTAATTTAGATATTCTAATTTTTCATAGTTTTGTGTTGCTATGACAGGTTGCTCTGTACATAGTAGCAAGCTGACATTCCCCCCCTCCAAGATATGTCTATATCTGAAAAAAACATTTTGGGTCAATGCCTTCTGCTGGCTCTGTAGTTCCTTAGGTGTATGGGTCCATAAGGGATATTGTGTTCAGGTAACCATTCATCCTTATCAGCTGATTCTACCTTGTATCTAACTAGTTAGAGTCTGCCATCTTTTCCATTGATCCTTTCCTTTTTATCTTTAAGGATCTTGCTAATTTTTCCTTTGTCTTTTTCAGGTTCTTCTGCAACAGGTATTTCAGGTGAAGGAGTATATTCTCCATTCCTTGGGTGGTATTGTTTGATGAGACTTACTTGGAATACTGGGTGTTTTCTAGAAAGCTCATCACTAAGGATTACTTCCACATCATTTTTACCATGAAGTTTATTAATGGTGAAAGGTCCAAATAAAGCTGGTCTAAGCTTTCCATTTCAAGCTAAGTTGGTGATGTTGGTGGTAGAGATCAAGACTTGGTCACCAATTTTGGAATCAGGCTCCTTATGGGTTTTATCCCAACTTTGTTGGTTATACTCCACAGCATCTTGGACACAATTAAAAGCATTTTTATTGGCTACATCTATCATGTTTTTGAAATCAAGTGATGTAGGGTGAATATTTGGTAACTGGTGATTAAGGTTATCCTTGGGTAATTTAGGAATCCATCCTCTTTCCAGTATTTAGGGTGCTACCTTAGTGGTAGATTGCTTGCTACTGTTGTAGGCCATCTGTAGTTCAGGTAAAAGGCTAACCCAATTTTTGCAATAAACATCAGAATTCTTGTATTCTAGACCAAAGCCACAGAATCTCCTGAGCATGTCTTCCAGAGTCTGAATCATTCTTTCAGCTAAGCCATCCATCTGAGGGTGATAAGCTGTAGAGAAAGCTAAGGTGGTTCCCAGCATGTCATGAAGATTTCTCCAGAACTCAGAGGTAAATTTAGGATCTCTGTAACTGATGATGATCTTGGGAACTCCAACATCAGCAATGAGTCTATTCCAAAAAAACAGGGAAATTTCCATAGAAGTGTCTTCCTTGTGATTAGGTAGAAACTTTGCTTTCTTGGAGAACCTATCTACTATAACTAGGACTGAGTTGTAGGAATAGGCTCCTCCTGGTGGTAGTCCAGTTTCAAAGTTCATTTTGATGATATCCCATCTTTTCTTGGGTTCAGCAATCCTTTGCAGTAAACCAAACCTTTTCCCAGTGGTCCTGTTGCACTTCTGACAGGTTTCACAACTAGCAACATACTGGATAGTTGAGTCTCTCCAATTGGTCCACCACGCAGTTTGTTTAACCTTATATAAGGTTCTATCAGCAGATAACTGACCAGATGAACAGTTATCCTGGCATTCAGCCAGGACATGTTTGATATGGTCATCCTTAGTTAAGAATATAACACTTGAATGTTGATGCCTATAGTATACTAGACCATCCCATATGGTGAACCTTCCAGCTTTGTATGGTTTCAAGAGAGGTTCAGGTAGGCTATTCATCAATTCAGATGGTGGAGAAGTACTTTCAATGATGGTGATCAGAGTTTTCATGCCAGAATTGTAAGATTCTTTGATTGAGTTGAACAATGATTCATTCAATTCAAAAATGTGGATTACCATTATTGGAGCTTCATTGTTCAAGATGTTAATGTTAAGGATAGGGAAGATATTTTTATCCTCTGGATCATAAGCAGGGTTACTTGGGTCATTGGGTAAAGCATTCCTGCTCAAACTATCAGCATTCTGGTGTTTAGTCCCAGCTTGATAAACTATGGTCATCTGACCTCTGTACTGTTTGTGGAAAATTGAAGTGGTCACCAAGACCAGACTGTGATTTAATTTCAAACATAAAGAAAGTGAGTTTTGAGCAACAACAATAGGAAATAAAAGAGGTTGACAAAGAGAATAACCAACGGAGAAGTGCTTTTGGCTAAACAATATATTCAAGGAATTTGAGATTGAGATGAGAAGTAAGGACTACTAAAAGTTCAGTAAAGAATTGAAATAAGTGAATAGCAATGATTGAGGATAGAAGTGGATTTAGATTCACTGATAGCCAATTGAGAGTGTTGTTGAAGCCAGTTTGGATTAAGTTGAGTAATGACCTTTAGCACCTTGAGCAACTATTGAAAAGCAAAGGTGAGCTTTTGATGAGTGTTTAGTTGACACAGATGCCCTTAAAATAGAGCGAACTGGCTGCCGTGGTAGCTTGATTGAGGTGGATTGAAGTAGTTGGTGTGGAGGCTGTTTTGTGTCGGCAGGTTGACAAGTTGATTGAGTTGAAGGACAATGATCAGGATCTCTGATGACCAATTAAAGGTTGCAAGAGATTGGTTCAGGAATTGACATCCGCGCATCTTGGAGCTTGTAGTTTCTTCACTGGTAATTGGTGTTGGAAATCCGGGAGACGGTAGCGCCCAAGATGAGAGGACATTGAGTAGAAAAAGAAAATGAGACAACAAAGAAAAAAACTGAGATTGGAGCATGGATAGTATGAAAACAATAAATAAACAGTACGCACCAATACAATTGAATGCTCCTGATACACATGAATGAATAGATTGAGATTTTTAACACCAGCATTCTAAAAGGGTAAATAACAGATCAAGGTGCAGTGAGTTACAGTTGTGAAAGCAGTATTTTAACACGCCCCTTCAACTCAAGAGTCAGTGAAACAGCAAACTGAAGGATTTAACCAAACAAGCATTTGAAGATTTATTTGCCCCCTTGGTTAAGGCATTGGCTGTCATTGAGAGAGAGGGGATGAGTCTGACGTCAATCAGCCCGTTCTCAAAGTCATTTCTTAGACTTTTGGTCTTGAGATTGATATGCTTGACTTTAGAGTTAGAACTGAATTTTTTAATCTTGTCATCCAGTCCTTTGTTATCTATAAGGTGGAGTGGACACTTGAATTTATCTTGATATATGTCTTCAATCAGGGTCTTCAACCAGCGCTCTTCCAGATGGCAGCTTGAGAGGGATACACACTTGGATTTGGTGGACAAGTGGGTAATGCATTGTTGACGTCTACTTGTCCAGTACAGAGGAATTCCTTTGAAGGAACAGATAAAACCGCTCTGAGAGATTCTTGTGAGTGGATTTTCAGCCCATGTTGCATCACTGAAGCAAATGAGTCAATTGGAAATAGAGCAAGGTCCTAAGGTAAGAGTGAGGCTTTTTGTTTTTGCGAGATATTTCCAGACATGTAAGACTTTGTTCCAGTGACTGAAACCAGGTTGATCAAAGTATTTAGCTAGGCTTGAGACAGCAAAGCTAATGTCTGGTCTTGCTAGTCCAGCTATGAAATTGAGTCTGACGATAGGAGACCGGTAATTGGTGTTGAGATCTAAGAACCTTTGGTGGTCTTCTTTGTCAGCAGGTTGGAGGTGAAATCCTGGAGTAAGTGGTGTGGAGACAGGTCTAAAGTGAGTTAGGTCAAGCTCTTCCAATCCTTTTTCTATGTGCAGCGGAAGGGAGAGTTGAATGAGACCCTTGCCAAGTTCTACCTACATTCCAAGTTGCATGTTGGGTTTGTGTGCCAAGGAATTGCGGAATTTTGAGAGAAAGGCATCTTTGAAGCAATCCACGTTTCCAGCTACAATGAGGTCATTGACGTGGAAGAATACTACCGAAATCTTGTCAGTACCAATGTACAGGCATGGGTCGCATTTGGATTCTTCAAACCCCTGAGATTTGATCCAGTTTCTAAGCATCTGATACCAGTTGCAAGGCGCTTGTTTAAGACCATATAAGGACTTCTGGAGTCAGAGGTATTTTGATGTTCTGTTGCATCCAAAAGGATTTTTTATATAGACACGTTTTTTGAGACTTGAGTGGAGAAATTCGCCTTTGACATCGAGTCGGAGAAGTTGAAGGTTTTTATCAGCAGCGTAAGTCAAGACACCCTTCAATGAAGCGACTTTATCAGTTGGTGCATATGTTTCAAAGTAATCAACGCTGTAGCATTGGTTGAATCCTTGTACACAGATCTGAGTTTTGTAGGTTACTGCTTCTCCGTGAGCATTCTGTTTGATTTTGAAGACAGGAGTAGTGTTCAAGGGATTAATGACTTCGCTATCTTCAGCTTCTTCCCACACGTCTTTTTCTTCAATGGAATTGAATTCTTTAGTAGCTGATTCCTTCCCAACCGGTTTTCCCATGGCTTCTTTGAGAGATTTAGGTAACTCTTCCAACAAGAATCCGTATCTTTCTGGTTTGGACAGCTTATTCCGATCGCAAAGCGTGGGTCTCAAGTTTTTTTTGATTGGTATTTTGCTATTGGAGGATTCATCGGACTCAGATTCTGATGGTTCACCGATAGAGTCTTCTTCTTTGATTTCTCCAGCACTGTGGTTGATTGGAATTCCTTGAGTAGGGTGTACAAGTGTTTGCGGCGGATGTGGTGGATGGTCCTCTTCAGGGTCAATGGAAGGTATCTTTATTTGTGGGAGGTTGTTGAAGATCACATGCTTAGAGTCAATGATTTTCCCTGATGAGTTGATTATTTTGTATGAGAGAAGTTGGGGATTGAACCCAACCAAGATGCTGGGGGCTCCTTTTTCATCTAATTTGGAATGGACTTTGGTTTGATTCAGTTTGTAGGTGAGTGAAGTACCTAGAGGTTTGATTTAACCATCTGGTAGGGGCTTGTTGTGCATTTTGATCCATGGAGACACGTCTCCTTTTTCTCTTGGTATCTGGTTAAGCATCAGGCAGCATCCTCTTATCACTTCATGCCAGATGGATTTGGGTAGTCCCATATTGGAAATTTTAGCTTGTGCAGATTCCATGACTTTTCAATTTGCATGCTTGACCCTGCCGTTGTGCTGTGGGTGATAAGGTTCACTTATTACTTGATTGATGTGACAAAGTTTTTAGTAGGATTGCAGCTTGGAGTTCACAAATTCTCCCCCTCCATCCAAACATACTTCTTTGGGAAATTTATTTGATTTTCAATGTTGATTTTTGATGATAAAAATGATCAAATCCGCTGCATTTCTCTTTGATTTGAGAGGGAAGCAGGAGATGTATCCGGAGAATGAGTCGACCAGGTTCAAGATCAATCTGTAACCTCCTTTGGAAGTTGGTGATATAGGACCCATTAAATCAAGATGGATCTTGTCAAAACATTTGCTCGCGTGGCTTTGTTGTTGCTTGAACAGTTGAGTGAATATCTTGGACTTGTGACAACTGAGGCATTCAAAGTTACTTTTGAGATCAACAGGGATTGGTTGGTTGAGAAATTTCTCCATCCTTGCAATGCTGGCGTGTCCCAGAGACCGGTGTATTTCGGATAGGTCTACTTGCAAGAAGTGACAAGTGCCTGATTGTTGTAACATGTTGATCACAAACAGGTTGTTGATGATTTTATCGGATAGGAGGATATTTCCATGTTTCAGTAATTTAAAGGTGCTGGGATTGGAAGACAAGTTGACTTGAAACAACGCCCCTTTTACCATTAGAGCTCCAAGGGAAATTAAGTTGAAAGTTGATTCGGGAACCCAGACAGCGTCTGAAAGATTGATGAAGGCTTCTTTAGTGGCCAATGAAACTTTTCCCAATCCTTCTACGACAATATCTCCATCTTTTTGTCCGGTTTGAATTCTGCCAACGCCGTTGGTCAATGTGAGTTTGTTAAACCAATCCTTGTTGATGAGCATGTGTACTGAGCACCCAGTGTCAAGGATGAACCTGCTTGAGGCAGTGTTGTTATTGGAGCTTAGACCGCAAAAGAAAGAGTAAAAGTGGGCTTCCATGGTTTGTGTTGGTTTGGATTTCTTGCCCCAATTATGTGTGTTGGGGGGTTTGAGTTCTGGGAATTTGAACCAGCATGATTTAGCCAAATTTGACGTGGCTTAAGGGTTGTGCTTCCCACTTTCACACCTTGGTCCACAATATAACGCCACACTGAGTGGTTCAGCGCAATCATCTTGAGCTATGACTTTGTTCTTGTGTTGAATCAGATGGTTAAGAACAACATCAATCTTCATTTTGGTGGAGGTGTGCATGATCTGCGATTTCATGCTCTGCATCAATGTCGGAAATTTGAACAATACAAGGTAAGCAATGATTTAGGAGGGTAATTCAATTCCTACTTCAGTCAGCTTCTTAAGATAGACCTTGATGGAACTCACAAATGCATCAATGTTGTCATTCATTGTTAAGTGTAGGAACCCATTAAAAACTCTAGCTCTATTTGCAGATTGCAATGAGGCAAAGTGTTGCTGAGTCAACAACCAAATTAACTTTGCATTGTCCTCATTTGTATCATCAATGATATTGTCATAGGTGTTTGAATCCGATTTGGAAATGATGTGTGCTAAAAATTCTTGATTCCTATCTTCTTCTAGGCATTCCAAAGGGTCAGGATCATCCATGATAGGAAAGATACCCCTTAACTTGAATAGCTTTTTGAACTTCTTTTGCCACATACTGTAGTTTTCCGCTGTTAGTAATGGCGTAGATTCAATCAATGATTTGATAGCTAAAGACTTGTAGTTTGTATTGTCCCCCCTTGTCCTGGCCTTTGAGATGGCCCCGGTTGATCCATTGCAAGCGGAAGGCTTCTAACCGTGTGGAAAATTTAAGTGGTCACCAAGACCAGACTGTGATTTAATTTCAAAAATAAAGAAAGCGAGTTTTGAGCAACAACAATAGGAAATAAAAGAGGTTGACAAAGAGAATAACCAATGGAGAAGTGCTTCTGGCTAAACGATAGAGTCAAGGAATTTGAGATTGAGATGAGAAGTAAGGACTCCTAAAAGTTCAGTAAAGAATGGAAATAAGTGACTAGCGACGATTGAGGATAGAAGTGGATTTAGATTCACTGATAGCCAATTGAGAGTGTTGTCAAAGGCAGTTTGGATTGAGTTTAGTAATGACCTTGAGCTCCTTGAGCAACTATTGAAAAGCAAAGGTGAGCGTTTGATGAGTGTTGAGTTGACGCAGATGCCCTTACAATAGAGTGAACTGGCTGCCCTGGTAGCTCAATTGAGGTGGATTGGAGTAGTTGGTGTGGAGGTTGTTTTGAGTTGGCAGGTTTACGAGGTGATTGAGTTGAAGGACAATGATCAGGATCTCTGATGATCAATTGTAGGTTGCAAGAGATTGGTTCAGGAATTGACATCCGCGCATCTTGGAGATTGGAGTGTCTTCACCAGTAATTGGTGTTGGAAATCCCGGAGACGGTAGCGTGCAAGATGAGAGGACATTGAGTTGAAAAAGAAAATGAGACAACAAAGAACAAAACTGAGATTGGAGAATGGATAGTATGAAAACAATAAATAAGCAGTACGCACCAATACAATTGAATGCTCCTGATACACATGAATGAATAGATTGAAATTTGTAACACCAGAATTCTAAGAGTGTAAATAACAGATCAAGGTGCAGTGAGTTACAATTGTGAAAGCAGTATTTTAACACTGTTTTATGGCTATCTGCCACCTTAATATGTGCCTAATAGGGGTCTTCATGTTCATCAATGTCATGATGGCATTGCAGTCAGGAATCACAGTGAAATTGGTGCCTTCCAAGTAATAATGGAGTTTATCTAGAGCCCATACTAAAGAAAGACATTTCATTTGACTTGCGCCATACCTTTTCTCAGTGTCTTTAATTTGTCTGGATATGAAGAGTATAGTTTTTTCCACTGGTTTGTCATCCTGTATGACTTCTTGGTGTAAAGCAGCTCCTAGGCCGTCCATGCTGGCATCTATGTAGATGTTAGCCTCCTGGATGCCAAGACCCTTGCTATCCTTTAGCTACCAGAGGTGATAGAGTAAATGATAAATATATTATTTAATAAATGCAGTAAAAATTGGTAGAATATTTGGATTAAGCTGATTGCAAGTTTAAGTGGTTTGGTTATTGTTTATTGTTTTAAATCAATATAAATAAATTGATTATTAAATATTTTTATAGAGGGGTCACAATTATATTGGTGATCTTTAACACCTCTCTTCAGGGATTTCAGTATTAAAACACGTATCCTGGTTACTCTGGGCTCTTTAGTTCAAAGAATATTTTACCCAAAGATCATATGTATATAAAATACACAGTGGAGTGGCAGGGCCTTGTAGCCAAGCTACCACGACAGAGAAAGCATAATTAAACTTACTGGTATATTATTAAATCCTTTGGGTATCTGTTTGAGACTTGTACTGATGGGTTAAACCTGTATACTGGGGTTATAAGGTTGTTCATCAGTTTTGATTGATAAAAGAGGTTGAGGACGGATATTACTGATCAGGAATTGCCATAAATCACTTACTTATCTCTTATAAGTACTTGATTACCTTGGCACGGTTTCTGGATATGAATATTACTGGGTCTCTGCCCGTCAACATCCTCAAAAGAGCTCTTTATTTATAGCTTTTGGAGTCCCAATATTGTCCTTCTGAGGGTTGTGGGTGCTCAAAGGGACGGGCACTAAGGCTAGCAGGATAACCAGAGGTAGCCTGTCATGTGTTCTTGGTGCTATAGCACGGGTAGGATTTAATTCCTCAGGATATGGGAATGATTCCACTTTATAATAGACATTAGGACGTGTGAATAAAACTAATCTGTCCTATTTATGTCTAATTTAATTAATTATCCTTAGTAAATGTTCCCAGTAGTTTAATAATTATATAAATAGACATTTCTACAGACATCTTGATGTCAGGTAAGTTCTCAACATGTATTATATAAATGGAGTAAAAGTCATAATAATGATTTTACTCCTTATTTTCGATTCCTAGTTGATTTACTAAGATAATTACTCAAAAATATAAGTCATGTGAATTTATGTAATATTTTTACATCATTAGTTTCCTTAGTATTTCACGAAGATATTGATTTCTAGCAATCCTCATAAAGGTATATTAAAGTATTTCAATATATTTTTAGAAGTTCTCATTGTCTTATTTTCGACATTCTTGGTACTTTGAATTATATTAAATAAAAAATACGTATAAGGGTTATTTATGTATTTTTATATGATATTATGTATTTTTGGACTGTCTACTATCCACGGGAACGTTTATTACATATTTAGAAAGTTCCCGTGTAGGTTGTAGCATGTTTACGCGGTACCTGAGCCTCTCAGGCCGCCTGTCACTCTGTCAACCCGTAGTCCCGCGGCTGTGTACTTGTCAGAGGCCCGGGGCTGCGTACGCAACCTCGACGGAGTGACAAGGCTGTATCTCAGCCGCGCGTGGGTGCAATGGCTGCCGCGGCTGCATGCGGGAATTGTGACAAAACACATTTGCGCCCGTAACTCCTAAAATATACACAACACCTCAATTCTGACTGAATTTTAGGTGTGAAAACTTTACGTGACAATTTGTTTGAAATATTTAATTGGCCAAAACGCTCAATAATGAAGCCATAGTGGTTTGGGTTTTCTTTCCTTAATTATTTCAAAATATAAGGAGTTGGATTTCAAGGGTGGGGTCAGTGAGTGACCCTACCTAATTTTGGGTGGAGAATCCATTTCTGTAATAATATTTATGGTTCCCTACTCCTTCTTAGGTTATTTGTATTATTATTATTTTTATGTTATTTTTGTTACTTTTGCAGCTTGCTCTGCAATAGCAGCAAGCTGACATTCCCCCATTCCAAGATATGGCCATATCTGAAAAAAATCTGGAGGAAGTTGGGAGAAAAAATTAACTGCATATGTGCTTCAGTTCCTTTTGCTGGCTCTGTAGTTTCTGAGATGTATTGGTCCATCAGGTATATTATTTTCTGGTAACCATTCATCTTTGTCTGCAGATTCTCCTTTGTATCTTACTAAGTATAGTCTGATATCTTTTCCTTGTACCCTCTCTTCCTTATCTCTCAATATCCTGCTGACTTTCCCTTTTTCTTTTACAGGGTCAGGTTCTATTGGGATTATTGCAGGAGGGAGGTTGCTTCCTTCTCTTGGTTTAAAGTGTTTGACTAGGCTAACATGAAATACTGGATGTTTTCTTGATAATTCTTCACTCAAGATTACTTCCACAGCATTTTTGCCATGCATGTTCTTGATAGCAAATGGTCCAACAAAGGCTGTTTTCAGTTTTCTGTTGCCTGCTAGGTTGTTGAAATTGGTTGTAGATATCACAATCTGATCTCCTATTTTAAAGTCAGGTTCAATATGGGATTTGTCCTATCTTTGTTTGTTTTATTCAACAGCTTCTTCTAAACATTTCTGAGCATGATTATTTGCCAGATCTATTGTCTTCTTAAAGTCAAGAGATGTTGGATGAATAGTGGCTAAGTTATAGTTCAAGTTATTCCTAGGGAGTTTTGGAATCCATCCTCCTTCTAGTATGTCAGGAGCTTATTTGGTAGTAGAATGTTTACTGCTGTTATAAGCCATTTCTAGGGCTGGGAGTAGGCTTACCCAATCATGGCAATAACCATCTGAGTTTTTGTATTCTAGAAAAAAGCTATAGAACCTCCTTAGCATATCTTCTAGGGTCTGTATCATCCTTTCAGCTAATCCGTCAGTTTGGGGATGGTATGCTGTAGAAAATGCTAGAGTGGTGCCCAGTATATCATGTAGGTTCCTCCAAACTCAGAGGTGAATTTGGGGTCTCTGTCACTGATTATAATCTTGGGTATACCCACATCAGCTATGATCCTATTCCAGAATAGTAAAGATTTATCCATAGAACTATCTTCTTTGTGGTTAGGTAAGAATTTTGCCTTTTTGGAATATCTGTCAACCATAAATAGGACAGAGTTATATGAATGAGTAACTCCAGGGGGGAGGCCGGTGACAAAATCCATATTGATGATTTCCCATCTGGTTGTAGGTTCAGATATCTTCTGTAAGAGTCCAAACCTTTTTCCAGTAGTTTTATTAGATTTCTGGCAGGTTTCACAGCTAGTAACATGTGCAATAGTGACTTCTTTCCAGTCTATCCACCAGGCAGTTTGTTTTACTTTTTTTAAGGTTCTTTCTGTGGATAGATGCCCTGATGAACAGTTTTCATGGCATTCCTGGAGTATATGTTGTATATGTTATTTGTTGCTTAGTACTAATACGCTGGAATGTTGGTGTCTATAGTAAAGGAGACCATCCCAAAAGGTAAACCTTCCTGCTTTATTTTGAGCCTTGTACCCCTGTACACAGCTCAAAACTGCCATTTTTGGGGGTGCACAACCCCCCAGAAGTAGTGCCAGAATTTTGGGCACCCCCTGGACCACAATTGGGTTCCTTCAACCCAAATTTGGGATCAAAGCATACTTTTTGGCACTTTTGTTCCACACCTAGGGATTCCAAAGTGACTTTAAAGTGAAACCAAAGTTACTTTAAAGTGAAACCAAAGTGAAAGTAAAGTGAAAATTGAAATCATATAAAAATCTGCAAACAATTCTTTCTCAACTCAAAAGTGAGCAAACTTTGTTTGTTCAATTGAAATTTGGATTGAATACTGAAGGATACCATTGAATTTTTTTGCATAGGAACAGTGGTAAGCCCTCCTTCTTCTGATATGGCTGCGTGGAAGGTCTACATTGATAGTGCCATCAACAAAGCTTTGGAAAAATAAAAAAAGGATGTCAGTAATGAAAAATTGGAAGCCCCAATTTCATCCTCATCAAGGATGAAAATTAAGGAACAAATTGTTTCACATTGGGATTTGACCTCTGGTTGTGAGTAAAATTTTATCTTACTGAGGCCTTTGCTTCATTTAATTTGATTGAAAGTAATGGGTGCATTTAACTATGAAACAACAAAACCTAACCATTGAATTGGTTCCAGATCCACTTGACCCACCTCCTGTGAAAGCTTTTCCTACTAGGGAAGAGGAACAAAAATATTTTCAAACATGGGCTTTGAAGCATGGTTACACTCTGATGGTTTTTAAATTGAAGAAAGATAAATAGTGGATTTGGACTGTGATTGCCATGGTTCCTCTTCAGGAAAACTTCCTACCAAACGGTCTAGACAAACTCACACAAGGACGGTTGGGTGCAAGTTTTTAATCCATGCAAGTTGCACAAAGGCAGACCCCTTGTGGAAAATCTCCTATAAAGAAACCCAAAATAACCATCAACCATCTGAAAATGCCTCTGTGAATCCTCAACTGAGGAGAATCTCTGGGCAAGCCTTGGATCTACTTAAGGAAGGCATGAAATATGGGCTCAATACGCTACAAATTAAGATAAAATTGAGCAAGATTGATGGGCCGGATTATGTTGATTACCAAACAATCTATAACAGTAAGCGGAAAATAATTCTTGCAGAACTAAAGGTTCAAATTGTTATGGAGGTACTTTATGAACAGCTTGAAAAAACAGGTTGGATTCACTGGTCAAATTCAGTGGAGAGGGTCACTTGGAGGCCCTGTAATTAGCACATCCTGAGGCAGTAAAGCTTTCAAAAAAATTCCATCATATTGATATTTTGGATTTTACTTATAAGAAAAATAATTACAAAACCCCGCTATTGCAGGTTGTAGGAATGACAGCCAATTGGAAAACTTTCACAAAATCTCTTGTTTTTATAGCAAAAGAAGCGTTTGAGTTCTAAAGTTGGTCTGTAAATGCATTAAAGGAGTTGGCTTATGATCCTGAGAGACTTCCAAAAGTATTTGTGACGGACTGTGAAAAATCTCTGATTTGTGCTATTGAATCTAGTTTCCCTGATTCATCAAGACAATTTTGCACTTTGCACTTGTCTAAAAACATAAGAGAAAACTTTAAAGCATGCTTTTTTAATGACTTTGAAGGATAGAAAATCTTTTTGGCTCTGTGGGCAAAGTATGGGGCCTCAAAGACCAAGGAGGGGGCAGATTTCAATGATGTGGAACTCAGAGTAGGTCCAAATCACTGCTTCTTATTCTTTCTGGTTTTTGGTTCTGACCTTTTCACTTGTATAGGGTTTCTTGAAAGACTATGGGGATGTACTTGAGTATATGGAAAATAACATTTTACCTATCAAACAGACGTTTGTAACAGTGTGTAATTTTATAAACCCAGATTTTGGAAACAAAAAAAAATCTTGGGTTGAAGGGGCCCATGAAACTCTCAAAAAATTGCTTGAAAACTCTTTAGTAAACCTGTTGGATGTTTGGAAAAGCCTTGACAGAACAGTTTCAAATCAAATTAAATCAGTTCATGCATCACTTTATAACTCTTGAATTAAGTTACGGACAGTTCTTCCACCTGAACTGTTACCATTGGGTCAAAAATTATCTTTAGAGGAAATTCATCTTATTAGGGAACAATTTGAGAAATTCAAACATGATCATGATGGCGAATTGGGCACCAAGGCATATTCCAGGACTATTTTTTCCCTTTTCCCACAAGATAGGTGACCTTCTAGCGTTCAGAGGATCTATGTTACCTGAAGATGTTCATCCTCAGTGGAGTTTGGACTATGAACCTTGCAGTTCTAATTCTGTTAGTTGGTTTAAGTTGGGTCTGTTATAATTATGGCCAGCAATTAGCTTAGGCAAATGAGCAGTATTTAAAGCAAAAGAAATGCTTGAAACCTTGTGTCAATCATTGCTGATGGGCTCTCACAATGGGGCAATACTTTGGATGATATTGGTGATGAATCTGATTGGATGATGAATGGATGATGGAGAACAGCAGGGAGAAGACCTCCTTAAGTACAAAAGATTGGCCTCTTGTGAGCCCATGATACAACAAGACAAAAGGCAAATTTTCCGCCCCAAAAGAGCTCTACAGGCTCTACAGGCCTTGTTACTTGGTTTGGGCTACATCAGCCCACATGGCATCAGTCCCTGTACCCTTACAACCAGCCTATTCCGGGTATTTCTGGTGTTTCCACCTCAATGGGGCTGAACCAGCCCCTTACCTCTTTAAAACCCTGGCCGGTTGTCTATTACAACAGGCCTGTTACCTCACATGCTGCCTGGTTGCCTCATGCAACCAGCCCCTGGCCATACAAATTCCCAGGAGGGACCCAGGACACACCTGAGTCTGGTCTGAGACACACTTGGGGGGGGGGGGTTACCAGCGGACATGCTGTCCCCCCCTCCTTCTCACAGATCCCTGGAGGGGGTGGTCAAATCCTTCTACCAGGGGCCCTGGGGGTCAATACCCCCAGGGTGTTGCTACATTAGGTGGGCTGGGGGGGTGTTCAGGTCTCCTCCAGCCCGTTGCTCCTTCCCCTTGGTAAAGGGGGGGGGGGAGAGCGCCCCTTCAATGGTGGGGGGTGGTCAATTCCCCCCCACCGCCGTTTGCCTCAATGCAACCGGCCTAGCCACACCTTTTGGTGGGGGGTGATCAAGTCTCCCCCACCATGACCGGTTTCTGGCTGGTTCCATCCAGCCAGCCCTCCCTCTCCTCCTTGCAATGGCAAGCAAGGGGAGGGGGGAGGAGCTGGCGCCTCCAGCCCCGCGGCCACCACCCAGCGCGGTGGCCGCAACCGGGGTGGGGGGCTCCATTTTGAGTCCACCTTCCCCCTACAACGGCCCCGTAAGCAAAAACAGCGGCCCTGAGCGTGCCGCAACACGGGCAGCAGCCCCAACCGGGCGGCGGCCTCAATGGGCCACCCCAAGCCAGAAAACTAAGTAAACCATACTTTGGCGGGCCAGCCCTTCTGGCCAAGTATGTCCAAAATAAACCTTGGGCCCAATCATGCCCATACAAGCCCATCTGGCTTTATTTTCCCATAAACCTCACCGGGCCTGTTAGGGCCCGTGTACCAATAGGCCTGTTTCATGCGTTTTGAGGCCAGTTTCCCCAAATCCATGACATCCACGCAGGCCTGTATGGTCCGTTTGAGTTTCCAATGGGCCGGAAAGGTCCAAATGTGCATCCCATATTGATTACACTTATATGTAGCACATGCGTGAGTTCATACATGTTTTAAAACACCCCCTTAATCCAAAAGGGGTGACATCTGCATGTTAGTCACAAAGCCTTGATGCTTGTTCATATCTAAAGACTTAGTCAAGATATCCACAATCATTGATCCAGTGGGAATGTACCTCAACACAATCTCCTTGCAGTTAACTGCATTGCAAATATAGTTATAGTGAACATCAATATGTTTTGTTCTTGAATGGAAGACTTGGTTTTGCGCCAAAGCAATGGCACTCTGGTTATCAGAATACAACAATGCAAACCCTTGTGGCTTATGTGTCTCCTCTAAGACTTTTCTCAACAATTTTGCTTCCTGTGAAGCTGCTAAGTAAGCTCTATACTTAGCCTCTGTTGATGCAAGACTTATTGCCAATACCTTCTTGGACATACATGACACCAGATTCTTGCCTAAGAAGAATACAAAACCACTTGTTGATTCCCTAGTGTTACCATCTGCCCAACTTGCATTGGAATAACCAACCAAATCAAAGGTTGCTGACTTTGTAAACAACAGTCCCAGACTGTGCATTCCTTTAAGATACCTCATAACTCTCTTAAATGCTGACCAATGCCTCAAGCTTGGCTTCTCTAAGTTTTGCAACAAGACACCAATTTCAAAAGCAATATTGGGCCTTTTACACTTCCCCCAAATAATTAAGCAATCCAATATCTGGCCTGTAGTTGTTCCCAGATTGAACAAACTCCAGATACTCCTCATCTGTAGACTTCTCTAAACAAATTTGTGACTGCATGGGAGTACCAAACTCCTTTGCATTATCTAAGCCATAATGCTTAAGAAGAGCTTCCATGTAATGGCTCTGGTCTAACTTAATACCATTCTTTCTCTCACTGACTTTCATTCCTAGCACCTGTTGAGCCAGACCAAGATCTTTTATCTTGAATTCCTTTTTGAGTGTCTCCATGACTCTCTCTTTACCATTTCCAATAATGATAATGTCATCAACCCATACAAACAAAATTGCATCCTTTCTTACAAAAAGACAAGGGTCTGCCTCAGACTTCTTGAAACCAATCTGTATCAGTTTCTCACTCATTGTATTATACCACGACCTAGCTGCTTTCTTCAATCCATAAACTGATCTACACAGCTTGAGGACATATTCCCCTTTATCTGCTGAAAGAAAACTTCTAACACAGATTTTCTTCATGTTTTCTGGTTTAGTCTCTACTAACCATTCTCAAAAACCATCAGGGATTGAAATAGAAACAGTATCCTTCTCTCCAAGTTTTGCATTCAAGTACACTGTTAAAAAATCAGCTTGTCTGATTTCTTCATCCAACTCCACTGCCAAAGCAATCATTTACCTGAAGGTGGACAGCCTCCAGTTGGTGAGAAATTTTCTTGGTAATCAATACCCTCTCTCTGCTTGAAGCCCTGTGCAACGCATCTAGCTTTGAATCTTTTTAAAACTCCATTTGTGTCAAACTTCTTGTTTAACACCAATCTAGACCCCACAATGGTCTTTCCTTTTGGAACAGAATCCCGCTTAACCACTTCAAAGAAACTTTTATTTTTTAGAGAATCAAATTCATCAAAAATAGCACTCTTCCAGTTGGCTCTCTCATCAGAATTCATAGCTTTGCCAAAGCTATTTGGGTTAACCCTGTTACCCATTTCTGAACTCAACTCCAGGACTTCATTGAGCATAAACTGTTCCTGAAATGTATCTTCCTCATATCCTGCGGCAGCATAATGGGACTTCTATTCCCCGTACCTATCAAATGGTACTCTAATCCTACCACTCCTTCTAACTGGAGGTGGAGGCTCATCAGGCTCCCAATCAACGGACTCCCCTGAAGTGGGCACTGAACCCTCTAGTGGCACGTCTGCCATCTCTTCATCTTCTGGAACCACATGTTCCTCAGCCTTTGCTGGTGAAATAGGTGCTAATTCTATTTCTTGCTGTGACTTATTCACAAAAACATCTTTTCTCCTTTTGAGTGGAAAGTTACTTTCATTAAATTTTACATCCCTACTACAGATAACCTTTCTTGTCCTTGGACAATAGATCCTATATGATTTACTCATTGAATCATAGCCTACAAGTTCCCCTGTTCTGGCTCTAGGGTCTGATTTTTCAACCATCTCATTATGGTGGACACTATAATACACCAAGCAACCAATTTTTCTTAGGTGTGATGTTTTGGGGTTCAACTTCCAAAACTGATAATGAGCATTCTTCCCATAAACACTTACAATGTTATGCAACAGACAGACTGCACACATCAACTCAGCCCATAAGAAATTTGGTAGACCAGATTGAGACATAATAGTTCTGACTTTGTCCAGTAAAGTCCTATTCATTCTCTCAACTATTCCATTATTTTGTGGAGTACTTGCAGTAGTGACTATATGAATGATACCATAACCTTTCAATAACCTCTCAAATTCTTTACTCACAAATTCACCACCTCCATTGGTGATAACCCTCTTGATCTCCTTCATTAGACCATTATGTTTCCATACTTTGAAGATTAAAGAAACCTCCTCTGTGGTCTGATCCTTAGATTGAATTGGTTTAACCCAAACATAATCAGTTGCAGTATCAACTAAATTGATGAAGTATCTTGCCCCACCAAGGGACTCTGGTGTGAATGGCCCTGCCAAATCAATGGAAAATTACTCTCTGGGAACATCAGTGCAATCTCTACTCTTTGAGAACACATTTCTAGTCTTAGCCCCCAAGGTACAAATCTCACAGTTGCTGTCCTTTACCTTATGGCCCCTTCTATTGTGAGCAACAGTGCTCAAATCTGAGATTTTGAACAAGCTTGCACACAAAATCTTGTTCCAAACCTGTCCGCTAAGAACAGTTCTCTCATTCATATCAATAACAAACCTATCTTCTTTAAGATAACAAATCTGGAAACCTTTTTTCCACAAAACTCCAAGGGACACAAGGTTATAAGGCAACTCTGGTACATAGAACACTTTCTCAAAAGATATTTTGAAACCCAAGTGATTTGCAAGAATAAATTTTACAATTCCTTTAATCTGAATTGTTCTTCCTTTCTGACCAATATTTACAACTCCATCATAATCACTAAGATTTGAAAATAAATTTGGTTCAAAGAACATGTGATCTGTACAGCCAGAATCAATCAAAACAAGAACATCCTCCCTCAATCCTCCTAATAGGAAAGACGCTTTATCAGTCACTGATAATTTCTCATCTTTGAGTTTAAGGTTACTCACTTCATAATCAATCAATTCCATCTGTTGATCCTCATCAATTTTGGCCTTTTTTTTGGGACCTTTTTCCCCAACAACCATTTCCATTGGACCATCAAATGCCACCATTGCAACGTTTTCAGTATTGAGATTGACCTCCTTGTCATTCTTTTGGATTTCGTCCTCTTCTTGGCCTCCTTTCAATCCTTAGCATAATGCCCCTTATTCTGACAATTATAGCATAAGACCTTGGACAAATCCTTTTTTTCCTTCTTGCAAGATTTTCCAGTCTTTCCAACAAGGGCTGTTCCAGAACCCCCCTTCATCTTGAACTGAAGATCATCCTTTTCAATCCTTTTCAGCACATCCTCTTCCCCAGGAAGAGGATCCAATTGATAAATAATTCTGACTAAAGAATCAAACTCCTTTGGTAGCTTCTAAAGGATTAAGACTGACAAACACTGAGGATCCATGTTAAGTCCTGATGACTTAAACTTGGCTATGCTAGACCTAGCCTCTGCTACAAACTTTTTACAATTTTAATATTGTAACTTGAACATTTTATTGAAAGCTATACCCTTCTGGTGAACAGAATCACCAGCATACTTGGAATTAAGCAACTTCCAAAGGATGCTGCCCCTCCTTCTCTCATCTTCCCTAAGAGTATCAGCAACCCATTTCACATGGTTCTCAGCAAGATGCCTAAGGATGAGATGATTTGACTTTTTCTCCACTTCTGAACTGATCAAAGTGTCATCTGTATCCATTATTTCCCTGCAACAGATTTTTTCCAGCTCACTATCCATAAGGACAGCCCAAGCATTATAATTCTGACTTTTCAGAAATATCTTATTGGAGCTAACATCAGGGATATAGGAAATCTTCTTGGAAAACTTGAGGTCTTTGAGGTTCTCCAAAGTAAGGTACAAGGGTCTAGATGGCTTGGAATTAATGATGATGTTGGTACTGATAATGTGATATAATTATGGACAGCAATTAGCTCAGGCAAATGAGATGTATTTAAAGCAAAAGAAATGCTGGAAACCTTGTGTCAATAATTGCTGATGGGCTCTCACAATGGGGCAATACTTTGGATGATATTGGTGATGAATTTGATTGGATGATGAATGGATGATGGAGAACATCAGGGAGAAGACCTCCTTAAGTACAAAAGATTGGCCTCTTTTGAGCCCATAATACAACAAGTCAAAAGGCAAATTTTCCGCCCCAAAAGAGCTCTACAGGCTCCACAGGCCTTGCTACTTGGTTTGGGCTACATCAGCCCACATGGCATCAGTCCCTGTACCCTTACAACCAGCCTATTCCGGTTATTTCTGGTGTTTCCACCTCAATAGGGCTGAACCAGCCCCTTAGCTGTTCAAAACCCTGGCTTGTTGTCTATTACAACCGGCCTGTTACCTCACATGCTGGCTCTTTGTCTCATGCAACCAGCCCCTGGCCATACAAATGTCCAGGAGGGACCCAGGACACACCAGGGTCCGGTCTCAGACACACTAGGGGGGGGGTGACCAGCGGACATGCTGTCCCCCCCCCTCCTTCTCACAGATCACTGGAGGGGGCGGTCAAATCCCCCTACCAGGGGCCCTGGGGGTTGATACCCCTAGGGCGTTGCTACGGTAGGTGGGCTGGGGGGGTGGTCAGGTCCCCTCCAGCCCGTCACTCCTCCCCCTTGGTAAAGGGGGGGGAGAGCGCCC
This sequence comes from Puccinia polysora, assembly GCA_025617555.3. Classification (NCBI taxonomy): domain Eukaryota; kingdom Fungi; phylum Basidiomycota; class Pucciniomycetes; order Pucciniales; family Pucciniaceae; genus Puccinia; species Puccinia polysora. The sequence continues at coordinate 28,957,974 of CM062616.1, forward strand.
CTTTGATGGTGGGGGGGTGTTCAATTCCCCCCCACTGCCGGTTGCCTCAATGCAACTGGGCTAGCCAAACCTTTTGGTGGGGGGTGATCAAGTCCCCTCCACCATGACTGGTTGCTCCTTGCAACAGGTTGCTGGCTGGTTCTGTCACCTTGCTACTTTTGCAGAGCAAGCTGCAAAAGTAACAGAAATAACATAAAATTAATAATGATACAATGAATCTAGGAAGGAGTAGGAAAACCATGAATATTATTACAGAAATGGATTTTCCTCCCAAAATTAGGTAGGGTCACTCACTGACCCCACCCTTGAAATCCAACTCCTTATATTTGTAAATAATTAAGGAAAGAAAAACCAAAATGCTACGGCACCACCATTGAACTTTTTGGCCAATTAAATATTTCACACGCATTGTCACGTATAGGTTTCACACCTAAAATTCAGTCAGAATTGAGGTGTTTTGTATATTTTAGGAGTCACGGATGGAAATGTGTTTTGTGACAATTCCCGCATGCAGCAGCGGCAGCCAATGCACCTGCGCACGGCTGAGATACAGCCTTGTCACTCCGTCAAGGTTGTGTATGCAGCCCCGGGCCTCTGACAAGTACGTAGCCGCAGGACTACGGGTTGACAAAGTGACAGGCGGCCTGAGAAGCTTAGGTACCACGTAAACATGCTACAACCCACACACAAACATTCTACATATGTAATAAATGTTCCTGTTGATAGTAGATAATCTAAAAGTACATAAATTATATAAAAATACTTAAATAACCCTTATATGTATTTTTTATTAAATATAATTCAAAGTACCAAGAATGTAGAAAATAAGAAAATGACAACTTCTAAAAATATATCAAAATACTTTAATATACTATTATGAGAATTTCTAGGCATCAATGTTTTTGTGAAATACTAAGAGAACTAATGATGTAAAAATGCTCATGAATTCCCATGACTTATATTTTTAAGTAATTATTTTAGTAAATCAACTGAAATTCGAAAATAAGGAGTAAAATCAATATCATGACTTTACTCTAGTTATTTTGAGAACTCACCTGACATCAGAATGTCCGTAGGAATGTCTATTAAAATAATTATTAACTTACTGGGAAAATTTAATAAGGATAATTAATTAAAAATACATAAATAGGACAGATTAGTGTTATTCACATGTCCTAATATCAATTATATAGTAGAATAATTCCCATACCCTGAAAAATTAGATGCTACCCTTGCTACAGCACCAAGAACATGGGACAGGCTACCACTGGTTACCCTGCTAGCCTTAGTGTCCGTCCCTTTGAGCCCCTGTACCCCTCAGAAGGATAATATTGGGACTCCAAAAACTATAAATAAAGAGCTCTTTTGAGGATATTGATGGGAAGAGACCCAGTTATATTTATATCCAGACACTGTGCCAAGGTAATCAAGTACTTATAAGAGATAATTAAGTGATTTATGGCTCAGTCTGATTAATAATATCCGTCCTCAACCTCTTTATATCAATTTAAATTGCTGAACAACCTTATACCCCAGTATACAGGTTTAACCCATCAGTGCACGTCCCAAGCAGATACCCTAAGGATTTAATAATATACCAGTGAGTTTTATAATCCTTTCTCTGTCGTGGCAGCTTGGTTACAAGGCCCTGCCACTCAACCGTGTATTTTATATACATATTATCTTTGGGTTAAATATCCTTTAAACTAAAGAGCCCAAAGTAACCAGGACTACGTGTTTTCATACTGAAATCCCTGAAGAGAGGTGTTAAAGATCCCCAATATAATTGCGGCCCCTCTATAAAAATATTTAATAATCAATTTATCTATATTGATTTATAACAATAAACCATAACCAAACCAATTAACCTTGCAATAAGCTTAATCCAAATATTTTACGGATTTTTGCTGCATTTATTAAATAATATATTTATTATTTATTCTATCATCTCTGGTAGCTAAAGGATAGCAAGGTTCTTGGCATCCAGGAGCCTGACAGGTTCCATCCAGCCAGCCCTCCCTCTCCTCCTCACAATGGCAAGCAAGGGGAGGGGGGAGGAGCCCCATGGCTGCCACCCAGCGCGGCGGCTGCAACGGGCTCAAAAGCTGCGAAAGGGGTGGGGGGCTTCATTTTGAGTTCCCCTTCCCCCTACAATGGCCCCCCGCGGGTCATTGGGCCCCTTAAGCAAAAACAGCGGCCTCAAGCGGGCCGCAACACGGGCAGCAGCCCCAACTGGGCTGCGACACGGGCGGCAGCCTCAATGGGCTACCCCAAGCCCAAAAACTAAGTAAACCATACTTTGGCAGGCCAGCGCGTCTTGCCAAGTATGTCCAAAATAAACCTTGGGCCCAATTATTTCCATACAAGCCCATCTGGCTGTATTTGCCCATACCCCTCACCAGACCCGTGTACCAATAGGCCTGTTTCACGCGTTTTGAGGCCAGATTCCCCAAATCCGTGACATCAACACAGGCCTCTATGGTCCATGTGAGTGTCCAATGGGCCGGAGAGGTCCAAATGTGCATCCCATTTTGATTACACTTATAAGTAGCACACGCGTAAGTGCATACATATTTTAACAGGATCCTTCAAATCACTATGTGATTAATGCTTTTGGATTAATAATTCCTAATTCACTAATGCTTTATCCTTTTGAATTTTACACGTGCAATGTCAATTAAATGCTAAGAATTACTTAGTTACGTGAAAATTGAATGCAATGATTTTGGAATCTCCGGATCATGAGCAAAGTGGCCAATTGAAGTATATCATTCAGAAGATTAAGAAATATCAATCAAAGCCAAGACTTGAACCTAAAGTCTTACAATCAAGACGGGGCAGGCCAAAATTGACAGATAAGCCGCAAGAACCATCTTGGTTTGAGCATTTTGAAAAACAACTTAAGGGGGAAAAAGGACTAGAAGGGCTTCAAACAAGAAAAGACACAAGATTTTAAGTCTTTTCTTTTGGGATATGTTCATCTTTTTGGTTTAATGAACTTAGTTACTAACTGATGATGAATTTTTGGTCAAAGTTGAAAGAATCTGAATCTGAATTTCATAGTTCAGAGGAAGAGACTGAAAGTGAATCAGGATCACTTAATTTGCAATCAGAATCCTCTTCAGAGGAAGAGAAAGTGCAGAAAAGCTCAACCAGAAGCTCATCTTTGGTGAGTATTCATTTGATTGATCTAATTGAAGAAATGAATACTAACTTATTTTTCATGATAGGAACCAAGCATGAAATACCTAAATCAAATTCCCAAGAAATTCCATAATTTCTTGGGTGAGTTTTGGGATCTGATTGGAGATGGGAATTGCAGATTTAGAGTCATTTCTAAATCTCTTGGTTATGAAGAACATGGTTGGTTTAAATTTAGGAAGGAAATGATTGAAACATTAGAGAAACATAAAGCATTCTACATTAAGATGCTTTGTGGTGCAAACAAGGTTGAAAATATTAAACAAAGACTTGATGTTGGAGACATCAATCAAAAGATTCCCTCCTCAAAATGACTGGCTAAATTAGATATGGGTCAAATCATAGCAGAAACATATTCCAAACCTGTATGTTTCATTTCATTGGAGTCATGTGATACTTATACTACAATGAAAAATGGTGTTACTGATCAATCAGATCCAATTTTCATTTCCTTTTTAAACAATAACCACTGGGTTCCATTAGTACTTGAGGGAGAGATGATTCCAATCCTGCATATTGTAGCAAAACCACGTTCCTTGATTTCTAAAAAAGCCTCTGGTTGTTTTCATCATCTCAAAGATAAACTGCAAATTTATTCTAGATTTTAATAGACTTTGACTTCATTTCATCATTGGTTTTCATGTAAATTGTAATTCTAATGCAGCTAACAAGTTCTATTAATACAAAGGGTTATCACATTTTGAACATCATTATGTTGAGTGTTTTGAGTTAACATCATTATATTGAGTGTTTTGAATGAGATTTTAATGGTAAGTCAGTTGAACTTGTGTTTTGCTGATTCCATCAAAAGCTTAACTTATGTTAAGCTTGGGGTGGGATCAGCTTAACACAAGTTGAACTTTTTTTTTTTGGCACTTTTACTTAAGGGCTGGTCAAAAGACTTATATTTTTTTTGGAACTTTTACTTTAGGGCTGGTCAAAAGACTTATTTAATTTTTGGGTCCTTAATTTAGGGCTAGTCAAGTTGGACTTACTTTAGGGCTTGTCAAGTTAATTGTATTTTTTTGGTTTTTTTACTTTAGGGTTTGTCAAGTTACTTCTCTTTTTTTTGGTGTTTTTAGTTTAGGGCTATTCCAGTTACTTGTGTTTTTTTGGTTATTTTTACTTGAGGGCTATTCCATTGAATAGTCCCAGTTTTTTTTTTTTTTATTTATTTATTTATTTTTTTGTTTTTTTAACCAAAAAATCAACATTTTTTGATTTCTTTGATTTTTTGGTTGATTCCTGTTTTTTTGGAAGGTTTATTTTATTCATGGGTTATGTTAGTGCCCTTTCATTCCTTTTTTTGGCTCACCACGGTGCAGTGGCGTTTGGGATTCCACACAACTACATTTGAGCCATGTACAACTCCACATGGCTTGAATTTAGCCGTGTGGAATCCAACACGCAAGCCAGCCAAGCTGGGTTGGCCGCTGTGGTGGTCTTTCATGGACGCAAGTTGGAATGGGCTGCGCGCTCAGCAGTAGCGGAGGGCTCAGCAATGGGTGCAGCAATTCTGCAGCAGTTGAAACAGGCTTGGCATCTGGAGATGCGGGGTGGATCAGATTGGATTGGATGGATTGCACGGATTGCACGTTGCAAGACGCGCGGATGTACCTTGGATATCTGGAATGGCGCGTTGGGCAGAAGCGGGCATGCGCAGGGGGCTCCAAGTTGGGCGTGGCGCAAGGGCCGCATCATGAGAAGGACAAACTGGGGGGACCCAATGGCAGGCGGGCAATGCGGATGGGATATGGGATATGGATCATGGGATGGGATGCAAGGATAGAGTTGGGGCTAGGTTTTTGTACTTAGGGGTTGTATTTCATTATTCTTGCTTGGTTGCAGTTTTACTTAGGTTTTGTTTGAGGGGGAGGTTACTTAAACGGCACTCTCAACGCGGATGAAGGGAGGGACATCATTGGATCATTGCATCATTGCATCATTGGATCATATCAGGTTGGAAGGCTCTTTTACAATCATCTCTCTTTTTTTCTACCTCTCTATCTCTTGGTTGTAGGGTGAACAGTTGCACTCAGGGCTTACAGATGCAAGGGATCAATAACTTCTGAACTTGGGAACCATTAAAGGAGAATTCCTCTTCTTATTTCCACATCTGGGGGTCTGGCCAGGAAGTAACCTTTTGTTCCTTGTCTCTCAAAACTAACATGCGTGATGTCCCAGTACCTCCCATTGACCATTTTGGGGTTGACTAACTTGACCCCCACTACTCTTCCTCCTCATCCTCCTCTGGCTTCTGGGAAGCAACCCTCATCAGGGGTGGGATATGGTGTCCCTTGCTCCAACAATGGCACCCATCACAAGCCCATTTGCATTGGGCTGCGGGACTATCCACACATTTTTTTTTAACACTGAGGATGTTGAGCAATTCCTTGCGCAATACAAAGGAATTGCCAATGCGGAAGGTGCAATGGGTTTGGATAAGGCTTGTCCTGTTTTACTTTTCACTACGTACAAAGAGAAGCTTTGGGATGTGGAACATATGGAAGGGTACAAGGAACTTGATTGGCCAAAACTGAAGGCAGAAATCTTGGCGCGGTGTGGAAGGGGAAAACCTTTGTTTTGGGAAAGCAACTTTGAGCAAGCTGCAGCGGAAGCAAGCACAAATGGTGGAGTCCGGATGCGGGCGCCATTGGGGGAGTATGTAGCAATTTTTGACCAGATGTACCGCTACCTGGCAAAGAACAAGGTAATAGCGGGGAAGACGGGCGCGATGAAGAGGGCGGTTTTTGGAGGACTTGGTCCCCAACTCTGCACGCAGGTCCAGAAGCACTTGTATGACAAAACCTTGGTAAATAGGTTGTTGGATGGGAGTATGTTGCTTCTTCCTGACATCCTGATCATCTGTTGGGCGGTGGAGAGCAAGTTAGACTTGCAGGAACTGATGGAGGACACAGAAAGGTCAAAGAATTCTGCTTCTCACCCTCCAGCAGCACTAATGCAGGCTCTGGTTGCAGGCCCCTTGAATAAGGAACGCGCTCCGGCAACACCATAGACAACAAGCCTGGAGATTATCAAGATGACAGAATTGATGAAGGATTAACAGATCTTCCTGATTTTACTGTTGTCAGAGCTGCACAATCTGCCTCCTCACATTGGGGTACTGCTTCTGCCGTCAAATCTGGCCAAGCAGTGGTTATGCAATTACTGCAGGGACAGCGGGCATTGGCTTTGGGGTGCAATAACATGAGGAGAGACCTCAAGGTGGAATTGGTTTGACCGGTTGGAATGGGATTCATTTTTCCAACGGGTGAGCAGATCTCCACTGAACATGGGAATCCGACCATCATGGAGCAAGTGCGGGTGTGAGGTCAGGAATCAGGGGTAACTGCTCAAGCTTTGCTTGGGATTGTCACTGATCCCGGGGTATGGCAACCACTGTGCGTGGAAGCAGAAGTGAGGGTACTAGTGATGGAGGAGCTGGCGGCGGTGGAAAGGATGGATGAGGATGCCAAAGAAAGGTTACCACTGGTAGCTCCTAAGCCAGTTGCGCGCATTCTGGAAATGGATGGACAGCCAGTTAATCCTGTAGGGAAGAAGAAGGTGGTGGAGATTTTCAGATTGATGGGGAATAAAATGACTATTCCCTTGACCTTGAAGGATTTGGCGGTGGTGTTGCCGGTGGTAGTAGATGAGATGGTTCAAGTGCTGAAGGATTGTGGACACAGTGGGATCCCTCCAACGGTGCAGTGGTCGAACTTGGCTTGGGATGATGCGGAGCGCAAGCTAGCTGGGATGAAATTGGTTTCAACTCCGCTGGCTTATGTTTTGATGAATTTTTCTGGAAGGAAGTTATGGGAGCTGATGGATAGCGGTTCCATGCTGAACCTCCTTCTGTCTAGACTGGTTGATGAAATGGGATTGGTTTGGGGGAAATGCCCAATGGGGCTTTGCATGCTTGATGGCAGAGAAGGTTGCATGGATGGGGCTGTGGAGGAGGAAGAGGTTGAGTTTGCAAGGGTCCGTAAAACACTTTCTTTTCTATTGGTTGATTGCGGGGAGGCTATTTTAGGACGGCCATTCATGTTTGGGTTCCAAGCGCAAATGAAGTTTGATCCAGAGGTGGGGACGGAAGCATTAACGGTGGAAGATTTGTCTGGCGGGCAATTTGAAACCACAATCTGCAATCAAGGTTTGGGGAAGTGGACGCGGGATTTGGCAAGAGAAGAAGAGGACCACCCCAACATGGAGCTGGTTTGCAAGGGTAGGCCAGAGGTGGATTTTGACTAGTCAACCAAGGTTACCGCATGGGGCAAGCTCCTGCTTAGTGCGGGCGCTTGACCAGCAAGGAGCAGGTGGGAAGTAGGGAGGAAGCGCTGGACGCGCAAGTGCTGGAAGTAAGTCCCCTTCCTCAGTATGCATTGCTGGGAGGTACTTCTCAAAAACACTATCATTGTGCCAGGCTTGTGAGCAAAGGCAAAAGCTGTGGTTTGGTTTTGACTAGGACCTATGGTAAAGGATGATTGCAGATGGCGCGGTGCAATGTTGGGAAGTATAAGCTGGTTTTTCAAAAGTTCCGTCCCCGGAACAAAGCAATGCTGCAGGATCTGAACAGATTACTGTGACCAATGCTTTGCTTGCTGGATCCTTGGGAATCTCCACTGAAGGTGTCAGGATGGGTGACCCAATTGGAGATAATTAAAGATGAGCAAATCAGAGCCCTTAACTTTGGACCTCCGGGTTGGTTAAGTGCAGAGGAAGGGTATTTGCTTACTTTGGTACTTGTCCTCCGGGAAAGAGCACTTGTGTTTTGACCTGAAGAGCGGGGAATGTTGAAGAGCAAGATAGGAGACCCTAACCTGATTCCAACGGTTCTGCATGAGCCTTGGAAGATCAAGCCAATTCCAATTCCGCGGGCAGTTTGGGTGCCCTTCTTGGAGCTGGTGCGCAAGCGTGTAGGGACGGGACTTTACAAGAAATTGACATCAATTTACTCGAGTCCAATCTTTGAGGTGGTTAAGCTGGATGGGAAGTCATTACGGCTTGTTCATGATTTGCAGCGGCTTAATTTGTTTACAATCCAAGATGCAGGACAACCTCCACTTGTGTACAAGTTTTTGGGATCTATGGCGGGGTGCGCGTGCTACGGGTTAGTGGATGTGATGGGTAGATACAATCATCATGAACTCAATTGGAGCTTGTGGCCAATGACTGCCTTTGAAACGGTATTGGGAAGGATGCAACTGATGTGGCTGCTGCAAGGCGCAACTAACTTGGTTGCGGTTTACCAAGTGCAAATGACCTTAATTATGAAGGAAAATCTTCCAGAGGGGTCGCAGATTTTCATTGACTACGCGGGCATCAAAGGCCCAAAGACAGATTAAGGAGGGGAAACGCTTATTGACACTCTGGGAATTTGTGCAAATGCTGGAACAGATCTTTTTTGGATTGAGGAAGCGGGGCTCAGGGTGTTGGGGAAAAAGTTAGTGGTCTGCGTACCCACGCTGGAGGTTCTAGGTCATGTGGTGGCTTCCAATGGAAGGCTGATTGCAGAAAAGAAGCCCAATAAATTCCTTGAGTGGCCAACGCCAAAGACTGTATTGCACATTCTCCATTTCTTGGGATTGTTTAGCTATGTGCGGATGTTCATTGAGAGGTTTGCGGAGCTTGCTTGTTGGTTGCAGGCATTGAAGCATAAGGGCATGTAATGGGCCTGGGGTTTGAAATGTGATGACGCCTTTGGCAAAATCAAGGAGATTTTTGGACAAAATATTGTGTTGCAGGACTTGGATTACAAGGCCAGGGGAATTAAGTTGGCCATGGATTTGAGAAAGCTTGGTGTGGGGGCGGTGCTGACACAGGAGGATGAGGTGAAAGATCAACCAGTTCTTTACAAGTCTGTTACGTTTACGCCAATGGAGAGCCAGTATTTTCAGACAAATTTGGAGCTTTGCAGGGTCACTAAGATTGTGCAGAGGTTGCAGAATTTGCTATGGGGTATTCACTTCATGCTTCTGGTAGATGCAGAGGTTCTGGTGCGGATGATAAATTTGCCAACACTGCCAAACGCGCCTATGACCAGGTGGGTTGGGTTTCTTCAGTTGTTTTCTTTCACGGTGGTACATGTTCCAGGGAAGGCTTTTACAATGCCAGACGCGCTGTCTTGGTACCTGCGCAATGATCTATACAAAGGCAAGGAACCACTGGATGTGGAGGCTCCAATAGTTAAGGTGTTAGTGGTGGAAGTAGGTGTTTGACTTCTGCTCCAGCAGTCCGGGAGGTAAGCAGTCCTCATTTTGTATTTTCCAGATCTTTGGTTTCCAGATGACATGCCAGCCAAGATGTTTAGATGGATTTGGCAGAGAGTTGGAAATTTCTACCTGCAGGAAGGACAGCTTTGGCGGCGGATTGCGCCAGTACCACTTGTGGTAAGCACGTCAAGGGCGGATTAGGAGGTAGTCCTGGGGAGTCTGCATGACAATCTTGGCCATTGAGGCAAGGTTGAAACGCAAAAGCAAGTGAGGGCAAGGTTCTTGTGGCCGGGTGTGGTACGCGCGTTGTGGGAGTGGGTATGTTTGTGTGAAGCGTGTCAGAAGCAGAGCGCAACACTGCCTTGCAAAGTTGGTATTCCCACTGGAGAGGATGCTTTTTTTGGGTGGTTTTCCTTGGATTTCGTGCAAATCAAGGCAGGTAAGTTTGTGTATCTCCTTCTTGTGGGCAACAATCTGTCAGTATGGGTGGAAGCGCAGTTGCTAGCGAAACTCTTGGCGGAGAAATTTGGGCAGTTTCTGGAGGAAGACTGGTTTGCACATTACGGATCACTCCACTTGGTAACAGTTGATGGGGGTGCAGAGTTCTGGAGAAGGTTGGCCAAGTTGGTGAAAAGTTGCGGCGCAAAGTTTGGGAAAGTGACAGAGTACTATCTGGAAGGCGTGGGGATGATTGAGCGCGTTCACCAGCCAATCAAGGAGGCAATGGTGAAAATGTGCGGGGAGGATGGCAAGCAGTGGCAGGAAACCCTTTGCGTAGTTCTTTTTGTGGATCACATTTTGGTGAAGAGATCAAGGGGTTGTTTGCCATACAAGCTCCTATTTGGGCAGCAACCCATGCTGCCAATTGACATAAAGCTGGAAACCTGTCTGGTTATTCATTGGTGGAAGGTTAAGACGGCGCCAGATCTAGTCAAGGCCCGCCCCAAGAAGCTCCTGCAATGGGACAATATTTTGGAGAAAGTGGCTGGAAGGCTGAAGGAAACCCACACAAAGTCCGTCCAAAACTAGGACAAGCGCTGCACGCACAAACTGCAGGATCTGTTGCGGAAGGGGGACTTGGTTCTGCTTTAAAACCGGAGCCTGGAAACTCAATGGGGGAAGCTGTTTGCAAATTGATGGAATGGTCCTTTCTGAATGACATCCAAGTTCACCGGAGGAAGTTAAAATTTGGAGGAATTGGATGGAACTTGGCTCAAATGGAAGGCCGTGGCTTTGCACGTGAAACAATTCTTTGCGCAGGGCTTGACTTCATTCAACAAGATGGCTGGTTTGGATAGCAAATGGGGTGACAATGGGGATAATTTGTCCAAGGACAAGCCCGCGCACGTGGTTTGTGTCCGGAGGAGTAAACAACTGCAGACCGCTGGCAACAGCAGCCAAGTTGGGGGCAAACAATGGGTTAATAGGGGATATGATTGGATTTGGTGAGGTGGTGCTCTAGCCGGTTCACAGCCGGAACAACTAGACACCCCAGAATTTTTGTTTTCTTTTTTCCTTCTCTCTGTATTGGCTCTTGGGACTTTTACTGGCTAGGATGAGTTTCTTTTAGATATGTGCATGGGGCAAAGCTGGGTCTGCGGATGCGAGGGCCTTCCCCAAATTCTGGAAATTCAAACCCATAAACAATTTCTGACAGATGAGCCAGGGAACTAGGAAATTGTGTGGCCCAGAACGGATGTGGGTCAAAGAGCAAGGGGCGGGCTTGGCAACGGGTTGGTGCTTTAAAAAAAATCTCTCTTTTTAGGTTTTCTTTTGTTATCTTATAGACTGAAGGTATGGATGGGTTGGGGTGGATAATTTTTTCTCTTCCTCTCTCTCAAGGATGTGCGCGTGCGGCGGGTTTTCTTTGTGCTCTCTCTCTGTTCTGTAGATGGATATGGGGAACTGTGAGGCATTTTATCTTGGGTGGTCCAGGTACCTTCAGCGGATACTCTCATTTGGAGCGGATTGTTCTCACTCTCAGCGGATACTCTCAGGGGATACTCTCAGTTGCGTGGATTCTCCTCACTCTTGCAGATTGCTCTAAAAGCGCAGATCTTGCGTGCGGTTCTTATTTCTCTCTAGGTTCTCACCAGCTCAAAGGCTACTTAGGTTGGCGTGGCAAAATTTTGTTTTCTTTGCAAAGATGGGTGCTGGAATAGACACAAGATAGATAGAAAGCATAGGGGATGTGATCCGCCTATTTTGGCCAAGTCTCCATCACCTCCTCTGCTTCTGCGCAAGCCACTGCTGCTATGTTTTGGAATTTGGCCAGGACTTTGTGTTGCTCACCGGTGGTGTGAGCATGGGGAACCACTAGGAAGCGCCCAAGTAGTTTCTGCGTTGTTCACCATTGCATCAAACCTTGCAAGTGGAAGTGCCAGAATTAGGGGGATCTCCGGAATCTTTGGAGTGGCAGCAGGAGGAGTTACAGTGGCCGGGGGTTCCGTTGACAACTTGATGACCACGGGAGTTGGCGCATGCGCGGATTCTGGTGACAACCTGGGATCCTGTGATGGAGATGGCAGCGGAGGAGTAGGAGTCAGAGGAGCAGGTCTTGGGGGAGTGGGAGGACGTGGTGGCGGTGGAGGAGGAGCAGGTCTTGGGGGAGGTGGAGGAGGAGCAGGTCTTGTGGGTGGTGGAGGAGGCACAGTTGGTTGGTTGAAGATCCGCTGGTTTTTTCATCCGTACCCATGGGGCCCACTTGGGAGCGGCATTCCAATAAGCCTCAAAATTGGGGAAGTCCTGGGGCCGCAGTGGTCCAGCCCAATTCATGGCTTTTGCGCAAAGGAGGGTTCGGAGCGGCGTGTCATGGTTTTTTGCAAGGTGAGACAGGTGGGGTCCATTCATTGGTGGAGATCTTGTCATTGCTCAAGACCACAAACAAGTTGTGTTGGGTCCTCTTGCGCGGACAACCTTGAGGACGGTTGCAGGGCATACCATTGGGTAGTGAACAGAAACGGTGGCCGGCTTGGCACGGAACACACGCGCGCAGACCTGGAAGGATGTGGCAGGAGAGGCTTTTCCGGCTGCAGAATGTGCAGGACATATTGAAGGGGTAGGATGTGGGTTTTTTTTTTCCTTGGTGTGGTGTAGTGGTGCAAAGGGGTAGGATAGAATAACTAGGGATAGCTGGGGGTAGGTGAGATATAAGTGGATCTCTGGGGACAGAACTCAATTTGGGGGGATGTGGTTGTCTTTTATGGAAGCAAGTTGGAATGGGCTGCGCGCTGTGCACTCAGCAGTAGCTGCGGGCTCAGCAGTGGCAGCGCGCTCAGCAATGGGTGTGGCCTTGCCGCAGAAAGCCATGCTGCAGGCTCAGCAGCAGTCAAAAAGGGCTTGTAATCCAGAGATTCAGGGCGGATCAGATTGGATTGGACAGATTGCACGGATTTACCTTGGATATCTGGAATGGCGCGTTGAGCGGATGAGGAAATGCGCGGGGGGCTCTGATTTGGGCACAGCGCAAGGGCTGCGTCATGAGAAGGACAAACCGGGTGGAAGTAATGGCAGGCAGGCAATACAGATGTGATTTGGGGTAAAGGATATGGGATATGGATCATGGGATTGGATGGAAGGATAGAGTTGGTGCTAGGGTTCTGTACTTAGGGGTTGTATTTCATTATTCTTGCTTGCTTGCGTTTTTACTTAGGTTAGGGTTGAGGGGGAGGTTACTTAAAAAGCACCCTCAACCTGGATGAAGGGAGGGATATCATTGGATCATTGGGTCATTGGATCACATCAGGTTGGAAGGCTCTTTTACAATCATCTCTCTTTTTCTCTACCTCTCTATCTCTTGGTTTTAGGGTGAAAAGTTGCACTCAGAGTTTACACATGCAAGGGATCAATAACTTCCAAACTTGGGAACCATTAAAGGAGAAGTCTTCTTCTGATTTCCACACTGCGCAGCTCTTTGAGCTGTGGGGGGTCATACACAGCTTGGATTAGACCGTGTGGCATGCCACACAGCCCCTTTTGAACCGTGTGCATGGCTCAATGAGTTGTGAATTTAACATTTCCCATATTTAATATACCTATTGATATAAAAATTTCTCATGAACAAGTTCCAAAAAATCATATTCCATAAATTTGAATCATTAGTGAAGAAATACCATTATGAATCTATATAGCTTGGTAGGAAGATTTGTCAAATAAGCCTGAAATTATGGTTGAAAACCATTCTGTGGTGATTTAAAATTATTCAGATATTCCTTTTCAACATTTTTTTGGTTAATTTTTTAGTATATTAAATTAAATTAAAATTTTAGGAAATTATATATCCATTTACAACAATATCAACTACACATATTGTTTGCATCCTATTTTTAGACAATAGCTGATGTAAATTTAAACCCTTTTTGCACGTGTATACTAAACATGTGGGTGAGAGCAACCTACATGAAAAAAACTGATTTATTTAAACACTCAGACTGCCATTTGTGAGTTTTGAACACTTGATTTAACAGAAGTACTCAATCATTCAGCCTCATTTTGTAATTTTGATGCAAAACATATCATAGAAATAAATTCTCAAATATAAAAAAACACCTCATTTTTGACGGAATTTTTGCCACAATGAATGTACTGTAGGTAGAAAGAATTCTAGGGACATTTTTTGAAGCAGGAAGACCCATTTTCATAATTCCTCTGGAATGAAAGAAGCAGGTTGGCACAGGCACTGCTACTCATAGAACTCAAGGATTATTGATTGGGATTGCAATAAAGAAGGTGAAAGGAGGAGTACACATGATAAAGAAATGGAAGGATGGGATGAGGCAGTCAAGGAGGAGTTTATTGAATAATGATTTTTTGAATCCTATCAGAGTAAAACAACAAAGGGGAAAGGTGATATGAGTTTAGCAGGCTGGGTGAAGGCTTTCTGGTGATGAAATTAAGCCTGATGTCCCAAGGACTAACCAGTTAGCATTAGTATAATAATTATTTTATGTTAATTTTTCCAGGAGGGAAGGAGAGGCCAGTATATGTGAGAGCTGAGAAGAAGGACTCAAGGGATGAGTGGCTGGTGGTGCAGGTTGGAGTTCCCATGGTTTTACATGTTTCCTGATTCAGCTGGAGGCTGCAGTTGACTGATTGGGTCATGCGCCTGTCCAGGAAGGTTTGAGGTTTACTGATCTGGAGTCCTGGGAGGATGGGCTGAACAGACAGTGGAGATTATTTACTATGTATATACTAAATCACGTACCAATTGGATTGAGAAGAGAAAGAGGATGCACCAAGCCATGGAGAGATGGAGAGATCCTTGGAAGGTTGACTGAATCACATGGAACAGTGGTAAGGTGTAAATGGACATAGAGATTATTCCATAAATGGAGAGGATGAACCTGGTAGATGATTATCAAGACTAAAAGATATGCAGGAGCAGTATCCAGTGGAAGTTACAGGAGTAAGTCAAGTCAAATTTGAGCTGAGAGTAAATCTGATGAAAGGTTGGATTTGTTTAGTTGAAGGAGTTTCAAAAGTTTTTTATGACACCCATTTACTTCCAAAAATATTTATGAGGCCTGGGAAGCATTATTATTTTCTCCAACCAATCCAAAATCAATCTTCCTATGCAGTATATTATTATTAAAAGCCAAACCATCTTTTTTTCTCAATTAAAATACAATTTTTTATTATCAATAAAAATTGAAGTTTTTGTAAGTGATTTGTTTTCATTTTTATTTCCCAAATTAAATATTTATTTTTCATGATGTTCTTGTTTGAAATTAAGTTTCTTCTAATTATTTTTCTGTAACATAAATTCAGGCAGTGGATAGACCAAATAATTAAAGATAAAATCTGTTCAAAAAGATTTTAGAGGCATTTAAAGTTGCTAGTTCTCAGGCAAAGATATGAATCATCTTTCCTAAAATATTTTAAAGACACAAACGCTCTGCAGAAGAGAAATTTTATCAATGATATGATTGTTCAAAACTCAGAGAGCCTTGAAGCACCATTCTAATGAATTCAAAAATTCCTAGATTGCCTATTCAATTGGAATTTCAAACAAACAGTAGTCAATTGTAGCATGATTAAGTTGTAGAATCAAAAAGGTTAATGTTAAATTCATGACTTGTTTGAGTTGTGTGGCACACTAACCAACTACCATAAAGTTGTGTAGCCTCCACAAAACTTGAGTGCAGTTGTGTAGCCCCCACATGAAATTACAGTTTTGTGTGGCCCCACACACAACTACATTGAAGTTGTGTGGGGTTGTACATAACTCAAATCTGTTTTTTTCTGTTCCACACAACTAAAAGCATTGCGGGCCAAAAAAAATAAACTAAACTAAATAAAAATACAAATAAAAAAACAGAAATAAATCAAAAAATCAAGAAATCAAAAAATCAAAAAATCAAAAAATCAAAAAATCAAAAAATCAAAAAATCAAAAAATCAAAAAATCAAAAAATCAAAAAATCAAAAAATCAAAAAATCAAAAAATCAAAAAATCAAAAAATCAAAAAATCAAAAAATCAAAAAATCAAAAAATCAAAAAATCAAAAAATCAAAAAATCAAAAAATCAAAAAATCAAAAAATCAAAAAATCAAAAAATCAAAAAATCAAAAAATCAAAAAATCAAAAAATCAAAAAATCAAAAAATGTTGATTTTTTGGTTTAAAAAAAATACAAAAAAATAGAAAATAAAACATGAAATAAAATAAAAATAAGTAAATTCTTGCACACCCCCGCGGGGGCTGTATACCCCTTTACACAGGTCTAAATGGTTGTGTACAGGGGTAAAAAAATCAAAAATGCCCATTATGGGGGGTATATTCCCCCCAGGGTTTGCAGATGTTTGAAACAACCCTTTGGAGTAGTGAATGGGCCCCCACGCGTTGAGGGACTCTAAACACCTCCCACAGGTCTTGTGGGGCCCTACACAACTCCCACACAACCGGGAGTTGTGAATTTATCATCAACCAATCAAAAAAGGTGGTCTTTTCTTCATCTATTATTTTCATTTCCATTCTTCTTCAAGAATAGGTCAATGAGGAAGAATATCATGGTGAATTTATTTATTTATTTTGATTTGGATCTGGAATGTCTTTCAAGTACTTTTGATTTTTTGATTTTTTAATTGATTTTTTTCAACTTTTCAATTTTTTTGGAAGTAAACAAAAGATTATCAAATATATCAAAATAAAAATTAAATTAACTTCACACTTTTGTTGATGTAAAATTTAGCTTGAAAAAAAATACTTGTAATTAAATACAAAGGATGATTTAGTGGAATCAGTCAAAAAAAATTCTTCTACCCAATTTCCATGAATTTAACATCAAGCAAATATTTCTGCAGACTTCAACTAGTTAAATTGAATCAATCAGAAATTTATTGAGGATTAAGAATTTTGGGGTGGTGTCAGTGGGAGGAAATACCAAATATGGCATTCAAAATAAAAATCTTCATTTATTATTAAAAATTTCTCACTCATTCAATGTTTCAATATATATATACATATTTATTTATTTCTTAAAAATTATTGAAGGTGCCAGATGAATTCACAGCACTTGAATTCAAAACCAAAAAAAATTGAAAATGGGATGAATTTAACCAAAATATTGTATTGGAATGTTTAGAAACCAAAGGAAGGTGTGTAAAGGATATTTAAATTTAATTAAATTGAAAAAAGAAAAAATTGGTTAAAAGCTCATTTAGATTGAAATAGAATTATTGAAGTTCCACAAGATTGGGAATTGATCAAAAGTAGGAAGAAAATTTGAAATATAAGCCATCCTAGTACAATTCTTTGTTGAAATCAAACAGAAGAATATATACTTTGATGCACTTCTTCTAATTGCAAGTTCTCTCAAAGGAGTCTTACATATTTTCTTTATAGAATGATTTATCTTTTCCCAAATCAAATTTTCACCTTCTTCTAAAATAAGAAAATCTTCCCCCAACCTAAAATTCTACTATATGGTAACTTGAGTTAAAAAAATGAGTTGATCATATACTGATTCCCCATATTTTGAAAATTCCTCAGGAATCTGTTGAATATAAATAATTTATTTTGTACTTTAAAGAGAACTAGAATAGTATTGGGATGGTTCCTCATATTTTCTCCATGAAAGTTCCTTTTTGAAGAAATTATGGAAGTTGGTATCAGGGGGTTTTGGATAAGTAGCAAACGCAGAATTGGAAATAACTTAAAGTTTTTCTTCCCTTTTGGAATCAAATAATTCCATATTTTATTTAATTTCTATAATTAGTTTGTAACCCTTTTCTTTATCTGTGGATTTGATTTATTTTTAAATATATTTCTCTGCAGGAGCTAATTTCTCACAAAAGGCTTTTGCTTGAGCTTAAAATTATTAATTTTTGTAATTAATCCTGCCAGATAATTCATTTTATTTGAATTTCAATATCTTTGTTTCCTCAATTCACTTTGAGAAATAATCATCTTCCTTTCCTCTTCTGATATTCAAAACTTCTGTCTAATTTGAAGCTCATTTTAAAACTGAATCCTTCTATAACTCTGAAAGATTTCCACTTTCTTTTACTTTGTTCAATCTTATTTTATAAAGGCTATAATTATTTTCTCTAATATTTTCTGGCAATTTTTTCTCCTAATACTGGAATGAAAAATTCAATCCTCCAGTTAAGAAAATTATTTCTTAATTTTTTGGAAGAATTTTTGAAAATTTGATTTGTTTCTATTTTCCTTGGGGACTTTGGTTTCCAAGGGCTCGAAATTTTTTAAAACCTTTTACAAATCTGAAACAGAAGGAATTTTTTTAAATCAATATAGTTTGCAATAAATTTCCCATTTTCTGGAAGGGCTGGTATCTTCTTTGAATTCTATTCATCTTTTGATAAAATAATTTGAGAACAAAGGAAGGGAAATTTTTGCCACAGTATGAGATTTAGTGAATATTCCCTTTGGAATGAAAATTATTAAATTGCAATAACCTGCTGCATTGTATCATATTATTCAAAAAATTGCTAAAGGGGATACACATGTTCCTGAAGAAGTTTTTCCTGCAAGATTGTGTTCTGAAAAATGGGGTTTTGGCTCATGTTTCTCTACATTTTATCAGTGAATTGTTAGAAAGTTTTTTATTAAAATTGGAGAACATACTGGGTTTTATGATAAAAATTTTAAAAGCTTTAGGGAAAATTTTGGTGTTTCTTTCCTTTCTATGATTGATGGGTCACTTTTGCTGCTCAAATTACATTTGAATGTATCTCTACTTTATTTAGAGAAGGATAATGTAATTTGAGACTGGGAAAATTCATATATTGAGTGTTTTTCAGCACCATTATTAGAGTTGTTGTATTTCTTCCCAATTTTCTTTTTTTTTCTCATGCTTCATTCAAAATTCATTGAGAGATAAATATTGTGTTTGTAGCAAATCTTGGACAGGGAAAACATTTTTTTAAAAAATTTATTTTTTCCCAAGTTTAATCTTTGAGTTTTAAACCTAGTTTTATTTCAATCTTCCCTCCCAATTTTCTTCCTTAACCCCATTTTTTTTTTTGGAGGTCCTCCAGCCAGTCCCTTTTTTCAGCATCAATTCAGGTAATATCCCCCATTTTCCAATCCACCCATCCATCCAAGGATTTTTAATCAATAATTGCAAGTAAAATTGCATCACCATGGTTCCACCATCAGTAAGTATTCCATTCTCAGGTCTTTCTAATGAACCATATCTTCAATTAACTAAATACTGTTTGTTATTTTTTAGTTTTTTTTTTTCATTGGGGAGGGGTCATCATTGCAGTAGATATCACCATTCTAAACACAAAAACAGTTTAAAATCAGCGTATAAAGTCACCTCCCAGAATCAATCCTTCATTCTCTAGCCTTTATGTCATGAATAAACTGGCAGAAAGCATCTCAAGCTGTCTAAAAACAGGGTGATCCAATCTATAAATCCAACTATCTACTCATTCATTGTGATTTTTGCTATGAATAAAAGTGCTAAATTTTGAAATTTAATTGGATTTAATAATCATTGAGGATCTCTTTGAACTGGCTTGTGAATTGAATGCTCAATTTGGTTCATGTTCATGTATTGTATTTCAGAGTTGATTTTTTTTATTGTGGTTGTTTTTTATTTGATTTTTTTTAAAAAAAAAAAAAAAAAAAAAGTTAAATATAATTCCAGTTAAGTTTCAAAAAAAAAACAGATGATAGAAATTTTCATTGGACTTGCCTGATTTTGCTTAAAATTTTATGAATTCCAATTCAATTGCAAGGTTCTTCATCTGTTCTCAGATTATTTATCATCCATTGGGATTTCAATCTTGTTGTGATTTGGTTCAAATTGGATGCTCACTGAGGGATAAAGAACCTTTTATTATTTCAGAATGAAAGGTTCATTCTTAGATGGTTAAATTTCATGTATAAATCAACAAGTTTCTTCCAAATTATTTTTGTATCTAAGATCATTCTTTTCATGCTCCAAGTCAAGGGTAATTGTTTAAAATCACTATTTGATAGATCCTCTCCTCAGTATCCTCTATCCCAGTCTACAACAAGCATGAAACCAAAAGAACACTAACCAAAATTGCACTCTTCTTACTACCTCTGGCATATGCAAGTAACCTTCTGAGTTTGGTGACCTCAGATTATTTTGTTCCTCTTTTGAACATTACTACAATCATAAAATTGAGTCCCTCAAAACCAAAAATGGAAGCTATTATTTGTCAAAATATTTTTCCTCATATCTTCTCTCACTTCGCATTTTCCACAGAATAGGTACACCCCTTTCTACCAAAATCACTGGAGTTGCAAAAAGAGCCAATAGTACCATTGGAAAAAAAATTTTCTGTTCTATTCTTCAAGTTTCAACACCAAGATCTTTCCAGGCCAACACACTGAAACATGCGCCACTTCAAAACTATAACAAATATCCTTTTCATACTTCATTGGGATTCAATTCTCCAATATTATCACTTCTTGACAAACCATCTCCAAAAGCCACCAAAATCCACCCTTTTGGATGCCTAGTCTTGTACAGGGTCTCCAAGTCCAATTGTCAAAAACTAGACATGAAGGCAAGATCCTCCATTCTCTTCTCTACCATTCAGGATTAAAATAGTCTCAAACTAAGGGATCTGGAAAGGAGATATGTGGCAAAGTATTTTGATATTCTCTTTAAAGAACATGTTTTCCTTAATTTTCTATCCTCATCACCCCTTAAAATCAAATACATGTAAAGCTTCCTTGGAAAACCAGATCACAGACTGCTCCTGCTCCATTTACCATTTTTCCTGCTCCTCATGCTACATTTTATGAAGTTGATCTCATTGGCCCTCCTCTCAACATCCCTCTAAAAGGGGGCTTTGATTTCAAGCTGAAAGTAGCTATTCAAGCCCTCAATATTTCCTTTGTGAAATGGATGATGGCAATCTATTTTCAGGCTGTTCCTCTGGCCTTCAATCTCCATTAATCTGACAAAAATTCAACCCACCATCCACCCTCCCTCAAGTGTATACCCCATCATTGGACACAATCACCAGGATTTTTCTCCCACCCAAACCTGTCAAAAAATTACCTCCCTTGCCCTATACTCCACCAATTAACCAATTTTCCACTTGTACCCAGCAAGCTCCAGATAGGTATGGCCAATGGTCAAAAAAGACCCAGTTAGAGGACTGCTTGGACACTTGTAGATCTTGGAAAAAACTACTTCCATCTCCAAATAACCTCTTCTGGCTTAAGGCTGCAAATTAATAATCTTCCTGATTACTGGGAATGAAAACTTGCAGGCTTTTCCCTCAACCACCAAAGGGGAAAATAATCAAGTCCAAGTGGGTCTTTAAACTCAAGAAACAACAAAATAACTCAATTAAAACCTCAAATCACATCTGGTTTCAATGGGGTATATAGAATCCCATGGCTTGGACTATCAAGAGGTGTTCTGGAGCCCTCTTTGATTGGAAACCCTAAAACTGATTATTGGTTTTTGGGCATCTAATGACTGGAAGGGAAGGCAGTTTTACTTACAGACTACCTCCCTTGATGGAAAAATTGATCATGAGGCTCTCATGGAGCAACCAACTGGGTTCAAATATCCTGAAAACCCCAACTGGGTCTGCCAACTTGATTGGCCAATCTATGGACTAAAGCAATCCCAAAGGCCATGGAGAATACAGCTTGATCAAGCTCTCACCCAAGTTGGTCTAACAAACTCCAAGTATGATCCTAAATTGTAATTCAACATCAAACATGGAAAACTATTTATGAAATTCACTTCTCATGTTGACAATCTAGAAATAGTGGGGGAACCAAATTTTTTGGAAAATCTCATCACTGCACTGGGAAAATGCTTCACTGTTGGAGTGGAAAAGGATTTAAATCATTTCCTCTCACTTAAAATCTATTTCAATTGATCCAGTTGTTTTGTTTTTCTCAACAAATCTCACTACAACAATCACCTTCAGGCCAGGTTTGTCTGTGATGAATTCAACAAGTTATCTACACCTTCTGATTCAAACTTCAAGAATCTTCGCCTCAAAACTGTTAGATTACATAATTGCCATGAGAAGTTCATTTACTGGTATGTGCCACCCACATCATAGAATGCTGGGATAAGTACACCTCTTCCAGGGTGATCAGCCAAATAGCTATGAATTGACCGCTCCTTACTCAACAGCACACTTAGCTCAATTGGTAAGAGCATAACTCATATAAAGAGTCTGAGGTTGTGGGTTTGAATTCCACAGTGTTCATTTGTTTTAATATTACTTCTGACAGGAAAATCCACTTTGCGCAAGAGACCTGTGAGTAAGTGAGTCCTTGAGCCTTAGAGTGAGAAACAATCCCCAATTGGCGTCGGTGTTAGAGCCTGGGCTGTCAATGCTTCAGGGAAGGTTACTTGGAAGGCCCCAGAGGGGCTGCCACACAGTTCCCCATACCCTTTCTGAAAAAAAAAACAAACACCAAGACACCAGTGTGCAAGCACAACCACAGAGAGAGAGAGAGAGAAAATAGGAAACAAAAATTCTGGGGTGCCTGGTCATTCCAGCTGTGAGCCTGCTAGAGCACCCCCTTACCAAGGCAAGCTTTTCCTGCATACACTCCAAACATATACCCATCCATAAAGAAAGAAAGAAATGGATAATAAAGAGAAACAGAGCCAGACAAAAGAGAAAGAATGAAAAAGGTTTTTTTAATCAATTCCATCACATCCATCACATTGCTCCTTGTCCGGCCTTCCACTTGTGGGGCTTTTCCTTGCATTTATCAAACCAGTTTGCGCTGTGCCTGTGTTCCCCCTCACCAAACCACCATCCACACTAGCTCCCCCCCAAACTTGGCTGCTGTCCCCAGCAGGTTGCAACATTCCACTCCATCAGAAGAAAAGATGTGCATGGCTTCATCCAATCCCACACCAGACAAATTTTCAGATTTTTGTCCCAAACCGCCTTCCAAACATGTCCCTGCCAGAACCCATGCAAACCAATCCTCTCTTTTTACAACCATACTGTTGAAAACCAGTCCCTTCCTGTTCTGCACCTGAAGCCCCGTCCTGCATTTCTGTCACACCAATCCTGAATCCCTTTCTAGCTGTGATGGTGACAAATCTGCCATTTACCCATCTTCTCCGCACTCCCAGTGCTCAGCTCCCTTCTGCACCACATAAATTCTCCTTGCTGTCAATGAGGTCCAACCTTGGTCACAATCCTTTGATGCCTGAACCATCCGCTTCCCATCAGTTCCCAAACCACGTGCAATATCTGCTGCTTCCTTCTTCTCTGCGTGACCTGTCCTCTTCCCATTGGTTCCCAAACCAGGCACAATAGGTCTTGGAAAAGCCAGAAGTGGTGGCTCCTCCACATCCCTTCCCATCCTATCTGCTGCTCCCTTCTTCTCCACACGAACCATCTGCTGCCCATTGATTCCCAAACCAGGTGCAATAGTTCTTGGAGCAGCAAGAGGCGGTTGCTCCTCCACGTTCCTTCTCATCCTATCTGCCACACCTCCCCTTTCCTCAGCCACCAACACCCCCCCCCCTTGGACACCCCCCATGGCTGCCATGACCCAGCCCTGATGAAAACTCCAAGGAAACTTTGCGCAGTTACTTCTGCTTCCTCTCCCTGTGTCCAAGCTTTCTTCATGGAGGCAGGTCAACCTGATTCCATCGAAATCCACTTGCATGCCAGGGACACATATCCTGTCCCGGCCGGACAAACCAACCCCATGCAAGTTGAATCATCCGCCAGTTTCTCAAGTTATTTCCCCCAAGAGCCATTTTTTCCATCATATGTGCACAATGGGGGCACAGGTGCAAAAAAGTGATTTTTGGGGGTTGTTGATAGGGAATAACATTCAGTTACCTTTGAGAGACTTAGAACAAAATATTTTTACTGGCCAGACCCCAAGATGTTGAAACAGAATAGAAGTACTCCCTGAAGTTGCCCTTAAGTTCAGAAGTTATTGGTCCTAGCATCTGTAAGGAGTGGGATGCGCCCTCAGAGAGAGGGAGAGAGAGATTGAGAGATGGATGAATTCCTTCCTTCCATTCCAGACCATGGGGTGCCCTCCCTCTCAAACCCAGTGCTGATAGTGAGTTCTTTATGTCATCCCTCTCAACCCTAACCTAGGTACAAACGCAATTACAGACTAGAAACTAATAATAATGGAACCCTAGAAACCAGAAACCTAGCCTAACCCTAACCCTTACTCATACCGTGCAATCCTCCACACTTTCCTGCAATTAAGCACAACCAGTGTTTCCTTCTCATTATGTGGCCCGCTGTGGTGACCAATTTGGTACACCTCAAGAAAAAGGGCAAAAAAAATTTTTTAAAAAAAAAATATTTTTTAGTTTTTTATCTTATCAAAAAACAAAAAAATTCCGTGTTGCCAACTCTTCTATTTTCTGTTTCTCCAACTTCTCCCTGCCCTACTGGTCTAGGAAGGGTACCCTTGGTATGCCCATGTCCCCAGGTCATGTGTTCCATTCCTCCTCTTTGGGCTTGACGCCCAATTTCTTTTGGCCAAGCACACAGATGGTCATCCCCTGGCCAACCCTTCCAGGATTTGTGCCCAACCACCTAAGCCAGTTTTTGTGGTTTTTGGATTGGTTTTTTGAAGCTGGATTCAATGGTTACTCAAATTATTTACAGGAGAAACTGAAGAATTTGGATACCCAACCTTTCAAACTGGATCCTCCTCCAAATCTTCAAACTATCTATCATCAATGACCTTGCACAAGGGTCATGAACTTAATCTGGCATCAGTGCCCACCAGCAGTACCACGATTCCAGATCTGGTGGCCATTAGGACCAATCCTGCAAGGTAAATTGATTTGGGGACGGTTTGATTAGCTCTCAACACATCCTTGGAACTCTCAATCAGTCATCCTTGGATCTTAGACAAGAAATTTCAACCAACTCATCCTACTTTGCTAGATAATTGAATCCAAGCTGGATTTGGAGTATCACATCAACAGTTGCCTGTCATTAACTATCAAAAGTTTGGGTTTGCAGTCAATGATCTTGATTGTAAATCTGATTTGATGGTCAATGATCTGTATTTGATGGGTATTGGAAATCCCAACCACTTGATCAGGAAATATAATCATCCAGTCCAATTACCATCATCATCCCCTCCTCAAATCCTGATCCAGATGAGCAAATCCAAGATCCCTTTCCCGCAAACGCTTAAGATTCCCAGGCTCAAAAAGTGTCAATTGGCCTTTCTTGCTGACTGTTGTCCTCACAATTTGTCATCTGTCCCGCCATTGTTGCTGGCACTCTTGTTTATCCTCCCACTGTTGCAACTGTTGTGGCTGTCACAGCTGCTCAAGGTCCTCTGTTGCAGATAATTTCCATCCTCGGCCTTTTTCCTTGTCTTCTGTTTCTCTCTGTCTCTTTTTCATTTTTTTTTTTTGTATTAAATTCATCCCCTCTTTTTTTTTTTCTTGTTCATCATTCTTTTTTTTTCCATCATAAAAAAAAAATCTGCTCTCATTTGTGTTACCCCATTGTGAATAGTTTACAGGGTCTCTTTACCATTAAAGGGGGGGCTCTCCCCTTCCTTATTTCCCATCAGCTATCATCTTATCCATCCACTGTGGTATTGAATGATCCTCTAATTTTCTGATCAAAAAATAAGGGTATCCCCCTGTGTGTCTCATTATTGTCACCATCATCATCACAAAGCTAGATATATCTGTTGATTATCCCCTTTTCCTCATCCTTATCACCAACCAATAGCCTTTCTGGTTGAAGAAGAATTCATTTGGTTGAGTTCTTGAGTGTGTTAAACCACTCCTTTGTGTCATGCTTCACCCTTGCTCCACCCTTCTCAGCTCCACCATTCTCATACCTTGTAGCCTGGCCGCACCACCAGTTCAAAATCTCCAAATTTGAAGCCTCATCTTTTCACTACCTGCCGTCCTTCCTCACAATCTTGCTCTCCTGATTCAGACAATCTCATTGCCAACCAACCTCCCTGATCCCTCTCATCTCATCCTCCTCTTTTTGTCTCCTGATCCTTATCCCCGCTTCCGCGCTCTCACTCCATTCCTCATCACTCTCCCCCCCCAATCGCTCATCTTGCTCATTCCAATCTCCGCTTTCTCTTCCCCATCCTTCCTCCTATCCAATTCTCCATCCATTCTCATTCTTGGTTCCTCTCCAACTTTCCAACACCTCTCACCCAACGCTCCCTCCCTCTTGCATTGCTTGTCACCTTTGTCTTGTCATCTTTCTCTCAGTCCACCCACTTCTTCAAATCACTCCTCAACCTCTCTCAAAACATCAACTTGACTTGATCGCCACCCAGATCTCCTTCATCAACTTTGACTTGATTATTACACTGATCTCGCCTCCAAACCACAAGGATTACCTAAAACCTGAAATTTATCAGATTTGAGGCACATACCTGTTGTCTCAATCCTCTTTCCTTTTTCTCATCATTCTCTGTTCCTCTGTCACAGACTCCGCTCCTGTCTCCGCTGCTCTTCTCTTTATCACCTGTCATTCTTTAGTCTGTAGTTTTAAGTAAAAGGGATCCCGGGTAAGGCTTTCTTGATTCATTCCCTGTTTTTTGTTTCCTTGAATTTTTGAATAACACTTGTGATCCTGTGAGACCATTGGTCCTAATTTGCAATACAGTCAGAATTTGGTCTCAGCTTAACACTTGGATCCCTTTCTCTGACCACTTTGGTCTTGATCATTCATTTGATTGTCTTTCTGGAACCAGAAACGTTTGACTGAGATGTTTCTTTAAGCTTGAAAACTGGAGTTTTAAACCTCCCTTTCTTTCTTTGGAGTTTAATTCTGCCATGCTATTCTTGAGTCCCTTGAAAAGTGCTGGGGTATTCTTGTCTTAATTTGTTACCGCTTTGCTTCTAGAGCTTCATAAAACAAATTGCTTTGTTAGTACAGCCACCCACAGTTATCTGGTACCCTTCAAGTGTTTGATTGCGGAGAGTTGACCAGGTTCATTGAGAACCTATAGGTTGTTTGGGATTTAATTGATCTTTCTTAATCTTCTGCTGACAACCAGAGATATTAGCTTGTGGGCTTTTTTACTTGCAACTTCCTTGTTCTATTGAACTCTGAACAAACTTTAACTTAGTTTGTTCAAGTCTTTTCCCGCACCATCTTGCCTCAGATAGTGTTGTTCCATAGCTGCCAACTACTATCAAAATTCATCCTTTCCATTGATTCCTTATTTACAAGGTTCTGGATCTTGATTCCGGTTCAATTTAAATATTTTTGTAATGCTCAGGAGGGCAGCCTAAACAGGACCTTTTCCCCTCCACAGAACTGCCTGCGGCTCAGCACTGTTTTAAGTCTTACACCGCGGTTGTGCCCTACTCAGAGCCTCCTGCGCTTGTTCCCATCCGCCTGACGCGCCATCATGATTTTCCTGATATCTGCAGATTGTTCTGCGCTTGCGCGCGCTGGCTCCACCCATATAACCTGCACAATTGCCCTGCTCTTACCTCCCTGAACTAGTTATCCCGCAAACTTGGTCTGGCTGGCTCCATTCCTATGTCCGTAATGTTGGAGAGGGTTACAGGCCTGCCACATCCAATTGAGCCCAACCTGCACCTGGTGTGCTGATCCGGCGGTGCCTACTGCTGAGCCTACAGCAGCCACTGCTGAGCCCACAGCAGCCACTGCTGAGCTCACAGCAGCCACTTCTGAGACTGAAAGCACCCCTGCTTCTGAGCCTGACCTTCCAAATGCTGAGCGCGCAGGCCGCAACACAGTTCTTGATCCAAGGCTATATAATGAACCCACACCAGAAATCAACTTTGTGCAGTGTTATTCCCCTTTACAGAAAAATAATCAAGGAATTGAAACAGAACTTCAAATTTGACTAGATTTGATTTACTTTTCATCATGGGTTGTTTCATGCTCTACAGTGGCATCAAACTGCCTGTGATATCCGGTTTCTGGAAAACAGGCATCACCTTGGATCCATGTAATTCTCCGTACAGAACATCTTGACCAGTCTACCTACAAGGCAAATTATGCTTCTTCTTTTTCCTTCTTCACCCCATGCTTTCACTCAGTATATTCAGTTAAATTTATGGCTGTTGATGTCCAGTTTCCAGGAGCTAGACATCAGATTTGTGCATTTTTATTCCCCTGTACATGAAAATAAGGAGATAATTGACACAGTACTTCACATTTGACTAGATTTGATTTAATTTTCATCGTGGGTTTTTTCATGCTCTACGGGGGCATAACACTGCCTGTGATGTCCATTTTCCAGAAAGCAGGCATCACCTTGGAGCCATGTAATTCCCCCTTAGAGAACATCAACACCAGTCTACCTACAAGCCACATTATGCTGCTTCTTTGTCCTTCTTCACCCCATGCTTTCACTCAGTATAGCCAGTCAAATTGATGAATGTTGATGTCCAGTTTCCAGAAACAAGAAATCAACTTTATGCAGTGTTATGCTCCTTCACAGAAAAATAAGCAAGGAATTGGCACAGAACTTCACACTTGAAGAGATTTGATTTAATTTGAATCATGGGTTGTTTCATGCTTGACAGGGGCATAACACTGCCTGTGATGTCTGTTTTCTGGAAAACAGGCATCACCTTGGAGCCATGTTATGCCCCCATAGAGAAAATCACAAACAGAATACCTACAACCAAATTATGCTGCTTCTTTGTCCTTCTTCACCCCATGCTTTCACTCAGTATAGCCGGTTAAATTTATGGATTTTGATGTCTGGTTTCCAGAAACCGGAAATCAAATTTTTGCAGTGTTATTCCCCTGTACAGAAAAATAAGCAAGGAATTGACACAGAACTTCACATTTGACCAGATTTGATTTAATTTGCATCATCTGTTGTTTCATGCTCTACAGGTGCATAACACTTCCTGTGAGGTCTGGTTTCCAGTGTGGTGGTTATTTATAGACACAAAGGCAAGTAGGCTCAGGACTGGAAATTTGAACTGAAGTGGCTCAGAAGTGGGTAGAAGTATGCGGCACAAAAAGCTGGAGAAGCATTTTTGCGGACTTTCTAATCTGGAGTAGAAAAGTTGTTGAGTATGTTGAGTATTCTCCCGCTTTCATCATCTGCACGCTTAAGCGCTTTCTCACTCATTCTGCCCGCGCCTCTGGGCGCAGGCACGCACCAAGTCTAAGACGGGGACCCAGATGTTGAGACGACCATTGACCTCTGATTTTCCTCTTCTCCTCTGCATCTTTACTTTCCTCTTCTTCTCTTCTGCGGCTCTTCTTCTTTTCTTCTTTCTTTCTCATACGCTTCCTTTTCTATTGTCTTCTATTTCCTTTCTCAATCTCATCCTCAATCTCATCTACAATCAACAATCAACATTCCTCCATTGAATAACCGCTCA
The DNA here is from genome assembly GCA_025617555.3 of Puccinia polysora. Taxonomy (NCBI): domain Eukaryota; kingdom Fungi; phylum Basidiomycota; class Pucciniomycetes; order Pucciniales; family Pucciniaceae; genus Puccinia; species Puccinia polysora. Next base: position 28,987,181 of record CM062616.1, read on the forward strand.
ACTCAAATATGTCAATCTATGACTGGTAAGGTGACGATCTCCTTAAAAAAACCTCATCAAACTCATCTGACCTCATACCTTGATTAGCTCTTCTCCATCTTCACTCAAATCCTATTTCTTTCTGCTCTTCCATTTTCTATCCGTCCTAGATCTACCTCAACTCAAGCTGTCTCATTGAACAACGCTCATTGATCTACGCTGTAGGAATCTACACCTCTATTTCCTTGTCCATCTCTCCTTTCTCAAAGTCTCTTTCTGATATGTCCTTTTTGATCCTCCTTGTCTTTCAGCCTGTTGGTTATAAGTTCTCAAGAATTCAATTTTGTCTTATTACGGTTAAAAGCCAAAGGACCTACCTACAAACCTAACCAACCAAGCCATGAACAAACCAACAGGAGCGAACAATTACTTTCATCAAGTTGCTCTCAAGGCATCAGTCGACGCCATACCCCCTCTGAACAAAGAGAACTACTCCATCTGGCGAGACAAAATGCTTATTTTGTTTGACCTTAAGGATATCAAGGACGCCATCACTCATAATTCTGGCCCCCTTTCATCAAAACAAGATAGAGAAATTAGTGCAATACTATTATCTAAGCTTGACAGCACCACTCACGCCAATGTTGTCAACTCAACAAACATCTCATCTTCTAAGCTTCTATGGGCCAAAATTACGAGAAGATTTGCCTCCTCAGAGACAGCCAATCAAGCCAGAGTATTCAACCACTTCCTCCACTTGATCTCCTGCGAAAACGCTATTGAGAGCTTCATTACCAAAATGAAAAAAGCTATCACAAGAATGACGGATGTTGGTATTGAATTACCAAACAATATCTTAGCATACCTATTACTATTCAAATTTCCCCCAACACTCAAAAACCTCAAACAACAAATTATGCATGTAGAGAAGAATTTGACAATGGACGTTGTGTTCAATCATCTTACCCAATACCACAACAAGAGAAAAGCCCAATTCAATCCAAATAAACCCTCCACAGACGTTTTGTTAATTACAACCAAGACAAGGAATCTTAAGGACAAGAAGAAAGTCAAAATGAGGTGCCGTGAAGGATATCATGATCCCAAAGCACCCCATGTTGAGTCTTTGTGTTTCCATCTCCATCCCAAAGTAGCTCCTGAGTGGTGGATCAAACAGCAAAATGAGTGGAAGAACAAGCTCAAGAGGAATCCAACAATCAACTACCATGCGTTGCTGACCCTCTGGATCAATGCAGGTAACAATCCAAATCTACTCCTGGACTCTGGAGCTAATGTTCACATCTTTAAAAATTTCAAGTTTTTCTTGTCCATAGAACTACAAGAGGAACCCAAAGAGATCAAGACAGGAAAACTGGAAGCCAATCTTAAAATACAAGGAACCGGGACGGTCAAATTAGAGTGGAACAATTCCATGGTCACGCTTGAAGAATGCGCTTACGTGCCAGACATTGTTGTTAATCTGATCAGTCCTGGAATCCTTGCGAAGAAAGGCTGCAATATCACTCAAACTTGCAATACGTTCAAGGTGACTTGGGGAGACCAAACCGTACTAAAAGGATTAATAAGGGACAATCTGTTTGTCATTGAAAAACCTCAATCAACCGGCCAAAATAATTCCGCAAATGTCGCTAATCAGTCCTCTGACTCAACCCATACTCTATCCGATCTACATAAAATGTGCGGCCATGCATCTATCTCTACACTCAGACCCCTCCTCAAAGATTTTTTCTCCAACAACAAACTCATGAATTTCCAATGTGATAGCTGCGTCAAGAGTAAAATTACTAGATCTCCCTTTTCCAATATCCCCACTCCCGCCAACAAGCCACTAGAACATATCCATCTCGACTTGGTTGGCCCAATTACCCCACAATCAAAGGCTGGCCACCAATATCTGCTCACTCTAGTTGACAACTACACCGGTTACCTTGCTGCTTTTCCTTTGACGTCTAAAGACCAAACTCCCGAAATCATTATCAGTATCCTAGAAACCAAGCACAAACGCTTGAATTATTATCTGTCTGAAATAATCTCTGATAAAGGAACTGAATTCACAAATTCCACCCTAAAATACTTTGCCAAAAAGAACTTCATTAAACTCCACTCCTCCAAGCCATATCACCCGCAACACAACGGACAAGCCAAAAGAGCCAATAGGACAATTATCAAATCCGCCCGGTCGACCTTCTCCTTGTCCCATCTAGCCAATAATTACTGGCATATCGTAACACGTAGTTGTTGCTTTATTTTAAATCAGATCCCTCAAGAAGGTAATAAATCATCTCCCTGGGAACTTATGTTTGGTAAGATCCTCCCAGCTAATTACTTACAACCCGTAGGTTCTTCAGTGATCTACCTTGCTAATCGCCTGCAAAAAGGAAGAAAATTCAACAAAAAGGGGCTTGAAGGAATCCTAATTGGCTTCAACCCAACCTTTCACTCTTATCTAATTCTCAACTCACTTGGAGCCATCGTAGAAACTAAGCATGTTAAGTTCCTCAAGAATCAACTCAATGAATTTCCATTCATTGAATCGCCAGGTTCAGACATCTTTTCCCAATCGGAATCAAATGCCTACAAGAACAATTTATCCACAAATGAAAAGAAATACTCAATTAGAGAACCTGTCTTGGAACACTCCGACTCAGACTCCGATCAAGAAGTTTCTCTCCACTCTATACCTCAATCCCCTCCTTCTCAATCTCCTCCTCTTCCTTCTCACTCTGAACCGGAACCTCCACAAGAACAAATCAATTTACGTCCCAGGCATGAACTCCGAAGACCCCAGAGGTATGGCTTTCACCATTATTACAAACCTCCCTCGTATAAGGCGGCTTGACAATGTTCTGAATTGCCTAGATGGAAGGTAGCCTCTGAAGAAGAACTCAACTCAATTGAAACTCAGGAAGTCTGGGAAGAATTCTACGGCAAGCCCAAAAATGTTCTTAATATGACGTGGGTATTCAAAGTTAAAGAGAATTGTCACAGAGAACCCGCAAAGTACAAGGAAGGGCTATGTGTGCAAGGATTTGATCAAGTTCAAGGGGTAGACTTTGAAGAGACTTGGGCTCCAACGGGGAAACTCGGATCCCTTTGTCTTGCTCTGGTCTATGGCTTGAAGAATCAAATGACATTCACTCAATTTGATGTAAAAGGAGCCTTCCTCCACGCTCCTCTAAAAGAAACTGTAGTAATCAAAACCCCCAAAGGATTGAATCAAAAATCTCCCTTCCTCAAGTTAAAAAAATCACTCTACGTTTTACGCCAGTCACCCAAGAATTGGTACAAGACGCTTACCACGTGGATCAAATCTCAGGGATTCCAAGAATCCACCAGCGATCCTTGCCTTTATCTCAACTCTAAGTCAGGGGAAGTTCTATACTTCCACGTCAAAGATCTGATTCTGGCAGGGAAATCTGACACGTTTGCAGTCAATTTCTTAAAGAGATTCTCCAATTCCTCATGTCACGCACCAAACACAATTCTTGGGATGCTGATGCAATTTGACGGGGACAGCATTTATCTAAGTCAACCAAAGCACATCAAAAGGGGTCTGGAAGAATTAGGTCTCACCGACTGCAAAAACATCAACTCACCTCTTACTCAAAACTTCCATCTCGGACTAGCCTCAGATGAAGATCATGCTCAGTTCTGCCAACTCAAAATCAATTATCAATCCACGATTGGATTGCTAAACCATCTCTCTCAATATACTTGTCCGGATATCTCCTTTGCCGTCTCCATTCTTGCAAGGTTCAATGCAAAACCGGGTCTCACCCACTGGAAGGAGGTCCGCAAGGTATGGAAATACCTCAAGACGACCAAAGACTTCAAGCTCACTCTGAAGTGTGACTCAACCAAAGATATCATCTTGGGCTATAGTGATGCCATGTGGGGTGACGATCCCACGTCTCGCAAATCTCAAACCGGGTATATAATACTACACTACGGTAGCCCGTTTCTCTGGAACTCATCAAGACAGCGGAACATTACGTATTCTTCAACTGAATCTGAACTCAACGCCTTACTCAACTGTTACCTTGAGTTAAAGTGGATTACTCACTTGGTTGATGAAATCAACGGCTCCCCCTCTAACAAACCAGTGATATATATAGATAACAAAGGATTAGACAATAAAATAAAGAAATTTGGCTCACATGCGAAGTCACGACACATTGATGTTAAAACTAAAGGATTGCGTGAAGACTTTTCCCTCACTAAATTTGACCTGCGGCTTGTTGCCACTAACAAAATGATAGCGGACCCGTTGACTAAAGCCACCTCTGTCAGAGCTCTTCAACTTCTCCAGGAATCAATTTTTCACCCCAAGTCTGACCAACGCTAAGTTGCTAAGTCAACATCACCTCACCAGTCACAAGGGGTGTTGAGTATGTTGAGTATTCTCCCGCTTTCATCCTCTGCACGCTTAAGCGCTTTCTCACTCATTCTTCCCGCGCCTCTGGGCGCAGGCGCGCACCAAGTCTAAGACGGGGACCCAGATGTTGAGACAACCATCGGCCTCTGATTTTCCTCTTCTCCTCTGCATCTTTACTTTCCTCTTCTTCTCTTCTGCGGCTCTTCTTCTTTTCTTCTTTCTTTCTCATACGCTTCCTTTTCTATTTTCTTCTATTTCCTTTCTCAATCTCATCCTCAATCTCATCTACAATCAACAATCAACATTCCTCCATCAAATAACCGCTCGACTTGAATACGTCAATCTATGACTGGTAAGGTGACGATCTCCTCAACAAGACCTCATCGAACTCATCTGACCTCATACCTTGATTAGCTCTTCTCCATCTTCACTCAAATCCTATTTCTTTCTGCTCTCTCATTTTCTATCCGTCCTAGATCTACCTCAACTCAAGCTGTCTCATCAAACAACGCTCATTGATCTACGCTGTAGGACTCTACACCTCTATTTCCTTGTCCATCTCTCCTTTCTCAAAGTCTCTTTCTGATATGTCCTTTTTGATCCTCCTTGTCTTTCAGCCTGTTGGTTATAAGTTTTCAAGAATTCAATTTTGTCTTATTAAAAGTTAAGCCTCAGCATTGGTGCGGCGCATGCTTTTCATGGCACAATGAGCAGGATGGGCCAGATTTTTTTCCTTTTGCGGACAGAAAACGTGGTCAAAAATAATGTTAAGTTGCTGTACCCCTCTCTCCGCGCGGGCTCACTTTCAAACCGTAGCAGAGGCCCTAAATGTTCCTTCTTTCCTCTTTTCTTCACCTTCTTCTGTTTCTACCCAACCTCTTTTGTATTTTTTGGGAATTTTTCAGCTCCGCCTTTTTCTTTGCTTCTCTCTAATCCTCATCTTCCATCATTCTTATGCATTCCTTCTATCTCTTGACCTCTCTACCCAACACATCAAGTCTTGATTAACATCTTATCTGAATCCCTTCAACCACTTATCCCTGCCTGTTAAGACCTTGACCTACAGAATCTTCTCAACAAATATACTGATCCTTGAGTCTATCCAGCCCATTGTCTCTTCCATTGATCTCTATCCAGCCTGTCTTTTCCCAATATCTATCTTGAGTTTGAATAATCCTCAACTTTTTTTGGAGCCACCACTTCAGACTTACTCAAATGGCCCTGAGCTGTAGGATGGTCTGTCCTTGTTTCTTTCTCCATTTCTCAGTTTCCTTATGTCTTCTAACTTCTCATGTCATTCCATTTTCCTGTTCAGCCTACTGGTTCTGAGTTCTCTTGAAATACAGCTCAATCTTATCACATAACTTCCCCTCCACCAATATGGGTTTACAAGTGCAAAAGCAATGATCAAAGCTATGTAGTGGAACACCAAGGCCTTACTATGGGTCATGCACTTAGGTTGGGGGATTATGGGACAAACAACACTAAAGCTGAGGAGGCGGCATGTGGATCATTGGGGATCCATTAGTTATGTTGCATGCAGGATTGGTAGAGATCTGCTAAGGAAAATCAATGGGGATCTTTTCTTAGTATTCAATTGGCACAAATCAATTGTTAGGAGGATTGGGAAAATAAATTGCCAAGCCAGCTTCAAAAAATTTGATCAGGTAAGGTATTGGACTAATGGTGAGGAGGATCTGTGCGGAATGCATGGAGGCAGTTAGGAGGTGTTTTTCTTGTGTTGTTTTCATTTTTTTTGAGTAGTTCTTTTGAGTTGTATATAAAAGGGCAAAATTTCCTTGACCATAAATGGGGGGGAAAATCTCATATCTTATCTTATTGGAATTGAATCAGGTGTAAAATAAACAAATTTTCTTTGGAGGAGTACTTTCTTGCTCAAGTAACTCAGAGTCTTTAAAATGAAAAATTAAAGTGCAGAGCTTGTTGGGAAGTCCACTTTGTTTATTAATATCACTTGAGCGTGTTTTAGCTTAAGGAGTTTCCAGCTTAGTACAGAGTAGTTTTGGGATAGCAGAGAATGGTATTGGGTGTGATTCTAAACCTCTTCAGGCCGTAGTAACTTTCCTTGCGGAGCAGATTTTATTCAGTTTGGGGAGGTACAGGAGTGTAACTCAATGGCTTGTGGGCTTTCTGGAACTTTGAGTGGGATTGTTGCGGGGAATTTTACAGAATACACAATCTCTTTCCAAAAATTGGGGGTCTGGCTGGGAAAGTCCTTTCTCTGTTAAAACCTGGTATTGTTTGAGGACTCATATCTTTTTTTCTATTTTACCCTCAATATGTCAATGATGATTGGAGATTACAAGGCCGGGATGGGCAACTACCTTCTGACCCATTGAAAGGAAGGAGCCAGCAGCACAATACCCTATCAAGGCACTCTGCTTCAGACCACAATTCTGGTGGGGCCACCGCCAAGGGCCACCACAGGTGGGCAATCAACATATGCAGCACCGTAGTTGGAGGAGGAGCAGCAGGGTAGCAGAGCAAAGATTAGGCCAAAGGTACTTTACCCCATGTTCAGGTTCTTCCCAGAGGATTTCCAATGGTTCCTGGAACGGTTTGAGAATGCGGCCAACAGCAAGGGCGCAAGCAACATTGAATAGGTTTGGAAGATATTAAACTTTTTTCCATACAAAGAAGACCTTTTTGATTTGGAGGATATGGAGGGTCATAGGGGGAAACATTGGGACAAATTGCAGAGGGAAATAGTGGAGAAATGGGGGGGGCACATAAGCAGAGGTTCCAAGAAGTGGATTTCAAGCATCTTTCATTGGAAACAGCAAAGGATGGAGTTTTTTCCTTGAGGACATCTTCTGGTGTGTACTTTTACTCATTTTATTTCATTCTAAAGTACCTAGTCTGAAACAAGATTCTGGTGGAGCATATGGGTTCAGTAAACATGACTTTCTTGGTGGGGCTTAGCTTGTAGTTGTGCAGGAGTGTCCATAGGAAGCTCTACAACGCGGGATTAATTTGGAGGTTGCAGTGTGGTGACCAATTTGGTACACCTCAAGAAAAGGGGTAAAAAATTTTTAAAAAAAAATTAGTTTTTTATCATCATCAAAAAAATAAAAAGAAAAAAAAGACAATTTTTTTTGCTGGCAATTCTTCCATTCTTTTTTCTGTTTCTCCAAATTCCCCCTGTCCTAGCATTCTAGGAAGGGTACCCCTGGGGTGTTCAACTCCACAGGCCTTGAGTTAAATTCCTTTTTCTTGCTCTTTCCACCCAAATGTTTTGGCCAAGCACTCCTGATTGATCCTCTACCCATCCCCTGGAACTTGCATCCAACCGGTGTAAGACTCCAAACGGTGCTAAGCCATGGCAGTTCTGTGGAGGGGAAAGGTGCTGTTTAGGCTGCCCTCCTAGGAGTTACAATAATATTTAAATGTAACCGGAATCAAGGTCCAGAACCTTATGGATGAGAAATCAAAGTAAGGGAAGAGGATAAGAGTTGTTGGTAGCAATGGAAACAACACTATCTGAGGCAAGATGGTGCAGGTAAAGACTTGAACAAATAATTCAAGGTTTGTTCAGAGTTCAATAGAACAAGGCAGTTGTAAGTAACAACGCCCACAAGCTAATAACTCTGGTCGTCAGCAGCTGATTAGGAAAGATCAGCTCAATCCCAACCAACCTCCAGGTTCTCAATGAACCTGCCCAACTCTCCGCAATAAAGCGCTTGAAGGGTACCAGATAACTGTGGGAGGCTGAAAAAAACAGAAGCAATTTGTTTATGAAGCTCTAGAAGCAAATCAATAATGAATTTGAGCAAGAATATCCCAACACTTCTCAAGGGACTCAAGAATAGCGTGGCAAAATTCAACCTTAAAGAAGAAGGGAGGTATAACACTCCAGGTTTTAAGCTTAATAAAACCTCTTCAATCAAACGTGATTGGCTCCAGAAAGATGATCAAGGAGAGATCAAGACCAGTATGGTCGGAAAAAAAGGATCGGAGTGGTATAACACACCCAAGAATTCAGACATGAATTCTTCTTCAACCAGCAAGCCTATTGGTTGGTGATAAGGATCAAGGTCACAAGGGACAGAGTTTGAGTACAGAGGCTCAAAGGATCAAGGGGCAATCATGGATATACCCGGGTAAGTTGCTCAGATAAGTGGGGAAGGATGCCCACGGATAAATTGATTATGATGATGGGGGAAACAGATGAGATGAGATGATGATGGTCTCCTCAAATTCTGGGCCAAAAGGCAGGGGAGAGCCCCTCCTTTTATAGACATGAGGCCCTGTATACTATGTACAAGAGATACTACAAATAGGTCCAGGAAAATGAAAACATAAAAAAAAGATGACATGAGGGAAAAAAAGAAATGTTGCCCCCGTCAAGAATGACCGCGGGCAACCAGATGGACACCTGCAACAGCGGTCGCGGGTGTCGACAACGGCTGTCGTCGCCCAATCGGCGGCGACAACAGGGTGAAGGTTCCGACGGCCATGAGCGGTCGCTCGCGGTTGTTGGTCGGATCAGATGATGGGAGAGGGGGTTGGGTTTTGATTGAGGAAGGTAGACAAAGGGGATGAAGAGGATTGGGATGAGATTGGTGAGGACTGAGTGGTAGACTGATTCGTGAGTCCAGGATTGGCGAGGGTAGCAGATGATGGAGAGTTTGAGGATGATGAGGATTGGTTCGAAGCTTGATGACGGTCTCCCTCTCGAATTTGAGGATCGTTTGAGTGAGTTTGGTTCGTTCTTGGTAGATCTTGAAGTGATGATCCAGATCTGAGGAGCGATCTTGATGATGATGATGATCATCAAGTGTTGGGGGACAGACGATGAGCGGGTCTTGTTGGATTTGATCCAAGGTTTGGTCGTACTCTCGGATCAATTCTAAGCTCCGTTGGAGATCTTGTTCTCAAGTCCTGATCAACCAATCAAGTAGGTTTTGGAACTTGGAGAAGGATGATAGACAGTCACGGGAGGTCTTGGTAGTAGCTAGGGAGGTGTTGGAGGAATCAATCAATTGGTTGGTGATTGAGATCAACCTATCGAGCATGAGATTGTGGTCGAAGGGATGAATGAGATCCTTCTCCGAGTTTGACTCGATCATGAGACTATAGGGTGAGGTAGGATTGGGTTGGGAGTGATCTTGAGTGGGAGGATGAGAGTTGATGGTTGACGACTGTCGCGACAGGCAACAGCGTTGGTTGGATGAGAGGATTGAGAAGGATCAAAGGGATTGTTAAAGGTGGTTCGGCGATTGCTCGCGTCGCCAAAAGTCAGGGCCGCAAGCGCAACAAGTAGGAGTTGAACATAGGAGGGGGGGATCAAAGTGGAGAGACAGGCAAGAGGCCTGTCCTAGACCGCTAGGACAGGGAGAAGTTGAGAGATGGGGGGAAATGAAGGTACCCATAGGGGTACAACCAAAAATTTTTTTTTTTTTTTGTTTTTTTTTTTTTTTTTTTTTGCCGTGGTGTCCCGGATTGGTCACCACATCTCTCCCCAACTTACAGACTGTCCCTAGTCTGCATCTAAAGTTTTAAGGGATTTTAAAAAAAAGGCAGGGAACAAAGAAATTGAAGCAAAGATTGGCCATTTCTTGATCTTGAGAGCAATTGAAGAGTTGAGGAAAATATCTTGATTCTTCCAAATGAGCCCTAGAAGCGGCAGGAATAGAACAAGGAGGGCGTCCCAGGTGCTCACATATGTGGCATACAGTAGAGTTTTAAAACAAAAACGCAGCAAATGACCCTGGTGGTGCACAATTGGGAGGACTTACTTCTGAGATAAGTTGCCCCCACGACAATGAAACTTCTTGACTTGATCAGCAGAGAACCTTCTGGCCAACCGAGTACCATCCAGCTCCTCCAAAACATAAGATCCACCTCTAACTTGATGAACCACTTGATAAGGGCCATTCCAACAATTAGAGAAAATCTTGCCCCACTGGGTCTCCAAAGATCAATTATAAGCTAAAACTAGGTCACCAGGCTTCAAAGGCTCCCTGATTTGATTAGAGTGTTTGTCCTCCCAATACTGGACGGATTTTGCTCTGGACTCCATCATCTTTTGATAAGCTTCATCACGAACGTCTTCACTTTGCTCCAGTTGCTTGGATCTAGCAACTAACAGATCAGTGGTTGAGGACACCTCTTCCCAAGAGATACCCAAGAAAGATTCCATTTCCAGATCCAAAGGAAGGACTGCTCTTTGACCAAAGATGATTTCATAAGGTGAGTAGCCAGTAGTCCTTTTGGTTGAGATTTGATCAGAGAAGAGAACAAGAGGAAGGAATTTGCAACAATTCTTGCCACTTTCACCAGCCAGTTTAACAAGTGCAGCCTTCAAAGGGGCATGGCCTTGTTCCACCATGCCTTGGCCTTCAGGATAATAAGGAGTAGTAACTCTATGTTGTCCAGGAAGGGATCGGATCATTCCAGAAAGCTTGCCCCCAAATTCAGAGCCACCATCAGTAGAGTAAGATCGAGCCAGGCCATAACACATTGTCCAGGTCTCGTAGAGAAAAGCTGCCACTGATTCAGAGCTAAGGTTCTTAAGAAATTTTGCTTCAACACATCCGGAAAAATCATCTCTAGCCACAATGAGGTACTTAGCACCACCTGCCTTAATATGAACCACATCCATAGCAATCCTTCCAAAGACAGTGGACTCCCCAGTAGGATAACAAATTTCAGCTGGGCGCCTAAGATCACGTTTTTGACAAACTTCACAACTTTTGCACCATTGGGAGACGGATTTCTTCAAAGATGGCCACCAGAATTGTTTGGATAATCGTTGATAAGTTTTGGTTTCCCCACAATGACCAAGGCCTTCATGGAGACTTTCAAGGATAGAATCTTGTTTAGAGGGAATAGTAACAACAATAAGAGCACAAGGATTGCCTCTCTTCATAAGTCTAGAGCCTTGAACAAAAAAATTAGAAGACTTTTGTTTAAGAGATCGAAATTCCTTAGCAGAGAGATCAGGAGGTTTTTGAAGAGTTGAAAGGTACTGCTCTAATTTAAGCCAGAAGCCTTGTTGAAAGCCAGAATAATTTTGAGAAGAAAAAGAGAAAATAGGTTGGATTAAAGGTTCCTCTTCATTGAAATTTGTTCCAACATCAGATTTGTTGTTCCCAAGAGGTCGTCGAGATAAACCGTCAGGCATGGTGAAAGATTTCCCCGGCCTGTGAACAATATCAAAAGAGAAAAGCTGGATAAAGGCCACCCAACAAGTCATAGGAGCATTGGGAAGACTGGGAGCGTTGATCATTTCAATGATGGATCAAGCATCAACTTGCAATTCGAAATGTTGGCCCCAGAGAATGGTTTGAAGTTTCTTCATCATTTGAGCCACACCACAGAGTTCCAGTTTGGGCTGGGAGTATCTAGATTCTACATCTGAAAACAACAAAGATTCATAAAGAGCAGGACGGTCCCAACCATTTTCATCTTCCTGAGTAAGGACGGCCCCAACAGATTGATAACTAGAATCGACAGCCAGCTTGATCTTGCCAGCTCCAGGTCCATAAGAGATCTTTTTCAAAACTATGTCTTTACCAACTATCCTTTTGAGTAGCTGGAAAGCACATTCACAATCTTGGGTCCAAATCCATTCAGCATCTTTTCTGGTTAGACGACGCAAGGGTGCACAGATTTTGGATAAAGATGGGATAAAGATTCTAACATAAGTGACAACACCTAGAAAGCCCCTAACTTCAGTTGGATTGATTGGGGTAGGCCAAGAGATGATCTTGTTGACTTTGGCTGGTGCCATCCTTCTTCCTTCCTTGCAGACCACATGACCAACAATTTCCAGAGCAGGGAAACAAGCCGCCAGTTTGGATCCAGAGACAGTAAGGCCAGATTCCTCGATTCAAAACAGAATCCTCTCCAAGGTAGTAGCATATTCCCAGATAAAACAACAAATTCCTGAATGCCAAGGTAAGAGCTAATTATCATAGTCAGATACTGGACCTTTAATTCCTCCATTGTCAATAAAGATACCAGCATGATCAGGGATTTCATCCTGGAGGACCCACATCATCTGAACCTGATAGACTTCAACCAAGTTGGTGGCTCCTTGAGGCAATCGAGTAAGTTGAAATCGACCAAGAGGAGTATTGAAAGTAGTGAGAGGACGAGAAATAGGATGTAAGGATTGTTTGTCATAGCCACCCATAATATCCCCTAGACCATAGCAAGCTCTCCCCGCGAAGGATTCAACAAATTCTTCAGTAGCAGGAGGGATACCAGAGTCTTTAATAGTAACTTTATTAAGAGGTTGAAGATCATGAACTATTCTAAGTTTACCATTACTCTTGAGGACACAGAAGACGGGGCTGGAGTAACTAGAAGTTGACTGTTCATACAGGCCAGTTTGAACTTGTTCCTGGACCAACTTGATGAATTCGTCAACTTTAGCAGCAGGGATAGGGATCTTTTTCTTTTGCCAAGGATCATGTTCAACTACAGGGATGATATAAGGGAGGCCATAGGATTCCCGCAAGAGACCTCTCTCTTCTTCACAGAAAGCAATAGATTTTTCCCTTAGAGATAAGACATTTTTGATGAAATTTAACTCATCAGGAAGAAGCCATCCATCTGGACCAAATTTGACCACCTTCAGACGTTCTTCAGTGACCCGTCCATTAGGCACAAAGGGACCAGTAAGAGATTGAGGAAGACCACAGTAAGGATCGCGAGATAGAGGAGGATGCATAAGGGGAGGATTGAGGTTGAGAGGCATAGGCTGGTTGACTGGTTGGATCTTCTTAGCAACTGGTTTATACTTAGTGGCAAAAGAGAGAAGTTCTTGTTTCCTCCAAGAGTTGACCAGAGAGACTTGATTACAAAAGCTGAGTCCAAGTTCCAACATCTTCCAAGTCCAATGTTCTGCAATATCCTTGAAGGGTGCCTTTTCCATAAAAGGAGAACCAGGGGATAATACGTTGCTCACATGTGTGGCACAAGGTAGGGTTTTGAAAATGACGGTAAAAGATTGCCCTGGCAGTGCACAATTGGGAGGACTTACTTGTACCCCAAATTGCCTCCACTGAAGCCCATATTTCTTCATACCAAAATCACCAAAAACAGAATTGCAATTAGGATCTAGTTTAGACTCATTGCAGAGATTTGAACCGGAACTGAGAGAAGATTGATCAGACTCAAAAGTAGAAGGAAAAGAAGACACAACAGGTTCAGAGAGAGAAGGAGATGGAGAAGAAATATTTTTGGATTTTTCTATTTTGATATGTTTTTGTTTTTTAATATTCTTGAGCTCAGAGGAGAATGATGAAAGGAATGAAAAATAAGCCTGAGGGATGGGAGTTGACCCTTGAGTTGCAGTCTGAGGCTGAAAAGAACTACAACTATTAGTAGGATCAACTATTCCCCTAAAAAATGAGAGGAACTAGAGTTATCCTTCTGCTTCCCCTTAAAAGATGATTTGGGAGAATGACCAGGAAAATCTCTTTCCCAACGACCAGAATCCAAAGAGCAAAGAGGAACTTCAATTTTCCTGCCATCAGCATCAGGGAGAAGAATTCTCTCCCCAACTTGATCAGAAAACATCAGGGTTGCACCAAAGTCCATTAAGAAGGGTCGTCCCAAGATCATAGGACTGTCCAAAAGAGTGATCCAAAAGTGGCAGGTTCCAAAAATATTTCAACCAATCCTGACCGGTACATCTTCAGCAATACCAACCAGTTCACAAGCTTGATTTCCTATCCCATACACTGCAGAGTTGAAGCTGACCCTAGGACTAAGTTTGAGCTTGCAGGCCATAGCATCCGAGATTAAGTTAAGCTGAGATCCAGAATCCACAAGAGGAGAAACAGTTTTAGCTGAGTCACCAAGATAACAAGGAAGGAAGCCAAGGGGACAGGAATAAAGGTTGGAGTCTAAAGAAGGACTGGTTCCACCAGAGTCCTCCATTAAAGTGCCAGAGGAGACTTTGAGTTCTTCAGGGCCAATTTCCACACGTCAACGAGAGACCCATTTCTTCATTCCTTCAGCAACAGATGGAGAGATTGATAGGAGTTCAGCCACAGATAAATCAGGAATTTTGAGATCGGAAATTTTCTTTAATACTCCCTCCACAGCATTGGGGTGATCCTTGGAGATGCCCCTTTCAAATCAAACTTTGGGCTGGGTGGAGGGAGGAAGTTCAGGTGATGCAGAATCTAAGATAGGATTAGAAGGTTGAGGTGAGGGAGAAGGATCAGGGTGATCTGGGAACCTTTCCATGAGTGGTTCCTTTTCCACCTCCATGTCTTCTACATCAGAGGAAGGAGGCTCAAGTGATGATCGACGTTTAACGGGTTTTCGAAGGATTGAAGTTGGCAAGGAAGGAGCCTTATGAGGTTTAGGTTCCTCATGTCGTTTCCTGGCTGGATCAGATCGATAAGTAGTCCCCGCAAGACTAGAGGAAGAAATAGCTGGAGGATACCAAGGCTGGAGGGTACCACAGGATGATTGAAATTCAAAGGAAGCAAGAGATGCTTTTACAGGAGGTGATGGCTGGTAAGAGGCCACCACATGTCGGATAGGACGAGACAAGTCAAAAGGGATTAGGGCACCATTAGGGAGGAAGTAATTGTTCCCCCTCTGCTCTACCAACTTTTCCTTTAGGTCCTTCTGAAGTTCTTGGCATTGTCCGGTTCCATGGCCTTCCCTATGACAGTAGTAACAGACCAGAGTTGATTTGGGGACAGAAGAAGGAGTTTTAGGAGTAGCTAGGGAAGAAATCTTTTGATCTATTTTGTTCTCAAAGGCTCTAAGTAACTTGGTGATTTAATCTATAGTAGTAGGTTCTTGATTGGAATTAGGATCTGCTTTAGGCCTATGATCTGCCTCCATTTTAATCCTAATATCTTTTGACTCTTTAAAAGAAGGAGCATGGACCGGTTCAGTAGTTCTAGGCTTTTCAAAGGTAAGAGCAGTTTGACCTTTCATGACTTTATCCACAGTACTCCTAAGGGTGAGAAAAACAGGGAGCTTGAATTGATTATCCCTGGTGGTAATCATGGATCCAGATTTGACCAGTTCTTCTTTAATCCTTTCCTGCACAGCCAACAAAAAAGATTGGAAGAACTTTGCTCAAATTTCTTCCACTGTGTCAATGTGATCGTTTTGGATAAGATAGTTTTGAATGGGATCCCAAGACTTGCTCAAAATCTGATAGTCAGAGGCTGAAGAAATACCACCATTAGAGATCCACTGAGAAACCAGAGCATCCAAATCCTGCAGAGTAAACCTAGCCACATCTATTTTACCCCAGTATGCCAACATAGCCTTCCTGAGAAGCGTCCAGTTATGGGATTCAAATCCCTCGAAAGACTCAATTACCTCCATAACTTCATCAGAGGAGATCAAGAATCGCAACTGATAAGCCATATCAAATTCACTAGCTCCATCCACTTCAGCAGCCATTTTGTAGGAGTCCAAGAATCGCTCGACATTTGTACCGTTGAAGCCTAAGTTCTTGTTCTGAGGTTTGATCTTTACCATCTTAGGTCGGACAGAGGTGGTTGGAGTAGCAAAAGATTCCATATTGAATAACAGAGTTCCTAGGGGATCCAAAGAGCAGATTTCCAAAGTGGCTCACGAGTGTGGCAAGAGTAGGGTTTCGCCAAAAAAAACAACAAGTATCTTGCCCAAGCGGTGCACAAATTGGGAGGACTTACTTCTAGGATAAGTTGCCTCCACGGATCAGATTTGAGAAGAGAAAGAAAAAAAATAGGAGAAAGAAAAAAAAAAATTGGATTTTGAGGTCGATTTTAAATGTCCTGGGACTGTAAATCCCAAGGTTGCTGGTTTGATCCCGGCCCGGGGGACCAAATGTAATACTCCAAAAGGTGCTAAGCCGTGGAAGTTCTGTGGAGGGGAAAGGTGCTGTTTAGGCTGCCCTCCTAGGAGTTACAATAATATTTAAATGTAACCGGAATCAAGGTCCAGAACCTTATGGATGAGAAATCAAAGTAAGGGAAGAGGATAAGAGTTGTCGGTAGCAATGGAAACAACACTATCTGAGGCAAGATGGTGCAGGTAAAGACTTGAACAAATAAGTCAAGGTTTGTTCAGAGTTCAATAGAACAAGGCAGTTGTAAGTAACAACGCCCACAAGCTAATAACTCTGGTTGTCAGCAGCTGATTAGGAAAGATCAACTCAATCCCAACCAACCTCCAGGTTCTCAATGAACCTGCCCAACTCTCCGCAATCAAGCGCTTGAAGGGTACCAGATAACTGTGGGAGGCTGAAAAAAACAGAAGCAATTTGTTTATGAAGCTCTAGAAGCAAATCAATAACAAATTCAAGCAAGAATATCCCAACACTTCTCAAGGGACTCAAGAATAGCGTGGCAAAATTCAACCTTAAAGAAGAAGGGAGGTATAACACTCCAGGTTTTAAGCTTAATAAAACCTCTTCAATCAAACGTGATTGGCTCCAGAAAGATGATCAAGGAGAGATCAAGACCAGTATGGTCGGAAAAAAAGGATTGGAGTGGTATAACACACCCAAGAATTCAGACAGGAATTCTTCTTCAACCAGCAAGCCTATTGGTTGGTGATAAGGATCAAGGTCACAAGGGACAGAGTTTGAGTACAGAGGCTCAAAGGATCAAGGGAAAATCATGGATATACCCGGGTAAGTTGCTCAGATAAGTGGGGAAGGATGCCCACGGATAAATTGATTATGATGATGGGGGAAACAGATGAGATGAGATGATGATGGTCTCCTCGAATGCTGGGCCAAAAGGCAGGGGAGAGCCCCTCCTTTTATAGACATGAGGCCCTGTATACTATGTACAAGAGATACTACAAATAGGTCCGGGAAAATGAAAACATAAAAAAAAAGATGACATGAGGGAAAAAAAGAAATGTCCCCCGCGTCGAGAATGACCGCGGGCAACCAGATGGACACCCGCGACAGCGGTCGCGGGTGTCGACAACGGCTGTCGTCGCCCAATCGGCGGCGACAACGGGGTGAAGGTTCCGACGGCCGCGAGCGGTTGCTCGCGGTCGTCGGTCGGATCAGATGATGGGCGAGGGGGTTGGGTTTTGATCAAGGAAGGTAGACGAAGGGGATGAAGAGGATCGGGATGAGATTGGTGAGGACTGAGTGGTAGACTGATTCGTGAGTCCAGGATTGGCGAGGGTAGCAGATGATGGAGAGTTTGAGGATGATGAGGATCGGTTCGAAGCTTGATGACGGTCTCCCTCTCAAATTTGAGGATTGTTCGAGTGAGTTCGGTTTGTTCTTGGTAGATCTTGAAGTGATGATCCAGATCTGAGGAGCGATCTCGATGATGATGATGATCATCAAGCGTTGGGGGACAGACGATGAGCGGGTCTTGTTGGATTTGATCCAAGGTTTGGTCATACTCTTGGATCAATTCTAAGCTCTGTTGAAGATCTCGTTCTCGAGTCCTGATTGACCGATCAAGTAGGTTTTGGAACTTGGAGAAGGATGATAGACAGTCATGGGAGGTCTTGGTAGTAGCTAGGGCGGTGTTGGAGGAATCGATCAATTGGTTGGTGATTGAGATCAACCTATCGAGCATGAGATTGTGGTCGAAGGGATGAATGAGATCCTTCTCCAAGTTTGACTTGATCATGAGACTATAGGGTGAGGTAGGATTGGGTTGGGAGTGATCTTGAGTGGGAGGATGAGAGTTGATGGTTGACAACCGTCGCAACAGGCAACGGCGTCGGTTGGATGAGAGGATCGGGAAGGATCAAAGGGATTGTCAAAGGTGGTTCAACGATTGCTTGCGTTGCCAAAAGTCAGGGCCGCGAGCGCAACAAGTAGTAGTTGAACATAGGAGGGGGGGATTGAAGTGGAGAGACAGGCAAGAGGCCTGTCCCAGACCGCTAGGACAGGGAGAAGTTGAGAGATGGGGGGAAATGAAGGTACCCATAGGGGTACAACCAAAATTTTTTTTTTTTTTTTTTTTTTTTTTGCCGTGGTATCCCGGATTGGTCACCACACCGGTGGTCTTATCATCTGGCACAAGGTCAATCCCTCAAGCCCATAGCCATCCCTCAGTCAACTTGTACCCTGATAAGGGGCTGCTCTAGTTCTCCCTCTCCCTCCAACCCTCTCAGAACTTGATCCATCCCAGTTCAAGGATCCTCTACTCCTCCATCAATCCCATCATTCTTCAGAAATCCTCCTCCTAATCTCCCCTCCTGCCAACCAATGTGCTGGCTTACTTGGGTTGGTCCATCAACCCTGCCCATTGGAACGCATGGTGGGCCAAGGAACATGCCTCTGTCAATTTCCCCTCTCCCAAGTGGGCTTCATCCTACCTAAACTCACCTGTCAGAGCTTGGGCTCAAATCTTTATCCATCAAATCTCACAAAAATCTCTGTCAACTCATCTTTGAGGGCTCTTTCCAACACAACCATCAACTCTGGCACGTCAAACCTCTTGATACCTTTGGCCCTCATCCATCAAATCCTCCATCTCTTCCTGTCACTTTACTCTCTCTCCCCTTCCAATCACTCCAATCCCTCTCTGATTCCCACAAGCTGTTTCTTGCAGCCATTGGAACCCTTGAAACCTTTGCCCCAGGCCATTCTTGCAATCCTTGCAAGCCCAATCCTCCATCAGTCCAAACATCCCCCCCCTCTTGACTCCACCCACTGCTGTGGCCGTTCAAGCTCATCAGCCATCCTACTTCCATTTTGTATTGAATTTTTTTTCTCTTTTGTTGTTATTATTCTTTTTATTTTTATTCTTTTCTCATATCATCTCTGATCATTGATCATCCAAAAAAAAAAAAAAAAAATCTGCTCTCATTTGTGTTATCCCATTGTAAATAGTTTACAGGGTCTCTTGCCCATAAAAGGGGGGGCTCTCTCCTGCCTTTTTTTCCATCATCCATCATCTTATCCATCCAATGTGGTATTGAATCATCATCTAATTTTTTGATCAATAAATGAGGGTATCCCCCTGTGTGTCTCATCATTGTCATCATCATCTTCACAAGCTGGGTAAATCTGTTGATTATCCCCTGATCCTCATCTTTATCACCAACCAATAGTCTTTCGGGTAGAAGAAGAATTCATTTGGTTGAGTTCTTGAGTGTGTTAAACCAGTCCTTTGATCCCTTTCTCTGACCACTTTGGTCTTGATCATTCATTTGATTGTCTTTCTGGAACCAGTCATGTTTGACTGAGAGGTTTCTTTAAGCTTTAAACCTGGATTGTTAAACCTCCCTTTATTTCTTTGAAGTTGAATTTGGCCATTCTATTCTTGAGTCCCTTGAAAAGTTCTGGTTTATTCTTGTTCAAATTTGTTACTGCTTTGCTTCTAGAGCTTCATAAAACAAATTTCTTTGTTTTGTAAAGCCGCCCACAGTTATCTGGTACCCTTCAAGTGCTTGATTGCAGAGAGTTGGGCAGGTTCATTGAGAACCTGGAGGTTGGTTGGGATTTAATTGATCTTTCCTAATCTTCTGCTGACAACCAGAGTAATTAGCTTGTGGGTGTTGTTACTTAAAACTTTCTTGTTCTATTGAACTCTGAAAAAACTTTAAATGAATTTTTTCAAGTCTTTTCCTGCACCATCTTGCATCAGATAGTGTTGTTCCATTTCTGCCAACTTCTATCAAAATTCATCCTTTTCATTGATTCCTTATTTACAAGGTTCTGTATCTTGATTCTGCTTACATTTGAATATTTTTGTAATGCTCAGGAGGGTAGCCTAAACAGAAACTTTCCCCTCCACAGAACTGCCTGCAGCTCAGCACTGTTTGGAGTCTTACATCTGGTCCCCCGGGCAAGGATCAAAACATAAACCCTGGTATTTACAGTCCCATTACATTTGGAATCAATTTCACAATCCAATCCTCTTTTTTTCTCCCTGTTTATCTTTTTCTCAGATTGTATTTGTGGAGGCAACTTATCTCAGAAGTAAGTTATCCCAATTGTGAACCGCTTGGGCAAGATTCTTTTTGTTTTTTGTGAAACCCTAATCTTGCCACACTTGTGAGTCACTTTGGAAATCTTTTCTTTGGATACTCTAGGAACTCTGTTGTTCAAAATGGAATCTACTGGTACCTCCTCCTCTTTTTGTGCTAAGATGGTCAAGATCAAACCCCAGAACAAGAACTTGGGTTTCAATGGGACAAATTTTGAACAATTCCTGGATTCTTAAAAGATGGCTGCAGAAGTGGATGGAGCTAGCAAATACAATATGGCCTATCAATTACAATTCTTTATTTCTTCTGATGAAGTTATGGAATTAATCAATTCTTTTGATTGATCCAAATCTCATAACTGGATGCTTCTAAGGGAAGCAATGCAGGCCTATTGGGGAAAGATAGATATAGCTTGATTTATGCTGCAGGACTTGGATGATCTTGTCTTTCAGTGGATCTCAAAGGATGGTATTTCTTCAGCCTCTGATTATCAATCTTTGAGGAAATTGTAGGATCCTATCCAATCTTATCTCCTTAGAAATGATAATATTGACACCATTGACAAAATTTGAGTCTAATTTTTTCAATCTTTTTTGCTAGGAGTCCAGGAGCAAATAAGGGAAAAATTGGTTAATTCTGGATGAATGATCACAAATAGGGATAATCATTTCAAGCTTCCTGCTTTTTGTGTCCTTAGGAGTGCTGTGAATAAATTCATCAAAGTTCAAACTGCCCTACTTTTCCGAAAACCCCGCACCACTGAACCTGTTCCTGCTCCCTCCTTTTCTGAGTCTAAAGAAATTATGAGGAAAATGGATGCCAGTTTTTGTTCTAAATTGAATCCTCAGGCAAACAAAGAAACTGAAACTATTCATGAAATCACAAAACTTCTCCAAGCTTTCAAAAATAAAATAGATCAAAAGATTTATGCTACTTCTGCTCCCAAACCTTCTAATTCTGTTCCTAGATCCACTCTGGTCTGCTACTATTGTCATAGGGAAGGTCATGGAACCAGAAAATGCCCAGAACTCCAGAAGGATAAGGAGGAAAAGTTGTTGGAACATAAGGGAAATAATTTTTTTCTTCCTAATGTTGCTCTGATCCCTTTTGATTCATCATGCCCTATCTGTCATGTGGTGGCCTCTTTTCAGCCATCTCCTTGCAAGAAAGGCTCTTTGGCCTCTTGTGATTTTCAATCTTCCTTTGGTACTCTTCAACCATGGTATCCTCCTGCTATCTCCTCCTCTAGCTTCTCTGGAGCTTATCAATCCGCTCTGGCTAGGAAACAACATGAGGAACCCAAACTTCACAAATCTCCTCCTATGCCATCCGCTATCCTTCATAAACCCGTCAAACATTGATCCTCCCCTGAACCTCCTTCCTCTGTGGTGGAAGACATGGACATAGAAACAGAACCTCTGATGGATAGGTTTCAAAACCACACTGATCCTTCTCCTCCACCTGTTTCAACATCCCAACCTGCTGATCTTGCTTCACCTGAGCATCCTCCCTCCACCCAGCCCAAAGTTTGGTTCAAGAGGGTAATCTTTAAGGACCACCCCAATTCTGTGTAAGGAGTACTAAAAAAAATCTCTGATCTGAAAATTCCTGATTTATCTGTTTCTGAGCTCCTGTCAATTTTGCCCTCTGTTGCTGAAGGGATGAAGAAATGGGTCTCTCACCAACATGTGGGAATTGGCTCTGATGAATCAAAGGTTTCCTCTGGAACTTTGCTTGAGGAATCTGGCAGAGCTGATCCTGTTATGTTAAGAGAATATGAATTCGGGATCACAGAGATAAGGAAAGATGCAGTAGCTTGAGAAGGGGTAGATCAACCTGGGTGGAGATGCCAGGAGGGACTGAACTCAGGGTTTGGTGGTTGAGATGATGATGAGAATCAGTGATTGATTGCAAGTATCAGAAAGAGCAGTTTAAATAGTAACAACTAGAGAACCCATGAAAGTGGGTATGAACAGATGAAGAATAATATTCATATGAGTCAATAAAGAAATCCAGACAAGGAGAACAAGGAACACTGATGATATGAGTCTGGACATGGACAAGTTGGTAAAAGGCCTGAGGTCACAACAGTGACAAACATGAGACATAAGTCAGACACCAAGATTACAGATCAATCATAAACCAGACAGAAACAAACAGCAACAACACTGGGACATAAACTTGAGATTGTAACCTGAACTATCAACCATGACATCAACATGTATTGATAAAGCTTATGAGATGAGGTTGTAATAGATGAGACAGATAGAGTGGGGAATATCTGGATGAAAGATTAAGAGAAGAGTAATTTACTATCTCAACAGATCCTTCCTCATATTCCAACCTTTACTCTTTTCCACTTGGTTTTCTTCCTTGTTGTCTTGGTGAATTGGATAAAACGGTTTCTCTCCTGGTCAATTCTGGTTCTCAACTTAACCTAAATTTGAATTCTATGGCCTGAAAACTCAAGCTCAGTCCTAGAGTTAGCTTTAACTCTGCATTTTATGGAATAGGGAATCATTCTTGTGAGTTATTTGGTATTGCTGAAGATGTTCCAGTTCAAATTGTTCAAAATATTGTTGGAACCTGTCATTTTTGGATTACTTGTTTGGAAGGACCTATGATCTTGGGTCAACCATTTTTAATGGACTTTGGTGCTACCTTTATGTTTTCTGATCAAGTTGGGGAGATAATCCTTCTGCCTGATGCTGATGGAAGGAAGATTGAAGTTCATCTCTGCTCCTTGGATTCTGGTTTTTGGGAAAGAGATTTCCCTTGTCATCCTCCTAAATCAGTTCTAAAGGGGAAGCAGAAGGAAAATTCCAATTCCTCTCATTTTTTTAGTAGATTATTTTATTCTACTGATAGTTTTAGTTCTTCCCAGCCTTGGAATTCAACTCAATGGTCAACTCTCATCCTCAAGGCTTATTTTTCTTTTTTCTCATCATTTTCTTCTGATCTGGAAAGTATTAAAAATCAAAAACATTTCAAATTAAAAAATCCCAAATATATTCCCTCTCTCTCTGGAGCTGTGGTTTCTACTTTTCCTTGTTCTCATAACCCTTTTCAATCTTCTTTTAGTTCTGGTGCTACTCTCTGCAATGAGTATAAAATAGATCTTGATCTTGATTCTCTTCTTAATGGTTTTGGTATGGAGGAATATGTACTTCAGTGGAGGCACTTGGGGGTCAAAGTAAGTCCTCCCAATTATGCACCAATATGGCCTTCTTCTACCATCATTTTCAAAACTTTACCTTGTGCCACACCTGTGAGCAATTTATTATCGCTTGGTTCTTCTTTTATGGAAAAGGCACCCTTCCAGGATTTTTTAGAACATAGTACTTGGAAAATGTTGGAACTTGGTCTCAGTTTTTGCAGTCAGGTCTTGCTGATCAACGCTTGGAGAAAAAAGGAAATTCTCTCTTTTGCCACCAAGTATAAACCAGTTGCAAAAAATTTCCAACCCATCAATTGGCCCATGCCCCTCAAACTTAATCCTCCTCTCATGTGCCCTCCCTTATCCCTTGATCCTTCCTGTGCTTTATCTTGATCTCTTGCTGGTCCCTTTGTGCCTTGTGGTTGTGTCACTGAAGAACTTCTGAAAGTGGTCAACTTTGGACCAGATGGATGGCTTCTTCCTGATGATTTGAATTTGATCAAAAATTTCTTATCTCTGAGGGAAAATTCTATTGCCTTCTGTGAAGAAGAGAGAGGTCTCTTGAAAGAATCCTTTGGTCTCCCTTACATCATCCCCATAGTTGAGCACAATACTTTGCAAAAGAAAAAGATTCCCATCCCTGCTGGTAAAGTTGACAAATTTATCAAGTTGATCTGAAAACAAGTCCATACTAGTCTATATGAACAGTCAACCTCCAGTTATTCCAGCCCTGTTTTCTGTTTCCTTAAAAGTAACCGTAAACTTAGAGTAGTTCACAATCTCCAACCTCTCAAAAAATTTACAATTAAAGACTCTGGCTTTCCTCCTGCTACTGAAGAATTTGTGGAATCCTTTTCTGGGAGGGCTTGCTATGGTCTGGGGGACATTATGGGTGGCTATGACAAAAGATCTCTACATCCTATCTCTTTTCCTCTCACTACCTTTGATACTCCTCTTGGTCAATTGCAGCTTAATCAATTGCCTCAAGGTGCCACCAATTTGGTTGCAGTCTATCAGGCTCAGATGATATGGATCCTCCTGGATGAAATTCCTGATCATTCTGGGATCTTTATTTAAATGGCAGAACTAAAGGTCCAGTGTCTGATTATAATAACAAGGTCTTATCTTGGCATTCAGGGATTCTCAAATTCATTTGGGAATACGCTACTACTTTGGAAAGAATTCTTTATTGAATTGAGGAATCTGGCCTGAATGTTTCTGGATCCAAATTGGCTGCTTGTGTCCCTGCTCTGGAAATTGTTGACCATGTGGTCTGCAAGGAAGGAAGAAGGATGGCACCATCCAAAGTCAAGAAGATCATATCTTGGCCCACTCCAATAAATCCCACTTAATTTAGAGGCTTTCTAGGTGTTGTAACTTATGTTTGAATTTTCATTCAATCTTTATCCAAAATCTGTGCCCCTTTGTGTCTTCTAACCAGGAAAGAAGCTGAATAGATTTGGACCCAAGCTGGTGAAAATTTTTTACAGTTGCATAAAACCATTTTTGGGAAAGACATAGTGTTGAAGAAGATCTCTTATGGACCAGGAGCTGGCTGTTGATTCTAGTTATCAATCTGTTGGGGCTGTTCTTACTCAGGAAGATGAAAATGGTTGGGACTGACCTGCTCTTTATGAATCCTTGTTATTTTCAGATGTAGAATCCAGATAATCTCAACCAAAACTGAAACTCTGCAGCTTGGCTCAAATGTTGAAGAAACTTCAAACAGTCCTCTGGGGTCAACATTTTGAATTAAAATTTGAGGCTCAATTCATCATTTAAATTATTGATGCTCCCAGCCTTCCAAATGCTCCCATGAATTTTTGGTTGGCTTTTATTCAGTTTTTCTCTTTTTATATTCTTCACAGGACTGGAAAATCTTTCACCATGCCTGGTGGTTTATCTTGATGTCCTTGGGGAGATAATGAATTGGATTTTGGAGTGGATTTTGACAAGGAGGAACCTATAATTCAGCATGTATTCTCTTTCTCCTCTCAAGATTATTCTGGCTTTCAGAAGGGTTTCTGGCTTAAATTAGAGCAGTACCTTTCAACTCTCCAAAGAAACCCTGATCTTTCTGCCAAATAATTTTGATCCCTCAAAAGAAAGTTCTCTAATTTCTTTGTCCAAGGTTCTTGGCTTATGAAAAGAGTAAATCCTTGTGCTCTCATTGTTGTTACTCTCCCTTCTAAGCAATATTCAATCCTTGAAAATCTCCATGAGGGTCTTGGTCATTGTGGAGAAACTGAAACTTATCAATGCATATCAGAATTATTCTGGTGGCCATCACTGAAGAAATCCGTCTATCAATGGTTCTGGAGTTGTGAATTTTGTCAGAAACCTGATCTTAGGCGCCCAGCTGAAATCTTTTATCCTACTGGGGAGTCCACTGTCTTTGGAAGGATTGCTATGGATGTGGTTCATATTAAGGCAGGAAAGTTTTCCTTTTAATTGATTTATTTGACCTTTTTTAATACACAGGTGCAGATTCAAGTCTTCTTTTTGAAAAATTTTCTATTTTAATCATCTTTGGTTTTTATTACCCAAGTGATGTCAATTTCTTTCACATTATGGTGCTTAGGGATAATTTTTCAGAATCTATGTTGGTTGAATTTTTCAACCTTGAATTTTTTTTTCTATAGTGGTATATTTCATTTCACATGGACCACTTTGTGTATGCAAATTTACAGGAAAAAACTCTTTAAATGATCTAAGGGCCTAGTAGAGCATGCCTGTCCTCTGACTTATTTGTAAAAAATATGCATAGAGAGAGAAAAAATAGAAGAAACAGGAGGAGGGGAAAGAGAAAGGATAAGAAGCAGGGACTGGAGGAGCCAGGGGGGGGGGGAGATAGAGCAGAGGAAAGGTGAAAAATCATAGAGGCTCCTCTGGATTATCAAATAAAGATGTAAATTTCTTGGTTTTACTCTGATTGAGATAAATCAGGTCAGGTTTTAGTAACCTGAATTTTCCCAAATATCTAATAAATTCTTGCAGAAGTGGCCAGGCTTGCATTTTCAATAATGCCAAGCTTAGATTTAGTTGTTTTTGTATTGTGTTTCTTCCAGCTAAACCCCTTTTTAAGGTTTTCCTTTTCAAATTATAAGCTGTTAAAAAATGGAGAAAGTGATTCAAAGTTTCTTTGTTGTATCTTCAGTTATGGCAGATAGGTTCAGGGTATTTCACTATATAGAATCAATAGCTATTAAGGCTGCAGCATCCTGATGCTAACTGACTCAGGATCTCCAAGGCATGTATTCCCTTATCCAGTATTTTTTTTGTGATATTTAAGTTGGGTGTAATGCTAATTTTTGTTTCTTTTCTCCTGGCCTTGGTAATATTTCTTAGGAGATAAAATGGAAGGTATTATCCCTTTGTCACTCCCTTATCTTCTGTGAGTTTAGCACACTCATTTCCTTGAGCACCTGAATTACCAGGGCCCCAAATTAAGTTGATTTATAGATCTGAATTCAGATGGGACCAAAGTTTCATAATTTCACATGTAACGAGACATGCTGCTGTCCAAGGCGCTGGAAATGGGATGGATGATGAAGAAAGGGAGGATGCTTACGTCTATTACTGCAATATCACATGCAAGAGATAGACTAAGCTTGAAAAACATTCGACAAAGAAGAAAATTTTGAAAAAAGACGGCTTGGGAGGACAACAACAATGCGAAAAACACATAAATCGACTAATTGATGCATGGTTCAAATCCCTGAAAGTCAATTGATGACTGGGGGAGAGAGCAAGAAAGTCCATGAAAACGCTTGAAGTAGGATGATCCATCGGGAGTTCATCTCACATTTATCATCCCCTCGTGCACTGGGTCAGAATTTATCAAAACGTTACGCTTGTAAAATGAAAAAAAACCTATCGCTTGTTTACCTAAGATCCATCTTTACCTCCCGCATCGCATCGAAAGCATTAATAGAGAATGTAGCTATCGGATCGAAACCGGACGATCGTTTGGGAATGATTTTTTTCACCATTTTGAGTTTTGAAGCAACGGAAGACGCTGAGGATGTCAGACTCGGACGTGAAATTGAATCTAAACAGGGAAAAGGGAATCCAGGGGAGGGGAGAAGACGGAGAGTGACAAAACCAAAAAGCAAAAAAGCCTACCAAACAGCTAGCATGGGAAATCCACTCAAAAGTCCGATCCAAAAAAACACCTGATCAATCAGATAAGAAATCCACCAGCGTCAATGCAGTGCATTTGGAGAGTAGAGGTTTGAATAACCTCCATTGAAACGAAGATCTAATGAAAGAGAGAGAGAAAGGCTGGAGTGGGTTAAAACGAAGTGATGGCATACATTTGCAAGTCCTGGCCGACTTTTGAAAAACTGTGACCTCCCGATGTATGTCAAAGGAAGTTGGGTCATCTAAACAACAGGAATAAAGAGACAGACGTTAGAGTCATCAAAAATGTGCCAAAAAGAAAAAAACAAGAGGGGTGACATATGAATGCATTATAGCGACGATCTTGAGGGTAGAGGGGTGAAGCTAGAAATCAGTCGAGGGGAAAAAACAGGGAAATATAAACCTACTTGAGCCAGGAATAAATACAACCTCAACTTTCGGGTGACGATGACCATCAACAACTCATGAACGAGGCTCGAAAGGAATAAGGTGATTATCGCCGCCGCTGATCGACTGACTCCATAAGAAGAAATTGTACTCGCATAGACATGTTTTAGAAGAAAGTTATGCACTGGCTTGTTCCACTTTGTTACATTTTTTTTTATTGTCGAAAAAAAAAAGTCAAGGATATAAGTATGTAAAGCCGGATTGCTTTCTCACATCAGCTCAAATTAATAAAAGTGCTGGTTAACTTTTCTTGAGAATTCATCGAATGAACACGAGTTCCACCAATCCGAATAAAACTCTCGGTCCGCGAACCTCGATAGCTCAGCAAATCCATTACAGATGCCTGGGATCAAGAGACAGAAGAAGAGTCGAGTGAGTTCAATTTAAGAGAGTTCAAGCTTCCAACGGGTTAGTAAGATGACCAACATTCAAAAATGATATAAAAAATCAAAAGATAGTTTATGGTGAAGGGAACGACCAGTTTGATGACGTTGTCGACCAGCGGAAGGATAGGATGGCTGTTTGCTTGCTGAGCGACAGAAGCCTGGATGTTCGTCACTTGATCCCAAATGTAATACTGTGTGATCATATACAATAATCCGAATATGCCGCCGGTGGCAATCATCTTCTCGATCACAAATAGATATCGTATCCTGAAAAGATTCATGATGTTTATGGTTATCGTCTTTCCATCACTCATT
Source organism: Puccinia polysora (assembly GCA_025617555.3). Taxonomy (NCBI): domain Eukaryota; kingdom Fungi; phylum Basidiomycota; class Pucciniomycetes; order Pucciniales; family Pucciniaceae; genus Puccinia; species Puccinia polysora. The sequence continues at coordinate 29,015,913 of CM062616.1, forward strand.
CATTTTTATTCGTTCATCGAACACAATCCTCCGCTAATCATCAGCTAGGAAAAAATTGAAAAAGAAACGATGCAGACGACGATTTCTTTGGGGTGGATGGATTTTTTTGTTCGACGTTCAAAAAACTCTGAATCAAAAGAGAAAATTTGATGGAACTGTTGACTTGCTCTTTGGTACGCGGATAGCTTAATTCATAAACAAGAGTTGGGACCAAGAGGTAATCAATGAAGTTGAGGACCGTCAAATTTTCTGGCCAACATTTGGAGGGATAAGGATCGGCCTTATCGTTAAGATTCTTGGCGCCGAGTTGATCCAAGACCTCGATCGTCTCGTGAATCTTTTGCTTCAGGGTGCTGGTTGAGGAGTGATGGGTTGGATCGCCGGCTAACGAGTGGAGATCCTCTTCAACCCTCTTTCGAACTTTAGCGATGGGGTCTCGGTCGATTTGATCTGAATCGATCAGGTGATGTAGGGAGTCGTAAATTTTCGAGGAGACCAAAGTCGAAACCAATCGATTGGAATCCCGCTTGGGTAAATCGGTTGATCGATCGAATCGAATGATTTGAGCTCGATTCAAATCGTCCAATGAGGATTCCAATAATTTAAGCTTTTCCGAATATTCACCATTCGTTGCACAGTAGGAATGGATCTTCATCAGCATTGTGATCGAATGTAGGGTCAAGAAACCAGATTGTATCCATGGCCACTGTCTAGGAGTTCCGATCGAGTTGAAATTAGTCGAGTGTCAACTTGGATTTACCATGGGATTGGGTATTTTTTTGAAAGGCATGGAAACAGAGGAGAGGTTGAAGTGACCTGTGAAAGATAAACCAAATCCAAGAGGCAAGCCAAATGAATTGAAAGATGTGCTGAAGAATGAGGCCGGTGGGAGAGTATCGAATCAATCGGTTTGAGATAAGCTTGAAGCGATCAGAAAGCAAGATGAGGTCAATGATTTCAATGTACATATTGACAAGACGGATGAGAGAATGAGGGAAAAGAGGAACTTACTTTGGAGAAAGCCAAAGCGGTGAAAGTAGAGCCAACCAAGCACAGGTCCAGTAGGGCAAGTTGGGGGAGATGCTTAGTGAAGAGACGGGCGAGGGGGGCTTGGATGGTCAAGGAACCTGAAGCATGTAAAGTGGCTAAGATGTGAAAGGTGAGTAAGATCCAGAATAAAGCATAGAGACCGCGGAGTGGGTTCTGGTGGAGTAGTTGATTATCCCGATCGAAGGTCGACAATCTGGGTGTGAAGGTCACCAATTTACGATAGCTTGAAGAAGAAGCGGATTGCGAATGATTGGATTGATGGATGATGGTCAGATCTTCCTTCTTGCCAACGATGAAAGAGCCGTCCGAAGCGACTGATGATGAGCATAAATGATTAGTTGAGCTGTATTGGGAAGTGAGTTGGTTGGTGGTGGACGTGATGGTGGTCTTGGTGGTCATGGGTTGAGAGGTGGTGTTGCCAGGAGTGGGGGTGGGGGTGGAAAAGGAAGAAGAAGTTGAAGGAGGAGGGGGAGGATAAGAAGGGTCACTAGTCGTAGTCGTAGTCGTAGTCGTCGTCGTCGTAGTCGTCGTAGTCGTAGTCGTAGTCGTCGTCGTCGTAGTCGTCGTAGTCGTAGTAGATGGCTTCATGGTGATGATCATCAATCGGTAGGCATGGATGTATCATCCATCATCCTGCAGAATGAGTAGTCTTGATGGTCATTACAAGGTTGGTTGGTTGGATAAATTGGGCTGGGGAGGCCAAGTTCAGTCTGATGAGACAGACACTAGTGGCATAAACCTCATGAATCCAAATTACATATCTAAGCAGGTACAAATATACCACTTCACCAATGGGATGGATTGGGTGATGCATCATCTTAACCTACCAGGAATCTGATGATGACCAAGAAAGAGCATGGGGGATCTGGTATGCATTCTTAAGTATTCCTGCAATCCTAAATCATTATAGCAATCATCCTGAGTCATCCTCCATCAATCAATAACCAGCAATTCTTGGGATCCAATCAAATCATCCATCAATGGCAATCTCAAACCAAGGAAATGATGGTGTTACAGTCTGTGGTACATCACAGGATACTCAGGCCATGCATAAAGAACTGCACCAAGCTCAAGCACCCTGCATCTGACCTGCATGACATTGAATCCCATGCTGTGTGTACTGCTCCAAATCAATCCTCTGGCACCTGTCCTACTTTTAATCTGACTAATGTTTCATTCAATAGACCCATAGAGAAACTCAGCAACAATCATATCATCAGTCACTAGAACCACCCTCAAAGATGAACTCAGTCTTTATTTCATATAAGGCCCCCCTTTTAAGGCTCTCTGGTTGTATTTAAACATTGCTCATTTGCCTCGACCTCTGGCAATTCCAAATCACTTTGTTTTCCTTCTTTGAATCTACTCCATCCCTTGAGCCCACCCACCTTGGTAGCCATCCTTCTCATGTTCTTTTTATCTGATACCCTGCATTCCTATGTTGGAATCTTAATCCTCAAAATCTGTTGGGCCTATTATGTCAACAGAGATCTTAGTGACTCTGGAGAGCTCTGGTTCAGGCTGCAAATATCACAACTCACATTCTGAATAGTTAAATGAATCTCAATGAACTGACTGTTGTTTTCCCTCATCCTCCTACACTAAGTCTGTTTTGATCTACCACCAATTTTCTGCCCCCTTAAGTCATGACATAATCAAAGTACTCCACCAAGGTCTCTGTCTAACTACCTCCTTCAACATTTCAAATTTCCAATTGATCATTGCAACCAATATTGCTTCACACCTTTTCCCATAAACTGGTGCAATGGACAAGATATCTCTACAAACCAATTGATAAAAATGTGGGTAAATTTTCAAAGTAACAAAACATTTTCAGTCCAGGATTTGGTAACTTAGTTCAATAATTCACCTTCAAAGTGGTGAAGGAAAATATGGAAGTTCTAAGGATTCCAGTTCCAGAAAACACATGGAAAAGTTCTTTTTAGAGACTGTTAGAGCAAGCTTCCTCAGTTTAAAGTAGATTTGGATCCAGGAGATGAATTTATCACCGTGAAAAAAACCTCTGTAAATTGTTGATTTGTGTTAATTTTTGCCCCAATGTTTTGGCATTCAAGACAAAACTCTACAATCAGTTGAGAACCCAGGTTCAGATTGGATAGGAAGACTGGTTTATTTTGGTTCCAAGTAAATAATAAATACACAAAAAATAATGAAAACCAATATTTAAAATAAAAATAAATAAACAAGAAGACTGACAGGAAACAAAGATAACTGATGATTAAGAAAAACAGTTTCAAGGGTAATATTCAATCTCCTGGGAAAATACAAAATCTGTGGAAAATTTGAATCCTGACACAGAGATAGGTGATAATATTTCCATAAATTTGAGAAAGAGATTCCTTGAAAACCTGAAACTGATGGTCCCCTTGCTGTGCTATAAACCTTGCACCAAGCAGTTGTAGCCCAATGGTTAGAGAATCCTGCATGCAATTGGCAGATGTGGGTTTGATGGCCACCAACTGTGTGACCTTTTCCCCAAATCTTTACACCCCTGCTATACAGAAGCTCAGACAAAGAAAACTCAAGTACTAATTTTGGATTGTTTGGGGAACCTGCTTGCCCTTCATATGAGAAATATGGCAAAAGAAAGGGGCTTTGAACCTCTATTGAATTGTTAAGAATTGATTCTCAAGAGTTGTGTAATATTTCAATTGAGAATCATAGTTTATTGACCCTGAATTTGAAATTTCAACAGATTTCATGGGTGTCATTCTTGTAGAAAGAATCTTGTATACAAACTTGACACCCATCAAAACACACTTCAAGGCATTTTGATCTTCAGTATTTTTTTGTATTTTTTTTTTTTTGTTCTTGTTGAAAAAAAATGGGCCATGCATCATGCTTAATGATCTTCCAAAACAGCCAGATCCAGTGAAACTGTGAAGAAAGACCTTCAAAAAAAGCTTACTTGGTTTAATTGATGAGATGACCCAAGTAAATGAGATTGAATGGTATCCATGCCCATCATGTATGTACATACAACATACAGTTCACTAAATTAAAACCGCTGGCTTGGTAAAAATTGGTGTCATGGATAGGTAATTAAAATTAATCATACCTCAAATCTCAGGCTTCATCAATCTGTCCAAAACCATTGCAAATCTTCCTCCAACATCAATGAATATCATCAGAAACCTGGTATTTTGATTTGAAGAGAACCTTATTGGAAACTTGACTGCCTTCCTTACATCCAGTGAGCCAGATTCCAAACATCTTACCCTGTTGGGTTACCAAGAATCATATCAGCCACCAGGGTGATGAGATTTATCTAGTTGGGCTGATTTTTCCTACTTTAACCCTTGATCTTTTGATCTTCATCTATGAATTGTGATTCTTCTTCACTTGTCTTTATTCATAAGTCTCAAGTTCTCTTTGGTGCTTATCTTTGGGTCATTCCCACAAGACTTCTTCTCAATTTCAACTCATTTCTGGTCCAATCAAGCTTGAGATGGTGTATGTGCCCCATTCAATCACCCCACAATTCATCACATACAATTTTTCTCATCAATTCCCAATCAATTCCTCCCTCTAATAATCAAATGCTCTTGACTTGATGGATGTTGTACAACCATATAACCCCTATTGATACCAAAACAAATTTTCTTGTTTGTGGTCTTGAAGAATATCACTTCACAAAAGCTTGAGGGTAACCCTTGTCAACTCAAGCAAAAGTTAGATTCAAGTCAACCATTACTTGAATTTTGATTGCACCCATTTTGCTGAGTTTTCATCAAATCAAATTCAAGTCAAATTACTTCCTTTATATCAAACTCTAAAGGGCCTCTTGATCTCTTGCAATGTGAATGCTAGACAACAGCTTTGTCTATTCTGTTGTGCTGCATGAATGAGGGTGGTATAGGGCAGATGATTTTAGGAACAAATGGACTTGCAACTGAAAATTTGAACCAAAAAACTCAACAGGTCAATTTTAAGAGAATCAAACTTGGGACTGGGTCATCAGCTCATTATAGAAATACAAGCACAGTGAGTTCTTTGCCTGGTAATGGAATATAGTAAGGCATCAGCAACATCCAGCTTAGTGAACCAACCACGAGCTAAATAGCAACAATCGCACACATGTCGAGCCTACTGGTGCACAGATGCTTTGGATGAATGAAAGATTCACGTAGTAAGATTTACAAAAGAGTTTTGACGGTTGGTTCAACGATTCACGGGCTAAGATTTACAAAAGAGTTTTGATGGTTGGTTCTTGACTGGTTCGTGTTTAACGGAACTGGTGAACTGGAAGTCACCCGTTAAGGAGGGCGCGACCTTAGTTCCAAGATTCTAAGCAATCGAGAATTTGTTGTGGCAGGAGGTAAAAGTTGCTTTCAGACAGTCAGTGCTCGCACAACGGGATGCTCATCGTGAGTTGATGTGTGTTTGCGTGGCATCAGAGAATCGTTTTTCAGCAGTTGATCCAAATCATCAATTTGTGTGAGTGGGTGGATCATCATCATCTTCTGCTGTATTCCCGTCTCCCTGCTCTCCTTGACCATCGATTCTGTGGCGACGTAGTAATCCCCCGCGAGCCCCACCGCGCATAAACCTTCCAGCAAAGCCAATGCGAAAAGCAGAGAAAATAGGGCGAGCGAACATGAGTGGCGGCGGCTCCTCTTCATCATCTTGCTCAGAGTCCGACCCACTACCTGTTTTCCGTCTCACTTGGTGTTCTAAGACTTCTAACCCATAATCAAGGTCCTCATCATCCTCTAGCGAAAATGCCAAGCATCCAGTATGCCATCCAGCCGCTGTCACAAGAAATACGTATCTTGGGGGAACCTTGATGGGAGTTTGATTCCATGAAGTATTGCCCGCGACGACCCGTTCTGCCAGATAATGCTCGGTTCCGGTAAAGCTTTGCACGGCCGTTGGTTCCTCAATACCGTTCTCATACTCGCATCGATCCGGGTCTTCAGTTTTAGGTTCATCTGAAGCACCGATCATCAAAAGTCTTCTGTGTGGATGTAGAGAGCGGCCAAGCCCAAGTGCACCTTGAGAGTAACTACCCCAAGTTAGAACTTGTCCATTCGAGAGAAGTGCCACATAGTGGTAGTCTCCTAGCGCGACCCTGCAAACGATGCTCGTTGAGATTCGGCAATTAACAACCAAGAAATAAGGACGGCATTGCTCAACTGGATCACTCCTCTGCGCTGAAGCTGGGGTAGGATCTCAGGTTTGTCATCCTTGCCGGTTGTCTTCATACCAAAAAAAACGAAAGAATTTTTCTTGGACGCTGGTTGATTTTCGGATGGATTCTCGACACTGTACGCAACAAAGGTTCGGTACTGAGCTGAGATATGAGTAATTTTCAGTTGAGCGGCATCCGAAAGATCCACCGATGGTAAAGCATTAACTAGGCCTTCTTGCAATTTAGCCGCTTCACAAAAGTAGGGGAGATATTCCCATTTTCTTTCTTTATCACGGAAGGCTTTTGCAATGCTTAGTCTAAATAGCATTTCGTCATCATGATGCTGAAGTTGTCTCAAAACTCGGGGTGGCCCGTTTCGTTCAGGCGCCGTGATTTGGGAGATGTCCAGCTTGTATATCTTTCGATTCATCGTGAGACAGATAATGAATTCTTCGCCGCAAGCCTGAAAGAAAAGTGATGAAAAACAGAGGGCCTCACGGGTGAGCACCAGTGTTCATGCGAAATCTTTTGCATGTCCACGTACGATTTTAACAATTGAATCTTTAAATTGAGGTTGGTTGGGTTCACTTTCAGGTAAATCAGGGCATCGAATGACACGATCGCTGCAATCAAAATCGTAGACAGTACCCGTGCTGGATTCTTGAGGTAAATTATCAAATTGCGAATCCAACGCTTGCGCTACCTCTAGGACAGTCGGTTCTCGCCAAAAGTATACCACCCCATCTGATGACAGTAAGGCGGAAAAATCCCAACTTGCACAAATCTGAAGCACTCGTTGACGCTTCCCAGGACTTGGTTCCCAGGGGGCTGAGACCAATTTTGCGACTCTATTCCAAGAGTGCCATTCGTAAATATGGCCGTCATCTGATATGCCCGCGGCATGGGAGCGACCACAGGAAATGGCTTTAAATTGAGGTAAATTTCGAATCCGCAGCATTACCGGTTCGACTTCCGATCTATCCAACCAAGAAGACCAAGATCAATTCTTGAGAGCGATTGGAATTGGGTACCAACCAGGTAAAAATTGGAACAAACTGCTTAGGGGATACCCGATGAGGGTGAGGATTCCAGGCACCTGAAGAACCGTCGAGCGTGCCCCAGCACCAGACGTTACCATTGACATCAAGGCCATGAAAGCTCCATCCTCCAGCTTGAAGATCAACTATCTGAATCGATTCAGCTTTTCGAAGTCTCAATGGGGTCGGAACTTCCGAGAAATTCGACAGGACAGGATCAATCAAATCCGCTTGGTCTTCTCCGTCGAGACCCAGGCGGTCATTCATGTTTTGGCCCCATACCCACACTTCTGGCTTCCTTAACTTACGATAGAGCGTCTTGAAGCCTGCTACTCGGCCGGTTGCCCCTGTCGGGAATCGATAATCCTTTGCAATCTTGCGTTTCCATACCAATTCGGAGTCGTGAATGGTTGAATGAAGGCTACGGCAGGTGCAAGATAAAGATAGCAGGTCTTTTGCCGGCAGTAGGACCAGGATCTCGTCAACCAGCAAGTCCAGAGGAAGGGAGTCGAAGCTGCCAGTGGTCGATGACATGACAAGGACGATTGATGATGACGTTTGAAGTTGGTCTGGTGCATTCTGGGACATTCCCGCCCGCCATACGGCCTCATGTCACAACCTCAGAGCCACGGCTGAGACGCGAGTCCGGGTCGGGTGACCGCTGGTTGGAGGGCAGTGATGTCATGTCGGTCGGAGTAACGGGGCTCGGTTATTGCACTGACCGCGCAAGTCGGGAATACATTTAGTACAGAGCATTTAAGGGAGGAGACCCGAGCCAGCAGCAACACTTCCACCCACTATTGTATCCTTGAACAGCCAGATAGGTTCCACAAGGCAGAAATTCAAGACATTTGCTCACTTTCATCCAAAAAGAAAACACGGGTCGATACACTACTCCACAAGAAACAACAGCGAGTGTGAAAAAAGGAGGAGAATGCGAAAAAGCAACATAAATCATTTGTTTAAACTTTACTGAATTCAATTCTGATATATCAGAGATGTGAACCAGCCCAAAATGAAGAAAAAATTATGAATATTTTCTTCAGTACTCACCTAAGAAACTTGTTAAAAATGTACAGTCTATCAGGAAACAGTTTACTGTTGTCCTACATCAACATTATTTGAGTTGATAAGGATAAGGATATCAAACTTGAATTTCTGCTTGGATAAAATTCAAATTATCCCACTGGAGCACCAGCCTCCTTGATTCTGAAAAATATATAAAAAATCTAGCTCCCATGTCATACCTCAAAATTGATCTAGAAATGACAAATCTTTACCCATAAATACAAAATCAACAATCACCTCAGTCTCTCAGGATTGGCTTTCACACTTGAAAGCATTAAGACTGACAAAAATCCCAAAAAGATAAACTTTCTTCTCAAAAAACCAATAATGACATTAAATTGATAAAGGATCATTCACTTCAAAGTCCAGTCAACCAAATTTGATTATTCTTTGCACCTTCTGCTTAAAATCTAAATCAATAACCATGGTAGGGTTCAAACTTCCAGAAATTTATTTATGCCTGATTTTCTCAGTTAGAAATTTTTCAGTTTCTTTTGAAGTTTTCAGAATTGAGGATAATAATAAGAAGAAGATCCAAGAATTTTTCTCTTCCTTAGACTCCATGCTGTTGCAACTACTCTACTGCCAATTATCTCCATACTGGACAAAAGTGATTTTCATTTATCTGAAGGATTTCATATTGTTTCTAAGAGATCTGTGCTCCTAATATGAGTAAAGTAAAGCCAAGTTTCTGATGCTCTTGTTTTTACTATATATTATATCTTCCCTTCAAATTTCTTCTTATAATAAAACTAGATTTGCCCCCAAAATTTGGAGATGCCTGGTGTAAAGGCTTGATGGAGAGGCAAGATTCTTGACTCTGGGTGAGCAGCTAAGATTGCAGAGACCAATTTTGGCCACTCAATTGTTTTTTAAAAGGATTTAAGAATTCATATTTGGAAAACCTCAAAAAACACAATTTTTGTAGGAGTAGATAAAACAAGAACAAGGGCACCTTTAGAACCATCTTTTCCCTTCTTGACCCTGCAACTGGATAATCTTCCTCATGGTTATCCACATTTAGCTTGATTTATTGAGATAGTTTTTTTTTCATCTCTGATGTCTTAATTATCTTTCCTGATGATGAATTCCTTGGTTATTTTTGATTTCAAATAACTCTTACATCCTTGGAATTCTCAGGTTTACTTACCATTTTCCCAAAAGTTAGCTTCCCAATTTTCATGTCAGCTTGCTACTATTGCAGAGCAAGCTGCAAAAGTAACAAAAATAACATAAAAATAATAATAATACAATTAACCTAAGAAGGAGTAGGAAAATTATAAATATTATTACAGAAATGGATTCTCCACCCAAAAATAGGTAGGGTCACTCACTGACCCCACCCTTGAAATCCAACTCTTATATTTTTAAATAATTAAGGAAAGAAAAACCAAAATACTACGGCTCCATTATTGAGCTTTTTGGCCAATTAAATATTTCACACACATTGTCACGTATAGGTTTCACACCTAAAATTCAGTCAGAATTGAGGTGTTGTGTATATTTTAGGAGTTACGGGCGGAAATGTGTTTTGTCACAATTCCCGCACGCAGCCGCGGCAGCCAATGCACCCGCGCGCGGCTGAGATACAGCCTTGTCACCCCATTGAGGTTGTGTACGCAGCCCCGGGCCTCTGACAAGTACGCAGCCGCGGCACTACGGGCTGACAGAGTGACAGGAGGCCTGAGAGGCTCAGGTACTGCATAAACAGGCTACAACATACACAGGAACTTTCTACATATGTAAAAAAGGTTCCCATGGATAGCAGACTGTCTAAAAATACATAATATTATATAAAAATACATAAATAATCCTTACACGTATTTTTTACTTAATATAATGCAAAGTACCAAGAATGTCAAAAACAAGACAATGACAACTTCTAAATATATATTAAAATACTTTAATATACTTTTATGAGAATTGCTATACATCAATATCTTTGTGACATACTAAGGAAGATAATGATGTCAAAATATTACATGAATTCTCATGAATTATTTTTTTAAGTAATTATCTTAACAAATCAACTGGAACTCGAAAATAAAGAGTAAAATCAATATTATGACTTTTACTCCAGTTATATAATACATAATGAGAACTTACCTGAAATCAAAATGTCTGTAGAAATGTCTATTAATATAATTATTAAATTAATGGGAACATTTACTAAGGATAATTAATTAAATAATACATAAGTAGGACAGATTAGTGTTATTCACACGTCCTAATGTCTATTATAAGGTAGAATAATTCCCATACCCTAAGGAATTAGATGCTACCCGTGCTACAGAACCAATAACACATGACAGGCTACCTCTGGTTACCCTGCTAGCCTTAGTGTCCATCCCTTTGAGCACCTACAACCCTCAGAAGGACCATATTGGAACTCCAAAAGCTATAAATAAAGAGCCCTTTTGAGGATATTGATGGGAAGAGACCCAGTAATATTCATATCCAGACGCCGTGCCAAGTTAATCAAGTACTTATAAGAGATAAGTAAGTGATTTATGGAAATTTATGATCAGTAATATCCGTCCTCAAACCTCTTTTTATCAATTAAAACTGCTGAAAAACCTTATAACCCCAGTATACAGGTTTAACCCATCAGTACACGTCTCAAACAGATACACAAAGGATTTAATAACATACCAGTGAGTCTTATTATCCTTTCTCTGTCGTGGTAGCTTGGCTATAAGGCCCTACCACTCTATTGTGTATTTTATATACATATTATCTTTGGGTATAATAATCTTTAAACTAAAGAACCCAAAGTAACCAGGACTACGTGTTTTCATACTGAAATCCCTGAAGAGAGGTGTTAAAGATCCCCAATATAATTGTGGCCCATCTATAAATATTTAATAACCAATTTACTCATATTGATTCAAAACAAAAAACAATAACCAAACCATTTAACCTTGCAATAAGCTTAATCCAAATATTCTATGGATTTTTGCTGCATTTATAAAATAATATATTTACTATTTACTCTATCACCTCTGGTAGCTAAAGGATAGCAAGGGTCTTGGCATCCAGGAGGCTGAAATTTCAAATAACCTGCTTGTAACTTAATTGGGTATCCCGTGCTGTTTCATAAACAATTTTACATTGGTTTTGAATGCCTAATCTCACACCCAATATTTCTACTATCATCTCAGAATTAAAATCAGTTCTTTTCCAATTTTTGGTGTTACTTCCTGATATTTTTTAATCATCAGGGTGCCCTTTTTAACAATTTTTTTGGAAATAAGATCATCTTCCTTCATTTATTTGATTCCATGGACCAAGGAGACTGGCTCCATCATTGAACTTTTTGTTAGCACATATACAAAGCCTTTTTCAATTGGAAGCATTTACTAGCACTTCACTAAACCCCTGAGAGCTCTCTTGTAGTTGGAAAATGGTTTATAAATATTGACCATATGTTGCCTCCTTTTCAATTATGCCACTGGATTTCCACCAAAATAAGAATATTCCTTTCACTCTTTTCCATTAAAATTCCTCCTTTTTTTTTCTATCTGAGTATTCTTTTCAATATTTGCAACTAAAATTTACAAATATTTCACAAAAACAGTTAGAAAATGCATCTTTTCTCCAAGCATTCCTGCCTAAAAATTATATTTTATAAGTCACTTTCACTGCTATTTCATTGGGAAATTCATCCAGGATTTTGCCTTATACATCTAGATTTCCTGGAAAAGTTTTCTGTTAGTTTCAAAACTGCAGATGCAATAAAAGCTTATTTTTTTCCAGACAAAAAACTGATTCCCTTAAAAAATTGAGGCCCAAAGCCCATAAATGAAGGAAATTAGAAAGAAAATATCCCTTCCTCCTTCAAATTGTGAACATTTTGAGAAAAAATCTGAGTGGAAAAAGTTGATCAACATACAGAAAATTAAATATCAAAAAATTACACCCTGGGAGAAGTTTTTCCTCATGCACCTCTGCAGATTTCCAAGTTTGAATGTATGAATACCCCTCAAATCCCAAAGATTACTCCTTGCACCAATAACCTCAAATATTGAAGCTTCCAATAAACCACCAGTTGTGCAGAGTCCTCAGCCTGATTTCTAGGTTTCCTGCCCAATAGTGGAAAGAGTCATTTAATTTTTCCCTGAAGGTCTTGTACCATGAAAATCCACACCCCAAGCCCCTCTAATTCTTTCTGATAAAAACATTGAAAATAAATGTAGAAACTACATCATTCTTTTTTTATTAATAGAATATTCACTGTGGGAAAAAAAAAAGAAAACAAGGTCCCAATTTAAAAAGTGTAATTTGAGATTTCCAGAAACACTCTCAATCCCTAGCTCAATCCACAACAGAACCATTGATCCCCTCCGAATCTCCATTGCATGTGTCTCAATCCTGGTCTGGAATTCTGCTTCAAATTTTCTAAAACAATCACACTCCAAATTAGAAATTTGATTAACCCTTTTTTAGGCCAATTATTTCTTCCCAGAAGTCCTTTTCAGGTATGGAAAGCAATAAATGATGCAAGGAAAACATTCTGTAAAGTGTCCAACTTTCTGCTAATTTTCCATTCCTGCTTTCAAATAAATCAATAAAAAATGACAGAAAATGAAAAAAAGGATATGGTTCAGAGAAAATCTCATTTTTTTTCAAAAAAAAATATCTAATAGTCTCTTAATATATAGATATGAATTGTATTTAGATTAAATCAGTGAAAATTATTTATTATCCAATTTTTCTGGCCTATAAAAAAAGGGAAACCAATCAATTCCCAACACCTTTCCTACAAGCACAAAAAAGCCAGAAAACCAAATCTATAGACCAAAAAATTGTAAAAAAAGAAAAATATCTGAAACAGGAACTCTAGAAAAAGTTTAAAATACTTAGATGATTGCAAGGTCCCACAAAACTTTCTAAATCATAGAACACAAAAGATGTGATAGAGCTTTACAGCAAGTGCCATCAAGGAGCTCAGGCTCAATCCATGCCCAAGCTCAGGCTAGTCTCCAACCAAGCTCAGGTGAAGCTTTGAACAAGCTCCACTGCACAGTCACTGTGCACCAAAATTTTAATTGAAGAATGGAGAAAGGTTCATCCATATATTGCAGAGATCTTCAACTAGAGATCCCTTGGTGGCAATTGCTACCAAGTGCCATCAAATTTTTCATGGTGCTAAGAGAATCCACAATTTCTGTTGATAAATTTTAAATAGTTAAGCCCTTGTTAGCCAAAAAAAATTGTAAGCAAGGCCCTTTACAGAGCGCACCCTCCAATTGAGCTTGGCAAAGCATCTTGCCACCTACCTAAAGAGCCAGGTTTTCCAGCCGTGAACAATCAAGCTATTATCTTTGAATTATGGTTTGAATATTTAGCCAGAAAGCTATGACAGAAACAACTCAATGAGAATCAGATGATGTGGAAGAAAAAAAAAACACAGGACAGTGAATGTGAACACTAACACATTGAAACAGTTATCAGAATTGACTATGGCTTTGAGGATGGGCAAGGAAGGAACATGATGGAACTAAACAAGTATATGATTCTGGGTTGAGATGCATTCTGATGAGAGTTAGTACGGATTGATCTCACCAGTTAGAGTTGAATCAGGTTGTGTTGACAAGAGGCGGTGTGGAAACAAGAGCGGTGATACCCCCAAAGTTGTCCTCAAGTTCCAGAAGTTATTGGTCTAAGCGTCTGTAAGGAGATTGGATGCGATGAGTTTAAGAATAGAGAGAGTGATGATAAGATAAATTCCTTTCCTCCAATCCTTCTTATACCATTTCCTGGCGGTCTGGTGATATGAACTATATGATATGTATGGTAATCTGATAGCCTCCCGCCAAACCCGGAGTTGAGAGTGAGGTATTTTTGAGTCCTCCCTCTCAGCCCTAACCTAGGTACAACCACAAGCAGCAAGATAGATGAAAAAATAACCCCAAGTACAGAACCCTAGCTCCACCCCAACCCTACCCCGTACCACCCACCCCATCCAAAACCCTCCCCTTCAATATCACGTATGTCCAGTTTGTCCTTCTCATGGACCGGCCCTCTGCTGCGCCCTACTTGGAGCCCCCCTGGGTTTATCCGTCCGCGCGCGCCAGCGGATCCTGCAATCCGTGAGCCAGCCCGCGCTTATGCCCACGCAAACCTCCCTGGCCCATATCACCCCCAATTGCCCCGCCCTTGCCTTCCAGACTAGCCCCCCGCAAGCTTGGTTGGGCCGGCTCCATCACTTGGTCTGCGCTCCCTGGGCGGGTTGCGGTCCGGCGCCCCCCCCAGAGTAGGCCCGACCCGCACCTGGTGCTGAGCCCCGCAATCCCTGCCGCTGAGCCCTCAACTGCTGCTTCTGAGCCCGCAGCAGGCACTGCTGAGACCGCGCGCACCCCAAATGCTGATCCCAACCTACCCAACTGCTGAGCGCACAGCCCGCAACGCAGCTCCCAATCCAAGGTTATAAATACAGCAACACAGCGGTTGGTTGAGGTTGAACAAGTTTGTAGAGCAGATTGGTCTGAGTCAATGTTTGAGTGAAGGCGGATTGAGATGGATCTTGCAGTTGAGTCACGAGCAGTTATGAGAGTAAAAAAAATGAGAATGATGAAGGAAAAGAAAAGAAAAGAATGATGAAGGAAAAGAAAAGATGAGAATGATGAAGGAAGAAAAAGACAACTTTTTCCCCACTTGAGCAGTCAATTTTGTAGGAGTAATCTCCAAATTAGAGTGTTTGCAGTTGTGGGAGCATCCACGGGAACCGTCAGGTCACCTCTATGGTGAGTACTTTCACCACCGTCACTCCTGGCTTTACACTCTCCTTAACTGGAGATCAAGCCTGTTCTACACCAAAAATGCAACTGGTAAATTTTACAAATTGATTTGTGCTAACTGCTTTGATTAGAGGGTCTTCCAGAATTTCACTAGTATCTGTCAGATGAACAGCTAGGGCTCCTTCTTTGAGTTCCTCTTGAAGTCCCCTTTTTTTGAGGTCCATGTTTCTGGTCTTAGCATTTGATTGGAATTTCTTTAGCTTGTCATCTAGGCCTTTATTATTGATGAAGTGTTTAGACAAAGGGAGATTGGTTTGAAGAACTTCTCCCAGCAAATGGCGAAGCCATTTGCCTTTGAGGTAAGAGTCCAGCAGTGGGTTGAGCTCAGCTTCTGTGGAGGAATATGTTATGTTGCATTGTTTGTAGCTGTTCCACAAGAGAGGGGAAACAAAGGATAGACAGAGATAGCTGGATTGGGATTTTTGACTGGTTGGGTCTTCACCCCAGGAAGCATTGATATAAAATTCAATAGGATCTTTTGATTCATCATAGGAGAGGGTGAGCTTCAGATCTTTGGTGTGGTTGAGATATTGCCACGTTTGTTTGAGTTCCTTCCAATGCGTCAGACCAGGTTTGTTCTGGAAACAAGCCAAGCTGGAGACAGAGTAGCTGAGGTCTGGAAAAGTTCTACTTGCTGTATAGTTGAGAAGTCCTATTGCAGACTTATAAATTATGTTGAGCTTCTTGAATTCTTCAAATTATTCATCTGATGCTTCACACAGTTGGAGATGAGGAGTCAAAGTCCTAGAGCTTGGTCTTTATTTGAGAAGGCCAAGTTCTTCCAGTCCATGCACAATGTGCTTGGGTTGGCTCAGAAAAATGCTGTTTGGCGTTCTTTTGAACTTCATACCAAGAATAGTATCTGGTTTGTGAGATTGAGAGTCCTTGAACCAGGTATTGAAGCTTTTGTCAAAGTTGTCACTGTCACCCACTAGGATTAAGTTGTTGATGTGAAAGAAGAGAAATGACATATTATCATCTGATTTATACAGGCAGGGATCATGGTGTGGTTATTTGAAGCCAACCAACTTGATCCAGTCAGTGAGCATTCCATACCAGTTTTTTTGAGACTGCTTAAGTCTGTACAGACTTTTCTTGAGTTTTAAGTATTGAAACTTAAGTTGACATCCTTTTGGTTTCTTGATGATTACTTCTTCATCAATGGGAGCGTGCAGAAAAGCAGCCTTTACATTTTACTGTTGAATTTTCAGTTTTTTTTTCAAGGAGCACAGAAGGATTGCTCTTAAAAAGGCAATCTTTCTGGTGGGGGCAAATGTTTCATAAGAATCCAGGCCATGAACTTGGTTGCATCCCTTTACACAGATATGGGCTTTGTGAATGATAGCATTGTTGTGAGAATTGTCTTTGATCTTGAATATCCAGGTTGTGTCTAATGGGTTGAGAGGTGTATCTCCTTCATAGTCTTCCCAGAGTACAAGCAACTTGCATTGATCAATTTTCTTTTTGATTTCCGCCTCCCATTTGAGACTGTCTGTACACTTTCTTTCCTGGTCAAACGTTTTTGGTTTGTAGTAGTTGTGAAACCCATATCATTGAGGAGGCTTAATGGAAGATTGGTCACAAAGAGTTCTTCTGACTGGTTCTTTGACTATCTCAGGAGCTCTAGGGTCAACACTCAATTTGAAAGTTTGTGGTGGACACATTGGTGATTCACTCTCTGAGCTTGAATCTGTTTCCAAGATCAACCCCTCTTCCTTGGATGAATCCATTTCTGCAGGCGGATAATGATAGTTCATACAAGAGGTAATTGTTTCTTTGGATGAAGATGGAGTTTTGTTGTTTGATTTGATAATAATGAAGTCAAGATCTATGGTTGAGTCCATTCCCAGCTTGCCCACCAACTTTTTCAAGAACGGAACATGTTTGGATTGTATGATCTGTCCATGGGGTAAAAGAATCCAGTAAGAGAGAAACTCAGGATTATAGCCTATAAGTTTTCCTTCCTGTCCTTTAGGAATGAAATTTGCTCCTTTTATTCTTCTTTGATCCAGAACAATGGCTGTGAATTCAATTGGTTGAAGGTAGTTGGATGGCAGCTTGCTTTGTTTAATGAGTTCCCTGGGAGACTGATCTAGGTTGTCTTTTGGGATTTGATTAAGACCAACACAGCATGATTTAATAACTTCCAACCAATACTTACAAGGTAGTCTTTCTAATCTCAACAAAGCCCTTAAACTCTCAAAAATGGTTTGATTGGCCCTTTTGGCTCTAACATTGTGTTTGGGATGATAGGGTTCAGTCACAAGATGATTGATGAATCTCTCCTTGAAATAGTTTATGAACATGGTGTTTACAAACTCTGTGCCACCGTCCAAGCATACAGTTGATGGGTAGTACCTGCAGATATTTTTCTGTTTCTCTATCACTTCTATCAGCATGGGACCCTCCTTGTCCTTTCAAATTAATGGGATACCCAAGATGTAACCGGAATAGTTGTCCACAACCATTAAGATTTATTTTTCATGTCTATGAGATTCCAGTGTGATTGGACCAATGATATCTAAGTGTATCCTTTTGAAGGGTTTGGTGGCTGAGGTGGAGATAGATTTGAAGGGAGATTTGGTTATTTTGCAAAGAAGACAGTCCTTGCACTTGAAATTGTCTTTGTTGGTGACTTTGAATTGAACACCCTTGATTTTGGATAGGCAACCAAGTAAGGCGTGTCCAAAGGACAGGTGGAGATCTTTCAGGGTCCTTGGCTCTTCCTGTTGCGTCCAATAGGACTGGTAATTTCCAACTTTGCGGGGCCTATCCATTACAAAAAGATTTTTGATGATTGATCCTTTACACACTTTTGTCTCATCTCTTTTTAGTTCAAAATGCCCAGAATTTGCCTTCAGAGTGCACCCTTAATGAATGGGCTTCCCTGGACTGATCAAGTTGACAAAAATGTTGGGAACATACAAAAAGTTGGAAAGCATAATTTTTTGGTTCTTACATTCCAGTCTGACCAATCACAATCCCTGGATGGTTGGATCTGCTGCTTCTTTTCTGGTGGTTATGTGTTCTCCAGTCCAGGATTTGAGCAAGGTGAAAAATTGTTTATTGTTGAAAATGTGAGAGGTTGCTCTGCTGTTGATCAGGATGTTTTTCTGTGCACCTATTTTGGATTCTATCCACCTAGTCACAAAGGCATGAAAGTGAGCTGCTTCATGAGCCTTCTTTTGCTGATCTTTCCATTTGCTTTGACTTTCCCTCCACCACCGGGGGGCCTTTTCTGGATGAAGATGAAAACATTTCAATTTGGAGTAATTCTTGTCTTGCTTTGGATTGTGGTACCCTTTGATACACCTGCTAGAGAGAAAATTCTTGGTCTTGGTTTTCATGGTGGCTAGGGTGGTTTTGGAAGTACCTTGTGGAGTTCCTCTCTCAGAGGTTTTGGACTTAACTTTTTTGTGGTACTGGACAAGATGATTGCACAAAAAATCAACTGAAATCTGCTTGTCTGAGTGCATGAGTTGACGCTTCAGATCCTGCAGGCTTGACAGGAATTTGAACATTGTTAGATAGGCCAAGATGTCATCCAGCAGTTCTATACCTATATCAATCATCTTCTTGATTGAGGTTTTGATATCTGTGACAAAGTTTATGATTTTGTCCTAATTGAAGTTCAAATTTAGGAAGTTGTTGAAAATCCTTGCTTAATTTGAGGCCTGAGAAGAGGAGAATTGTTCTTTGATAGCCCGCCATATGTCCTTGGCCAAGTTGATGTTGGCTGCACTTATGAAGTTGTTGTGCGTGATGGAGTCTACTTTTGCAATGAGAAGTAAGTGGATTTTGTTGTTGTCTTGGATTGTGAGAGTTCTGTCAGTTGATTCAAGTACATCAAGCACTCCCCTGAGTTTGAGTAACACCATCATTTTGTCCTTCAAAATTACTCATTTCTCTTCAGTCAGATGCGGGGTTGTTTCTAGGGCTGTTTTGAGCATGGCTTTCTGGAAAGAGTCCAACAAAAATCCTGATCCTGAATCCATGGTCCTATGTCTTGCTGGCCAAGGTGAGCGTTTTGGCTTTTAACTGTATTAGCTTTGAATTATGGTTTGAATATTTACCCAGCAAGCTATGAAATAAAGGACTCAATTAGAATCAGATGATGTGGAAGAAAAAACAACACAGGACAGTGAATGTGAACGCCAACACAGTGAAACAGTTATCAGAATTGACTATGGCTTTGAGGATGGTCAAGGAAGGAACATGATGGAACTAAAAAAGGATATGATTCTGGGTTGAGCTGCATTCTGATGAGAGTTAGTACTGATTGATCTCACCAGTTAGAGTTGAGTCAGGTTGTGATGACAAGAGGTGGTTGGTCAAGGTTGAAAAAGTTTGTAGAGCAGATCAGTCTGAGGCAATGGTTGAGTGAAGGAGGATTGAGCTGGATCTTGCATTTGAGTAAAGAGCAGTTATGAGAGTAAAAAAAATGAGAATGATGAAGGAAAAGAAAAGACAAGAATGATGAAGGAAGAAAAAGACAAATTTTTCCCCACTGGAGCAGTTAATTTTGTAGGAGTCATCTCCAAATTAGAGTGTTTGAAGTTGTGGGAGCATCCATGGGAATGGTCAGGTCACCTCCATGATGAGTACTGTCACCACTTTCACTCCTGGCTTTACACAAGCCTCCATGTCATCAACTCATCATCAACTCAAACATTCAACAATATGCAGCAAAATTTGATCAACATACACAAACCACCTTCAAATCCAACATCCAACACCATGATTATCCCAAACCTCTGCAAGTACTTCCCCATCCACATCAAGCAGTCATTCAGCCATCAAAAACGGATGCTTGACTTTGGGATCAAGCTCCAAAAAGCCAACCTGAAAGCAAAAAGAAAACAAAAACAAGGTAGAATTGAGCATCAAAGGGTTGAAGGCCATTTAAAACTAATGAAAGATTATTTAAACAAAAATGCAAGATTCACCAAATAAATGTTTTAAAGGAGATTTAGGATGAGAAAGTAAATGTTTGAGCAATTGATGAATGACTTGGGAGCCCATAGAAACTACTGGATTCAAAGAATAGTATGATTTTCCCCTTTTTTTCGGGTTTCTTTTATTCTTATCTATTTTTTGGGTTTCTTTTAAATTGAAAAAAATACTGATATAAAATCCTTTTTTTTTATTTTTTTGAAATTTAATTTTTCATGTAAGATTTCTGTGGCAAAGTTTGTCCTTCCCAGCATCAAAAACTCACCAGTAAAATTTTCCAACTAACATATGGTCTCCAAGCTGATGCAACAGATGAATATGTGCACATTGGAGAGATTACAGCTCTTGAAATCCTGAAGATATTTGTGAATGATGTTATAGATATCTATGAAAAATAATACCTCTGTTCTCTAACAGATGATGAATTCAATTTGATCATGAAAAAATATGAAGATCATGGTTTTCCTGGCTGTTGTGGAAGTATTGATGGAATGCACTGGGCTAGGAAAAATTGTCCTCAAGATTGGGCTGGTCAATATAAAGGAAAAAAATGTTTTCCTACTATGAATTTGGAAGCAGTAGCATCCCTCAACTTGGTCATCTGGCATTTATTTTTTGGATCTCCTGGGCTCATAATGATATCAATGTATTTCAAAATAGCCACATATTTTATCACTTTCTGGATGGTATGTTTTAGGCTTTTTATTTTTTATTTTTTAGAATTACTGCATGTTTTCCTTTGAGTGTATTTGCTGACTTTAATTTAATTATATTTTATTTTCATCTATAGGTTCAGCTTCCAATTTAAATTTTGAGGTGAACAACAACCAATATTTCTATTGTTACTATTTAGCAGATGGAATATAACCCAATTGGCCAGTTTTTGTCAAGTCATGAAAAACAACTCAAGATGATGCCACCAAAAATTTCAAAACCCTCCAAGGAGGTGCAAGGAAGGACAGAGAAAATGGATTTGGATTTTTGAAGAGTAGGTTTGCTATTCTAACTCAAACAAGTAGACTATGGTTTAGGCAAGACATAATCCAAGTTATGAAATGTGGTATAATTCTCCATAAAATGATTGTAGAGGAGAGTTCACCAGGTGATCCTTTTCTAAATAAAATTTCTAAAATTTCCCATAATAATTACAACATCATTATCACACCAAATCTTCATGATCCTCCTTTATTTAATTCATTTAAAAGCCTTAGTCAAAACTGTTATAACCTTCATGATTCTAGAATCCATTTTAATCTTATGAATGATTTTAAAATTCACAATTTGATGACAAGAGGGCTCTCAAAGCCAACTAAGAATTCTTCTTTGTTTGATTGTTTGGAAAAAAATTCTTGAAATTTTTGTGTCTTATTTACATCTTTCAGATATAAAATCAATTTACTTTACAATATTTCAGAAAATAAAAAATAATTTTTTTGTTCCAAGCTAAAAGTTTTAAGTTTTTTTTTGATGCAATATAAAAAGCAAAAAAAAAAGACATTGGTATATTTTCAAAGTTGACCCTCTTTGAGTTGGGTTATCACTGTATTTTTCAGCATCCTCAACATTTACTTTCTCTCATCTTCAGGGCAGCTTTATTCAGCCTGCAGAATAAACAACTGCCCCAGAAATACCTTTATGTCTGCCTTTTTGGCTTCCAACTCAAAAAATTGCTTTGCCAAGTTGTTTTGCCTTGCTGCAAATTTGTTCTGTTGGTTGCCCATGCTATTGCTGGCAATGAGGAAACCAAGTGTCAAAGGTTTGCTTCAAGCTTTAGAATTTTCTTCCAAGGGTAATCACTTCTGTTTTGAGGCCTTCACTGCAGGAGGTTGCATCAGGTGCTGTTTGGACAGCAATGGTGAGGATGGGACACCAATACTGGGTGTCCCAGGGCAGTTGCTGATGTGATAACTAAATTTGAAAATCCAATTTGGGTGATTTTTCAGTATCTTCCATGCCAATTCAACCTTGAAGGATTGGCCCTTGGTTTCCTGGAAAAAAATCTCTTTTGATTTTAACATCCAATCCATAGAGCTGGCACCACTTGGAGGGGAGTGTTCAATCATTTGGTAGATTGCTGAGAACATGAGCATTTTAGTGTTAAATTTTGCTGATCCATTTCAAATAAAAAAAAGAAGATGAAAATTAACAATTGAATACAGAATGATTTGGAAAAAACCCCACCTAGTGCATATACATTCCCAGTCACAATAGGTGCTTTTGCTGTGTCTGTTGAAGCACTCTTAAAATGTTTTGAAGAAGTGGATCCCAGATTGATTGGTTGCAAATTCAGGGTCCTTGCTGATTTGGATCCATGATTTTTCCTGCTGCTCCTCTTCTTGAGTGGTCCAGTTTGGTGACTTTTTCTTCATTGAGCCCTTTTTTTTGTCAAAAGATGGTGATGGAGGAGATGAGAATCTTTGAAAGTTGAGGGTGACTGGGGAGAACTTAATTGGTTTATTTTCTTCTGATCAAGGGGATGGGGATGACTGCCCATGGAGGGATTTATATGGTAGGGGGGATGGGGACAACTGCAAATTGAGGGAGGGATATGGGATGGGGGATGGGGATGAGGATGGATATGGGAGGAGGGATGGGGATGGGGAGGGATATGGGAGGAGGGATGGAGATGGTAGATGGGATGGAGGGTAGGATATGTTAGATGGGGAGTGGATGTACAAAGGGGAAGGAAGAAAAAAAGTGGATATCAACATGTACATACTTTCTATCCCATGTAAATCCCACCAAATTTCTTGCTTAGGAAGCTCCATAACTTCTTCTAAATTTTTCAATTTGGGGTTGAAGTTATGGAGCTTGCTTGTAAGCAAGAGTCTGTTTTTGCAAAGACTGGGGAACCCACTTGGTATATTAACCTATTGAGCAGGTTTAAAAAGCACAATTGCAGATGCTCTAAGCCTTTTTTTTTAAAAAAATAAGACATAGATATAATAATAATAATTCTTGGAACTAGGCAGATATAGAAAAATTTTAAACCATGGAATCTCCATTGACCATTTTTATGGAGGAATAAAGCCATGGTTCTGAAATCTTTCCTGCAACTGGCTTGAAGAACTCCAACCCCAACAGCCTATCAATTTTTGGAAGAATTTCATGATTCTGAAACTTACCTTGATTGGTATTTCCTCCTTCCCAAGGATTTTGGTATTATTGAAGCCAAAAATGGCTCAAAATATTTCAATAAAGAAGGTGCTCACAAATAGGGAATTATTTTTCTCACACCCCTAATCCTCAAAATCACATTTTTTATGTTGCACAGATGAAATCTTCCCACAATAAAATGCTTAAATGCAATTGGTTTTTAAATATATGAATATATGCATATGTGACACCACATTTGTGTGGAGAGGTTCCTAAGAGAATCTCCACTCATTGGAGAGCTTGGCTCTTTAGGTATCAACTTGCTAGCTAAAAAAAATAGCTAGCAAGCAATTTATTGGGAAATCAATAAGGCTGCAGCAGCTAGCTAGCAACTCAAAACACACAATGGTGTGCAATGTAGGGGATTATAGCTAGGACCATTTGACTGTTTTGTTGTTGTTTTTTTTTTCAATTTCCACACAAATTTGGGGCTGGGGTGAGGGGAGGAGGGGATATTGGAGCTTAAATGATGGCAGAAGGTGGTATTGAAGGAAATTGAAAGGAAATCTGGCGGGTTGGCGGGGTAGAGGATGGATAGGAGTTACTCAAGGATGGAGCTAGAAAGCTTTCTAAATTCCCATAACTTTATGTAAAACCTGGAAAAATTATGGAGCTTGCTTGCTAGCAAGCCCTTATTTTTGCATGATTGTGAAAATTGCTTGGTAATATTATCTAACAAGCGGGTTTACCAAGAAAATTAGAGATGCTCCAAAGCACCTAAAGATTATTCATGAGAAGGGCTGAAATCTATTAAGACCCTTTGAAATTCCTTCAAAAACCATAAAATGAGGAAATTATGTCCAATTTCTCTGCAGTTGGGAGCATTATTTTAATTTTTTTTTCTTGAAATTTGTTTCATTTTCAACTTTTTTTTCTTGAAATTCTTTTATTTTCAAAGTGGCTGTTTTTTCCTTAATAGGGGGTATCAGAGTTGACCAAGCCCCCAATTTTTAATGTCAGGTTTCAACCAAAATATGCCATTTCAAACCCGCCATTAAAGATCAAAAAAACACACTTGTTTCACATCAGAAGTGTCAGAGTTAACTGAAAATAAATGGGTTTTTTCAGATAAAGTATTTAAAATTTTTCACCACCTCAAACACACATGAGTCCATGTCATACACCCCTGGTTTCCAACCTCACCTCCTCTTACCTCTGACCTCATTGGAAAAATTCTACCTCCAACCTCATTGGAAAAATATGATTCACCACTCTCATCACTTTATTGCTCTCAAAACTTCATCAATCTCATCACTTGGTCAATCCCATAAATTTATTGCTCTTTTGACTTCATCAATCTCATCACTTTCTTGCTATCATCACTTCATCACTCTCATCACTTTATTGCTCTTTTCACTTCATAACTCTCATCATTTTACTACTCTCATCCATTCAGTGCTATCCTCATTGCTTCATCTCTCATCCCACCATTGCTCTCCTCATCATTTTATCAGTCTTATCATTTCATTGCTCTTAATCTTTCCAAATGGCCCCTCAGAAAATCTCCCCCCAAAAGTCTACACAAAAATAAAATACACCAAAGCAAAAAATGCCAAGTAACTCTAAAAAAAACTAAGCCTTGCCCATCAGCTTCAAAAGGCTCAAGTAAGCTCAAGAGAGCTGATCACATCATCCTGGTAAACAGGCTCAAAATTACTTCCAACTACAAAAATTTCTTTGGATCTGAAAATGAAACACAACTTGGCCAACCTCCATCCTCTCAGGTGAATGGTTATTTCCTGATGGACAATCAACTGAAGAATAAAAAAAAAGGTAGGCTGGATCTTTCAGAAAAAAAGATGAGAGGGAAATTCAAGAATTATCAAGCCAAGTACAAAAAGGCCCACTCAATGTCAATCTCCACTGGGTTTGGTATCACAGACTCTAATAAAGCCAAGGGAATTGACTTGGCGGTAGATTCAAGGAAGTTCATTTATTGAATCTCCTCACTTTAAAAATAAATCTCATTGCTATTCCACTCCGAAAATTGGTGAAATCACAAATTGAATCTGAAAAAAATCAAATTTGAAAAGGAAAATTTGGATTGTAAACTGGCTATTGCTTGTCAAAAGAAGAAAGCCAAGAGTTTGGCTCATCAACAAAAATTGGATGCTGAGTGGAAATTGAAAAAAGATGAGTGGGAGTTACAAAAATAGGAAAAGGAGAAGGATCCATTCGAAGAGCAACTGGAAAAGGAGAGAGAAAAACAGGAAATGAAGAAAAATATAGGTTATTGTAGCCATGGCATGCATTGGTAGCAGTAGAATGGTTGAGGAAATACAGCAGATTACTCAATTGTTGGAATTTTAATTATATTTAATTTGATGAAAATTTCAAAAATAAAACAAATTTGATTATTGAAACTACAGAATCATTATTGGATCAATTATGAAAAATTAATTTTCCAAAGGAGAAGAAACAGAACTGTTTGATCTTCTTTTAGGCCTGTTAAAATTCTTCAGGGGAGGGTTTTTGACTGTTTTTTTTTTAGAAACAATGGCAGGATAAAGATCCAAAGGTTGTAGATTTTGCGCAGAATGAACAAAATTTTCATCACTCCCCTCCTCTGCTACTTCCAAATAGATGCTTGAATCTCTCTTCTGAGCCCTATTCTTGCCACCTCTCTGTATGCTTATCAAATCATTTTGTCCCATCCAAATACTTCTATTGGGGTGAGGATCAAGAAAGGATTCAATTCATTGTGTAACATTTGGAGGGAAGTGGGAGAAGAATGAGTGGTTGAGAAAAAGGGCCAGTGTAGAAGGAACAAGGGGTTGAAAAGTGCGGTGTGTTGCATTGCATGGAATAAAAAAAAAGCAAAAAATAAAACCATCATCAGTCATGTTATAATGAAGCTAGATGAGCACAAAAAAAATAAATACCAGTAAATGATCCTAACAAAAAAAAGGTCTGTGAGATTTTTAAATACTGTATCATGGATTAATCAGGAGGAGGAGGAGGAGGACCAGGAAAATTGATCAATCAATCAAGGAGGAGGAGGAGAGGCATATATTGGATTGAATATCACAAATTTTCAGAAAAAAAATCTAGAGACCTAGTGATCATGATTGTAGAGCGTCTTGGTACAAAAATAATGATTTGAAGAATCCCATAGTTTGATGGTGAGATTGGAGGAACAGGAGACTGATTTGATCAAGGGAAGGGGATAGATTTCACAAGTTTTCAGATAAGTAAGACTTGATGAGATTCAAATAGAGATTGAGGGATTGGTTGAGGAGGATGAATAGGTGAGCAGTGACGATGGTCTTGTGAGGGTTCTGACCTAAGTAATTACCACAAAAATCATAATTGAAATCAAATACAAACTTTTTATGACCTTTGAGAGTGATTTTGAATTCACCAGTTTTATAATCCCAAATCTTGATTGAACTATCTTCACTGGCTGACGCTAAAATTGAGAACTTGGGATGAAAGACTAGGGCAGTGACTTGAGAGAAATGACCAGTCTGAAAGAATGATGGGGATGATCAGAATATATTTAATAGATTGGGTGACAGGATTGATGGGTGATGGATAGTACATGATTGGGGACTAAGAAGGTTGGGGTGATAGGAGGAGGAGGAGGGGGGGGGGGGGGGGTACACTCACCAGTGTATGCCAAGCACCACCACCCCAATCTGGCAGCAGATCTTCATAATTTCCCTTCCTGGATGCTTCCACCAAGCCAGCAGATGCCAATTCATCCTTCAAGATTCCATTTTCTTGTTCAAGATCCATAATTTTTTGATATGAGTATGTGAGTGATTATATATTTTTGGGTGAGAGGCAAAGCAGGAGGAAGAACCAAAAGAAGAAAGATGGAGATCCAAGTCAGCACAAAGGGTGATGATAGTATGAGTAAGGGAGTTAGGAGATGGAATATCAAGAGGGAAGAAGAATGGATTGGAGAGCAGTCAAGTTGGGAGAGAAAGGCCTTTTTTTGAATTCAAATGAAACCTGTCCATTTTTTCTCCAAGAGGCCAGCCAATTTAGCCTTTGGATTGGGTTGAACATCTTGTAAAGTAGGGGGTAGTTTGAGTTTGAGAGCCTCAAATGTGGCATGAAAATGGTTTGAGGAGACGGTTTGAGGAGAGATAATCAAGGAGTTCTTGATGGATTATTGGGATGATTGAGTGCAAGATCCAAGTGGGTTTGGATGAGGAGTGCCAAGTCAGTCTGAGATAAATGATAAATGGTGTGGTGTGTTATGATTGAATGAGTTGATGAGGATTGAGTAAGCTTACAGTTATTCCCTCTGCCTCTTGGAGAGGATTTAAGTGATGGTTGCCATGGAGGAAATCTGGATTGAGAGTGGAGAGGAAATTTGGCTGCTGTCTGAGTGGGTTGATTTAAACTCCGCCAAAGCTTTTGCAGGAAAATTTGGTTCATGGGTTGAGGATTACTGCAAGGGTTTTGTGGTTGACTTGATGGTGGTTCTGGGAAACAAAACAGATAGCGTCTGGCAATTGATTGAAACATGGAAAAGCTCAGCATGATGGGCAGCACCAGCAAGGAGCACAGCAGAGGAGAAAGCATGGGTGGGGATGAAAGCAAGTGCTTCCTCTAGGAGTTGGGCTGGATGATGATTGTAGTCAATCTGAGCCTGGCTCCAGCTTTAAAAAAATCTCTGGGCCCCTTTGAGAGTAGGCAACAGCCTGCTGGCTGGAGAAGAAGCTGCTTGAACCAAGATTTTAGGATGGCCTAAGAATATGTAGGTTAAGCCGTTAATATAGATCAAGCTGGCCCATGATAACCTGCAGCAAGATGGGTTTTGATGGAATTGGATTGGCCAGAATTGAGGCCAACAACCTGACAGATAGCCACCTTTGCCACCCTCACAACCAGTTGAAAGCCAGATTAAGAGATCAGTCAGGATGAGGGAGGGGTCAGTTTTGATTTTTTGAAAAAAATGACAGGTAGGATGATCTGCTCATTTGAGGGAGAATGGATGTCATAACAGGACAACAAGAATCAAAAAGGGGATCTAAAAGCAAGTGGTATTGCGGGAGGCAGATGAGGATAGAAGGAAAAATTTGGATGGGAGTATTGGCCCAAGGATGATTAATCTATTGGTGATTTTGGTGGGAATTTGTTGAGGGAGAAGGGTAGTTTATCTGGCTAGGGTTGAGACTAGGATGACTCAAAACACAAGAATTTTTTCCTCATCAATCAATCAATCTTGGGTGATGTGGGAAGATGGACATGGAAGGCAATCAATGAGATGTTGATGATTATGTGGGGTGGAGGTGTGGATGGGTGTTTTTCATGAAATGGGTGGTGGATGGATGATGATGCATAAATGGTGGATTTGATTTTTGAAATCTGCCATATCAAAATACACCAGTTAGGGGGTATGTGTATTTCAGAAACCCTCCAATAAAAAGGGCAGGTTTTGTCAAAAGAAGTGACGGGTTTCTAATGGCGGTTTTGCTAACTCTGATACACCCTAATTTATAAGGGAGCTTAAAAATAAGATATTTTGGGAATTTCTCCAGTTGTTTTTGCATCTAAAAAAACTACCAAAAAGAATTCATAAAAAAAATATTTTTTTAATAATTTCTATAACCCTTTTCTGTTGGTAGCTTGATTTGTTTTGATATTGAATTCCTGTAGAGAAAATTCAAAGAAATCAGAAAATATATGGTTTGTTGTTTTGATGGAATTTGCGCCCCTAAAATTCCACCTCAAATTCAAATATTGCAATCATGAAGGGCTGTTTGGGGCCCTTTATCAACAACTTTTTGGAATATTTTTGCATTTCTCTTTTGAAGGTTCTGGGTAATAGGCACCAGGAAAAAAATGGAGCTAGAATGTGCCACCCTGTAAAAATGTATCAATGTGGTTACTACTGGATTGTAACTCTGTCCTAATTTGGGAAATCTATTCAAATAAATCCCAAATACCCAAACCAAAACTTCTGTTGAAATATTCTACAACCAATGTGCAATCAAATATTATTCATGCTTGAAAGGAGTATCAACTGTAACTCAATTTTGATTTCAAATTGCTAATATATTTTGGTGATTTATGATCAAAAAATTGGTTTGATATAGATTATACCAATTTTTTAAATTTTTTCATTCTAAGAAATTCATGATAAAATTTCAGGTATTTTTCCAACAAAATTCAAAATTAAAATAATCAATTAATCTTGGGAGAATGTGACTGCTGCAAATCTGGAAAACAACACCACCCCAGCTGGGTCCTTATTCATTTTGAAAAAAAATTATATCCTTTTTTAAAACTGGTTCTTTGAACTAATATAATCACCAGGATGGGCATGTATATGCATCAAAAATTGAATTAAAACACCATTATTTCAGGAATATTTAATGAATAATTTAAGCTTTGAAAGAGATTCTCATATCATTATTTCAAACAAAAAATGATATCCAGAGTTTAATTACATATTTTATTCATACTTGAAAGAACTGAATGACCAAGTGGACCAGGACCACTATTTAATTTCAAAGATAAGTTGAGATGAGTGAATGAAACAAACAGTCTTTTAAACATATGAAGGAAAGAAGGAATTATACCAACAGTAAGGCTAAGAGAAATAGGATCAATAGCTCCACAAAAAATATTCAACTACTTTCATTGAGACACATTTTCAAACACTATGAAGTGGTTTTTCCAACATTAAGAAACATTGAGAATAATGGTTTGAAGAAAAGGAGATCAAAGTCAGAGCCTGAGAGCGGTCTAAGAGGCTGAGGAATCAATCTTGAGACCTTCTGGTCAAAGTGAGTAGACCTGGAGAGTAGAGATTAGTCAATCAGTATGAGCCAGATTGGAGTGTTGAATTAGCGTTTGGCATTCCCCGCTTGAGATGATTTGAGAATAGGTTGCAATGATCTTGAAGGGATTCTGGATTTGGAGTGAGGTGAGGTGATATGAGAATTAGAGTGAGTAGCAGGAACAAAGAAAGTCCGGAGGCCTCCTCAGTCCTTATTAAAACACAGGAGGTGGTTTGCTTGTCAAGACTTAAGGGTTTCCGGATCTGGAGTTTCTGCATCAGTGCAAAAGTGCACGCGTACAAATATCAGAGGTGATTTCCAACATTCCTCCTTAATTCAACATGAAGATTTCAGACACTAACATGGTGCACAAGTAGTAAGATTGATGTTGGATTGGCACTCTTTGTCAAAGAGTTGGCTACCATTAAGTCGGAGGTCACAAGTTGAACCTTGATCAGATCCTCCTTGAGATTGGAACGTAAGCTTTTTTTTTTAAGTCTATGAATTTTGTCTTAGAATTCAAGGAAAAATTGACAATTTTTTCAAGGAGTCCTTTGTTGTCAATGAGGTGACAGCTGGGAATTTGCTTAATCCTCCATAGCTCCGCCATCATATGTTTAATCCACCTTGATTTCAGTTTGCCATCACTCAAGGCATTCAACTTGGCTTTGGTAGATGAGTGATTTATGTTTTGCTGATGGTGGCTAGTCCAGTAGATGGGGGCTCCTCTGAAAAAAAAAATGAAACCAGTTTGAGACTTCCTGGTTTCAGGATCATTGGCGCAGGTGGCGTTGCTTTAGACTTTTTGGCTGTTGCTGCTGTGCTTCTTTGAGATTCTGAGGAATTGGTCCTTAGTCCCGGCAAGGTATTTCCACACTCTGACTACTTCTTTCCAATGTTTGATGCTGGGTTTTTCAGAGAAGCATGCAAGTGACAAAACAGAAAAGATTATGTTGGGTTGAGCCAGATGGGCAATGAATTAAAGTCTCCCAATTGGAGATTGGTACTTCACTTTCAGTTGTTTCAGCTCTTCAATTCCTTCCTTGGTTGCAGGTGTCAGCTGAAGGCTGGGAGTACATGGGGTATTTGAGAATTTGCAGCTCCTCATCTTCATCTCCTCAAGAACCTTTTCTATGTGCAAGGGAAGTGAGAGCTTGATGGAATTATTGTTGCGTTTAACCTTCATCCCCAGCAGGGTATTTGGGAGATGGGCCAGGGAGTTGGGAAATTCTTTCAGAAAGCTTGCTTTGAAAGTCTCAATGTCTCCAACCATCAGCAGGTCATTGACGTGGACAAAGATAGCGGAACTTTTGTCATTTCCTAGGTATAGACATGAATCTGCATCCAATAAAGTGAAGCTTTGATGTTGTATCCAGTTGCTTAGTATCTGTTACCAATTATTCAGAGCCTGTTTGAGTCCATAGATGGATTTTTTAAGCTTGAGTATTGGGCTTTTTTGCTTTGAGACAGTTGGTCTTATGTATACATCTTTGTCAAGGGGAGCATGGAGGAAAGCTCATTTTAAATCAAATTGGAGGATGGCAAGATCCTTCTCAACTGCCAAAAGCAGAACCGCTCTGAGAGAGGCTACCTTTCCAGTTGGGGCGTAGGTGTTGAGGTAATGGACCCTGTACCTTTGATTGAATCCCTGAACACAGACCCTTGTCTTGTAGGTTTTGGGTCTGCTGTGAGTGTTCTTCTTGATTTTGAAGGAATACATTACTTTCAGTACGTTTTCAGGCTCTTCTCCAAAGTAGTCCTCCCACACTCCAAGTTCCTTGCAGGTGTTCAGTTCCACGTCAAGGGATTTGTGCCAGGGTTTGGACTCAATGGCCTCAAATACATTGTTTGGCACAAAACTTGCTGAGTACCTGTAGCACTTGGGCTTTTTGAGGTGATTGCAGTCCCTCAACACTCTGGTGGGAGCTTGACTGACGGTGAGCTGGTTGTTGAAAGTCTCCACATTTCTCCCAGAGTCTTCAGATTTGGATCTGGAGCTGGCAGAAGACTGGTCTACTTGTGCGGGCTTGACATTTGATTTGGGAGGTTGCAAAGTACAGGTGGGATGTGTGATTTCTGGTGTCGTCCAGTCTTCCAATTCTTCTGGCCAGTCATCCTTTTGAGAGGAACTGACCTTTTCAAACATGATGTGCTTGGTCTCTACCAAGGAGCCTGACTGCGTGAGCACCCTGTATGAAAGGAGTTTTGGCTGATATCTTATGAGTCTTCCCCGCTCTTTTCTCTTCAAACTTATTTGGTTTTCAATTGCCAGGGTTCAGATAAGTCAGACTTGAGCCAATTGGTTTGAGATAATTTCTCAGAAGTCAAGACCCATGCATGTGTTCCCAAGGTGTCAATCCCAAGTTGTTGGGGATCTGATTGAGAGATATAGAAAAGCTCCTGATTGTTTCATGCCAATATGATGGGGGAATTTTTGAGTAGGTGTGTGTTGATTGTACAAACTTAGCTATGGTTTGGTTTGCTTGTTCAGCGCTTCCATTGTGCTGAGGATGATAGGGTTTGGAGACAAACTGTTTTATTGATTTTTATTCTAGAAAGGTGGTGAGATTGTTGTTGATAAACTAACTTACTCCATTGCTACACAGTTCAGTTGGGTAATATCCCAATTGATGGTGCTCA
This sequence comes from Puccinia polysora, assembly GCA_025617555.3. NCBI lineage: Eukaryota > Fungi > Basidiomycota > Pucciniomycetes > Pucciniales > Pucciniaceae > Puccinia > Puccinia polysora. The sequence goes on from CM062616.1 coordinate 29,048,509, forward strand.
TTCTGGATGTCAAATTGAAGAACCTGCCCCACCTCATTTTTGCTTTTCAATGGAAAGAAGCCTATGTAGCCACTAAAGTTGTAGACAAGGGTAAAGACAAATCTGTAGCCCCCTTTTGCCATTGGGTTGATAGGCCCCATGAGATTGACATGAATACGCTGGAAGAATTTGGAGGCTCAAGTCAACACTTCTCTGAATGGGGACCTAGTGATCTTGGATCTGTCGCAGCCCTCACATTGAAAGCTTTTCTTTACTTTGTTGGGGATTGATGAACCAAGGCATTTCTCAATTCTGGAAAAACTTGCATGTCCTAGTTTGAGGTGGAGTTTAGCAATGTTGTTGATGGATGCAACAAAGGGATGGTCATTGGGAGAATTTTTCATGAACAGATTGTTGATAATTTGGCCTTTGAGAATTTTCTGACCATCTTTGGTGAGCTTAAATTCTGGTGGATGGCACGTGTGATAGCTTGTTAGGAGGTCTCCCATTGACAGGAGATTTAAATTCACTTCAGGAGTCCAGGCAGCTTCTTTCAACTATAGATTGGATCTTCCAAACTTTAGCCTTGCAGTTCCACATTCCATTATTGGTAGTCCGGCTCCAGGCTTCCCAGTTTTGATGATGTCTGAACCATCCTTGTCTGACATTTGAGTGAACCTACTTCTGTCATTGATCAGGTGGATAGAGCAGCCAGAATCAAGGATGAATTGGCTGAAGTTTTTGAACCAACTGTTGGTGAGGCAGTGGAAGTAAGAGAAGAAGTTGGCAGATTTGTTTTTCTTCTTGTTGCTTTTTCTGGGTTTGAAGTCTTTGGGTCTAAGATCTGGGAATCAAATCCAAAAATTCTTGCAAGAGTGGTTCTTCACCAATGGGTTATGGATGCCATTAGTGCAACGTGGATAATCTTTGTAAAGGCTGATGTCAGATTTTGAAGATAAGGTGGAATTTTTCACTTTGGCAACATTTTTTTTCTTGAACTGAATGAGGTGATTTAGGACTAAGTCAATGTTGATACCCGTTTCTCCATGGGTTATCTGTGAGGAAATGGCTTTCAGATTAGGGGGTAATTTGAAGAGAAGTAGATAGGCTAATATATCAGAGGGTAAGTCAATTCCGACCTTGCTCAATTTGTTCAGATGCACTTGTACGTTTTTGATGAATTTCTCTATCTTTTATTTGCTGAAGGGAAGATATAGAAATGCGTTGAAGAACCTTGCTCTGTTTCCTGATTGAAACAAGGCAAAGTGGTCTTTCAAGGCATGCAAAATGCTTTTAGAATTACAAAGATTGGCCAAGTTGACAATTTTTGAGTAAGTGGACGGCTCTAGTTTGGAAAGAATGAATGGAGCCATTTCGCGGTTGATTTCTGTTTCTAGTTGAGAGCAATCATCTGGAGCCTCAATGATTTGAAGAATTCCCCTTAATTCAAAAAGACTCTCCATCTTGAATTATCAAATGGAATAATTTTTTTTGTTTAACAGCAGGGTTGATTCAATTAGAGTTTTGATTGTTATTGCCCTCATGGAGCTATCCCCCCTGGTCCTGGTGTGGGTTCCATTGCGCCGGTTTTATCAAGCAAAGGCTTCTAACCTTGAAAGAACTGAATGACCCAGTGGACCAGGACCACTATTTGGTTTCAAAGATAATTTGAGATGGGTGAATGAAACAAAAAGTCTTGTGAAGATATGAAGGAATGAAGGAATTATACCAACAGTAAGGCTAAGAGAAATAGGATAAATAGCTCCACACAGAATATTCAACTACTTTTATTGAGACACATTTGAAAACACTATGAAGTAGTTGTTCCAACATTAAGAAACATTGAGAATCAGGGTTTGAAGAAAAGGATATAAAAGTCAGAACCTGAGAGGGGCTTACTGGTTAGAGCGGTCTAAGAGGCTGAGGAATTGATCTTGAGACCTTCTGGTCAAAGTGAGTAGACCTGTAGAGTAGAGATTATTCCATCAGTATGATCCAGATTGGAATGTTGAATTAGCGTTTGGCATTACCAGCTTGAGATGATTCAAGAATAGGTTGCAATGATCTTGAAGGGATTCTGGATTTGGAGTGAGGTGAGGTGATATGAGAATTAGAGTGAGTAGCAGGAACAAAGAAAGTCCGGAGGCCTCCTCAGTCCTTATTAAAACACAGGAGGTGGTTTGCTTGTCAAGACTTAAGGGTTTCCGGATCTGGAGTTTCTGCATCAGTGCAAGAGCGCGCGCGTACAAATATCAGCGGTGATTTCCAACAATACTAAAAGGATATTCCTCAACTTTTAAAAATTTTTCATGGGCTTTTCACCCATGTATTTGGTTGATATTGATTCAAACCATCAATCTTTGTTCTGATTTTTACCATCATGGTCAGGATGGTAAACATTGAGTTTATGAAAAATTGATCCATGAAGGGCATGGTTTAACTACACAAAAAAAGAAGAACTTTAGCTGGAATTCTTAAAAAGGACCCCAATTTCAAATTAAAAAACAATAGTTTCTTTATTTTTTAATATTGTTGGCTTATTATACAGAGCTGAATCATTAGCTTCATAAACCCCAAAACAGAATTGGAAAGAAATAATTGGTGAGTGATTAAGACAAAAAAAATCCACAAGGTCTTTCCAATTTTTTTACCCTTGCTGATATTCCTTGTTGGTGGTAAAATTCTAGAAAAATAATCAATTAGGAGAATTTGAAGGCTATTATTATGTACTTGACCTCCTGATTTACCTGCAGCTTTATTGGTTAGATATATTTTTGTGATTGAGTGGAATCTGGTTTTGGGGTTTTTCATAGACCCCACAGCATATTTTTGTACTGAATAAATTTTGAAATGTCTTGAACAGGGAATTTTCATAATAAATCATTGCCAAATTTATTAAATAAAATTTTTCACCATTCAACTATTCAAAAGTCTTGGATTCTATCCTTCCAAAAACCTTGGTCAATTGTTTTTCCAATGGGTGAATGGTCTAGAAGAATTTATGAGTAGTATTTGGTTGTTTTACTTTGCACCTATCACTTTTCTCAAAAAATCTCTTATTTATTTTACAGGTAGATATAATTCAGAAAAAAATTGCAGTTTTGCTCTTGGGCAACGGGGAACACATATTCAAGGTATTATAAATTGTGGAAATTGAGTTTCATCCCCTTGAAGATATAATTAATTCCACGGGTTGATGGAGTTACCCATGTTGAAAATATGGGATTGGGTGTTTAATTTCCTGATTAAAATATTCATGACATGAATTGATTCCCCAAAATATTTAAAATTGAGGCAGAAATGTTCCCCAGAACTTTGGGCAAAGGTCTGGGGGACACTATATGTATTCAAGACCCCAGCATGGGTAGTATAGGCAGTCATTGCCACTCTAGAACTTGTAGTGGAATCAGTATTAGAAACATGAGTCCCCTCACTGGTGAATCTCTTCTCCCACTTGGAAACACGTCCTTTTGTGGTTCTCTTAAAAATAAGAACCTGGATGTTGGATATGAATACAGTTGTTGTTGCTATAGCAGTATTGGTGCCATTGGTTCAGGTAGAATGGCCTCTAGGTCTTCCATTGCTTCAGCTTCTCCATTAGCTCTTGAAACCTCTTCATCCTTGTTTTAGACACCCTAGGATTGATCCACAATCTATTGAAAATAGATTTTGAGTAATTTCCACACTCCAATTGGTATCTGGACTGTGAGTTGGAAGATTTTTCATATACTTGTTGAATTAATGGTTTTAGCCTTATGGTTGGCAGGGCTGGCATTATTGTTTGAAAATCATATCAAGAGACCACTAGGGTGTCCAAAAATGCTTGTCTTGAAAAGTGAGAGTGGAGTACAGTGATATGAATTCCAAATAAACTCAATCTCCTCAGAATCTCCACAAAAATTTGATGGAAAGCTCCCAGTCATCAAATAAACTCAATCTACACACCCAGAATCTAGTATCATGTGTGACTGAAGTACCTTTCTACACGAGCATACTAAAATCTCTTAGTTAGCATTTTTTTCTAAATGTGCATTATTTCTCAAAGATGTTCAGGAGTAAACCTATTATTCATTGGGGGATGCTGTCACACTTGTGAAATATTCAGTTGATCTTATTCACATAAATATTATGTTTTTATTATTTACTTTAATATATTCCAAATATGTTGCAAGTAGGAGAATGAAAGTTTGTATCTAGCAGTATACAAACCTTAACTCTCATGATCTCTCTCCTCCTTTCCTTCTGAAATCAATTCTTCTTGTTCTGCACCCTGAATTGCAGCCCACTCCTTTCTGGATTTCCCTTCCTACTAGTACCTTCTAGACTTGTTTTGATTCTTCCTTGGGTTATTAACCACCTTGAAGTCCTCAATCCTCTCTGCTAAATCTCTCAGCTCAATCCATTGTGGATGCCCCCCCCCTGGTACTAGTTTTCCTTCTTCTGTTAGTTAATGCCACCCTGGATCTGTATCAAGTCTACATGTGAAAGAAAAATGTGAAATGTATCAGAATGGGAACTGAGTCTGATTTTGGTTGGGAAAGAGTTGCATCTTTTTCCTGTTGGAGATATGGTTTGCTTAACCTCCAGTTATACCAGAGTCATTTCTGTCAGTAACACCAACATTACAGGGGGTCAAATGATAGCATGTGCCTCCATTTCTCCCCTTATATGGCTTCAAACAGATAAAAACAGGCAAACCTGGAGCAGGTCTGAAAATTCTTGGAAAAGGGGTTGCTCTGATCAAATTTGAACTTCTCAATATATAATTGGTGGACACATATTACATACTGGAGGCCAAAATCAAGTTTTTATCATTTAGGAAGTTCCTAAAACACAAGTGTCACATAAAAGTGGAAAACTCATGTCAACCTGCCACCTTCCAACTTAATTCTGACCAAAGGACTGTTTTGAAAGGGAAAATCCGCAATAACCTCTTGCTTATTGATCCACCAGCCCACAACTTTTTTTAATTTTTGAGAATAGAAGGCATGCAAAATTTAAACTTTAACCTTGGTCACACCAGCCTCAGCTGAATAAAAATATAAACTGGAAATCCCATTGAAAATTCAGTAAGGGTAAATTTCTCCTGCTCTGGGTGGAATCTCATTAAAATCACCAATCCACCTTTTCTTCAAAATCCATCTCAGCCTCTAAGAGGTTCAAAGGCCTTCATGTGGATCTCATGGGACCAATAATTTCTATGTCAAAGGGAAACCATTTCTAATCTCTGAATCTGGTGGAAAACCTTTCTCCCTCCATAGGTGTCTTTACATGGAAAAAAAAGAGAAATGTTACACCAGTGATCATTTCATCATAAAAAAAAATAGACAAAAAAGGGGATATTATCCAAGAAAATTTAGCTGTGATTGAGGCATTTCATTCATCAATAAAACACTCACCAAATTACCTGAATGAAAAAGCATTGAAAGAATTTGCTCAAAACCATACCAACCTGAAAACAATGTCCAATGAAAAAGAGAAAATAGGACTATAGATGAATCATTTTGAGCAACACAGTCAACCACCAATCTACCCCCAAAACTATGGAATGAAAAATCAAAGTTCTTGCAATGGCTCTCAAGCAGATTCCCAGGAAAGGTGGTGAGCCATCTCCTTGGGATATCATGCACAGATCTAAAATTCCTAACAAGTATCTTCATCCCTTGGGGACCGCAGTAAACCAAATAAATCTAAAAGAAAAGGGGACTCTCAGGAATTTCAAAAAGAAAGGAACTATTTTAAAAATCATTGGATTTATACCAAGACTAATCTCATAAAAAATAATCAATCAATTGGGTGGTATAGCCCAATCCAAACACATCAAATTCAGCAAGACAGGCAAATTTTGGCAAATTCAACATACCAATGATCAGGATATTGAGTGGAAATAATTCAAACCCACTCTCAACAAGAATAAGTCTTGCCAAAACTTGTATCAGATGAACATCAAGATTATGCATCTGCTCCTTGATTAAATAAGAAGACAGTTCAAACCCCATCCATTCCTCAAACTCAGACAATGATGAGAAAGAAATTTGAAAAACCTTAACAGATCCTGACAAAGTTTGAGTATTGAGAAACAGATCTCAACTCTCAAAACCTGAGAAATATGGCTTTGCGGAAAACTTTGTTCCCAGGAACATTGAAGAGGCTCTGCAATATCTATTGGGGGTAGCATCCTTTGAGAAAGAAGAAAAAAACTGTGAAGAGCTTGGAGTGTGGGAAGACTATCACAGACCTGAGACCCCCAATTCTTGTAACACCATTCATTTCTTCAAGCTTAAGTAAAACTATCATTGTGAAACACCCACTTTTAAAACTTGACTATGCATGCAAGGCTTCAATCAAAAGTACAGAATTGATTACTTTGAGACCTACTCACCTACCACAAAAACCATGTTGATCTGCACCCTACTACTTTTTGCAATTGACAAGAACTTACAAGTACTAAAGTTGGAATTAAAAGGAGCCTTCTTACATGAAAATTTGGACAAAGAGGTGTTTATCTGCCTTCCAAAAGGAAGTTCAAGGAAAACACCAATCTTGAAACTGAGAAAATAACTCCATGGTCTCAAACAAGCACCAAGAAATTGGTATAAGACCCTCAGCCTTTGTATTAAATCCCTTGGATTTCAGTCATATGACTCTTACCCATGCCTTTATAACTATTTTAATCTTCTATATTCTCTATTCTTTCAGATTGATGATCTTTTGGTGGTAGGCAATATGGAAGAATTTGGGAAGAAATTTCTCAAAAATTTCCCAAATTTGACAAGTCATGATTCAGATACAATTCTTGGAATGAAAGTGGATAAACACAAAAATTTGATATCCCTGCCTCTCCCTCTCCACATCAAAAAAGGTCTAGAAGAACTTCACAAGACAGATGCTAAACCCATTTCCACTCCATGTAACATAGGTGTCCAACTTTCATCAGCTTCCAAGGACAATCACTCAGCATTCTTAGTTTTGAGAATAAAATATCAATTCTATATAGGGAAACTCAATCAAATATCTGGAATCACCAGGCCTTATATTTTTTTTTCCGTTTCCAGCCTGGATTTTTTCTTGGAAGAACCCAGTATCTCAAACTGGAAAAAAAGTTTAAGGATGTGGCTATACCTGAAATTTTAAAATTCAGATCCTTAAGAAGAATGACTTTCCTAATTTAATATGTTACAGAAATCTACCTGGGGGGATGATCCAACATTGCAAAAATCAAAAACCAGAATCCTATTTCTACTCTATGGTGTGGTGGTTATTTATAAATGCAAAAACTAGTAGGCTCAGCAGTAGCAGTTGGAAAGGGAGGCTTGGAAGTGGGAAGATGTGGGCTCCATAGCACAATAGAAAAGGAAACTGATTCTGGCTTATTGCCTACTCCAGCAGAAGAAGACAAAGTCTCAGCAGTGGGCAGATGTGGGATACCCAGCACAATAAAAATGCTGAACCAGAATCTTGCATTTTGCAGTGGAAAAGGGTCACAAGGCAGTAGTCAAACACATTCTGCAGCTATGCATTTAGGGGGAGTATCTGCTAAGGCTTGTATTTGAATAAGTGTGGAGATTTTTGTGGCCAGAAGAAAGTGATTGGAGCTATCCAGTATGTATCCAAGATTGAATAAGGGGTATGTAGTGGGAGTTGCAGAAGGTTGCATAATCTTTGGGATAATAGGACAAAAACATTGACAATGCAGTATGTGGAGGTCAAAGGAGATCCTCTAAGGAAGATTGACAAAGAGCTTTCTTGGAAAGAATAGTGGGGAAGATAGACTAGTAGGTCTATTGGAGATTGCAGGTAAAAACAAAACTAATGCATGTGGATTGATTGTCTAAGGAGATCATGACTAAATCCTGATCAGGATCATTGTGGAGGGGCATAAGGGAAGGAGCATAAGGGAAGGAGTTGTGGATGAAGTAATTCTTTGATTTAATGTTTTCTGGGAATGGGTTTCTGATTATTTATGTAAAGGATTTCCTTTTCTAGTTGTATGGAATCTTAATCATTGAAAAAAGGAGAGGAGATTAGTCTTTTGTATCTTATCAAAGGTTATCATTGTAGTATAGAATTATCAGGAATATCAAAGCAAAAAACTCATTTCAGAGTTCTAATTATCTATTATGACTTTTATTTCCATTTCAGTAAGTAGTTAAAGAAAGGTCTGAAGGGCGCAGAGTTATAGCACAAACAACAAAGAGGGAATTCAAGGATTGTCATCCAAGGTGTTGCAGGTTGTGTTATAATTTTTCTGAGGAATATTTTCTGAGATAATCAGAGCAGAACCAGTATTTTAGCAAGGAAGATTGATTAAATTACCAGACCAGAGTGGGATTGTTGCAGATCATCAAAGTAGTAAACTTTCTTGCACCAAATTTGCGCTCCAATTTACTGGAACAGTCAAAAACAACAAGATGTAAAGTATTCTTCAACCAAAGCAGAGTGTAATGCCCTAAACAATGGAAAATTAGAATTTTGGTGGATTAGTCACATGATCAAGAAATTTTGAAGGATTGGAGAAACAAAAAATACCAAGTATTCACCTCATTGAAAAAAAGGGACTGGAGGAAAAGGTTGTCAACTTTGGTACCAATTCAAAAAAAAATTCTTTGAATTGAAAACAAAAGGACTTTGAGAAGAGCTTGGAGATGGCTAAATCAAATTAAAACTCATAACCTGTGAAGAAATGGTTGCTGATGCACCAAATAAAGCTGCCTCCAAAGCATAAATCAAAGGACTGGTTTAAAATTTGTCTAATTGACCTGAAATTGAACCAAGAAGGGCTGGAGATAATTGAACCAAAAAATCCACCAAAACTCAACCTTGGAATTCAAATACTCCAAATATGAACCAAAAAAGTCCTCCTCTGTCCCCAATCCATCCAGGCAACTGGGAGGAAGGGAGTTTAAAGGAACCAAGACTCCATTGCTCCTTCCATTGTTACCCATCCATGGAATCCTTCATCAAGACCTCACCACCCAAATAAAATCACGCTCATCCATCCAACTACTCACTCCAAACTCTTTATGGAAGAAAATAAAATGATAACTCCTTTCTGGTATGAATCTTGGTTTGATCTTGAGTAATCCATTAATGATCTCATTTCTCACAGACACAGAAATCAACCCACACCTGTATACTATTTTGGCTCCAGTGATAATCATCACTTCCATTGGTTATTGTGTGTTTTATGGGCTCTCTTTGTAACTCAGATAACTTCTGACAATTAAATTAAGTATTTTACTTATCAGCTTCCCCAGTTCTTCTATTTTTTTCAGTACTCATGACCTCACATTAGAGGATTCCTTAGATAGTTGTCTTCAGCACTCATGTTGATTATATTATTATTTCCAGTTTTCTCATGTCATTCCTTTTGCATACAACTGCTGTTATTTGAATTGAAATGAATCACAAGTGGTCCTGGTTCTAGCACTTTTTCTAACAATTTAGGTACTAGGGCTGCTTGAAACTTCTTTTGATTTTTTTTTGATATTCTACAGAACAAAAAAGAAAGAGAAAAATATAAAAACAGTCTCCATAACAATATCTGTGTATCATAGAGCCCTTTAAGGATTTTTACTGAAATTTTCATTCTATTTTACTCAAATATTTTTTATTTTTTTATAAGAATAAAACAAAAACCACATTTCAAAATATAGACCACCCCTTTTAATTGCAGTAAATGTAATGGTGAGAAATATTTTATGGGGTAAAATCTTTCATTAAAATCAAAAATTATTTTTATTCCAATCTTTTAATGATATTCTCAATATTTTAAACAAAACTAAAATTTTTTATTCCTGATGTCAAAAAAAGAAAAATTGAAAAGGATGCAATATTTGAAGCCCTTTTACATTGGTTCCAATTTCAGGAAGCCTATAATATATCAAAAAAATTACAAAGAATTATGTTAAAGCTTTTGAATTGATTATAAAAATTTCTGAGTCTTTCAAGAACCAAAAAAAATTAAAAGAGAAGGACAAGGAAAATTTCCAAAAATGCATTGAGACTGTCTTTTTTTCTTGATTTGTGGATGGATTTTTGAAGGTCTGAAAATGCTTTGAAAAGTCTGAAAGATTTTTATAAGGTTTTTGCATACCAATCAACAAGGCTGCAGCGTTATAAATTTGAAAAATAAAAATCCTTAAAATTCCTGTGTTTTCAAGGAAATGGCTGTGTGGGCAGGAAATCAGGGGGATTTAGAATATCTGTATATTTAGGCGTAAGGGATTTGAAAATAATGATTTCCAAAATCAAAAATAAGCCAAATAAAAGCAAAAATATGTAAAAATAATCAAAACAAAAATCAAAAGAAAAGAAAAAAAAAGGGATTTATTAAAAATATAAAAATAATGATTCAAAATAAAAATGAAAATATGAAAAAAAAATTAAATTTTCATGTTTTGATGAAAAGCTCCATTCAAAAAAAAAAAGACAAAAAAAAAGAAAAAAAAAAGAAAAAAAAATGATTACTAGTAACTTTGATTAAAGGTAGAATCATCCTTCATAGCATTGATTTTTTGTTCAAATGAGGGTTATGGCTCTGAGGGAATCCAGGCCACTTTTTTTTGGAAATTTTTAAAGATTGTGTTCTGAATTTTTATTTTTCAAAAATCAGATTGATCTGTGCCACTGGAATGAAATTTATTTTTCAAGGAGAAATAAGAAATAAACCAAATTAATTCAGTAAATATTTTTTTTAAATGAAATTGGTGATGGTCTTTTGAAGCTTGACACCAATCCAAAAAAATATTTTATGCAACACAGCTCTGAACCAAATTTCTTAAAAGTGGTAAAGAAATATGGCATTAAAAATAAATACATAAATTCCCAATTCTTCCTGTTATTTATATATTTTTAATTCAATTCATGAATTAAACAAATATGGTGCACAAATATTCTCACACAATCCAGGAATAAATTTGATTTTTGGTCCAAAACTTCAACAAAGTCAAAACAGGTTTCACTTAACATCCCAGGTGCAGTAACTTTCATCATGGTGAATGAGGCCCCCAAGCATGTGGTGCAGAAAACCAGTCTTAAGAATCAAGTAGGTTAGCTCCATAATTTTTTTCAAAAATCCTCCACAATATTCCCTTAGCTTTTGCAAATTGGCAACAAGGTAGTAATAGTAGAAAGATTTAACGCTTCTGCAAGACACAAAACAGGTGATGCTCTTCAAACTCTTAGTTTGTAATTGTAATCAGTTTGATTCCCCTATATTAAACCCTTGTTTCTTTATTCTCTATTTTATGATTTTTTTCCCTCTCAGACACTTGCGCTTTATATAGTAAATACATCAGAAATTAAGACCTGACCCCATTTTACTATGCCATCTCACTTTCTGCAGCCTGTATGCAGTTTCAGGATGTGCATCTGGCACTCCTTTCCAATTTATTGAATTTAGAACAATACTGTCTAATTAATTTCCCACTTTGATCTGCAGGCTCTTTTCAACTTATTTCTCTGGAACCTTTTGATGTAACTTTGGTGCAACCTCTCAAGGACCTGTTGTATTCCCATTTTTCCACCCCCAATCACTTAATCTGTCTTGTTTACCTTCCCATTGACATCAAAACTACTTGTTCTTTCTCCCATTGCTTAGTCATAAATTCTCTCTTGTTCAATTGCTTTTTTCTCCACACTTAATAATTTTTGTCTGACCAAAATGATGATAGACCCAGATTCTGCATTTGGTAACCCAGTCTTCTTTTTTATTCCAAAAAATAAGCTCCCTAAATATGGAAAATGGATGCAACATGGTTTTCTTTTTGGTGATTTGGTGCTTGATTATTGTTGAGGGAAAGTCAACTCCTTAGTAATTGCTAGCCGTGGTTCACTCCTGGCTTGTGTCTATAGAAGGCCACCACACTGTGATCAACTGCAAGCATCCAAAGCATGAAAACCAGTTTTCTTTCAAGGAAAACCCTAACCTATCTGCAGACAGACTAACTAATGGCAGCGCATCCACCCAATCCAAAAGATCATTCCTTGCCACCAACTGGTACACTTACCTTCCTGCCTTTATGTGGACCATTTCAAGTGAAAATCTCTCAAAAAAAGTGTCTTCCCCTGTTGGAACACCTACTTCCCTAGGAATTCAAGTACTAAAATTCTGAAAAATTCTGTGACTCCAAAACCAATCATGCACTGCCCTAGATATTCCTGGAAACCAGAAACAAGCCCTAACCCTCCAATTTTTCTTGGCTTTTCCCCTGTTATCTAGGCCATTGTGCAGACTCTGCAGAAACTTCTCCCAGTCCTCCCTTTGCATTACCACAATGAACAGAAGCGGAGAAGGTTGCTTCCACATTTTCCTGTCCTGCAAGAAGAATTTAGGCACCTTATTCCAAACCCATTGCCTGAAATTGTCTGGAAAGGTGTTGGAACAAGTTAGGATTCCCACATAGTCCTTGAGCTCCAAAAAAGGCCCAAAATGTTGCAGGATTTCTATGCCTTTTTGCCATTGTTACCCCCACCGTCACATACTGCTTGTCAATGCCCAAATAATCCCCTTCCTTTTCTGTAAAATGAGAATTTACCACAAAAAAGCACTGGGAAATATAAATGCTTTCCCTTGGACATGTCTTACTGCAAATCAAAATAATTTCAGGTAATCCACCCATCTGTTCTTTGGCGTGTTAGGTAAGAGAAGGGAAGTAATCATCCAGGCAAGAGCCTCCCTGTCCACAAGAAACTCAATTTATATTCCTCAAAGCACATGCTGGAGTTTGTTCACAATCTTGGATACCCCACACATTTTGAGTTTGAGCTGAAAATAATTTGAACCTACTTCCAAAATAATCACCAATTTGTAAAGCAAATTTTTATCATTCCCCTCAAATTCCTGGGTAAAAACCCCTCCTTCCCAACACTTGCTACAGCCCACCACCAACATAATACTCCAGCTTTTTGAGTATTCTAGGCCCTTCAGCGGAATTCCCCGCCCACAAATCTCCTATACATTTTGAAATTCCCAATTGCATTCATCATTCCAAACCAATTCCACCCCTTTTCTAACTAGCAGCCGCAGCAGGCCAGCTTTTTCTACAAACTATTCAATAAAAATATGAACATAACTGCAAAAACCCAAAAATTTCAAGGTATGAGAAGTAATTCTTGGTACCAGCCAGTTGAGCACCTTTTTAAACTTTGATTGCCTGACCCATTTCCCCCCTGCAGACACCTTGTGCCTAAATGTATTGAGAGAAGAAAAAAAAATAGAAAATTTCTTCCCTGAAAAATTCAAGCCTGCCTCCTCAATTTTAAAATGGATCCTTTCCAGGGTCTGGGCATATTCACACACGTAGCAATTTATTCCTGGATTATCCATAATATCTCCCCCATACCTTCTTATGGGCCCCTTTATTCCTGCATCATTGATGAAAATTTGCACTGATTTCAGAATATTGTCCCAAAGGATTCAAAACATCTGTTCATGGTACACCCCTATGGAGTTGGTTTCTCCCTTGAGAAGCCATTTTAGCTTGATATGCACTAATCTGGTCTTGAATTGGGATGTATTTCCCTTTGGTATTAACCTCCATCATATCCACCAAACCATAAAATGCACTACCTTTCATTTTTTCCAAAAATTCCTCTACTGCAGGTGGTAATCTCATATCTCAAATAGTAACCAAATTGAGACACTGGAGGTTTTTCACAATCCCCAAGCCCTTGCCATCCTATTTTATTACAGAAAAAATGGGGCTAGAAAAACTAGAGCAAGATTGCTTGTATAACCACATCTGCAAAGCTTCTCTGACTAACTTGGTGAACAAATCCCGCACTGATACTGGAATAGGAATTGGCTTGAATTTCCAATTTACATGTTCCACCATTGGAATTTGATAAGTTTCCCCAATTGCTTGCCTAAGCAGTCCTTTTTTCTCTTGGTTGAAAGTAAAAGCCTTTCTCTGTAATACTACCACCCCCTGTAACAGCTACCATTCTTCATTCAATAGACAATCCTCTGGGTCAAAATTCAGTTCCCCCATTTGTTCCTTTGTGATTCTCTCTGCAGTCTTTGATTATCTTTGAAAGATGCTTAGAGGTGTCTTGTAAGTATCCAAAATACATTTGATTGCCTGCAATGGTTGATTTAAACCCTGAGGCATTGGTTTGGTGTGTTTCTAGGGAAAAATTTCTTAGCCACCATTTTGTCCTTCCAACCACAGCTCCACAATTTTGGAAATACCTGCAACCCAAAATTCTGGGTGATCCCCAAAATCCAACCTGAAATGGGTTCCAGGTTGCTAAAAAATGTGGAACAAGGGTAGATGTTTTCACCAACCCCCACTGAAAATACATAGGTTGTCAGCTTGCTACTATTGCAGAGCAAGCTGCAAAAGTAACAGAAATAACATAAAAATAATAATGATAAAATTAACCTAAGAAGGAGAAGGGAAAACATAAATATTATTCCAAAAATGGATTCTCCACCAAAAATTAGGTTGGGTCACTCACTGACCCCACCCTTGAAATCCAACTCCTTATATTTTTAAAGAATTAAGGAAAATAAAGACCAAAATACCACGGCACCACTATTGAACTTTTTGGCCAATTAAATATTTCACATGTATTTTCAGGTATAGGTTTCACGCCTAAAATTCAGTCAGAAGTGAGGTGTTGTGTATATTTTAGGAGTTACTGACAGAAATGTGTTTTGTCACAATTCCCGCACGCAGCTGCGGCAGCCAATGCACCCGCGCGCGGCTGAGCTACAGCTCTGTAACTCTCTCGAAGTCATGTACGCAGTCCTGGGCCTCTGACAAGTACGCAGCCCTGGGCCTCCAACACGTATGCAGCCACGGGACTACGGGTTGACAAAGTGACAGGCGGCCTGAGAAACCTAGGTACTGCGTAAAAATGCTGCAACCTACACAGGAACATTCTAAATATGTAATAAATGTTCCCGTGGATAGTAGATAGTCTAAAAATTCAAAAAATTATATAAAAATACTTAAATAACCTTTATACATATTTTTTTATTAAATACAATTCAAAGTACCAAAAATGTCGAAAATAAGATAATGACTACTTCTAAAAATATATTTAAATACTTTAATACACTATTATGAGAATTTCTAGACATAAAATTTTTTTTGACGTAATAAGAAAACTTATGATGTAAAAATATTACATGAATATCCATGACTTACATTTTTAAGTAATTATTTTAGTAAATCAACTGAATTTTGAAAATAAGGAGTAAAATCAATATCATGACTTTACTCCAAATATTTAATACATAATGAGAACACACCTGACATCAGAATATCTGTAGGAATGTCTATTAAAATAATTATTAACTTACTGGGAACATTTAATAATGAGAATTAATTAAATAATAAATAAAAAGGACAGATTAGTGTTATTCACACGTCCAAACATCAATTATAAAGTAGAATAATTCCCATACCCTGTGGAATTAAATGCTACCCCTATTACAGCACCAAGAAAACGTGACAGGCTACCACTGGTTACACTGCTAGCCTCAGTTTACATCTCTTTGAGCTCCTGTACTCCTTAGAAGGACAATATTGGGACTCTAAAAGCTATAAATAAAGAGCTCTTTAGAGGATATTGATACCCACAGACCCAGTTATATTACCTACGGAAACCGTGCCAAGGTAATAAAATACTTATAAGAGATAAGTAAGTGATTTATGGCTTTAGTCTGATTAATAATATCCGTCCTAAACCCTCTTTTATCAATTTAAACTGCTGAACAACCTTATAACCCCAGTATACAGGTTTAACCCATCAGTGCACATCCAAAACAGATACCCAAAGGATTTAATAATATAACAGTGAGTCTTATTATCCTTTCTCTGTCGTGGCAGCTTGGTTACAAAGCCCTGCCACTCCACTGTGTATTTTATATACATATTATCTTTGGGCAAAATATCCTTTAAACTAAAGGGCCCAAAGTAACCAGGTCTACGTGTTTTAATACTGAATTCCCTGAAGAGAGGTGTTAAAGATCCCCAATATAATTGTGGCTCCTCTTTAAAAATATTTAATAATCAATTTATCTATATTGATTAGTAACAATAAATCACATCTAAACCAATTAACCTTGCAATAAGCTTTATCCAAATATTTTATGGATTTTTGCTGAATTTATTGAATAATATATTTATTATTTATTCTATCACCTCTGGTAGCTAAAGGATAGCAAGGATCTTGGCATCCGGGATGCTGAAATAGGTGGAAGGACTCACTTATAATGGCTTCCTTGCCATTCCTATTCCCCAAAATCTCTTTATAGCAAGGCCCCATGGCTTAATTCCGTAAATCTCCACTATCCTCTGTTCTTTCTACTATCCAGTCAACTGCCCCCATGGATTTGGATCTGTTCCTGGGCGGTTTATGTGGCCAATCTTAAAAAATTTCTGCTCCTCTTCTTGTTTGTGGCATAATGTGGTTTCAAATTACTGACTGCTTCTTTCTGCAACTGTTAGCTTTTCTTTACCAGTGGCATCATTTTATTACATGGAGGCTCAGAATTTGAAAAGAAATATATTCACCAAGGTGATTTCCTCTCCTTTTGAAATCAAATAGGAGAGCAGCTGACATACCCTAGCTACCTTGGATGGTTCTTCTTCTACAATTCCCACCACCTTGCACAGATACCCTTCCAAGGTCTGCACCCCAATTTCTGTCTTTTTCAAGGTCATCCTTGCCTATTTTTCTAGTTTAAAAGGGGTTATGTTTACAATTGAGCTGCTATCAACCATCTCCCAACAACTTTCTTTCCCAATACCCAGCTGTACTTACACCAGCAGGCACATAACAGGACTAACTACTTCTTACCCTTCTTTCTCAACAGCAACTGCTACAACCTGAGAGACCTTTGGCTCTGCCTATCTGTTATTTGCCACATATTTTTTCAACACAGTAATAATTTCTTCTGCCATAATGGGGGATATTGCAGCTAATTCCTGTATGGTGAAGCTTACTGGAGTTTCCAGGCCACAGATCTTTCTTTCTATCTTGATTTACTTCCTTTTTGAAGACCCCATTCTCACCCCACCTGCCCTTTTATTTCCATTGTTTGAGGCTGTGCATATAACTCCATCCTCTCCTCAATCCAACCTTTCTGATAATTTATTTAGATCATTTGTACCTTGGCTGCCTATTTAGGTGTTTCCCAGTTGGTTTGGAAAAAAAAAACTCCAAAGGATACCATAGCTTCATTCTTCCCTTTCTGAAAAGGTCTTCAAACTACCTCTCTTACCTGATTGGGTGGGTATTTTTCCCCACTCCCTCTTGTTCATGGTGGTCCATTTAACATGTATAATTCACTACCCCAAAATATAAAAATTTGGTTTCTCATATACATGGTTAGGCCTTTGAAATCATTTTTTGTGTGGCCCATTTCCAGGCAGAAATGGAATTACGGGGTTTTCACGGGCCCCATAGTTTTGGCATTGGTTGTGGAGATATTTTCTTGGGAAAGTGTGTCTGTCCTCCAATGTTCCTAGAGGTTTTCTGTGAAATAAAAAGCTTTAGCTGCTCCATCATGTCTTGGAACTTCCTTTTTTTCACCTTGGTTACAGGGGCTGTTTGCATATATTCCTTCTGCAGTACATTTTTAGTATTGGACGCAGTCCTGAGGGCCAGTACCTCCCTCATGAGGTCCTGAAGCTTCAGTTCCCCATTAATAGTTTCACACAAGGTCTGCATTTCTGGTAGGAGGGGTCTGCCTCAATCATGAGAAATTTGCACTAAGTTATGATTGTAAAGGAAATGCTGAGTGTCACTTTTTAATTCATTGTGTAATCCCCCCAAAAAAATTCTTATCATTCAACCCAATTTTTTGAAAAAATTTCATTATGGAATAAGTACTTTGAAACCCTATCAAAATCCAAGAAGTAAGCAATGAAATCCTTCATCAAACTGATCACTCCTTTGCCAAGCGCATTGGAGGCAATCAATTCTAGATTGCTCTCCTGGAACTGCTTCTCCCACTTTCCCCATTTCTCCAAAATATAAAGCCAGAAATTCTCTCAATTTACCCCCTGATACCCGTCCATGTCCACATCCTCCAGATCTTCTTTCCCCAGAATAAATTTTATTTTTTTCTGAAATTTTTCTTTGTCCATGGCTCCTTTGTTCTCTTCTTCCTTCCCAAAACAGTCCAGGAATCTGAAAATATTTTTGGTCCAGAACCAAAAAAAGGGGTGATCCCTTGGTCAAATATTTTCCCCCACTCCATGTTGGATTTTCTGCACGCTCTCTGGGATTGCTGGTGGTACCCCATAGGTACTTGTTGCTTGTAGTGGGGGTGGGGGTAATCCTCCCCCATCAATGGTGCCAAAACCTGAACCCGTAGGATGAAATTGGAAGGGTCTTGTTTTCTGCATAAAAGAGGGAAAAATCTTTTACATGACAAAAGAAACAAGCAACTGATTATTGGTCAGTGGTGAATAAATGAGTTGAATTGCAATTTTGAATAAGGAATAATACTTTAAAAGGATGAGTTTTCCAGTGAGGCCCTGGAATATGTGGTGCATAAAATAAGGCTTAAGAATAAATTTGGTCTACTCTGTAGTTTTGGTTAAACTCCTCTGAAAGTTGGTAGACAAGATAATAATAGTAGGAAGATTTATTGATCCGCAAGACACTAAAAAAATCCTGCTCTGCAAAAATTTAGGCTATAATTGTAATCTGTTGATTCCCTCATAATAACCCATTGTTTGTGTTCTCCCTTTATGAGGAATTTTGTCCTCTCAAATGCTTGTGCTCTATATTAAATATAACAGAAATCAATACCCAACCCCATTTTACCTACCTCATCTTACTCTCTGCAGCCCATGTGAAGTTTCAGGATGTGCAACTGGAACACCTTCCCAATTCTTTGAGTTTTGAAAAGAATGTCTAATTAATTTCTCACACCAGGGCAGGCCCTTTCTCAAATCATGTCTCCAGCAAATTTTGGAAGTCACTTTGGTGCAACCTCTCAAAGACTTGTGGTACTCCATTTTTTCACCCTGGATCACTGACTCTTTCATGTTCTCCATCCCATTGACATCAACCATACTTTTTCTTTCACCCTTTGCTTACTTGTAAATTCTTTCTTGGTCAATTGTTTTTTTGTTTGGATTTGGGAATCCTCATCTGGCCAGAATTTTTGCTTGCCCTGGTTCTGCATTTGGTAACTTGGTATTATTTTTATTCCAACCAATCAGCTCCCTGCATTTGGCAATTCAATGCAATGAGATGTTCTATTTGTTGATTCAACACTTGATAATTGTTTGAGGGAAATTCCACTCCTCAGTTCTGGCTAGCCATGGTTCAATTCTGGATTTTGTCTATGAAAGACCACCACAGTGGGATGTGGGCACCAAATGGTGGAATTTGTGGGGATGGGTTTGGGGATTTAGAAGGAGTGCAGAGGAATACTTGAAGAGTGTTCCAGATTGGGTTTTCCTCAAGATTTTTATGTTTGGAGGGTTCAACTGCATTAGAAGGAGCTTCTGGGGGACAGATAAAGGTTTTTTTTTTAAAAAAAGGTACAACTTTCAGCAGGAGGCACAATGGGGGACAATCTAATCACAATTATCAAGTGAGTTGGAAAATCTTGCGTAACAGGAGGAGGAAAGCCCTTGGGGGTGTAAGCACCAGTGAAAATAGGTGGAGGAGAGAGAGGATGGGTTGGTACTTGGAATGGTTCATGGATGGGCATTTGCAGATTAGTATTGCAGACAGGTTTTGGGTAAGGAGGGGGAGAAGCAAGGGGAGGGGTTAGAACATGTGCAGATGAAAGGACCAGGTCCAAGGTTGGAACCAAAGCTGGGTCTGGATGGGGATTGGAGGATACCCAGAGCAGGAAATGTACAGAGGGGCAGTTGCCCCAACCACAAAAGGCAATGGCCCAGGAAACCAAGTCTTGGTAATCCTTGAAATGAGGCAGAGGTAAAATACTATCACTTCTGGAAAATTTTATTTATGCAAATGAGAAAGAGGGGTCAAGGATTTGGATTGGATATCCTTGTCATCCAGTACTAAAAATTCTTCCATAAATTTTCAAATGTGCCTTTGCAGGGGTGACAACAAATGGAGGACAGGCAAGATTGGGGAGGGGGATTCAGACAGCTTTTGGAAGGAATAAATGAGCAGCAGCGGTGAGCTTGTTGCAAGGGCTTGAAAGCAGGGCAACCTCTGGACCAAAAGCAGTGTCAACAGGTGCAGGCTCATTATTTGAAGGAGGAAGAGGTGGAAATATTTTACAATTAACAAAGGGGGAAGTGTAGTAGTGGAGGTGGTGTGCTGGAAAGTAAAAATAATTGGGGGATATGTGGTGGTCTTTTATAGAAAAAAACTGAGAGCTGAACCACAGATTATGAAGACTGAGGAGTGGAATTTTCCTCAAAAATAAACAAGTCCGGAAAAACATTAGAAAAGTTTGTTGTTTCACTTGCCATATGCAGGGAGCTTATTGGTTTTAATACAAAAGAAAGCCTGGGCTACAATATGCAGATTCTGAGACATTGGGAACGTTGGGCAGACACAGATACCTCAATTATTATGAGAAACACAATTGACCAAGCAAGAATTTACAAGTAAGCAATGGGTGCAGAACCAAGTTGGGATCAATTTTGATTGGAAATGAAATGAAAGATTCAGAGATTGGGGTGACAAAATAAACATTTTAGAAATACTTGGGAGTTTTCACCAAGGCAATTTCCAAAAGGTGTTAGATAAATAGGTAGGGAGGGTCCCCCCTAGCAGGTGAAAGTAATTGGATGGTTTAGAGACTCCTTTGAGATTAGGTAAAGTTTAGAAAATTTCTTGCTGGCAGTCACTTGAGGGGGAATTTATTGCTAAAAATATTGATATGATAGAGGAATACTAAGGGTGGTTTTGAATTGTATTCCCCTCTGAGTACCATATTATATATCTGTGGCTGATTTTCAGATAGATTTGTTACTATAGTACTCTCTACCAGACCTAGGATCAAAGGTGTTCAAGCTTGATAAGGAAGAAGTGGTGGAACAGATGGTTGACTTTTACTTGTAGAAGCTGAGTAATGCAAGAATGCATATTGTTTCTTATCCTTTATATATTTTTTATTTTTTATTGTTTACTGATGGATACTCCTTTTTTTACAGTTGATGATTGATAAGGTTGTATTGGTTGAGCCTATAATCTATAAATGATGGTGGATGATGATAGTATCAATGGATGATGATGATGAAAGAAGAATATGATGATGGTGAAGGTGATTATGATGATTATGATAATGATTATGGAAGAAGAAGCAGAAGATGATGATGGTCAAGGTAGTTTATGATGATGATGGATGATGATGATGATGATGATTGAAGAAGAAGGTGATGATGATGGCCAAGGTAGATGATGATGATCATCAAGTTAGGTGATGGTAATGATGTAAGAAGAATAAGAAGATGATTATTGAAGAAGATGACAATGATGATGGTCAAGGTAGGTGATGATGATGATGGATGATGATTTTTGGAATTTTTATCCACTACTTGAATTTTCTAATGCCTGAATCTTGAGTGAAATACTTTCTCTGACAGTTGTTCCTTGCTATTATCATTTTTCTCTTGAGTATCTTTATCCAGTGTGTACTCTATACTATACTAGTTTAGTTATAGTTCATTTTTAACCTTTATCATTCATCCTAGTGGCTCTTCTGTCTCAACTCAGCCCTATCCTGTCCTCCAAGTAGTGCAGACTCTGTATTTCAGTATTAAATAAATCTTATTCATAGCTGGTTCTCATCTTGTCAACCACTGGTCAGCCTACCTTGTACTTAGGTTACTTAAGATTCCAGTTCTCAAGTGAATGAAAATAATCTGTTCTGACTAACAATGAACCGGAGTGCACTCCTTTGAATCCTTAGATCCACTCCTCTTAGCATTAGAAGATTCTGATCCTCATCCTCTCAATTCTTTCAACCAGATCTGTCAGGGATTTAACCTCTACTGCTATACTTGGCCGTGGTTAAACCTGCAAGAATAAGACAATAACCACCATGAAAGTAAGTTTTTGACTCAAATAACTCAAAAAATAGCTAAAAGCTTAAAAAATAAAACAATACCAAGGTATTATGAGTACAAAAAGCCACAGCTTCAAAACTTATAAATGCAAGAAGCCTGGCTCCAAATAAATGGAGCTCAAAGGAGCTTTGCTTATAAATAAGCTCACACCCTTTGTAGTAGTATCACACAAGGATTACCATTCCAATTCAGAACTTCCACTCAAAAATGGAGTTTCAAAAAAGATGATTAATTGATTATAATACTAAAGTTTATAGCCCCAGTAAATCTTCTATTGAGAATAAGTTTAATGGGCTTGTTAAATCTTGCCATATTCTCTTACAAATAAACAATAATATATAACTGATGGAGGGGCTATAGGGTAAAGAAAATCCTCTTTTAAGGCAACAGGAGCCCTCAGGGGACTCAAGGAATCATCAGAGGAGTGCTAGGCTGTCCCTGGTTTCTTCCTCAAGGGCTCAAAACCCCATTACATAATACCCAATGAGGAATAGGGTACTAGTACTTATTGGGGAGGATTTTCAATGTAAAAGGTTCCAATTAAATACCCCAAAGGGTAGTTAAATGATCCTAGGACCTGAAATCAGTCACAAGGACGGTTTAAAAGTACTAGAAAACCCCAGAAGTATTAAATATCCATAAATGGATAGCCTTGGCATGTAATTACTTCTTAATTCCTTCTACCTTGGCAGATGTTATACATATAAGGTATGTATATTCTTGTAAATGATATTACATGATCTATAATTTATAAATGAGCTCAGAGTCCTCTGAGTGAACTCTCTCAAGGCCCAGTGAAGTATATTAAAGTATAATTACATCCCAAATAGGGATAAGATTAAAATTATGCAATTTGTTTATACAGAGTAGAGAGTATGACTTAAAGTAATTACTATAACTTGTTCCCAAAGGAATGGAACGTATTGGGAAGTTATATATCAATAGTTGGGAAGAATCAGAGTACTCATAAATTTATTTCAAGTTATATTGGATGCCCATCTTGATAATATATATTATCAAGGTTTTAATCCCATAATCAATACTCATAAAAACATACTTATAAAATATTATCAAAATTTATTATATAATTCTGAAAATTTTGATCATTATTCATTCTTGGCTCTATGGTGTGTTGAACCAGGAATCTTGGTTTCAGATAATTGAAAATAAGCGTAGTACTTAACCATTATACCAAAAAGTCATATGAGTTGTGCAGACATCAGGAGAAGTCTAATTGTCTAGTCACTGACAAGAGCGTTCAACTCAAATATTTACAATGATGATGGTCAAGGTAGGTGGTGGTTGTGATGATGATGGTGGTGGATGGTGGATGGTGGTCAAGCTAGGTGATGGTGATGATCAAAAATATGTAATAATATTTGATGATGGTGGGGATTGATGATGGCCAAAAATAGGATTAAGGGTGGTAATTCATATAATGGTTGGTTAATTTTGAAAAAGGTTGATATCCTTTATAAGGGCGTTATATTCCTTATAAGGTTTTGTAATCTTTGGTAATGATAAATATCCTTTTACAAGGTTTTAATGACATTTATAAGGTTTCAATATAATTTATAAGGGGAAGCCACCCCAGGCTGGATTCCTGGGGGGATGAGGGTGAAATGGCTGGAGAGAGGCCCTCTATTTATAGACATCAGGGAGTGTGCCTGTTAAAACACGGATGCACTCATGTTATGTGCATTTTAGTTTGTAATCCAAATGGGATGCACAAATGGGCCTCTAAGGCCCATTACACATCACATGAGCCACGTGGGCCTATGGGGATTTTATTGGTTTTGGACATTTGGGAGCCAAAACACGTTTCCCAGGTCTTTTGAAACACGGGACTTAACAGGCAACCTTAGCCAGATGGGTTTATTTGGGCATAACTGGGCCCAAGGTTTATTTTGGACATACTTGGCCAGACAGGCTAGCCTGCAAAAGTATGTATTTTATGGTCTTTTGGGCCTTGGCCCCCCATTGGGGCCGCCGCCCATGTTGCGGCCGGCTTGGGGCCACTTGTTTCTATCTGGGGCGCGTTGCAGGGCCCAACGGCGCGCGCAGGGCCGTTGTATGGGGAAGGGGGCTCCATTTGAAGTCCTCAACCCACTTGTATACAGGGCCACGGCCCTGGTCGCATTGCTCAGTAGGTTGCGGCGGCAGGGGCCAGCAGCTGCTGCCTCCCTCCCTTCCCTTGCTTGGTTGCAAGGCAGAGAGGAGGCTGGCTGGTCCTCAACCAGCCAGGCCAGCCGCAACAAAGCAACCAGCAAGGTGGGAGGGGAATTGATCACCCCCCCCCAACACATGTGTGGACTGATTATGCCATCTGTGACAAGGCAACCAGCAAGGTGGGGTGGGATTTGACCACCCCTCACCTCTTGTGTAGCAACAAAAAGGTTGCAGGGGCCATCTCACCCCCTGTTACCAAGGGGGAGTTGACCTGGGGCTGGGTGGGCTTGACCACCGCCCAGCCCACTAATTGCTTGTGTTGCCCTGGGGGTATCAACCTCCAGGTCTCCCTGGGGGGGATTTGACCACTCCCTCCAGGGATTGAGAGAGAGAGAGGGGGGGACACGCATGTTGGCTGTTTAACCCCCCCCTGTAAGTTTGACTGGACCCAGAGTGTTTCTGGGTCCACCCTTGCCAATCTGAGGGCCAGGGGCTGGTTGCAGGAGGAAACCAGCCATTTAAGTTGCTGATAAGGACCACTGAGGTCACAGAGGTAAAACAGGCTGGTTGTAAGGGACAACAAGCTGGGGTCTGAACAGCAAAAAGGGCTGATTCAGCCCAGTAAGGGTTAAAAAACCAAACTCAACTGGTACAGGCTGGTCATAAGGGTTCAGGGATTAATGCCAAGTGGGCTGAGTAAGCCCAAACCAATTAGCAAGGCTTTTAGCGCCTGCAGAGCCCATTTGGGGCGGAATTTTTTCCTTTTGCTTTTCATTACATGAGCTCCACCTGAGCACCATGTTTTGTATTTAAGGAGATCTTCTCCCTGCTGTTTTCCATCTATTGATTCACCAATTCATTCACATTCACAAGTGTGCCATTGCCTCTGGCTCATATTAAGGATCAATCATAAGAAATTACTGCCTCAGCATTTCTTTTGCTTTAAGTACTGCTCTTTGACTAAGCTTGTGGGCCAATAATTATCACACATTATCAGTACCATCATTATCATTACTTCCAAGCAGAATGGACCCTTATACCTTACTTTGGACAACCTCAAAGACCTCAAGTTTTCAAAGAAGATGACCTATATCCCAGAGTCAAGCTCCACCAAGATTGTTTTGAATGTTCAAAATTATAGTAATTGGTCTGTCTTAATAGACAGTGAGTTGGAAAAAATTCTTTGTGGGGAGATTATGGATAAATATGACACTTTGATTAGTTCAGAGGTAGAGAAGAAGTCTTATCATCTCATTTGTGGGCATTTGGATGAAATTCATATGACATGGGTTGCTGAGAGTTTAAAGGAGGAAAAGAAGAGGATGGATAGCATTGTATGGAAAATGCTCAAGGCCAATTATGCTGGTAACTCTTTCCATCAGAAGGGGATGGCCTTCAATAAATTTTTCAAATTGAAATTTTCCAACTGCAAAAAATTTTTCCGGGAGGCAAGATCAAGTATTGCTAAGTTCAAGTCATCTGGGCTGAACATGAATCCTGAGTGTTTTTCACTCTTAATTCTTCAAAAGCAACCAAAAGAATATGAGTCCTTGTTTAGGATTATATCTCAATTGGATACCCTTCCTGGAGAAGAGGATGTGCTTAGAAGGATTGAAAAGGATGATCTTCAATTTAAGATGAAGGAGGGCACAGGAACTGCTCTGGTGGGAAAGACAGGAAAATCAAGGAAGAAGGAAAAGGCCAAAAGGGATTTATCAAAGGCCTTCTCTTTTAAATTTCAGAAGAAGGGGCACTATGCAAAGGATTGCAAGGAGGCCAAGAAGAGGAATAAATCGGAGGAAAGTGAAAAGGAAGACAAAGAGGTCAACCTGGCCATGGAAAATGTTGCTATGGTGGCATTGGATGTTTCAATGGAACAAGCTGTTGAGGAACAAGCCCCCAAAAAGAAGGCTCAGATCAATGAGGATCAAGAAATGCACTTGATTGATTATGAAGTATTTAATTTTAACCTTGATGATAAGAACTTATCAGTGGCTGATAAGTCTTCTTTCCTTCTAGGAGGATTGAAGGAGGATGTTCTTGTTTTGATTGATTGTGGTTGTACAGACCACATGTTTTTTTTGTCAAATTTGTTTTAAAATCTTAAAGATTTTGATGGTGTTGTAAATATTGGCCAAAAAGGAAGAAAAATTCAGATGAAGGGAATTGGAAAAGTTATTCTCGAAAATCACTAGGGTTTAAAAATATCTTTTGAGAAAGTGTTCTATGTACCGGATTTGCCTTATAACCTTTTGTCTCTTGGAGTTCTCTGGAAAAAAAGTTTCCAGGTTTTTTATCTTAAAGAAGATAGGTTTGTTATTGATTTGAATGGGAGAACTATCCTGAGTGGACAATTTCAGAATAAGTTTCTCTGTGCAAACATGTTTAAGTTTTCATCTCTGAGCACTGTTGCTCACAATAGAAGTGGTCATAAGGTAAAGGAAAGAAACTGTGAAAGTTGTACTTTAGGGGCCAAGACCAGGAATGTGTTCTCAAAGAGAAGAGATTGCACAAAATTTCCTAGAGAGGAATTTTCCATTGATTTGACAGGGCCATTTTCACCAGCATCCCTTGGGGGGGGCAAACTACTTCATCAATCTGGTTGATACAGAAACTAATTATGTTTGGTTGAAACCAATAAAACCAAAGGATAAGACCACAGAGGAGGTTTCAGTAATCTTCAAAGCCTGGAAAAAGAATGGTTTGATGAGGGAGATCAAGAGGGTTATTACTGATGGAGGGGGTGAGTTTGTGAGTAAAGACTTTGAGAAACTATTGAATGATTACGGTATCACTCATATAGTCAATACTGCTAGTACTCCACAAAACAAGGGAATATTTGACAGGATGAATAGGACTTTATTGGACAAATTCAGAACTATTATGGCTCAATCTGTTCTAGCAAAGTTTTAATGGGCTGAGCTGTTGTGCACAGTGTGTCTGTTTCACAATATTGTAAGTGTTAATGGGAAAAGTCCACATTATCTGTTTTGGAAGTTGTACCCCAAAACATCACACCTAAGAACAATTTTTCTTATTTTATTATAGTGTCCACCATAATGAAATGGTTGGAAAGTTAGATCCTAGAGCCAGCATAGGGGCACTTGTAGACTATGATTTAATAAGTAAGTCATACAGGATTTATTGTCCAGGGACAAGAAAGATTATCCATAGTAAGGATGTAAAATTTGAAGAAAGTACCTTTACACTCAAAAGGAGTGAAGATAGTGCTGTTCAGGAATCACAGCAGGAAATAGAATTGGAGCCTATTTCTCCAGTAGATTCTGTAAAGAATATCATTAGTGATGACATTGAGATAGAAGAAGTGCCACAGGAGGGTTCAGTACCTGCTTCAGGGGAGGCTGGAATCAGAAACTGATGAGCCTCCACCTCCAGTTAGAAGGAGTGGAAGGAGGAAGATACCTGTTGATAGGTATGGGGAATGGCAGTCCCATTATGCTTCTGCAGAATATGAATAAGATAAGTTTTGGGAACAATGTATGCTTAATGAGATTCTAAAGTTAAGTTCAGAAATGGGTAATAGGGTTACCCCAAATAGATTTGGACAACCTATGAATTCTGATGAAAGAGCTAATTGGAAGACAGCTATTTTTTAGGAATTTGATTCTCTGGAAAATAATAGTGTGTTTGAAGTGGTTAAGCGGTATTTAGTTCCAAAGGAAAGACCATTGTTGGGTCTAGGTTAGTGTTGAATAAGAAGTTTGATACTAATGGAGTTTTGAAGAGGTTCAAGGCTAGATGCGTTGCAAAAGGCTTCAATAAGAAAGAGGGTATTGATTACCAAGAGAATTCTTCCCCAACTGGAAGGCTGTCCACCTTTGGTTACATCATTTCTTTAGCAGTGGAGTTGGGTGAAGAAATCAGACAGGCTGATTTTGTGAATGCATACAAGAATGCAAAACTTGGAGAGGAGGAGACTGTTCATATTTCAATTCCTGACGGTTTCAAGGAATGGATGGTAGAGACCAAGCCAGAAACTATGAATAAAATATGTGTGAGAAGTTTCCTCTCAGCTTATAAAGGGGAATATGTCCTCAAGCTGTGTAGATCCCTGTATGGATTGAAGCAAGCAGCTAGGTCATGGTATAACACCATGAGTAAGAAACTGATAGAGATTTGTTTCAGGACAAGTGAGGCCAACCCTTGTCTCTTTGTAAGAACGGATGTAATTTTATTTGTATGGGTTGATGACATTATCATTATTGGGAATGGTAATGAGAGAGTCATGGAGGCACTCAAAAAGGAGTTCAAGATAAAAGATCTTGGCCTGGCACAACAGGTGCTGGAATGAAAGTTAGTAAGAGCAATAATGGGATCAAGTTGGATCAAAACCATTATGTTTTAGCTCTACTTAAGCAGTAGGGCTTAGATTATGCAAAGGAGTTTGGTACTCCAATGCAGTCTAACATTTGGTTAGAAAAGTCTACAGATGAAGAGCATCTGAAGTTTTTCTGATCCGGGAACAATTATAGGTCAGATATTGGATTGCTAAATTATTTGGGGCAGTGTAAAAGGCCAGATATTGCTTATGCAATTGGCATCTTGTCACAAAACTTAGAGAAACCAAGCATGAGGCATTGTTCAGCATTTCAGAGAGTTATTGGGTATCTTAAAGGAAAAAGCAGTCTGGGAGTGCAGTTTTCAAATTCAGCAAACTTGTATTTGGTTGGTTATTCTGATGCAAGTTGGGCAGATGGTAACACTAGGGAATCAAGAAGTGGTTTTTTATTAATTTTAGCCAAGAATCTAGTGTCATGGATTTCTAAGAAGGTGTCAACAATAAGTCTTTCATCAACAGAAGCAGAGTACAGAGCGTATCTGTAAGCTTCACAGGAGGCAAAATGATTGAGAAGGTCTTATAGGATACTCATAAACCACAAGGTTTTGCATTGTTGTATTCATATAATCAGAGTGAAATTGCTTTGGCAGAAAACCAAGTGTTCCATTCAAGAACAAAACATATTGATGTTCATTATAACTATATATGTTATGCAGTGAACTGCAGAGAGATATTGTTACGGTACATGCCCACTGGAGCAATGATTGCGGATATCTTAACTAAGGCCTTAGATAGGAACAAAAATAAAGGTTTTGTGCCTAGTATGTGTATGGCATCCCTTTTGGATTAAGGGGGTATGTTAAAATATGGTCAACCAGCCAGGCCGCCGCCAAAAAGGCAACTGGCAAGGTGGGAGGGGACTTGGTCACCCCCCCATCTCTTGTTTGGACTGATTAGGCCAGGGGCAAAGAGGCAACTGGCAAGGTGAGGTGGGATTTGACCACCCCCCCACCTCTTGTGTAGCAACAACAAGGTTGCAGGGGCCATCTCCCCCCGTTACCAAGGGGGAGGTGACCTGGGGCTGGGTGGGCTTGACCACCGCCCAGCACATTGATTTTTTTTTTTCCCTGGGGGTATCAACCTCCAGGGCTCCCTGGGGGGGATTTGACCGCTCCCTCCAGGGATTGAGAGAGAGAGAGGGGGGGGGGGACACGCATGTCCTCTGGTTACACCCCCCCCCTGTAAGTTTGACCGGACCCAGAGTGTTTCTGGGTTGAGCCTGGCCAATCTGAGGGCCAGGGGCTGGTTGCAGGAGGCAATAAGCCATGTAAGTTGGTAAAAAGGACCAATGAGGTCACAGAGGTAAATCAGGCTGGTTCTAAGGGACAACCAGCCAGGGTCTGAAAAGCAACAAGGGCTGATTCAGCCCAGTAATGGTGGAAACACCCAACTCAACTGGTAAAGGCTGGCCATAAGGGTTAAGGGACTAATGCCAAGTGGGCTGAGTAAGCCCAAACCAATTAGCAAGGCTTGTAGAGCCTGTAGAGCCCATTTGGGGCGTAATTTCTGCCTTTTTCTTGTCATTACCTGAGCTCCACATGAGCAACATGTTTTGTATTTAAGGAGCTCTTCTCCCTGCTTTTTTCCATCTATTGATTCACCAATTCATTCAAATTGGGAAGTGTGCCATTGCCTCTGGCTCATATTAAGGATCAATCATAAGAAATTATTGTCTCAGCATTTCTTTTGCTTTAAGTACTGTTCTTTGACTAAGCTTGTGGGCCAATAATTCTCACAGTGCCACCTTTCACCAAATCTGTTATGGGTTTTGAAATGTGTTTCTAGCTGGCTTGTTGTTCTAGTTTTGTAGATTGGTTGAATTTTGGTTGGCACAGCTGAACCTTTGTGCTGGAACATTCCACAGGTTTCCAGCCTGGCTGACTTGTGGTTAAGGCTATGCTGGATGATTACATAATACCTTCTAGTATATATAAAATTCGGAAAAGTTGTATTTTTTGTTGATTTAAGCTTTCACTTGCATGCTCTGAGAGTTTCCCTTGTATTCCCATGTGTCTTTCACTGACCTGTGACACCCAATAGGGATAAATTTAGGCCAGGGTTGATTCAAGCTGTATCTTCTAATCCATGAGTGATAGAGGGATACTTTGGCTGAGTGACTATGTGTTATTTTTGGTTTAGAACCCATTTTCAAGGTTATTTTGGTTTTTGGATATTTATTTCTACTAGGGAAGTGAATTTTGTTATAATAATGGCCAGAAATTAGCTTAGGCAAATGAGCAATATTTAAAGCAAAAAAAATTCTGGACACCTTGTGTCAATAATTGCTAATGGGCTCTCACAATGGGGCAATAAGTTGGATGATATTGGTGATTAATTTAATTGGATGATGAATGGATGATGGAAAAATGCAGGGAGAAGAGATCCTTAAGTAAAAAAGATTGGCCTCTTGTGAGCCCATGATACAACAAGCCAAAAGGAAAATTTTCCGCTCCAAAGGAGCTCTACAGGCTCTACTGTTTTGGGATACAACAGCCCGCATGGCATCAGTCCCTGTACCCTTACAAACAGCCTATTCTGGTCATTTCTGGTGTTTCCACCTTAATGGGGCTGAACCAGCCCCTGAGCTGTTCAAACCCCTGGCCGGTTGTCTGTTAAAACCGGCCTGTTATCTCACATGCTGGCTGGTTGCCTCATGAAACCAGCCCCTGGCCATACAAATGGCCAGGTGGGACCCAGGACACACCTGGGTCCAGTCTCAGACACACATGGGGGGGGGGGGGGGGTGTAACTGGTGGACATGCCGCCCCCCCCTTTTCACTCAAATCCCTGCAGGGGGGCATCAAATCCCCCTACCAGGGGCCCTGGGGGTATCAACCCCCAGGGCGTTGTTCAGGTAGGTGGCCTGGGGGGTGGTCAGGTCCCCTCCAGCCCATTGCTCCTCCCCCTTGGTAAAGGGGGGGGGGGAGAGCGCCCCTCTTCGTGGTGGTGGGGGGGGGTGTGGTCAATTCCCCCCCACCACCAGTTGCCTTGCTGCAACCAGCCTAGCCCAAAATTTGGTGGGGGGGTGATCAGGTCCCCCCCACCCTGACCAGTTGCCTGTTGCAACTGGTTGCTGGCTGGTTCAACCCAGCCAGCCCTCCTCCTCCTCCTCGCAATGGCAAGCAAGAGGGAGGGGGAGGATCCAGAGCCATCAGACCCAGCCCCGCGGCCACCACCCAGCGCGGCAGCTGCAACCGGGGTGGGGGGACTCCATTTTGAGTTCCCCTGCCCCCTAAGACGGCCCCACGCGGGCCGTTGGGCCCCATAAACGGGCCATAAGCAAAAACAGCAGCCCCAAGCAGGCAGTGACACGGGAGGCAGCCCCAAATGGGCTGCAACATGGGAGGCATCCCCTAATGGGCCGCCCCAAGCCCAAAAAGTGAGTTCAACATACTTTGGCAGGCCAGCCTGTCTGGCCAAGTATGTCCAAAATAAACCTTGGGCCTAATTATGCCCATACAAGCCCATCTGGCTGTATTTGCCCATATACCCCATTGGGCCCTTTAGGGCCCCTGTACCAATAGGCCTGTTTCACGCATTTTGAGGCCAGTTTCCCCAAAGCCGTGACATCCACACAGGCATGTATGATCCATGTGTGTGTCCAATGGGCCGTAGAGGCCCCCATGTTCATCCCATTTGGATTACACTCATATTTAGCACATGTGTAAGTGCATAGGTATTTTAACAAGTCTGTTTGCTATAGGTAGGTTTTGGAATATCAAAATAGCCTTTTTGTAAGTTTTCAAGGATTGGGCAGGTTTCCAGGTGCACCTCCTGAGACTGCAGAAAAGTAGCAGAGAGTAGAGTAGGGTAGGGAAATAGGGATGCTTCTTGATTGCTGTGGTATTTAATATATAAGGTGCATGTGTCTGAGAGGACAAGAGTCAGGGAATATGGGGCAATGCAAGCAAGGGGTTAATATAGGGGAATCATCAGATTGAAAACTTAACCTAAATCTTTGTGGAGAAGTGTTCAAAAAACCCTTTCAGGTTTTTTTTTCCTATATTTTATGAATGCAGACCTAAGCCATTTCTCCCTTCTACCTTTAAAACTACTGGGACAACATCCCAAGAAACTAAGCTATAGAAATACTGCAGAAGAGATTACCCAAGACTAAACGGTGGTCCTACCATTAACTTTTTTTCACACCAGAACAGTTTTGTTGTTTCTGGAACAAGAATTGTTCTATGAAATCTTAGGGTTCCCTTCTGGCAACTCCAAGGCAGTTGGTTAGCTGTACCCTGCAGGTACATGCACTCTGCATGGTTGAATTTTTTTTTGAGTCTATTCATGCATTTCCAGACACATTTACATACATATTTACATACCATGCCATACAACTCCTACATATGAGCAAATCTGTTTACATCAAAGCCAACACTGTGTTATATGTCAGAGAGAAGAGGCCACTATGGCGGGACATGTAAGATAGAGGAGGTATAAAACATTTACCAGGGAAAATTTACTTCTTATGAAATTTAAAAAATTCTTGGTTGATACTTTTTCATACTTTTTTAATTTTGAACTAACATATAAAACCTCTGCTATTCCACTTTTACATACTATCCCCTCAACTCAGAAAGAAAAATTTCAATTTCCCATTCCTACTTTTGTTGGATTTCTGATAAATTCCTTAGTGAATAAAAGAAATTAAGATATTTAAGAGGGCTGAATGAAAACAGAAATCAGTAAAAAGAAATTGTAAAGAAAAGACTCAAAGAAAATAAAAGAATAGAGACACAGACATCAAGACGTCAAGGAAAGATACTGATTGTAGAGCAGGATTTAGAAGCTAGAGGTTGATGGCAGATACGATGGAGACAATTCTTTTTGAGGAAAAGATAAGATGAGAATTGAAGAAACAAGAAGAGACTGAGATGATATCGGGCAAAGTTGTACCAGACAAACTTGGTTTGAAGAGTGACTGTCGACAAGAGGTTGAAGTCACGGGTTGATGTTGTGAGTAAGTTTGAGAAAGCGCATGAAAGGAAAGTTGAAATAAAAGAAAAAGAGTACGAAGGATGGATGAAAAGAGATAGAATCTGAAGTAAAGAGAAAAGAAGATTGAGTGGGGATTTTGAGATTTGGGGACCAAATTGATAGAAGGAGTCATTGCTTCAAGTCATGATTTGCGGGTGTGGTTACAACAAAGAAAGAGGTGAGAAGGCAGTGGTCCGTACCGCGTGACATAAAAGAGACAGGGAGAAGAAGGAGAAAGAACAGTCTAAAGGCAAGTGCATTGAGAAGAGACAGGGTACTAAGCAGATATTTCAACAACTTTTACATTCACAAAAGACATGTGTAAATTCCCAAGTTAATCACACACAAGGAGATCCTCAAACTCATCCTTTGTAATTCCAAATGCACCCCAGTATTCAAATTATTCTAGTTAGTACAACTTAAAAAACACAAGATCCTACTATGTTAAACATAAAAATCACCACCAAAATCAAAGAAATCCCCACACAATCACAGGTCAAAAAAATCTCATTAACCAGACCGCCTCCCACATCCCAACATACCTTATCATTCTTATAGATGCCCAGGCCCATGCCATTGAAACAAACCCCATAAACTTTAAAATCTCCCACATCATTCCCTTCATCAAAATAAGTTCAATAATTCTCCAATGTCCAGAATTTCCATCTCTGTTGAATCTCATAAAGAATACTTTCATTCCAATAATGGTAAAAATATTATCCATGAGAATGGAAATGGTTCCAATATTCCTATTTCTGTTCAAACAAATTCCCTTTTTTTCACTCAAATGATGGCTATGGTTCAAATATTCCTATCTCTATTTAAAACCATCCCCAAATTTTTTTGCTAAAATGATGGCCATGGTTTCAATATTCCTATTTCTGTTAAAAATTATCCCCAAATTCTTTGCAAAACCACTATTTCTGTTGAGAATCATCCTGAAAATCTGCAAAAAAAACTATTTCTTTTGAAACTTATTCCAAATAATTCCACATTAATGATATAAAAGTTACTTTTGAATGATTGGAAAGAAACCAACATCTAAATGATGAACACATCCAAAAATTTAACCATGAGAATGATTATGGTTCCCCACAATTGGTTGATCTTGAGCTTGAAATAAAATTGGATAAACAACCTCAAGAGACCATGTTTCAAGGAGATCTGATGGATTTCAGCACCTTGTGAAAAAATCCTATTGTTACTGAACCGGAAGCTGATGAGATAATTCCACAAGAAAATATTTTACATCCTTTTCCCTAGGGGTTGCATGAACCCCAAGAAATTCAAACCTTTCATTTGAGGTCCAAAAATACTCTGCAGAAATTTTCAAGCAATTGTTTTCTGAAAAGAGAGAAGCTCTCTATGCTGTAGCCGTCAGATTGCTACTATTGCAGAGAAAGCTTCAAAAAGTAAAAAAAATAACATAAATAAAATAAATAAATAAAAACCATATTAAAATAGAATTAATATTAGAGATATTATTTCAAATTCTGAATCTGCATAAAATTTAATTTAGGTTCACTCACTGACACCTACCTCAAATTCCTACTGCTTATATTTTTGAATGAATTATGAAGATTTGGAAAGAGACAGAGCCTTTGTATTTTTGCCATTTTGATATTTCACATGAAACCCTATGTATAGGTTTCACAGTGAATTTTGTGACGGAATCCAAGAATTCTGTGATTTGGAGGAGTTACGGGCAGAAATGTGATTTGTCACAATTCCTGCACGCAGACGCGACAACCGACACATCCATGCGTGGCTGAGCAGCAGCAATGCCACCCTGTCCGCGTACCCTGACAAGCCATGTACGCAGCCCCTGGCACCTGACAATGACGCAGCGATGGGACTACGGGCTGAAAGAGTGACAGGCGGCTCAAAAAGCCCAGGTAACACTTAAAGGTTCTACAACCTAGATGGGAACATACTACAAAAGTAATAAATGTCCCTGTAGATAGTAGATAATCTAAAAATACATAAAATTATATAAAAATAATTAAATAAACTTTCTACAAATTTTTTATAAAATATAATTAAAAATATTAAAACATGTCAGAAATAAGATAACTATTATTTGTAAAAATATCTTAAAATACTTTGGGTATAAAATTGTGAGAACTTCAAGAGATTAGTATTTCCGTGACATACTAAGGAAACTGATTATGTAAAAATATTACATGAATTCTCATAGCTTATATTTTTAATCAATTAGTTTGAGGACAACAGAATTTTGAAAATAAGGAGTAAAATCAATATCATTGTTTTACTCCCATCAGCTAATAAATAATGAAAATCAACTTGACATCAGATAACCAGTAGGAATTTCTACTAAAAAAATTATTAACATCCTTGGAATATTCACTAAGGATAATTAATTAAATAATAAATCATGTGGATGGATTAGTGTTATTCACAAGTCTAAACATCAATCAAAAGGTAGGATAATTCCCATAACCTGTGGAATTAGATTTTACGAGTGCTAAAGAACCAAGAACACGTGACAGGATACCAATCGTTACCCTGATAGCCTTAGCACCCGTCCCTTTGAGCCCCTGTATCCCTCAGAAGGACAGAATTGGGACTCAAAAAGCTATAAATATAGAGATCTTTTGAGGATATTGATACCCAGAGACCCAGACATATTTACATCCAGACACTTTTCCAAGGTAATCAAATACTTATAAGAGATAAGTGAGTGATTTATGGCTTTATTCTGATTAATAATATCTGTCCCCAAAACATTTTAATCAATTTAAACTTCTGAACAACCTTTTTAAACCCAGTAATAGGTTTAACCCATCAGTGCACATCCCAAATAAGTACCTAAAGGATTAAAAAATATACCAGTGATTCTTATTATCCTTTTTCTGTTGTGGAAGCTTGGTTAAAAGGCCCTGCCACTCCACCATATATTTTATATATATATTATCTTTAGGCAATATATCCTTTAAGAATATAAATTAAAGGTTCCAAAGTAATCAGGTATACTTTTTTTCAAAGTGAATTACCTGAAGAGAGGTGTTAAAGATCCCCAATATTATTGTGGCCCCTTTATTTAATTGTTTAATAATCAATTTATTAATATTGATTAATTATACTAGATCATAACCAAACCAATCAACCTTGCAATAGCTTTATCCAAATATTTTACAGATTTTTGCTGCATTTATTGAATAATATATTTATTATTTATTCCATCACCTTTGTTAGATAAAGGATAGCAAGGGTCTTGGAATCCAGGAGGCTGACAGTAGCAAGGGACAGGTTTGGTAAAACTGAAAAGACCAAAACATGATTTTCTCCAGATTTTCAAGATTGCTAATTTGGATAATGATTCCAATGAGCATTAAAGTATCTCAAATTTGAGGCCTATAAAATTCAAATTTGCCTTAAAATAAATTGTTTTTAACCAAAATACTTGCAATTCCCTCAATTTCAATACAAGGGGAAAATAAACTTTTAGGGTGAATGTAACTGTTCACCATAATATTTGTATACTTCATCTATTATTTAATAATCAATTTATTGATATTGATTAATTATATTAGATCATAACCAAACCAATCAACCGTGCAATAGCTTTATTCAAATATTTTATAGATTTTTGCTGCATTTATTGAATAATATATTTATTATTTATTCCATCACCTCTGTTAGCTAAAGGATAGCAAGGGTCTTGGAATCCAGGAGGCTGACAGTAGCAAGGGACAGGTTTGGTAAAACAGAAAAGACCAAAACATGATTTTCTCCAGATTTTCAAGATTGCTAATTTGGATAATCATTCCAATGAGCATCAAACTATCTCAAATTTCAGTCCTATAAAATCCAAATTTGCCTTAAAATCAATTGTTTTTGACAAACATACTTGCAATTCACTCAATTTCAATAAAAGGGGAAAATAAACTTTTAGGGTGAATGTAACTGTTCACCATAATATTTGTATTCTTCATCTCACTGGTGGAAACCACCCATCATTTCTCAAATGATGAATATTTGACAGGGCAAATAAATTTCAAAATGGATAAAGATGGGGCTCAAAGGCAGCATAAGATTTTATTCTGTGGGTTCAAGAAATTCTGCACCAAAATAATGGTTTTATAGATATGTTTAAAAAAGTTTCTCCTGAGGATTCTCCAAATATAGCTCCCAGGCTTGCTGATCCATCTTCAAAAAATATGGATCAAAGAGTTTAAAACATGCCAGAAGGAGACCAAATAGCTTCAATATGTCTGGAAGGTATGGTATTTAATTTTTTTCTTTTCATTCTGATCATGAAAGTGAAAACCTTTAATGGATCTTTTTGCATAAAGGTAATTGTCATTTTCAATGGACCCATAGAGATTTTTTGTTCAGGAGCTCAGATGGATCCTTGAGAAGAATTAGTTAAATGAGAAAATTGTATGAACCTCCTCAATATTTTCTTTTTCATCCTCATGGTTAATTTGGTTGGAGTCCAGATTTGAAAGAAGAACAAGGAAAGAATAGGCTAAATTTCATGAGTTATTATTCAAATTGGATGGAATTTTTTCATTCTGATTATAAAATTTTGCACTGGGTTGATGGACTGTTCCAAAAATGTCTTTTTGAAAAATAAATAGAAATTGAGAAATAAAGATTATCCTATATTTTTAATCATCAAAATAATCTAAGGTTTGAGTAGTTCTATGTTTTGGTGGATGAAATCAGTCATGGTGTTGAGATTGTTCAGGGAATGGGTAATTTGGTTTCTCTTCAATTTTTCATGTGAGATTTATGCCTATCTTATACAAATACTTATGAATAAATTGACATTTGCTTATTCCTAGGTTGTTTTTTATCCTTACCCAATAGTTTATAGGTGGCCCAAGGGAAATGAAGGCTTGATATCAAGATGCTATGGAAATGATACAAAATATGGGAAAGTATGATCTTTTATAACAGTCAAATATTACCCAGCATTTCTAGAAATTCTAAAAAATCTTTTTCCATTTCAAATATCACAAGATAGGCCAGATGTTGTAACACATGTTTTCAACTCAAAATCAAAAAGGATCTTTGATGAAATATCCAAGGATGGAATATTTGCAACCAAAATGGGATGCACTCATTTCATAGAATTTCAAATGAGAGGCCTTCCACATGCTCAAATCTGGGTGATCCTGAAGAATTACCACAAACCCAGAACATTGTAACACATATAAATAATTGATTGTGGATAGATTCCTAATGAAATAACTCAGCCTCATTTTTTTGAGAAGTTAAGATACACATGATACTTGGAACACATGGTATTTTCAAACTTGGATGCCCTTGCATGGATAATGGTACATGTAGGAAGAGATACACAAAACCCTATTCCCTGAAACCATCATGAGTAAAAATTCTCATCCTATATATAAACAATTCCAAGATGGAGTTAAAATATCACATTCAAACCACCAAAAAAGAATTTTCATTAATAATCCCTGGGATTTACCTTACAATCCCTATCTCTTTGCAAATTATCAACATCATATCAATTTAGAATTATTTTGAGGTATCTCAGCTGTCAAATAAATCTAAAAGTATGTTTTTAAGGGCCATGAACATGTTACTGTGTATTTTGGTGGAAACTTAGATGAAATAAACTGTTTTATGGATCAAATTTGGGTTGCTGAAACTGAGGCATGCTGGAGAATTTTTTCCTTTAAATTTTATGCCATCTCACCTGCTGTTATACTACTGGAAATTCACCTGCCTGATTGACAAAAAGTCATTTTTGAACCTGATGAAGCCCTGGATGAAGTGGTTCAAAGATTAAACCACCCAAAAAATATTCTGAATGAATATTTCAAAAGGAATTAAATTGAACCAGAAGCAGGGAGAATTAAATATTGTGAATTTCCGCAACATTTCACAGGGCATCCCCAGACAAAATAATGCAGTCCAAGAAAGATATTTTATTCAATTGGAAGGATTTATACTGTTCATCCAGCAGATGATGAGAGGTGGTTTCTCAAATTTTTGTTTAATAATTCTGTTGGTGCAACTTCTTTTAATCACCTAAACCAGGTAAATTGAATTTATTATGCAACCTTTGGGGAGCCTGCCTTTGGAAAGGGTCTATTTGAGGATTATTACCATTTGGAAACAATAATGGAAGAAGGTGAGTAAAATCTAGGAAATTCTGAGCTAAGGAGTTTGTTTGGAATGATTTTAACCCTTTTTCAGCCTGAAAATCCACAATTCCTATGGAATTTTTCATTTAATTTTATGGTTGATTATTTAATTCATTCCAAAATCACAGATCAAACAGTTATCACAAATGAAATATTAAGATCCATGACCCCTATCATATTTCAAAATTGTGAACCAAGTGTTGAAGAAGCTTTTCCCAATCTTCCAAGACTTGGTCAATCAGTGGAGGAAACAGGAAATATCAGGACCTGGATCCTTGATCAAGAAAAAAACTTTCATAAATCAATCAGACTTTCAAATTAATTCTCTTCTTAACCATATACCAAAGGAAATATTTGATTAGATAATGAATGCATGAAATTATTCTTAACCATCTTACTACTTTATTTATGGACCTGGTAGATCTGGAAAAACCTTCCCATATAAATTCTTACTGGCTTCTATCAGATAATCTGGAATAATAGCAATTTAATGTGCTGCTACTGAAATAGCTTCCATGAATACAGCAAATGGAAGAAAAGTTCATATCACCTTGGGAATTACCTTTAGGTTAAATCACTAATCTGTATCTAGAGGATCAAGGAATTCTAGAGAGATTTAAGCTCTCAAAAAGTATTGTTTGATAAGCTTGGATGAAGAACCTTTGATTTATAGGAATGCTTTTGAGTTGGTCAACAGGCTGCTTCAAGACCTCATGGATTCCAACCTACCTTTTGGAGGAAAATTAATGATTATTTTTGGTTGCTTTAGGAAAATTTTACCTGTGTTTCAAAAATGTACACATCCCCAAATTGTGCGTGAAATTTTGTTCAATACTTCTTTCTGGATAAATTTCCAATTTTTGCATGTTACTTAAAATATTTGTGCTTCAGGGGATCCTGATTACCAGAATTTCTTGCTCAATACTGGAGATGGTATGAATAAAAAAAAGGTTTCAAATAAACATTTTTGATTTATTTTGCTAAAGTTGCACCATTCCTATCTCAAAAATGGTTATCTAATCAACTTTTTTATTTGATATTGCAAAAATACAGCAGTTTACAACATAAATAAATTTCTACTGGATTCCCTCCCTGGAAATGAAGAAAATAAAAGTATGAAGACTCAAAAAAAGCCATGACACTATTGAAGATGACACTCAAAATCTATACAAACAAGAGATCCTCAACAGATTATTTGTTCCAAACTTTCCTTGTCATAGCTTGACTTTGAAATTTGGTTCCCCTATAATTATTTTAAGGAAAATGAAAAATGCAACTGTGCTTTGACTTGGAACTTGATTTATTGTTATAACATTTGGGACAAATTTTATAGCTTCCAAGATTTCAACTTTTGATTCATTAAGAAGGCTGTTTTCCATTCCCTGCCTCCCCTTTTTTACTGAACCTAATGAAAATTCCCCCCCTTTCAAATTTATTTGCAAAAATTTTTCAGTAAATTTGGCTTTCTAATCAAAGCTGAACAAATATCAAGGCCAGAAAATTTCAAATTTTGGTCTTCATCTGCATAATCCAGCATTCAGCCATTGTCAGTTGTATGTAGAATTTTCAAGGAGCAGGTCCACCCACCCAAAAAGGGTAGTTTTCACACACAAAAATGAAAACCAAATTTCATTTGAAACTGATAAAATTTTGTAAAATGAGGTTTTAAATGCTATACATCCCATAAAATGATCCATTTGAAATATATATTTTGTTTTATTTACTCCTATATGAATCAATTCACATGTATTTTTCAACTTAATCCTGATTTAATTTGACATTGAAAATAAAATTTATTTTTTAAATTAATATTGACTTAATTTGAAAATTAAAAATCATCTTCCATTCAGTCCCTAAATTTTGCATTCCCAATCCAAATTATTAAATCCAAATCAGTCCCCAAATAAAATTGAAAATCATCTTCCCATCTGCCCCCAAATCTTTAACCCCAAATAAAAATTGTTAAATCTGAATCAGTCCCCAAATTTGGGGGAAATACTCTAGTAAAAGAAACCAAAACTGAAGGTGAAGGCTGACATTGAAACTAAGCTTGGGAACATCTGTTCGCAGACCTCAAGAGATCAAAAGTGTGGAACTATACTAAAAATACTGTAGGTAGGAGACAGAAGAAAAAAAAACTAAGGTTCAGGGCTGAAAGACAATTCCTCCAACAAGCGTAGCCAAGATTTTGAGCAAGAGTTCTTCATTTTAAAAAAAGATCCATACAATAATAAATCTTGTGCTGGCTGTATCCCCCCAGTGTCTCAAGTTTCCAAAATTCTCACCAAAAATGTGTTGCCTGATCAATTTTTACATCTAGCTTCTGTGGTCCTCAATTCTTTGTGAATTTGCTTCTCACACTATCTCACTCTGTCAGGTCATTGTATTTCTGCAGGGTATGTTCCATCTAGTTTATAAAAATGGCTTGGAAAGGGGGGGGTTTGTGTCTAAGCCAATCTAAACACAGACTCTCTCACCAATATAAAACATAATATACTGAATAAATACCTATAAAATTATTTCTCTATTTGCTGCAATGCATACTTTATTGGAAACACTCCCAACAGTTAATGAGCCCTCTTGAGTAAATTCCTAGTTAATTCTCATCCTCTGATCCTAAAATACTGAGATCAATACTTACAAGTATTACAAAATTCGTCACTTTTCAGGCATGATAATTAGGATTCTCTTGAAAAAACTTCACCATGTTTGTTGGTGTGGAATAATTTAGCACAAACATAAATTTCATATGCTTCAGTATTTGCCACTTGGACTTTCAGCTATGTTTATGTTAATTTAGGAATTTTTTGGTCTACCTCCATATACTTTGTAATTTATTGACTGTTATATCTCTGTACCCTTGATGGGATAGAGTTGAGTTTAACTTTAATCATACAAGCTCAGGGTTTCCACCTAATATTAAATTTGCTGTGACAACAGCCTTTTGTTTTGTTTGTGGTCTAAGCTTCTCTCTTGTCTTCTGGCTGCTATTTTTTTATTTCCGATACAATTTCCTTTCTTTTCTTTTCTTCTCTTTTCATTTTTTTTCTTTCTCACTTCTCTCTATCACTCTCTGAAATTTCCTTTCTTCATGAAATATAAGCCATACCCTCTGTTTTGAATTAGCTATTCTTAACACATACTTTCTCAACTAACTGGATCACACATAACTTATTACATAAATAAATATATATATAACCTTCTCAGATAAAAATTTTTACTGTTGTACCCCATTTCCCACTCTTGCTTTTCTCCCCCTCCCCTCCTCTCTTTTCCCTATCTTTTTAATTATGCTTTACCTAGATCTAATCTAGCCACCCAAGGCCTTATTTCTTTTTCTAACAAACCCCTGGTCTGCAGGGAGTTCTTGTTTTTGTGACTGTCTATAACTAATCACATGAATTCTCAAAAACCACCAACACCCTTATTTAAATACTTATATGAGTTATGTACTGTTAGGAAGAATAAAAATCATGGTTAAAATGAAACCTCAACATTCTATGGGATCTTAACCCTTTCTGAAATTCTAATACAACTAATTCTTTATCCAAATCCTGAAAATTTTCTGGTTTAGCTGGTGTGTCTTATGAAATATTAATTTTATACTCCTTGTACCTATTAAAAGTTGCTGGTGTAGCATGTTGTGTTATACAGTGAACAATATAGTCTCAATATTTACTCTCCATCTATGCATCATTCCCTATTCCCATATCTTTTTTTATGTTTTTTGGCCTTAAATCATCTCCTCAAGCCTTTATTTGGTACTAGTTAGGGTGATTCTGCTTGCTGTAGTTGGCTTTTGTTCTCCATATCATTAGTTACTGTGATAAAAGTACTGTGGTTTGTTGATTCCCCTTTCCTTTTTTGATATTGTGTGTTTTGGGCTTGTTCTGTGCCTGTTTCTTTTTTTTAATTTTTGAATTTTTTTAGCTTCCCATGAACATGCCATCCCCTCAAGAGAACCACATGCTTACCTTTTCTTCCAAAGAAAAGCACCATGGTTGCAAGTTCTCCTTTTCTTACCAAAGTCCTGCAATTTTGGCAGCTACTATCA
Organism: Puccinia polysora; assembly: GCA_025617555.3. Classification (NCBI taxonomy): domain Eukaryota; kingdom Fungi; phylum Basidiomycota; class Pucciniomycetes; order Pucciniales; family Pucciniaceae; genus Puccinia; species Puccinia polysora. The sequence goes on from CM062616.1 coordinate 29,092,225, forward strand.
ATCTTCTTAATGAGCAATTCTGGAATTTCTCATTGGAAGACATTGAGACTCAATGGGAAAAAAGCACCTCTCTCTGAGGGAAGGCGTTCTTTCTGAATTCAATGACTGTCAAAAGGTTATTGACACAAAGAATTGGGCTCTAGAAGAGAATATTCAAGTGGCAAAAAGCTTATTGAATGGACTGGCCCCCACCGGGGCTCCTACCTAATCCTCCTCTTACATTGGGAATAATGCTGCATCAACTTCCTATTCCATCATCAATACTCTAAAAAAAACAAACAGCTGAAATTTAATGGTCACAACTGGTGCATTTGGGTTGAAAGCACCAAGGAAAGTATGACATTGGTGGTGGATAACTGAAACTATTTGGAGTTTAGATAATATGAAGAATACCAGGAACATGTGTTTTTGTCTATTATTCTTGCTTTGTTCTCTCTGCAATTGAATCCTATGCTAAAGAAGTGCATCTCCAGCCAGGAAATTTTCAATATTCTATTCAACCATTTCCACACAGGGAATAGTTCATCTCAGAAGTGCTTGTATTTTTGGATCTTTGGATTCAAAGTGGATCTGCAAGAAGCCACAGGGGATATAAATATCATCAAAGATCTTGATGATGAATTTGAGGCTTCTAGAGGCAAATCCACATTGGATTCAATTTCTGGTTTTTTACTTCAAGCAGGCATTGATCCATCCTCAAAATTAAATAAGGACTTGGAATAAAGGATTGAAAGAGAAATAGCCAAGTTGAAATTATTGCAAGACCCCTCATTCTCTAAAATTCTAGAACTGGACACATTTCCCAAGCAGAATACCTCCCTTTCAAAATCCACTACCACTGCTTTCCCATTCTTTTCCTCCCCCAAGATCTCTGCACACCATTTTTTTTTTGTCCCCCCTTACTCATGAATCTTCTGAAATAATTCTGGGGCCATGTGACACTGAAGACAATAATTATTTAGCTGTTTACCCTGGAGCCTTTGATTTTGCCTTGCTATCCTGTTGGGACTGTGGCGCATTGGATAACTTCAAGAATTTATTTGCTTACCCAATTTTAAAGAATAGGCAACCTTTATCAGTTTTCTAACCATTTCATATAATTATTGCTCCCTTGAATTTTGGGGCCACCTATCCAGTGCTCAACACCCATCCTCACTTTAAACAATTTCAACCTCAGGTTCCACCTTCCTTGAAACCTTCAACTTTCCCTCAATGACCTGCAGACTTATATTTTCCAATTTATTATGTAGCTAGAAGCTCCCATTGCTTTGCAACTTCTTTGAGGTCACCCTCTTTTTTATCTTCCTCAGCAGGAACCATGGCAAAACTTCTTGAGTTTCCCAAGGAGGTCCTTGAACCACACTTTGCACAATTCAATTTGGTGTGGGATGACACCACAACCAACACACATATTTCAGATATGGGTGCATCTCATCACTTGATGGGAGATCATCCACTGCTATCTAAGTTTCTTACCATCAAGCCTATTTCCCTTAGGGTTTCCACTGAAAAATTGATGGCTATGGTGACAGGTATTTGTTCAATGCTTTTTATTTTGGCAGATGGTGGCAAAGTTGTTGTTCCAGGAGTAATTTCCTGTAAGGATTCTCACACCAATCTCATATTTCCTGCTGATTTTTGAAGGGCTAAAATTCTGCTTGTCTACAATTGGACAAATTAATCTTTCAAAATATCCTTGTCTAATGTGATTCTACTCTTTGAGTTCCCCCTACAAGCAGCTGGTAACAAATGGCTCATGCTTCTTCCGGTTTTTTTTGTTCTCTTTAAGTCCCCTTTGTGTTGCAATGAACATTTTTCCAACACCATTCTCTGTCCTGGGAAAAACTTTTGTGGAAAGACAAAGTGTAAAAAAAAATATCTGTCACAATCCTTCTCTGTTCAAGGATTGATTCAGAACTCTTTTCCTGTATACCCAACCTCCACTTTGAGATCCAAGGAGAAATCACTCTGCATAATGATAGGACACAACCTGCAACACTTTCTCTGGAAGACAACCCCTGAATTCCCTCCGTGGGTTTTTTTCCCTATGAAACCACACTCTAAGATGTTTCCTGTACTAATTTATCCTTAAAATGAGATCAATACAATGAGCTAAAATACTTTCTCTTCTCTTTATCTGATATTTTAGGTTCTACTACTGTTCTACTATGTTCATTAAATTCCCCCAAACAACTATAAAAAAAAAACTTCTATATATACAAACCAAATAAGAATTCAGAGAAAGAAAAAAAGAAAAAAATGGCTCCCTTTGTGCTATCCTCCCCCCTTATGCACCTCTGCAATTTTCTTTAACTGATCCCACCTATGATCAGCTTATATCTAATCTTTCCCCAGACATTTTTTACAGTATTAATTGCAATCTCCAATAGTCTTGCTGGTTGATCCACCCCAATATCCCTACCTTGGAAGATCCCCCTCAATCTTGCTTGGAAGATCCCCTTCAATCTCTGCATACTGCATTGTCTTTTCCCAATGATCACATATCCTATCCACAACTCCCCTGCATACCCCATAGTTGGCCTCCAAATACATATGGTGTTTAAAGCCCATTTTGGTGGAACCTAAAGTTATTCAAGCTTTTTGTCAAGCATGCATGGCAGAAATCACAGTGACCTTGATGCCTGGCCAAGGTTGACTTGATTCCTGGCCAAATAATTCTGGTGGCAGTCCAACTTTATCTTGGTTCAAATCAATTCTGGTTGCATTGAACCAAAAAATAAAAGAATTTATTTTTAACAAAATAAACAGTTGAAAGTTTCTGGTAGGGAGGATGGTTGGCTTGGTGGGACCAGCTTTGATTGGCATCAAGGGGAGCTTGGTTGGGTGCCAATTTTTTATCCCCACATCTCAACCCAATCAAGCCCTCTGGGAGCCAATCCAAGTCATTTCTGATGCATTCCAAGTAAAAATTGGGCAGGAAACCAGACACACTTTATTGAGCATACTTGATAGTCTGCAAACTGCCTGCTTTGGCCATAATTTCTGCCACACATATTTAAATACCACCCCAACTTTGATTATAACTGCATAATTTGTAGAATGTGGCTGGCTTCCACTTGCTGCAATGCAACCCATTTTCTGCCACAAAGGGAAAGAGTTAAGCTCAGAATTTATTTTTCCTTCATATCCTGCATCCACCCACTTCTGAGCCTTTTAAGCTGGTCCACTTCTGAGCCTATACTATTCATGTCTATAAATACCCACCACATCCCACCACAACTTGAATTCTTTCCCCAGGATTCCCACAACGTCCGCCCTCACCCTTACTTCTTAAGAACCCCAAAAACCTCTTCTATCATAAAATTTTGAGATCTGCTCAATCAAAAAAAGAAAAATTTCCTCCTGTGATTATTGTACAAAGATGTGCTGGACGTGTACCTGCAATCCTTGTTTCCCAGCTTGAAATTCCTGCAGTCTTTGACACCAAAGGTGCTTTTTTGGGGGCCCCACCCCTGGATCATCTTTTCCCTGCTCATTGTCTGGTAATAACAGCAAATGCACCTGTGGCCATGAGCCAATGGCCAAATTTTTTATCAATGAAAAAAAAATATGAAGACTGGGGACTGGAATCCAGAACCTGACCAGGCAGCCTTGCTTTACCTAGTTGTAGATTAAACCAACCAACTCTCCCCCCCTCCATGCTGGGGGTAATTTTCTATGGCTTCCAAGTGGGTAGATGCAACTTGAAACTGGGGTTGCAGGAACAACTTGAATTCTGACCTGAGATAAGTTGCCCATGGTCCCAACCCAGCCCCTGTGTTTGTTTGCCTGGCAATCCCTCCAATCCTGCTGCCATTGGTCACTCTAGTCTTCTGTCCTGAAACCCCATCTCCTCTGGATGCTTGTCTTCCTGCGGAGCATTGTTCTTGTCAGTGGGCAATTTTTATCAGCTCCAACTTGCCACTGGTTCCCCATAAGTTTTTTTTTTTTTTTTTTTTTTTTTTTTTTTTTTTTTTTTTTTTTTTTGAAAAAAACCTGCTCATCTCCATATCCCATCTAGCTTCATTATACTCTGCAGAGGCTCCATTCCTTCCTCCCACAATACCAGTCCCCAATTTTTGCGGATCTTCACCCCTGCGGACCCCTTTGCCCCTCACATTTGTTTGGTTTGCTAGCTCCCTCTGGTTCCAATCTTCACATGGTCAATTTCTGCGGCTGAAGTTGCCCTACCACCAGGAAATCCTGAAAAATGATGACAATTTTGGCAATTGAATTTCTGAGGATGATCTTGAACTTTATCTTTGGGCTTTGGATGATAGGATCCTGGAAGTTCTTCAAAGGATAGTGTTGGAATTCCATTAGTTCTGCTTGTGACTTAAGTCTCTATCTCTTATATTGAACACAAATACTAAACCAAATCTGCTTGTTATTTATTTCTAGTGTGCTTTAATAGATGCAGTACAAGAAGGATCAAGAAGCGCACGACATACTTTTTACAGATCAAATCCTTGAGCTTGAACCTGGATCAATGTTCTCTTCTTATGTCCTTATAGTGCTCAGTATCCTCAGGTTAAGACATCCATCAAGTGCATTTCCTTTCTTTATTTGTTTCTAGACTGGAAGGATTAACAACCCTTCTAGAGGATTATGAAGGTCTTCTAGTATATAACATTAAAACTCAAGAGGCAGAGAAGACCCAAGAGACATGTAGACCCAGTGGCTTAAGACCCAGTTTGTTTTCTGTGACTTTACTGATTTTCTTCATCTTCTCTGCTAGTTATGAATTTGGTTAATACCTTACTCTTGCTGTTATATTCATTGTCTGAGCCTTTATGCATACTGTCTCTGATCACTACAACCACTAATTGGCCCTGTTAAGAATCAGGAAGTTATTTGTATTTAAGACCACTCAAGACTAAGAAATAAAAGATCATCAGTTCTTACTTGCATTAAACCTTGAGTGCCCCTCTTGACTCTCTGATCCGCTCCTCTTGGCAACACAAGATTTCTCCTCCTCATCCTCTCACTCAAATTTGACCAGACCACTCTGTAAAAATTCCTTCAGATAGTAAAAATCCCAGCTGCAGAGCGCCAAGAGCTCCTCTGCAAGCAACACCAGGCTAGAAGATAAATCTGTTTCAGGCTCTACCATTTAATCTTTCTTCATAACTGAATCACTTGTTCCTGGAATCCTTTCTAAAATACATAATTAAAAAATCAAAAAAACTTCTTGTCCTTTCCCACCAAATTTTCTTGGAAAAATTTCCAAAACAACTTCTTGAAATGAATTTTATCTGACCCACCCCAGATAGAATCTTCTTGATTCCCCATACCAAAATACAGAGGGAAAAAAAATCTGTGCAAAAACACCCTGAGACAAAAATTCTGCACTTGAGACAACAAAAACTTGGGATAAAGTGAGAGATACTTAAGAAAATTTGAGACAAAACACAATCCAGAAAAATGAAAACTGAGCCAAAAAAAAAAGAAAAAAATTCCACAACCACCCATCACCTGAGGAAACCTAGACCACCCCAGATAAAGGTCTTCAATTGGACTTAAAATCCTACACATCTCTTAGTAAGTTATGTGAGCTTCGCCACTCCTCCCACCACTTGAACATTTTCAGATGATTCATCCCCCAACAAATCATCCCTGGCATTGTTTTCTGCACCCTTAACATCCAAAATTTCCAGATCCTTGTAGGCAGACTCTGCAGTGTTGTCAAATTCTGCAGTTCCCTGCACATGGAATTTCTTCATGTGTGCTTTTGCTGCCTTCTTATTTAAAATTCTTCCAGATGTTAAATTCCCCCTAGAAACTAGCTGACTGCACAATAATTCACATTCCATTGGTCCACAAACAGCTTGACTTACTCCATCTCATGGCTCAAATTATACAAGAGAAAGGATCACCATTCCACAAAGGATTGCACAAACATTTAGAACAGCGCCTTTTTAAATAAAAAAAAGACATTTCCCAGCTCTATTTTGTGTTCTCTGCAGCTTTTTCAATAGTTTCCTTCCTCTGAAAATTTTGATTGCTATGCGCCATAACTAAGTCCTCCATTGTCTTTACCTTCCACCATTCAAGGGCTAAATATTTCAGTCTATCAATATCCACTTGGAGATCTGGCTGCCATTCATAAAGAAACTCATAAGGCAAGTAACAAGTCCAGCAATCAACTGAAATTCAATCTGTTGAGTTAAAAGACTGTTGAGTTGAGTGAGAGGAGAAGATCAACCTGGGAGGAGAGGCCAGGAGGTACTGAACTCAGGATGTGGCGGTCAAGATGTGATGAGAATCAGTTAGTTGATTGTGTGTATCAGAAAGAGCGGTTCAAGTAGTGACAATTAGAGAACCCGTAAAAGTGGGTCTGAATGGATGAAGAAGAATATTCATGTGAGTCAACCCAGAAACCCGGGAAAGAATCTATTCAGAAGAAACACTGATGACATGAGTCTGGACATGAACAGGTTGGTAAAAGGCCTGAGGTTACAACAGTAACAAACATGAGAAATGAGTCACACACCAAATACAACAGATCAATCTTCAACCAGAGGGTTAATAAACAGCAATAGCACTGTCATAAACTGGAGATTGTAACCTGGAATGACTATCAACCATACATAGCAAGTACCCTAAAGCTTGTAAGGTGAGGTTGTTATAGATGAGAAAGATAGACTGGGAATGTAAGGATGAAAGATTAAGAGCAGAATAAATCACTATCTCAACATCCTCCCTTGCTCTAAATCTTTGTGGCTGGTGAGACCGATTGACAGTGAAAGGGGAAGGTAAGCTATATTGGACCCGTTGCGTCGCAGAGCTAATAAAGCTGCGCATTGTAGTACTCGGATGAATGTGAGTTAGCGGTTGAGGTTGACGCGGGTTCAAGCTGAGCGTTGTGGCCGAGAAGGTTCAGACCTGAGGTGTTTAGCGCTCGCATCAGGTGAGCTTGAGGGACAGTCTTAGATTTAGAACAATCATAAAATTGGTTGCGTAGATGAGGGTTGAGTTTGAAGCAGTGTTCCTTGGGGTGGTTGGACAGAGGTTTGTGTTGACTAGGAGAACAGGGATGTCGATTTTGAAGTTTGAGCAGGGCAGTTGCTCCACCGTGGTTTTTAATTGGTGGAGGATCAATACTGACAGGCATGGTTCTCGCCTTGCTGTCGATGAGGTCCAAGATGACTTCGTAGGTGACTACGTTCGCCGAGTTTCCAGACAAGATAACGGAGTCCTTGATTTGGTCCAACAACGGAGGGAGTTGGTTCAAGATTTGATGAGCCATTTTTCTGTAGTCTAGAGTGAGGTCCAACGATTCAAGTTGGGCAATGGCGTCTCGGTACTTGAGGAGCGAGCCAGAGAGATCAGATGGGTCAATTTTGATGGTGTTGAAATCTTGGTAAGCTCTAAAAACATTTGATTCCTTCTTTGATGATCCAAGATCGTTGATATTGTTCCAAAGGATGATAGGATCCTCATTGCCTCCATTGGCTATCACGGTTGATATGAGGGACTTGTGGATCTTCTCGCTAATGATTGCAAGTGCTTTGTTGGCTGATTCAAGGTTGGCAGCTACAAATCTCCCTTTTTCATCTCGTTTCGGAATGGCCTCACCACTGACAAAACAATAAAGACCTTGTCCGCACAGGAAGTTCTTCATCTTGAAGTTCCATTCCAGGTAGTTTTTGGCGGTTAACAGGGGGATTGATGATTTGAGCTCGTCCGACATTTCAGGTGGGGCTAAAAGGAATGGATCAGAGCTAAAGGGAATAGTTTGAATAGCTGGAGAGGGAGAAAAGAATGGTAGAAATTGAGAGGGTGAGAGCAAAGGAAGAGGTGAGTACTTTTAAATTTATTTGATGTTTTGTATTGTTTAGTCATTTTTGATTATATGATTGATTATTTGGCAGACAGGAAGAAATCAAGCAATAGCCGGAGGAGAAACTTGGACTAGGCAGAAAAGAAGAGATGAGGCAAATTTTGGAGGAGAAACTTGGCACTGTAAATCTGTTGAGTTAAAAGACTGTTGAGTTGAGGGAGAGGAGAAAATCAACCTGGGAGGAGAGGCCAGGAGGGACTGAACTCAGGATGTGGCGGTCAAGATGTGATGAGAATCAGTGAGTTGATTGTGTGTATCAGAAAGAGCGGTTTAAGTAGTGACAACTAGAGAACCCATGAAAGTGGGTCTGAATGGATGAAGAAGAATATTCATGTGAGTCAACCGAGAAACCCTGGCAAGAATCAATTCAGAAGAAACACTGATGACATGAGTCTGGACATGGACATGTTGGTAAAAGGCCTGAGGTCACAACAGTGACAAACATGAGACATGAGTCACACACCAAAAACAACAAATCAATCTTTAACCAGAGGGTTAATAAACAGCAATAACACTAACATAAACTGGAGATTGTAACCTGGAATGACTATCAACCATACATAGCAAGTACCCTAAAGCTTTTAAGGTGAGGTTTTAATAGATGAGAAAGATAGAGTGGGAATTTAAGGATGAAAGATTAAGAGCAGAATAAATCACTATCTCAACACAATCCACAAACCAGACTATGGGTAGGACCTCCTTCCACTTCTTACCACTTTTTTGTAAGATTTTTACCATTGCATCCTTGAGGGTTTGGTTTCCCCTCTTTATGACCCCCAGTCCTTCTGGTTACTACTTATTAACACAACCAAACTTGGCTATGCAAGAATTCACCATATGATTGACATTTCCACAAAATACCACACCACCATCCACATTAATAAACTGCAAAAACCAAAACAAGCAAAACCAGTCTTCCTCCAGGAACTTCCCAAACTTTTCTGTGGAAAACATAACCAATGGCCCAGCCTCAACCCATCCAGATAATTCATCCCAATCAACTAGAAGATATGCAAAACTCCCTGCTTGAATATTGAATTAATCCAAGAAAACTTGCCCAAACAGTGCATCCTCACCCATTGGAATACCTTCTGGTTTTTTTGTTGAGAAGGCTGAGAGGTGTTAGTTTGGGAGATGCTGAATGAAGAGGGTTGACTTGTTTTACTGGACTTGTTCTAGCGTTGGATTTCTTGTTTGAGGTCCCTAAGGAAGGTGTCCATGGGGATTTTGGTGGATTTTCCTTTGTACTGAGCAAACTGAAGGGAGACATCAAAGCAAAGGATGATGGTAGTTAACTTGGTAATCTATTACTCTTCTTCTGAAACACTTTGCAACCCTAGACCCAGTCCCACACTGTTTTCCCAAGGCCTGGCCTGCAGAAACTTTTTTTAAACCTCTACCAAGTCTCTGCTTATCATTGTTGACCCAAGTTGTTTTGAAGAATCTGTTGGAATTTCTCAGTTGACTGCCTCTATGCTGCTCTCTTACTGTTTCCTATTTTTTTTCTTTTCTTCTTACCCTGTTTCTTGTCTCTTTGTTGTTTGTTCTCTCATCTCATGTTTCACTTTCCATTTCTTCTTTCTTTTCATCAGTCTACTCCTCACAATCCTTGACCTCAAGCGCGCGCTTCTCCCCGTGACCCTCATGTGATTGTTCCACTCGCGCGTAACATTCCCCTCATGGATCTCTCCAGACAATCACCATCGACCATTTCTTCCTCAGCCCAACCATGACCTCCCGGATAACCAACTCCCAACCATCCCTTCTGGTTCCTGACCATCATCTCCCTGTCCACCACTCTCAAACTACCTCCTCAACTCTCAGGCGCTCTTTCCTCACTCAGCCTGCTTATTCCTACTCTTTCTAAACATTCTGCTTCTGCACTCTTCACACTCGTGCTCAAATTTTTCCTTCCTTTCTCAATCTTCAAATCTCTCTCCTTACTCCTCTACCTGGACACGCGGTCACTGAGTCTCTTAGGTATCTTCAATCACTTCATGTTCTCCCATTCATTTAATGTTCTTTTCCTACTTGTGTTATCTTCATGATCCCTTTATCCTCCACATGCTGAAATGAACACCTCTTAGTTTCATTCTCTTGAATCATCAGAATCCACAATAAGTCTTCCTGGTTCTAATTTTGTGGGACTGAAACCAAAGATATTTGCAAATACTGTTTCCATAACTGCCCATCTTGAAAAAAGAACTATGCAAATCAATTCTGGAATGATCTGATAGCATTTTCCACTAAACCTACCAGAAACTTCAACATTTGGAGGTACTCTTCCAAGGGCTGGAATATCCCAAATTACTGCAGTGGTAAATTTCTTACCCCCACAGTCATTACTGCAACTTTGAGAAACCTCTGCGCTACATCCAATTTTTCCTTTCCTGCTGTGGTGGAATTATATAGCTTTGGGATTGGGAACTGTGTCATGGTCTTCAGGCTCAGCTTTAGTTGCAAACAGTCTCAGCATTGGGTGCGCAGCCGGCTCAGCAATAGCTTCTGCGGGCGCAGATCTGCAATCTGCTCTGAGGAAACAGACCAAGAAACAAAGAAAATCAACTCAAGTTTGAGGATATGGCTAGTTTGGGGAAAGCAGGAGATGGAAGGTTGCACAGGGATAATCAGGGAGGAAAACCTAAAGATGGGTGCTTTTGGTTGATACAGACAGGCGCAGGGGTGCTCTGAGTATGGCCTGCATGAGGCTGCACCATGACAACGACAAAAATGGATGGATGTAATGGCAGGCAGATATCAAGGGCTGGCAGCCTCTTCAAAATCTGTTTTACTCTGCAAAATTCCAATTTTTTCTGAGAATACCAAGACTTGACTTCAGAAAAGGCTGCCAATTTGTAGATTAAAGGCAAATATTTCCCCTAATCTTCCTGGGTTAGCACTCTGCTTGCCCCAAACAAGCTTGAATCAAACCCCAACCAGATCCCACCCTTTTCATTTTCCAATTCCTTCATCATAATCCGCCTTCCAACTATTGTGAGAATTATTAGCCCACAAGCTTAGTCAAAGAGCAGTACTTAAAGCAAAAGAAATGCTGAGACAATAATGTCTTATGATTGATCCTAAATATGAGGCAGAAGCAATGGTGCAGTGGTGAATTTGAATGAATTGGTGAATTAATGGGTGGAAAATAGCAGGGAGAAGAGCTCCTTAAATAAAAAAGATGGTGCTCATGTGGAGCTCATGTAATGACAAGAAAAAAGCAAAAATTCCGCCCTAAATGGGCTCTACAGGCTGTACAAGCCTTTCTACTTTGCTTGGGCTTACTCAGCCCACTTGGCATTAGTCCCTGAACCCTTATGACCAGCCTGTACCAGTTGAGTTTGGTGTTTCCACCCTTACTGGGCTGAACCAGCCCTTTTTTCTGTTCAGAACCTGGCTGGTTGTCTATCACAATCAGCCCTGTTACCAGGTTACAATTCCCTCTTGACCTTATTGGTACTTATTACCAGCTAAAATGGCTGTATGCCTCCTGCAACCAGCCCCTGGCCCTCAGATTGGCCAGGGTGGACCCAGAAACACTCTGGTTCTGTTCAAACTTACAGGAGGGGAGGTGTAATCAGAGGACATGCATGCCCCCACTCTCTCTATCAATCCCTGGAGGGAGCAGTCAATACCCCCCCCCCCCCCAGGGAACCCTGGATGTCAATACCTCCCAGGGCATCACACAAATGGATGGGCTGGGCGGTGGTCAAGCCCACCCAGCCCCAGGGAACCTCCCCCTTGGTAATGGGGGGGGGGATATGGCCCCTGAAACCTCTTTGCGTCCACACAAGAGATGGGGGGGGGTGGTCAAATCCCACCCCACCTTGCTGGTTGCCTTGTTGCGGCTGGCCTAGTTAGTCCACACATGAGGTGGGGGGGTGATCAAGTCCCCTCCCACCTTGCGGGTTGCCTGGCTGGTTGAGGACCAGCCAGCCTCCTCTCCCCCTTGCAACCAAGCAAGGGGAGGGAGGGAGGCAGGGGCTGCCAGCCCGGCACACAAGTGGGTGGGGGGACTCCAAACAGAGCCCCCTGCCCAATACAACGGCCCCACGCGGGCTTTTGGGCCCCGCAACGGGCCCCAGAGAGAAACAAGCGGCCCCAAGCAGGCGGCAACACAGGCAGTGGCCCCAATGGGCTGCCAAGGCCCAAAATCCCTAAAATAAATACTTTGGCGGGCCAGCCCTCCTGGCCAAGTATGTCCAAAAGAAACCTTAGGCCCAGTTACTCCCAAAAAAGCCTGTCTGGCTAAGGTGGCCCATCCACCCTGGCAGGCCCTTCAGGGCCTGTGTCCCAAAAGACCTGGAAAACGTGTTTTGGCATCCAAATGCCCCAAAAAAATAACATCCACATAGGCTCACATGGCCCACGTGATGTCCAATGGGCCGTGAGGGCCCATTTGTGCATCCCATCTGGATTGCACACTAATATTCACATTACCTTGTGAGAATTATTGGCCAACAAGCTTAGTCAAAGAGCAGTACTTAAAGCAAAAGAAATGCTGAGACAATAATGTCTTATGATTGATCCTTAATATGATGCACAGGAAATGGCACACTTGTGAATGTGAAGGAATTGGTGAATGAATGGATGGAAAAAAGCAGGCAGAAGAGCTCCTTAAATAAAAAAGATGGTGCTCATGTGGAGCTCATGTAATCACAAGCAAAAGGCAAAGATTTGGCCTCAAATGGGCTCTACAGCTTCTGCAAGCTTTGCTAATTAGTTTGGGCTTACTCAGCCCACTTGGAATTAGTCCCTGAACCCTTATGACCAGGCTGTACCAGTCAAATTTGGTTTTTCCCCCTTACTGGGCTGAACCAGCCCTTGTTGCTGTTCATACCCTGGCTGGTTGTCCCTTAAAACTAGCCTGTTTTACCTCTGTGACCTCATTGGTCCCTATTACCAACTTACATGTCTGGTTGCCTCCTGAAACCAGCACCTGGCCCTCAGATTGGCCAGGGTAGACCAGAAACACCCTGGGTCTGGTCAAACTTACAGGGGGGGAGGGTTTAATGGGCGGAAATGCGTGTCCCCCCCCCTTTCTCTCACAATCCCTGGAGGGAGCGGTCAAATCCCCCCCCCAGGGAGCCCTGGAGGTCAATACCCCCAGGGAAACACAAACGGTTTAGTGGTCTGGGCGGTGGTCAAGCCCACCCAGCCCCAGGTCACCTCACCCTTGGTAACAGTTGGGGGAGGGGGGGGGAGATGGCCCAGGCAACCTTGCTGTTGCTCCACACATGAGGTGGGGGGGGCGATTTAATCCCCTCCCACCTTGCGGGTTGCCTTGTTGCGGCCGGCCTGGTTGGTCAATACATGAGGCGGGGGGCTGATCAAATCCCCTCCCACCTTTCTGGTTGCCTTGTTGCAGCTGTCCTGGCTGGTTGACAACCAGCCAGCCTCCTCTCCCCTTTGCAACCAAGCAAGCAAGGGAGGGAGGCAGGGGCTGCTGGCCCCCTGCAGCTACTGCCTTTCACACAAGCGGGTGGGGTGACTCCAAACAGAGCCCCCTGCCCCATACAATGGCCCTGCGTGGGCCTTCAGGCCCTGAAACAGGACCCAGAGAGAAACAAGTGGCCCTAATGGGCTGCCAAGGCCTGAAGACCATAAAATACATACTTTGGCATGCCAGCCCATCTGGCTGGGTATGTCCAAAATAAACCTTGGGCCATTAATGCCCAAACAAGCCCGTCTGGCTAAGGTGTCCCATCCACCCTGGTGGTCCTGTTAAGGCCTGTGTCCCAAAAGACCTAGGAAACTTTTTTTGGTGCACAAATGTCCAAAAACAATAACATCCACATAGGCCCACGTGGCCCACCTGATTTCCATTGGGCTGTGGAGGTCCATTTGTGCATCCCATTTGGATTACACAAATAATATGCACATGACCTGAGTGCATCCATATTTTAGCATACCTCAGTGCATCCGTATTTTACACAACCCCTTAATCCAAAAGTCATGCCACACACATACTAGACACAAAACCTTGATGTTTGTTCCTATCTAACGCCGTAGTGAAGATATCCCCAATCATTGCTCCAGTGGGCACGTACTGTAACACTATCTGGCCTTTTAAACTGCCCCAAATAATTCACCAATCCAATAGCTGACCTATAATTGTTCCAGGATTGGACAAACTCCAGATGCTCTTCATCTGCAGACTTTTCTTACCAAATTTTAGACTGCATTGGAGTACCAAAATCCTTTGCATCCTCTAAGCCATACTGCCTAAGTAGAGCTAACGCATAATGGTTTTGATCCAACTTGATCCCATTCTTGCTCTTACTAACTTTCATTCCCAGCACCTGTTGTGCCAGTCCAAGGTCTTTTATCTTGAACTCCTTTTTGAGTGCCTCCATGAATCTCTCTCTACCATTCCCAATAATGATAATTTCATCAACCCATAAAAACAAAATTGCATGCTTGCTCACATAGAGACAAGAGTTAGCCTCACTTTTCCTGAAACCAATCTCTATCAGCTTCTTAATCATGGTATTATACCATGACCAAGCTGCTTGCTTCAATCCATACAGCAATCTACACAGCTTGAGGACATATTCCCCTTTATAAGCTGAGAGGAAAATTATCACACAGTTTTTCTTCATAGTTTCTGGCTTGGTCTCTATCAGCCATTCCTTGAAACCATCAGGAATTGACATATAAACAGTCTCTTCCTCTCCAAGTTTTGCATTCAAGTATGACGTCACAAAATCAGCCTGTCTGATTTCTTCACCAAAATCCACTGCTAAAGCAATGATGTACCTGAAGGGGGACAGCCTTCCAGTTGGCAAAAAAGTCTCTTGGTAATCAATACCCTCTTTCTTCTTGAAGCCTTGTGCAACGCATCTAACCTTGAAACTCTTCAAAACTCCATTATTATCAAACTTCTTATTCAACACTAACCTAGACCCAAAAATGGTCTTTCCTTTGGAACTAAATACCACTCAACCACTTCAAACACACTATTATTTTCCATAGAATCAAATTCCTCAAAAATAGCTGTTTTTCAATTGGCTCTTTCATCAGAATTCATAGCTTGGCCAAAGCTATTTGGGTTAACCCTATTACCCATTTCTGAACTTAACTGTAGAATCTCATTGAGCGTACATTGTTCCCAAAACTTATCCTCTTCATATTCTGCAGAAGCATAATAGGACTGCCATTCCCCATAACTATCAACAGTTATCCTTTTCCTTCCACTCCTTCTAACTGGAGGTAGAGGCTCATCAGGTTCTGAGTCCACAGACTCCCCTCAAGCAGGTACTGAACCCTCCTGTGGCACTTCTGCCATCTCCCCATCATCACTAATGATATTCTCTACAGAATCTTCTGGTAAAATAGCCTCCAATGCTATTTCCTGCTGTGATTCCTGAACAGCACTATCTTCACTCCTTTTGAGTGGAAAGGTACTTTCTTCAACTTTTACATGCCTACTATGGATAACCTTTCTTTTCACTGGAAAATAAATCCTGTATGACTTAATTATTGAATCATAGCCTACAAGTGCCCCTTTTATGGCTGTAGGATCTAACTTTCCAACCATTTCATTATGGTGGACACTATAATAAACTAAGCAACCAATTGTTCTTAGGTGTGATGTTTTGGGGTACAACTTCCAAAACAGATAATGCGGACTTTTCCCATTAACAATTACAATATTGTGCCACAGACACACTGTGAACAACAACTCAGCCCATAAAAACTTTGGTAGACCAGATTGAGCCATAAGAGTTCTGGCTTTGTCCAATGAAGTCCTATTCATCCTCTCAACTATTCCATTTTTTTTAGTACCAGAAGTAATGAATATATGAGTGATACCATAATCATTCAATAGTTTCTCAAAGTCTTTACTCACAAACTCACCCCCTCCATCAGTAATAATCCTATTGATCTCCCTCATCAAACCATTCTGTTTCAAGACTTTGAAGATTACTGAAGCCTCCTCTGTGGTCTTATTCTTTGATCTTATTGGTTTCACCCAAACATAATTAGTTTATGTATCAACCAGATTGATGAATTACTTTGCCCCCCCAAGGGACTCTGATGAAAATGGCCCTTAAAAACAATTGAAAATTCCTCCCTAGGAACTTCTGTGCAATCTCTACTCTTTGAGAACACATTCCTGGTCTTGGCCCCTAAAGTACAACTTTCAAAGTTGCTTTCCTTTACCTTATGGCCACTCCTATTGTGAGCAAAAGTGCTCAGAGCTGAAAAATTGAACAAGTTTGCACCAAGAAACTTATTCTAAAATTGTCCATTCAGGATAGTTCTCCCATTCAAATCAATAACAAACTTATCTTCTTTAAGATAACAAATCTGGAAAACTTTTTTCCAAAGAACTCCAAGAGACACAAGGTTATAAGGCAAATCTGGTACATAGAACACTTTCTCAAAAGATATTTTGAAACCCAAGTGATTTGCAAGAATAAATTTTCCAATTCCTTTAATCTGAATTGTTCTTCCTTTTTGGCCAATATTTACAACACCATCAAAATCTCTAAGATTCAAAAAATAATTTGGCTCAAAAAACATGTGGTTTGTACAACCAGAACCAATCAAAACAAGAAAATCATCCTTCAACTCTCCTTTAAGGAAAGAAAAATTATCAGCTACTGATAAGTTCTTATCATCAAGGTTAAGATTACATACTTCATAATCAATCCAGTCCATTTCTTGATCCTCATTTGTTTAAGCCTTCTTGTTGGGGACTTGTTCCTCAACAGTTTGTTCCATTGAAACATCCAATGTCACCATAGCAATATTTTTCATGGAAAGGTTGACCTCTTTGTCTTCCTTTTCACTTTCTTTCAATTTTTTCCTCTTCTTGGCCTCCTTGCAATCCTTTGCATTGCGCCTCTTATTCTGACAATGATAACACAAGAACTTTGATAAATCCCTTTTGACCTTTGCCTTCTTCCCGGATTTTCCTGTCTTGCCCACCAGAGCAGTTCCTGTGCCCTCCTACATCTTAAATTGAAGATAATCCTTTTCAATCCTTCTAAGCACATCCTCTTCTCCAGGGAGGGTATCCAATTGAGATATAATCCTAACCAAGGACTCATTTTCTTTTGGTAGCTTTTGAAGAATTAAAATTGACAAGCACTCAGGATCCATGTTCAGCCCAGTTGACTTGAAATTAGCAATACTTGATCTTGCCTCCCCCACAAATTGTTTGCAGTTGGAAAATTTCAACTTGAACCACTTATTGAAGGCAATTTCCTTCTGATGGACAGATTTACCAGCATACTTGGCCTTGAGCTTTTTCCAAACAATGCTACCCATCCTCTTCTGTTCCTCCTTTAAAGTCTCAGCAACCCATGCCATATGACTTTCATCCAAATTCCTAAGAATGAGATGATAATACTGCTTCTCTACCTCTGAACTAATTAAAGTGTCATCTGCATCCATAATCTCCACAAAAAAAACATTTTCCAACTCACTGTCCATTAAGACAGACCAAGAACTATAGTTTTTACCATTCAAAACAATCTTTGTGGAGCTGGACTCTGGAATATAGGACATCTTCTTGTAAAACTTGAGGTCTTTCAGGTTGTCCAGAGTAAGTTATACGGGTATATTCTGCTTTGTATTAATGATGATGATGGTACTGATAATGTGTGATAATTTATGGCCCACAAGCTTAGTCAAAGAGCAGTACTTAAAGCAAAAGAAATGCTGAGACAATAATGTCTTATGATTGATCCTAAATATGAGGC
This sequence comes from Puccinia polysora, assembly GCA_025617555.3. Lineage (NCBI taxonomy): Eukaryota > Fungi > Basidiomycota > Pucciniomycetes > Pucciniales > Pucciniaceae > Puccinia > Puccinia polysora. The sequence continues at coordinate 29,109,781 of CM062616.1, forward strand.
AGAGGCAATGGTGCAGTGGTGAATGTAAATGATTTGGTGAATGAATGGTTTTAAAACAGCAGGGAGAAGAGCTCCTTCAAAACAAAAGATGGTGCTCATGTGGAGCTCATGTAATGACAGGCAAAAGGCAAAACATTGACCCTAAATATGCTCTACAGGCTCTACAAGCCTTGGTACTTGGTTTGGGCTCACTCAGCCCACTTGGCATTAGTCCCTGAACCCTCATGACCATCCTTTACCAGTTGAGTTTGGTGTTTTCATCCTTACTGGTCTGAACTAGCCCTTTTTTCTGTTCAGACCCTGGCTGGTTGTCTATTACAATCAGCCCTGTTACCAGGTTAAAATTCCCTCTTGACTGTATTGGTCCTTATTACTAACTCATATGGCTTGTTTCCTCCTGAAACCAGCCCCTGGCCCTCAGATTGGCCTGGGTGGACCCAGAAACACTCTGGATCCAGTCAAACTTACAGGAGGGGAGGTTTAACCAGCGGAAAAGCGCGCCCCCCCCTCTCTCTCTCAATCCCTGGAGGGAGTGGTCAAATCCCCCCCCGGAACCCTGGATTTCAATACCACCCAGAGCATCACAAAAATTGATGGGCTGGGTGGTTGTCAAGCCCACCCATCCCCAGCTCACCTCCCCCTTGTTAACAAGGGGAGATGGCCCCTGCAACCTCTTTGCGGCCACACAAAATATGGGGGAGGGTCAAATCCCACCCTACCTTGCTGGTTGCCTTGTTGTGGCCAGCCTAGTTACTCCACACATGAGGTGGGGGGGTGATCAAGTCCCCTTCCACCTTGCCAGTCGCCTCTTTGCGGCAAGCCTGGCCGGTTGAGGACCAACCAGCCTCCTCTCCCCCTTGAAACCAAGCGAGGGGAGGGAAGGAGGCAGGGGCTGCTGGCCCCTGTGGCTGCAACCAACCAAGCAATGCAACAGGGGCCGTGGCCCCGCACACAAGCGGCTGGGGGGACTCCAAATGAAGCCCCCTGCCCCATACAACGGCCCTGCGCAGGCCGTTGGGTCCTGCAACCGGCCCCAGAGAGAAACAAGCCGCCTTGAGCCGGTTGCAACATTGGTGGTGGCACCAATCGGCGGCCAAGGCCCAAAAGCCATAAAATACATGCTTTGGGGGGCCAGCCCGCCTGGCCAAGTAATTCCAAAATAAATCTTAGGCCCAGTTATGCCCAAATAAGCCCGTCTGGCTAAGGTGGCCCATCCACCCTGGTGGGCCTGTGTCCCAAAAGACCTGGAAAACGTGTTTTGGAACCTAAATTCCCAAACCCAATAACATCCACATAAGCCCACGTGATTTCCAATGGGTAGTTGAGGCCCATTTGTGCATCCCATTTGGATTACACATTAATATGCACATTACCTGAGTGCATCTGTATTTTAACAACTATGTCCTTAAATTCCTGGAACAGGCAGTCAAACTCCTTGCTACACGCCTGCTCTTCCCTCTTCCAAACCAACTTCCTAAGCAGACTCAATATTTCTATAAATTGCTTGGTAAAGATCTGCACATATAAGTTAGGTCCCAGAAACTGAGAGATTTGAGTTGAATTGTGTGGATTTTTTCAATCAGGGACCTTTTTAACCTTTTCCTTGGTTATCCTTTGACCCCTTTCAGATACCTAATTCCCATGAAACTTCAATTCTGAAACTCATACTGCAAATGTCTTCCCCAAAATGGATAACCCTGCTTCCTCATTCCAAAAAAGAATCCATTCCAAATCCTGCATGTATTCCCAAACAAAACACTCAATACTTTGATTACCCAAAATGTTCCCTCTCCTGTAGTCACTCCTTGGACCTTTGATCCCCATGTCATTGATAAATATATGAATTGTCTCTGGAAAATTATCCTGCATAATCCAAGGCATCTGTGCCTGATATAACACCACCAAATTTATTGCCCCTTGCAGAATAAAAGAAACTGAATCTGTCCTAACCAAATTGTGAAAGCCATCATTGGATGTGAATCTGGATGAAGCTCCTGCTGGTTGTACCTTCCCATCATTTCTTCCAACCCATACCAGACTCTTCCCATCATATTCTCTACAAAACTTTTAAAATTTGGAGGAAGCCCTGCATCCCAAATGTTTACTGAATTAAGTTTCTGCAGATCATGAACAATCTGTAGACTCTTCCTATACTGTTTCAGAAAAGCAAATATAAGACTGGAATGACTAGAAAATGATTGTTTTTATGGCCTGTTCTGCAATTTCTCCTGCATCAACTCCCTGAACTTATCCTTAATGCCTGCTTTAATTAGTATTGGATTAATTTTCCAAGTCTTCTGATCTACTGTTCGGATACAATAAGGGTGTTCTATCTTTTGATTTAGCAACCCTGCCTCTTCTGGAAAAAATTAAAGTGTCTTACTATGCATCACAATCAATGCCTTCAGCAGCTTTACTTCCCGCGGCCAAGCCATCCTTCTGGTCTCAAATTGAGATCTGCCATCTGTTCTTCCAATAATCACCTTTTTTGATCAAATTCAGGTGGCTTTGGAGATAGTAGCAATTTTTAGCGATTCAAAGACCAGTGGATAGTCCTCAGATTTTGGTTCAAATCCATCTGGCATTGTCCCATTCTGTGGTTGGAACTTTCTTTCCATCAGCTTGTATCTCACTCTGCAGGCTCTTAATTGAGTGAATTTCTTCCCACCATCCTTTTCCACTATTGGAAATTTTTTACCTGCAACAAACTGCAAGTTTCTAAAAACTGTGGCACAATATTAGATGCTTGTGCTAAAACCCATCAAAGGAACATATGCAGAAGGACTAAATTTGTTTCCTATTCCTGTGCTCAATGCCCCTATCCCAATTCCTATCTTTTTCCATTCCTCCCAAATTACCCTGCACTCAGCAGACCCTCCCCACTTCTCCTTGCTAGTCAACCATCTGTGCAGATACAGATCTATCTCCATACAGATCCCTTGGTCAACACTCAAAAATCCTCTGGAGGGGGGTCTTTGAAGCACCCTTCCATATGCAGACTCCTGATACAAATTTTCAACCTTCTGCTCTCAGTGCAGCAGATTGTTATCTTGTATCTTTTCCCCCTAGAGTTGGCTACTTTGAGGTTTTAATCCCACCTTTCCAGATGGAATCCTAGTGAGGTGTGGAAAAAAAAAAGAAAAGGCCCACCAATTATAACCTTGGAACTTCTTACCACAAAATATGAAAGTGTAATCAAAACCTTAGCAAGCTCTTTCAATTCCCGCTACACTACCCCTTCCACTAAGCATTTGAATCCCCCTTAGGTTTGAAACCCAATATTGGCTTTCTTCCAAAAAATTCCTGCATCTTTTGCTAGCCTTGGGAGAAGTAAATTGAAAATCAAACCACTTTCTAACATAGCACAAAATTTTTCCCCTCCAATCTGAATTTCCACATACCCTAATGGGAACATCATTCCCCCCTCTGATTCCTCTGCTTCAAAGCCCACATTGAAGGATCCAACCCATGCTTTGTCTTTGGATTTTGGAGGTTCCTCTTTTTTCCCAGAATACTGAAGCAATACCACCATCATTTCTTCTGCCATGATCTGAAAAATCAAAGATGGCTCTTTAAGGGTCAGCAACACTGGGTTCTCCATTGCAAAGTTTCACCTGGCCACTTCTCCAGCTTTTTTTCAGGACCCACTTGCTCCACATTCACCATTTCCTGGTTCTTTGGCTTGTTGGGCTTGAAATACATCCTTTTCTCATCCAAATCAACTGCCTGTACCTCCACTGCGAATTTCAGTGGCTCCCAGGAAGCTACTGGAAATGAATATCTGGTAGAGTTTGTTGGTTCATTCTTTCCAAATTCCTCTGTGGTTTGAACCTGTCCCGTTGGTAAAGTTTAATCAGAATTGTTGGATACTTTCTTTCCAAATGGAAGGATGCAATCTAATCTTTCCACCTGCATCTTCTTGGCAAAAAAGTCCTCATTCCATGCCCTGCACCTGTGATTTATGTGCCTGGTCTGCAATAATAACATTGGATGGTTTGGGAACCCTCACCTCCAGAACATGCTTCCAGATTCTCCATAGCTTTCTGAAGGAAGATCTGGATTTTCTTTAAAAAAGAATTTACCTCCAAGGTCTTCTTTTCCAAGAAAATGGGAGATACAAATTTAACTGGAGTCTCTTCTAGTGCAATTTCTGGCTTTGGGCTCCCTTTGTTTAATAACTCCACTAACTCCAGGTTTCCTAACACTGCCACCCAAATTTCCTTCATACCTGGTAGGAGAGAAACTCCTCCATCCTGAAATCCATGAATCAGCCCAGTGTTGTAAATTTTTCAGTAAGCACTTCTCCTCAATTCTGCACTCAAACCCTGCAAGAAGGTTCTCTTAATGGAGCCAGTGCGCTCCACTACAATACCATTTCTCAAAAGGTCTTTGAGAATCTGGTTGAAGGACAAAAAGTAAACTCCAAAAGATGTTCTGGAAGAAACTCCTCCTGCTTATTTTGTTTCCACTGCCAATTTTTCCTAATTGACTTCCCAGAACCACTGTTCCCTTGTTCCCCATTTTCCCGCCATTTCTTCCCGCAACCATACCAAATCCCTTTCCTGATATCCCTCCATATCTTCAAAATCCCACAAGTACTCCTTTTCTGGAATAAATTTTACAATATTCCAGAAAAAATCCACATTGGTAGCCCCTTTTCTTTCCACTCAGTTCTCAAATTATTCCACAAACCTATGAAAATTCTTGGGGAAAAATCTTATCATTGGGTAGTCCCGCATACATATCTTGTCTCTTCTCCCCTTTGGGCTCTTTCTGGGCACTTCATAAGTTTATTTACCCATTTCCCTAGGTGGGGGAGCTACTGGAATAGAAGTCTTTTGCAGAGGAGGATGATCATATCTGGAGCCCGTGGCATTTGCACTGTGGGTAGGAAGCTCCCTTCCCATACCATGCTTGATGTATCCAATCATCATTGAATACATCAAAATGGAATACAATAGGGTAAAATAAATAAAATACAAATATGTAAACTGGGTAACTGTGGAAAAAGAAGAGATTTTCCCAGCCAGACCCCAATTTTTGGAAAGAGAAAGTGTAAAACACAAAATATCCATCACAATTCAGCTCCATTCCAGGTTTTATTCAGAACTCTTTGGCTGTATACCCAAACTCTGCTTTGAGATCCAAGGAGAAACCACTCTGCAAAATAATGAGACACAACCCAAAATTTTGTCTCCAGAAGACAAAGCCTGAATTTCCTCTCTTTGGTATTAATGCTATGACCCTGAACTCTAAGAATTTTCCTTTACTAATTTATCCTTACAATGAGATCAATACAATAAGCTGAAATATGTTCTATTCTCTGAATCCAATACATTATGTCCTACTACCATTATACTTTGTTTTTTGATGCCCCCACACAACTAGGCCAAACAATCTTTTGTATATACAACCCAAATCAGAATTCACAGAAAGAAAAACAGAAAAACCAAAAAATGTCTCCCTCTGCGCTACCCTTCCCTCTTATGCACCTCCGAAATTGTCTTTGACTGATCCCAGCTATGATCTGCTTCCATCTGATTCATCCACATACATTAGTTACGGCATCACTTTCAATCTCCAATAGTTTTAGTAGTTGATTTTCCCCAATATTCCTATCTTTGAAGATCCCTTTCAATCTTTCATGGCAGATCCCCTTCAATCTCAGCATACTTCATCCTTGATGTTTGCCTCCTATTGTCCCAAAAATAAAATACCCTATCCCCAAATCCCCTTCATACCCCATAGTTTTCCTCTAAATGCATACTTGATAGTCCACCAACCACCTGCTTTGCCCATGAGTTCCTCTGCACCTATATACATAAAACCCCTTTTTTGATTCCTAAGTGCATAATTTTCAGAATTTAGCTGGCTCCAACGTCCCACAATGCAATCCCTTTTCTGCCACAAAAGACAAGATTTGGGCTCAGAATTTCTTTGTGCTTTGAATCCTGCATCCACCCACTGCTGAGCCTTTGTCTTCCTCTGTCAGACTAGACAAAAAGGCCAAGCACAGCTTTTGTACCTATTTTGCTGCAGATCCTGCATCTGCCCATGGCTGAGCCTTGTATTCTGGTCCACTGTTGAGCCTATACTATTCATGTCTATAAATAGCCAACACAACACCCTGGTAGCTTTTCCCATGCATGATCACTATCTTACCAAAGATGAGAAGCTGCAATTATACTGGCACCAAATGTTTTGCCATTGCAGTATCAGGCACCTGCTTGAGGACTCCCTAGCCCCTGGCTTGCCCTTATCCCTTCCCATTTGTATCTTTTACTGCCCATCCTTTCAAAGTGGAAAGGATACACATTCCAGCACCCTTGAAATTAGTGAGTGGATTCTTAAGCCACTTCCAGTACCTGCAATCAATCTAATGGGGCCCTTTGAGGTTACTGGGATTGATGAATCTAAAAATCTTCTCACTATCTATTATATTCCCTTGGGCTTTTGTCAGGCTGTCCTTTGAAGTTTAAGAGTAAGGCAGCAGGACAAGTAGTTGCAGTTATATATTTTTTGGAGCTTCAGTCCAAAAATACATTCCATATTGCACCAAGAACTAACAGTGGGAAGTTTTCATCAAAGGGTCTTACAGATTTTGGTGTTTCCAGGGAGATTTTCCTTGATTTTAGCCTTACCTATCATCACCACCAAAAAAGGACCACCAAAGGGCACAACATATCACTTGCATAAATTTCCCAGACCTTCCTTTTTGACAGCATATTTTTCAATTCATTGTGGAGCCTGGCATTTATCTGGGAATTGTACTGAATTAATTGCCTACCAAATGCAATCTACTTAAAAAAGATACCTTTTGAGGCTTTTTTTTTGGTATTAAGCCTGCCTTTGATTGTCTGTGGATCTTTGGCAATATTTCTTTGGGAAATGTTAAATATGAAACCCAGGGGTTGCAAATGGGCGTGAAAAGCCATTCAAAACCCATATGATTTTTGAAAAAACAAATAAATAAATAAAAAAATAAACATATATATACATCTATAAATATAAAAAGATTGAAACTCTTCACCCGCCTCACCCGCAGTTGAGGTCCTTGGGTCTGTATTCATTTACCAATGTTGTTGTATATGCACCTCTTGAATTGAAACCAGGAAAAAGGCTTCCTCCCCCAATTTGGGGGCAATTATACACTAGTATATATATATAATGAAAAAATAGATAAATAAATGAATAAATCAATAAATGAATAAATAAATAAATAAATGCATAAATAAATAAAAAATGAAGTAATGAACAAGTAAACAAATAAAAACAAATAAACAAATAAAAAACTAAACAAATTAAACAAATTAAACAAATTAAACAAATTAAACAAATTAAACAAATTAAACAAATTAAACAAATTAAGCAATAAATGAAACATAAATAAATAAAAGTGAATTAATTTTCTCACGGAAAAAATCCCTTTTTTCATGAAAAATTACATCTAAGCGCTTTTGGGTGCCTCTGCTGCTATACAGACAAATCCTTCAGTTCAAAATAATTTCAAGAATTTTTTTCTAGATTTTTGACGCCGCGGTCCTATATCTGGGGTTAAAAATATCCAAAAAAATCTATGTTCATTTTTGAGCCATTAAAACCCCTCCAAAAATGTAATCCAAAAATAAAAAAATTCCACAAAAACCAATTTTTCAATGCATTTTTGGATTCTTGTTTGGGCTATTTTAATTAGTTTTTTTTGTTTATTTCAGCTATTAGAAATTTGAACTAACATTTAAGGAACTTCCCAATATTGTTTTATATTTTTTGGATTTATCCTTTGACCTCAAAAAATTACGTCAAAAAACCAAAAAAATCAATTTTCCCATAGGACCTTTTGATCCTTTAATTTGCCTTTTTAGTTCATTTCCTTTGGTGATTGAAGCTATCATGAAGTTGAGAAAAAGTAGGAGCAAACATTTTTTGGAATGTTTTTGGAATTGTTTGATGTATCATTTACCTAAATCCTTCAAAAGACCAAAAACAATAAAAAAAAATCAATTTTCTCATTGGAATTTGTGATCCTTTTGTTGGCCTTTTTGATTACATTTTTTTTGATGATTCAAGATTTTATTAATTTAAAAAAACTACTAAAGAGATTTTAAAATTCTTTTTCACATTTTTTGGGTGTATTTTTTTACCTTAAAAAATTCCTTCAAAAAACAACAAAATTCAAAACATTGAATTTTCTCATGGGAGTTTTGGATCCTCTTTTTTGCCTTTTGAATTAATTTTTTTGGAGATTCAAGATTTTATAAATTTAAAAAACATCAAAATATATTCTTAAAAATAAAGAATAAATACGGATAAAAATTTTGATTTTAATTCAACTAAGATTAAATTTTTCTGAATAATTGTTTTCCAAGATTTGGAATCCTTGGTCACAAAGCTTTTCCAAAGTGAATATAACATGGGAGCTGGACAATGATCAGAATTGAACTTTAATGAGGATATATCTGTGAAATCTTGTAAAAGAATGAATCAAATAGGAGAAGATTTACAAATTGGACTGGGAGGGGAATTCAGAGGAAGATAAGTGCAAGACATTAAAGAAGAAAACAGAACCACTGGACACTTGTATGTTTCAGCAAGAAGGAAACCATGGCATGGAAATTTCATCCACAAATTTATGTGAGCTGGGCAAGAAAGGTGTTTCAGTTGCCTTTTTGCTTCTTGGAAATTTTTACCCCGGATTTCATGGAGTAATCTATCATCCTTGAAAATTGTGTTTTGGTCCAAATCTTTCACCATTTCTTTCCTGAGTCCAACCCAGTCTTCTGAGTTCCTCCAAAAACAAATGGCTGCTGCTCTAAAGCCACAGTTCCTATACCCTATGAAATCTTGAACATGTGATATATTTGGAATGGCTTTTTTTTGTGGAAATAAAATCTTTGAATGGGAACTAAAACCAAAAATGAGAATTTTTCATAAAAGAAAATATGTTCTAAAGATAAAACAAAATTCTTCAATTGAGACTTAATAAAATATTCCAGAAGAAGAATATGATAATTTGAAGGAATCCTAGAGGAAAAAACCAAAAAAAATTCAGAAAAATTAAAAAATGAGAAAATATCAAATGTACTCACTTTCTCACTCATTTTTGGGGCTGCTAATAACTTCCTTCCAGGAGGATTGTAAGGAGCTTCACCATCTTCATTTGATAAATTTAGTCTTTTGAATTTTGTACCAGGATTGTTTTGAGGAGAAGAAAAACACTTATTCACAACATTTCCAGACCTCTGATAAAATTTTGAATGAAAAAATTATTGAAAAATAATATCCAAAAAATAAAAAAAAATAAAAGAAAATGAAAGCTCACCGTCTTAATAAATTCCAATTCGGGAAGCTCTCCATCTGCTGAATCTTTCAATTCATCCAAATCTGGCACCTCTTCATCTTCTGAATATTACTCTTCAGTCAGGAATTCATCCTGTTTTAAAAAAAGAAAAGATTAAAAAAACCATTTCAGAAAAAATAAGTAAAGATATAATTTTACCTCTTCCTTTGATTCCTCCCTGTTTTTTCCCTTCCCCTTTCCCTTTATGGCCTTCCACTTTCTTGAAACCTGCACAAATAGAAAAGAAATATTAATTATGAGAGTTGATTTTTTTTTTCAAAAAATTGTGACTGACCTTTGAATTTGCTATGAATTTCTTCCTCCTCTTGGGTTCTTCCAAATATTCAAAGGAAGATGGATCTATTTTACTTGAGGACTGAGAGATCTCCTTGAAATTCTTTGCTTCTCCTCTGGGCCTTCCTCTTACTTTGAATATTTGAGTGTAATTTGGTGCTTCAATCAGGGTAAGTTGATATCTGCCACTGTGTAGCTTCTAGCTTTCACCCTGATAATATAGCTGTTCTCCAGGTGGAAGCTGGCTGAATTCTTCAAACAGTTGAGTGAAATAAAGGTTTTAATGACTTTCTTTTGTTGGAAATTCAAGTTTTTCTGAATCTTCAGTTGCATCAGACTCCAGAGTTGACTGGAGAAATAAAAAAAATAAATCAGGAAATTATGAATTTGACAAAGTGTTTATACATTGGATTAAACAATTTTGGAGGCCCAGGATGCATCCAAAAATTCTGAAAAAAAATCAAAAATATTTTTAAGGGTTGTTTTAAATTTAGAAAATCTTGAACCACCCAAAAAAAATAATCAAAAGGGCCAACAAAAGGATCCAAAATTCCAATGAGAATGTTTTTTTTTTTTTTTTTGAATTGTTTTGGTTTTTTGAAGGATTTTTTTAAGATAAATGATACAACAAAGTATTCTAAAAAAATATTGAAAGATTCTTCTACTGTTTATTTAACTTTCTGATAGCTTCAATCACCAAAAAAATTAACTGAAGGGAAAAAAGAGGATGCAAATTTCCAATGAGAAAATTGATTTGTTTGATTGTTTTGGTTTTTTGACAAAATTTTTTAAGGTCAAAGTATACATCCAAAAAATCTAAAAAAAATATTTGGAAGGTCTATGAATTTTTTTACACTTTCTGAGAGCTTAAATAGTTAAAATTTTCAAAACAAGAATCCAAAAACCCATTGAAAAATTGGTTTTTGCGGAATTCTTTTATTCTTGGAGAGGTTCTAATGGCTCAAAAATTACCAAAGATTCTTTTGGGGAGATTTTGAACCCCAGCTACAGGAATGGAGCTTCAAAAATCCAAAAAAAAAATCTTGAAAGTATTTTGAAATAAAGGATTTTTCTGTGTAGCAGCAGAGGTGCGCAATGACACTTAGACGTAATTTTCAGTGAAATAAGGGATTGGGCCTGTGAGGAAATTAATTTGCTAAATAAAATTAATAAAAAAAATGTGAAATTGTCAACCCTACACAACCCATTCCCAACTCAAAATGGGTTGTGTGGAGTTTTCAACCCACTTCAAGTCATGAAAGGGTTGTGTAAGGTTGCAAATATAACATTTCCCTATTGCTTATGTTCACATCCCACCCAAGAAGAGGCTTAAAATTGATCCTAGGGGTGTGGAGGCTAGGGTTGTTCCACATTTTCCCAAGAGCAAAGGATGGCTGTGTTATGTGCCATCAATTGTGTGCATTCATTGCATCTGTATGGGCATCCTTTCCCATGGATTTGATAAATTTATTGCTGTGGATTACAAGGATAAAATTAGACAATAATTAAAGATGCTATATATACAAATGTGGAGAGATGACAACACATTAAAAAAATGACAACAAAAAATTCATCTGGTTCCAATAAATACTGGTCTATTTATAGAAAATTCTGAGTCTGTAGAAGATTCTCCTTGAGTGTTCCTCATATTATAGCTTGATGCAGTACAGTTGCTTCCAAAGGCAATTGTGCTCATGTTGTTTCCAGGGGGAAAAGCACAATATCAAAGATAACAATTGTTTTAAACCTATAGGTGCATTTACCAGTCAGTGCTTTTCTTTTTAATTTCTTTATTGTATTTTAATCTTAATGATTCTCCAATGTCTACTGACATTTCTTGAATTTCTATTCAAACACACCCCCTCAGTATTTGATCTGATGCTTCTAGACTTGCTTGGGCTGGTATGATTTTGATAATTCCCATTTCTAGTTGGAATTTTGTGTTTTTGACATGGTTGAGTGGTTTAGAAATACAGTCAGCTATCATGTCTGCTTTCTTAAGGTCTTGGAGGTCTATCTTTTTATTCTCAACAAAATCCTTTACAAATTTTTAGTGCACATAAATGTTCTTTGTTCTTGAGTGATATGCTGAATTCTTAGACTGCTTAATTTCCCAGTTTTTTTCACTGTAGATTAGCAGTAATTTGGGGTAAATTCTGTTGATTATGGAATATAATAATTTGAGCCATTTGTCTTCTTGGAAATTTTCAAAAAGCACCCAGAATTCTGCTTCTGTGGATGAGACACTTACAGGTCCAAGAAGTTAGATATTCCATCTGATGGTGGCACTACCTGATATAAAAGCATACCCACAAAAAGATTTTTGTCTGATTTATTCTGCATAACTGGAGTCTGAATAGCCTATTGGAAGGTATTATTCAACTTTCTTGTATTTTATACCCATATTTTTAGTTACTTTTAGATATCTTAAACCCATTTGAAAGCTTCCCAGTGGGACATGTTTGGCTTTTCTAGGAATTGGATAGGGTACCAACTATGAATTCTAAATCTGTTCAAGTGAACTGGGATAGATAATTTAGGGATCCTACAGACAATCTGTAATCAAGACCAGTGGTGGTAAATTCCTTATGCTCTTTATCTGTTGAATTTTTGATTTTGAGGTTACTCTGGGTTGATGTCATGGATGTTTTGTAATATTTTATATTGTGATCTTCTAAAAATTCATTGAAATAGTTTTCTTGACTTAAATTTATTGAATCAAGTTTCTGAGTGATCCTGATCCCTAAGACATGGCTGGCTAGTCCTAAATCCTTTATCTTGAATTCATTTTTCATTTCTTTGATGGTCCTTTCTTCCCCATTTCCAACTGAAATAATATTTTCTACCCATAAAAATAGTATATCATCTGATTTAATGAATAGACAAGGGTCCATGTTACTAAATGAAAACAATTTTTGGATTAGCCATGCTTTGAGTTTATTATACCAGCTTTTTTCCGCTTGCTTAATACTGCAGAGTGACTTTCTTAATTTAATGATAAATTCCTTGGGTTTTTCTATGACTTTTCTACAGCCCTCTTGGTTTTCAAATTCAGGTTTGGTCTCTTGGATCCATTCTACCAAGCCATTGGGTAGTCCAATGCAGAATGCCTCCTCCTCACTGATCTTGGAGTGCAGATAATCTGTTAAAAAGTTGGTTTGTTTTAATTTCTGGCTGGTTTGGACTGCATAATTGAGTAATTATCTCAGTGTTGATAGTTGCCCAGTTAGATAGAATTTCTCTTCATAGTCTATTGCTTGTTTATGGCAGAATCCTCCAGCTAAACATTTTCCCTTGAATTATTTAAGATGAACATTTTCATCAAAGGTTTTGTTGATTACCCACCTAGTTTTTATCAAAGTTTTATTTTTTGGTTAATTAAAATATTTTAGTTATTTCAAATACTCCCCATTCAATTATTGAGTAAAATTCCTCAAATAATGCCTTTTTCCAATGGTTAAATTCTGTAATTTATTTAATGGCTTTGCAATTTTCCAGACCATTCTTGTTTTTTTAACTACACCTCTGAGAGAAATAGGTATAACATTGTGGGGTGAGTAAATGAAATTTTCTTCAAACTTTACTTGCAATTCTTCTTCTACCTTTGCTTGGTGTTGGAGTGGTCTTTCTACAGTTACATTTTGGTGCTCCAGACCTTTCCTATAGCTATCAGACTCTCTTTTCTATTATAAATATAATCCCAATCCTAAAATTGACCTCGGAAATAGATTCTAAATCAAAAATAACCTATAGTCACTCATCAAAAGTACCCCTCTATCCCTCATGAATTAGAAGATACAACCCAACAAACTCAATTTTTGCCAACCCCTACCCAATCAGGTGTCATAGACCAGTGAGTGAACTGTGGAAATACTCTGGAAAACCTCAAAAACATACCACATGTAGCATAAATAAAGAACCAAATTAACTACCCAGCAGGAGACCAGAGGATGAGGAGAATTATACAGAAGTAATATATGCAGGAGGCAGTGAAACTAGTCTCAACCAGATCACCTCATTACATACAAGAAATAAACCTACAGGATGCTGTGAAGAACTATAGATAAGTAATCTATTCAAGGCACTGCATGCACAACAAAACAAACTATTCATCAGGATAGCAGAGGCTGTGCAGAATTATACAGAAGAAATATATGCAGGAGGCAGTGAAACCAGTCTCAACCAGATCCCCTCATCACTTACCAGAAATACACATGCAGGAGGCCATGCAGAAGTATACAGAAGTAATTTATTGAAGGCACTCAGAAGTAACAAACTCAACCCAGTACTACACAGCAATATCTGCTGGCAGAAACAAGTGGTAACAAACAAACCAACATGAAAAACTTACCTCAGTACTGCAAAGAAATATATGCAGGCAGAACCAACTAGTAAAAAAGAAACCACCAGTATTTCACAGAAATATATGCAGGTAGAATCAAGTAGTGTTAAAATATGTATGCACTTACGCATGTGCTACGTATAAGTTTAATCCAAATGGGATGCACATATGGGCCTCTCTGGCCCATTGGATACTCACAAGGACCATACGGGCCTGGGTGGATGTCACGGATTTGGGGAAACTGGCCTCAAAACGCATGAAACAGGCCTATTGTTACACGGGCCCTAACGGGCCCCGTGAAGTACATGGGAAAATAAAGCCACATCAGCCTGTATGGGCATAATTGGGCCCAAGGTTTATTTTGGAAATACTTGGAAAGATGGGCTGGCCCACCAAAGTATGGTTTACTTAGTTTTTTGGCTTAAGGAGGCCCATTGGGGCCGCTGCCCGTGTTGCAGCCCGGTTGGGGCTGCCACCCATGCAGGGCCCCCTCCGGGCTGCTGCCCATGTTGCAGCCCACTTGGGGCCGCTATTTGTGCTGAAGGCCCGTTTGTAGGGCCCAATGGCCCGCACGGGGCCGTCGTAGGGGGCAGGGGGACTCAAAATGGAGCCCCCCCACCGCGGTCCCCGCTGTTGAGCCCGTGGCTGCTACCTTGATGGGTGGCTGCAATGGGGCTGGTTGCCCCGGCTCCTCCCCCTCTGGGAGGGCTGGCTGGATGGAAACAGCCAGTGACCCGTTGCAAGGGGCAACTGGTCATGGTGGGGGGGACTTGATCACCCCCCCACCAAAAGTGGTGGCTAGGCTGGTTGCACCAAGGCAACCGGCAGTGGGGGGGAATTGACCACCCCCCAACCATCAAAGGGGCGCTCTCCCCCCCCCCCTTTACCAAGGGGGAGGAGTGATGGGCTGGAGGGGACCTGACCACCCCCCAGCCCACCTAGCATGAAAATGCCCTGGGGGCATCAACCTCCAGGGCCCCTGGTAGGTGGATTTGACCACCCCCTCCAGGGATTTGAGAGAAAGAGGGGGGGCGGAATGTCCGCCGGTTACACCCCCCCCCATGTGTGTCTGAGACCGGACCCAGGTGTGTCCTGGGTCCCTCCTGGCCATTTTTATGGTCAGGGGCTGGTTGCATGAGGGAACCTGTCAGCTTGCTACTATGTACAGAGAAACCTTTCATAGCAACACAAAACTATAAAAAATAAGAATATCTAAATTAAAAAAAGAAGGAGTGAGAAATCCATAAATATTGATAAAGAAATGGATTTCTCACCCAAAATTAGGTAGGGTCACTCACTGACCCCACCCTTGAAATACAAGTCCTTACATTTTTAAAATAATTAAAAAGAAAATTACTATAAGTTCGACACCAGTATGGCACCTTTTTGCCATTTTAACATTTCACACGTGTTGTCACATATAGGGTTCACACACAGAATTCACTCAGAATTGAGGTTTTGTGTATATTTTAGGAGTTAGACACAGAAATGTGTTATGTCACAATTCCTGCGCGCAGCCCCGCATCATTAAATACTCCTACTTACTCATAGTAGCAGTTTCCTGCATACTAGAGACCTGCGCGCAGCTAATTCTTCCACGCATGCAGCGGATCCCACCCCGCGCTGTAAGACTCCAAACGGTGCTAGGCTGTGGCAGTTCTGTGGAGGGGAAAGGTGCTGTTTAGGCTGCCCTTTTGAGTGTTACAAAAATATTTAAATGTAACCAAGATCAAGTTCCAGAACCTGGTAAATGAGGAATCAAGTAGTAAAGGATAAAGATGATAGTAGTTTGGTGCCAATGGAACAGAACTATCTGAGCCAAGATTATGTGGGAAAAACTTTGACAAGAGAAGCTAAAGTTTGTGTAAAGTTCAAAGAACAAAGCTGTTGCATGTAAACAACGCCCACAAGCTAATAACTCTGGTCATCAGGAGAAGATTTGGGATGATCAACTCAAACCCAACCAACCTCCAGGTTTTCAATGAACCTGCCCAACTCCCCAAAATCAAGCGCTTGAAGGGTACCAGATAACTCAGGGTGGCTGTACAAGACAAAGAACTATGTTTAAGAAGCTCTAAAAGCAAACAGTAACTGATTTGAAGCAAGGATAACCTCAACACTTCTCAAGGATCTCAAGAGTAGGCTGGCAGAATGCAACTCCAAAAAAAATAAGGGAGGTATAACACTCCAGGTCTTAAGCTTAATAAGACCTCATCAATCAATTGTGATTAGCTCCAGAAAGATGATCAAGGAGGGATCAAGACCAGCATGGTCAGAGAAAGGGATCAAGGAGTGGTATAACACACTCAAGAATTCCAACAGAAAGAATTCTCTTCAACCGGCAAGGCTATTGGTTGGTGATAAGGATCAGGCCACAGAGGGGAAAAGACTAAGGATCAATGGATCAGGGGCAATCATGGATATACCCAGGATGAGGATGAGGATCAGATTTCAATGATAATGGGGGGGACATATGCACAAACTCCCATTGATGTTTGTAAAAAGGCAGGGGATAGCCCCTCCTTTTATAGACAAGAGGTTTGTAGACTATTCACAAGAGAGATTTACAGATAGAGCGGAAAAAAAAATTTATTTTTTTTTTTTTTGGATGAGGATGGTCATGAGAAAACAAAAGAAAAAAAAGAAACAATCAAACAACTCAACTCAAAAAAAGAATAATTGAATCATGAATGACAGGAATGGGAATACCCCGGCCCATGCAAAGGATGGGCACAGGCCAAAAGGGAGGGGACGCGTGGACAGGCTGACGGGCCCGTGCAACCGCTGAGACCAGCGCAGGCAATGGAAAAGCCGCATAGGAGACCAGTGAGCTTGGAGGTGGATTGAGTAGCCTGTCAAAGAGGGCGGTGCAAAGTTTCCTTGCAGTCATTGGTTGATGGATTGGGCGGAGGATTGAATGGGGAGTGGCGATTGGTTTGATTTGCAACAATTGTGAATTGGTTTGTATTGGGAACTGGTGGGAGTCAAATGAGGTGGCTGACTCAAGAGGGGGTTGGGGTGATCATTGTTGCGGGGATGAGCAAGACCAGAGATGGAAGAATGGGAGCCATTGAGTTGATTGGTGAATTCATTGGTGAGATCCCAATCAGCAAAAATCAAGACTGGGAAGTGTTTGCCTGGTCTGGGGTTTCCAACAACCGCAAGCAATGCTTGCGGTCATTGGTTGATGGTGGAAAGGATGGTGAGTGGATGAGATGATGATGGTGTTGTCCCAGTTGTCTTTTGGACAATCGGGATGGGATTACCAAAAAAAGGGATTCAGGGAAGCCAATTGGGGGTGCCGGTGCTGAATAGAAGCCCACAAGCTGAGCCGGTCTTCATCCGTGCATTTGCCAAAAAGGTGGATAGCAGCTCAAAGCAGGGGCAAACTGAAAATAGGACCGGGCACTAGGAACCCAAGAGATGATCCTAGAAAACTAGGAGAGTGGGAGCTGGAAGTTTGGGGACTGGATATGGGAATCATTCCGGATCAAAAGTTTTTTTTTTTGGATGTAAATTTGTAAGAGATTTAAGAGTACTCACTGTGAACACTATACTAATAGATTACCGCTTGAACCACTCCCTCCAACCCAGAGTTGTCCAATCCTCAAGAGATCCAGACTTTCATCAATTTTCATTTTTGCTTCTCATTTTACTTCCTCATCCTATTCACTTTTCCTTCCAATTAACTCATCCATCATCTCTACAAAACCAAACACCTTAACATTTGAACAATCCAAAGATGGTCAGATGACTCTAACACCACCAGTACAAAGATTTGTTTTGATCTCAAGTCAACTCGTACCAACTTTCTCAATTGCCCAGATATCAACTCAAATCCTGATTCTTTCAATCACATCAACTTGGTCATCACCTTGCCGTCATCTCAAGTGGCACCAGTATTCTCTCTCTATTCCCATATTTTTCTCCATTGAACCTAAGAGAATCTTTTGCTTTGTTGCTACTTCAGTCACCATGTCTCCTTGTATGTCCTACTTCATCATCCAACAAGATTCCTAGGCCTCAAGCCTTCAACGCCCACGTTGGTTGTTTTTCCTGTTCATCTTGTTCTATTCTTTTCCTCTAATCCTCATGCTCATACTTGCTTTCACTCGCGCATGAACTCTGAATGAAATGAAAAACTCCAGTGGTCCTGGTTTTTAGCTAAAATTTTCTCACAGTTAAAAGCCAAAACTCCATCAACCATACTGCAAGATGGGATAATCAAAACCAGGACCAGCTGGAAAATTGTCCAAGGCTCTGGCTCTTAAAGGAATCTACAAATATATCCCTTTACTTAATGAAGATAATTACTCTATCTGGCAATCAAAGTTCCAAAACCTATTCCAACTGCGCAAAATACTTACTATCATGAACCAAGAGGAAAAGAAAGTAGAACTGGACAAGGAACTCAACCAGGAGATCACCGCCTACTTACTTTCAAGACTTGAGGCTGCCACTCACTCCAACATCATCAAATAAGAGAACAAAAACAGTGCTTGTGGAATCTGGACTGCGGCTAAGACACATTTTGCTTTGTCTCAGTCTGCTAATTGAGCCCAAGTTTTCAACAATTTCTTGTATCTCTCTTTCAACAAACATCAAATCAAAAAATTTGTAACCACAATTTGAATTCATCTGAACAAGCTCTCTGAGGTTGGAATCAAGCTGCCTTAGGACATCTTAGCTTAACTGGTACTGTTCAAGTTTCCCTCTTCCCTAAAATCAATGCAATCCCAAATCATGCACGGGAGTCAAACCATCACCGTTGATTATGTTCTCAACCATCTGATCCAACACAAAAATGAAGTTTGAGCAACTAAAGAAGAATCAAAAACTGATCTCAGCTTAGTCAATATATCCTATCCTCGATGTACAAATGGGATACATAATGAAAGAGTGAAGAACCATAAACGCAAACAGTGCTGGGCAGAATTCCCTCATCTCAGACCAGCCAACCAGAAAGGGAAGAAAGCGGAGAAGAAAGAAGAAGATCTTGCTCACTTCTTTACCTTCTTCTGCGGAGCCAACACAATTGAATCCCTGACTAAATCTTCTTTTATAATTGATTCAGGGTTTTCTGTACATCTACTTAACTCCAAGAAATATTTCAGTCAACTAATAGCTCTTGACAGTTTGGAACACATAAAAACTGGTAAACCAGGCGCCAGACTTAAGATATTGGGGAGAGGAACAGCGCTCCTCAAATTTGGAGAAACCAATGTCAAGCTTACCAATGCCTACTACGTTCCAGAAGCCACTCTGAATCTACTATCCTTTGGGAAGTTCTTGCAGGACGACTGTCAGATCTCTGTGGACAACTGCGCACACTCCCCTCAATTTACCATTCAATGGAATGAAAAACCACTGATGCACAGATCTATCCTAAACAATTTATTAGTTCTGGATACTCCTGAGAAGGAATCAATGTATCTCATAAACATTGACAAGGTAGAAAACCTACATCAGAAATTGGGACATGCTAGCTTGGGACAAACCACAAAATACCTTGCCAAATCTATAAATGTCAAAGTCAAAGAAAGATTCTCTTGCTCCGGATTCAACCTCAGTAAGATCACAAAATCTCCCTTCATTCAAAAAGCCACCACTGCCTCCAAGGTATTTGAACAAATCCACATTGACCTCATGGGACCAATCACTCCCATGTCTAAAGGTCATCATTGATTCTCTCTTACCCTGGTTGATAATTTCTCCTCCTATATTGCCGTGTTTCCCCTACACGCTAAGAGTGATGCCCCTAACTTGATCAAGTTTCTCATCAACAACAAACACCACAAGAGAGGCTACTACCCAAAAGAATTCTGTTGCAATGGAGGAGGAAAGTTTGAAAACCAGGCCTTGACCAATTTCTTTGAGGAAAAAGGGATAAGAAGAATCTTTTCCAAACCCTATCACCCTGAACACAACGGATGCGCTGAAAGAGCAAGCAGAACAATAGCTGAATAAGTACATGCAACTCATTCAACATCCAAATTACCGCTGAATCTATGGAACGAAACCATCAAAGGATGCTCCATAGCGCTCAATCAGATCCCTAGGAACAATGGCGAGCTATCCCCTTGTGAGATGATGCATGGGTCCAAACTGCCTAATGACTATCTCCAACCGCTGGGAACTCCTGTAGTCTATCTAAATCTGAAAGAAAAATCCATTCTCCAAAAGTTCAACAAAAAAGGGCTCTCCGGAAGAATAATTGGATGAATACATCCCTTGTTATCCTATAAGATTATCAAGAGCTCAGGAGCAATCATTCCATTGAAACATGTAAAACTCTGCAAAAACAATGACACTGCCATTGGGTTCAGCTCTGACAAAATCAATGCTGTCAAAGAACCACCTCATTCAAACCCTACGCCTGAGATTCAAACTCTCAGATCTGACACCAAAGAATCTGAACATGAACCTGAATTTGATCAAATAGATCCCACCATAAAAACCAAAGAGATTCTGACTTCTCCTGAACTATCAGATGAAGAAAACAACAAGGAACAAATAAAAAAAATCCTGACCAACTCCAACACTAGTCGCGCTCTCAGGAATAGGAACTCTCTTAAGAAACCAGATCAATTTGGCTTTACTGCTACATTTGTACCCAGAAACATTGAGGAAGCTCTGAACTCACCACCATGGGCAACCTCGGTGGGGAAAGAACTAGACACCTGCGAAGATCTAGAGGTTTGGGAAGATCACTTTGGTCCCATACCTGCCAACGTATTGAATACCACTTATGTCTTCAAAATCAAGGAGAACGCCCATGGCAAACCTCTGATTCAAAAGACCAGACTCTGTGTACAAGGATTCAATCAGAAATTGGGCATAGACTATTTTGAGACCTACGCGGCTACTGGTAAGACCACCTCTCTTTGAGCTCTTCTCTTGTTTTCTCTAGAAAAGAATCTCCCAATTCTTCAATTAGGGAGCTTTCCTGCACGCCAAGATAGAAGAGGAAGTGTATATCCAGAGACCCAAAGGAAGCAACAGAAAAACTCCTATCCTGAAATTAAAGAGGTTGCTCTATGGTCTCAAGCAGGAACCCAGAAATTGGTACAGAACTCTCAGCCAGTGGATTGAATCTTTAGGATATCAACCTTCCAAATCCAATCAATGCCTCTACAATCACACCAACACAAACTCCTCTCTGTTCTTCCACGTGGACAACCTTCTAGTAGTTGGCAATACAAAAGAATTTGAGGATCAATTCCTGAAGAAGTTCCCTAACTCAAACAGTCACAAACAAAACACTATTCTCGGCATGAAAGTGGATTGTGATCAAAACTCAATCTCATTATCTCTATCTCTACATATTGCTTGGGGCCTTGAAGAAATTAAAATGACCAACATAAAGCCCATTTCAACCCCTTGTACCCCAGGAATTCATCTTCTCCCGACATTGGAAGAAGAAAACTCCTCATTCTTGTCCTTGAATTTCAATTACCAATCACATGTTGAGAAACTCAACTTCATTGCTGGATTGGCAAGACCAGACATCTCATTTTCCGTCTCAAGTCTTGCTTGCTACTCAGAGATACCCGCAATCAATCACTGGAACAAAGTTGTGCCTACATGGAGATACCTGAATGCTACGTAAGACACAAAATTGAGACTGTCAAAAATAACAATTGCCCCAACCTCATCTGTTATAGCAATGCCACTTGGGGTGATGATCCTTCCACTTGAAAATCCCAATCGGGCATTCTGTGCTCACTCTATGGGGCACCCTTATTCTGGACCAGTCAAAAGCAAAGAAATATCACTTACTCATCCACCAAAGCGGAATGCAACGCCTTGAACAACGGAAAACTCAAATGTTGCTGGATCAAACATCTAATTGGTGAGATCTGGAGAATTGATGCACATCAAATGACACCCAGTATTCACCTCATTGACAACAAAGGATTGGAATATAAAGTTATCAAGTTTGGGAAAAACTCAAAAACCAAGTTCATCAACCTGAAAACCAAAGGCATCAGAGAGGATCTGAAACTAGGACTGATCAAACTCCAACTAATCACATCAGATCTGATGGTAGCCAACGCACTCACCAAGGCAGCGGCAAAATCCTCATTAGACCGTCTGATCAAGCACGTCACGAATTGACCTGAAATCCAACCAAGGGGGGGTGTAAGAGATTTAAGAGTACTCACTGTGAACACTCCACTAATAGAGTACCGCTTGAACCACTCCCTCCAACCCAGAGTTTTCCAATCCTTGAGAGATCCAGAATTTCATTGATTTTCATTTTTGCTTCTCATTTTACTTCCTCATCCTATTCACTTTTCCTTCTGATTCACTCATCCATCATCCCCAAAAAACCAAACACCTTAAAATTTGAACAATCCAAAGATTGTCAGATGACTCTAACACCACCAGTAAAAAGATTTGGTTTGATCTCAAGTCAACTCGGACTAACTTTCTCAATTGCCCAGATATTGACTTGAATCCTGATTCTTTCAATAACATCAACTTGGTCATCACCTTGCTGTCATCTCAAGTTGCACCAGTATGCTCTCTCTATTCCCATATTCTTCTCTATTGAGCCTAAGAGATTCTTTTGTTGTGTTGCTACTTCAGTCACCATGTCTCCTTGTATCTCCTACTTCAAGACCCAACAAGATTCCTAGGCCTCAAGCCTTCAACGCCCATGTTGGTTTTTTTTCCTGTTCATCTTGTTCTATTCTTTTCCTCTCATCCTCATGCTCATACTTTCTTTCACTCGCGCCTGAACTCTGAATGAAATGAAAAACTCCAGTGGTCCTGGTTTTTAGCTAAAATTTTCTCAAAATGGAGGCTATAGAAAAGTTCATAAGAATTTTAATTTTTTTGTACTGGTCCAGAGGTGTCCCAGATTGGGCACCAAATCTCTCCCCAACTTACAGACTGTCCCTAGTCTGCATCTGAGTATCTTTGATGATATATATAAAATAAAAAACTGAAGAATTGAAACAGAAAAAAAAACACCCATTTGATCTTGAGGGTGATTTGAAAGGGAGCTTTATCCATCCAAAGAAAAGGTCCTGGAGGTGACTGAGATAAAAGAATGAAGAAGGCGTCCCAGGTGCTTACATATGTGGCATACAGTAGAGTTTCACAACAAAATTCTGCAGATGACCCCTGGTGGTGCACAATTGGGAGGACTTACTTCTGGAACAAGTTGCCTCCACAACAATGAAATTTTTTGACCTGATCAGCAGAGAACCTTCTGGCCATCTGAGTACCATCCAGCTCCTCCAAAAAATATGATCCACCTCTGACTTGACAGAACACTTGATAAGGACCATTCCAGCGGTTAAAGAAAAGCTTTCCCCACTGCGTTTCCAAGGATTGATTATAAGCTAAGAGTAGATCCCCAGGATTCAAGGGATACCTGATTTGATTGGAGTGCTTATCCTCCCAATACTGGACTGATTTTTCTCTTGACTCCATCATGTTCTGATAAACTCTGTCGCGAACATCTTCAGTTTGATCTAGTTGCTTGGATCTGGCAACTAATTGATCAGTGGTGGAAGAAACCTTTTCCCAAGAAATACCTAAGAAAGATTCCATTTCCAGATCAAGAGGAAGAATAGCTCTTTGTCCAAAGATAAATACATAAGGTGAGTAGCCAGTGGTTTGTTTATTTGAAATTCAATTGGAGAAGAGGACCAGAGGAAGAAATTTGCAACAATTCTTTCCACTTTCACCAGCCAGCTTGACAAGGGCAGCCTTCAAACAAACATGGCCTCTTTCCACCATTCCTTGACCTTCAGGATAATAAGGAGTTGTCACCCTATTTTTACCAGGAAGCAATCAGATCATTTCAGCCAGTTTGCCACCAAACTCAGAGCCACCATCAGTTGAATAAGATCAAGCCAAGCCATAACACATTTTCCAAGTCTCATAGAGGAAGGCTGCTACTGATTCAGAGATGAGTTTCTTAAGGAATTTTGCTTCAACCCATCCAGAAAAATCATCTCTAGCCACTATGAGGTACTTAGCTCCACCAGCCTTAATATGAACCACATCCATAGCAATCCTTCCAAAGACAGTGGACTCTCCAGTGGGATAACAAATTTCTGCTGGGCGCCTAAGATCATGTTTCTGACATACTTCACAACTCTTGCACAATTGAGAGACTGATTTCTTCAAGGATGGCCACCAGAATTGTTTGGATATTCAACAATAAGTTTTGGTTTCCCCACAATGACCAAGGCTTTCATGGAGACTTTCAAGGATCAAATCTTGTTTAGAAGGGATGGTGACAACAATAAGAGCACAAGTGTTGCCTCTTTTCATAAGCCTAGTACCTTGGACAAAGAAATTGGAGGACTTCCTTTTGAGTGATCAAAAATCTTTAGCAGAGAGATCAGGAGGCCTTTGGGGAGTGGAGAGATACTGCTCTAATTTAAGCCAGAAGCCTTGTTGGAAGCCAGAATAATCTTGAGAGGAAAAGTTGAAAACAGGACAAATTAAGGGTTCCTCCTTGTCAAAATCCACTCCAACATCCAATTCTTTATCTCCAACAGGGCGTCAAGATAAACCATCAGGCATGGTGAAAGAATTTCCAGGCCTATGAACAATATCAAAAGATAACAACTGGATGAAAGCCACCCAACAAGTCATTGGAGCAATTGGAAGACTGGGGGAATTGATCATTTTGATAATGGATTGTGCATTGACTTGTAACTGGAAGTGTTGACCCAGAGAAAAGTTTGGAGCTTCTTCAACATTTGGGCCACACCACAAAGTTCCAGTTTTGGCTAGGAGTACCTGGATTCCACCTCTGACAAAAGAAGAGATTCATACAGAGCAGGACATTCCAAACCATTTTCATCTTCCTGAGTAAGGACAGCCCCAACAGATTGATAACTAGAGTCCACAGCCAGCTTGATCTTGCCAGCCCTAGGTCCATAAGTGATCTTCTTCAAGACAATGTCTTTTCCAACAATTGTTTTGAGCATCTGAAATGATTGTTCACAAGCTTGGGTCCAAAACCATTCAGAATCCTTCCTGGTTAAGCAACGCAAGGGAATGCAAATTTTGGATAGAGAAAGGATAAAGATCCAAACATAGATTACAACACCTAAGACACCTCTGACTTCAGTTGGATTGATGGGAGTGGGCCAAAAGAGAATTTTGTTGACTTTTGATGGAGCCATCCTTCTTCCTTCCTTGCAGACCACATGACCAACAATTTCCAAAGCAGGGACACAGGCAGCCAATTTGGATCCAGAGACAGTGAGACCAGGCTCCTCAATTCAAAACAGGTTCCTTTCCAGATTGGTTGCATATTCCCAGATAAATCAATGGATTCCTGAATGCCAGGGTAAGAGCTCATTGTTATAATCAGAAACTGGACCTTTAATCCGGCCATCTTCAATAAAGATACCAGCATGATCAGGTATTTCATCCTGGAGGATCCAAATTATCTTAGCCTGAAAGACTGCAACCATATTGGTGGCACCTTGAGGTAATTGAGTAAGTTGGAAAAGACCAAGAGGAGTATTGAAAGTAGTGAGAGGACAAGAAATTGGATGTAAGGATTGTTTGTCATAGCCACCCATAATGTCACCTAGACCATAGAAAGCTCTCCCAGAGAAGGATTCAACAAATTCTTCAGTAGCAGGAGGAATACCAGAGTCTTTACTAGTAACCTTATTTAGAGGCTGGAGATCATGAACTATTCTGAGTTTACCATTACTATTGAGAACACAGAAAACAGGACTGGAATAGCTAGAAGTTGATTGTTCATATAAACCGGTTTGGACTTGTTTGTGGACCAACTTGATGAATTTGTCAACTTTAGCACCAGGGATTGGGATCTTCTTCTTTTGCCAGGGATCATGTTCTACTACAGGGATAATTTAAGGGAGGCCATAGGATTCTTTCAAGAGAACTCTCTCTTCTTCACAGAAAGCAATAAATTTTTTGCCTAACGGCTAAGACATTTTTGATCAAATTCAACTGATCAGGAAGAAGAAATCCATCTGGACCAAAGTTGACCACTTTCAGAAGTTCTTCAGTGAAACAACCAGAGGGGATGAATGGACCAGTAAGAGATTGAGGTAAACCATAGTAATGATTGTGGGATAGAGGGGGGCGCATAAGAGGAGGGTTGAGGTTGAGAGGCATTGGTTGGTTGACTGGTTGAACCTTTTTTGCAACTGGTCTATACTTGGTGGAAAAAGAGATGAATCCTTTCTTCCTCCAAGCATTGACCATTGAGAACTGACTACAAAAACTGAGGCCAAGTTCCAACATCTTCCAAGTTTGATGTTCCGCCTTGTCCTTGAAAGGTGCCTTTTCCATAAGAGAGGATCCAAAATCTAACGCATTGCTCACATTTGTGGCACAGGGTAGAGTTTTGAAAATGAAAGTAGTAGAGGCCCCTGATGGTGCACAATTGGGAGGACTTACTTCTACCCCACATTGCCTCCACTTAAGACCATACTCCTTCATAACAAAACCACCAAGAAAAGAATTGATATTGGGATCTAGTTTAGAATCATTGCAGAGATTCAAAACAGGAGTAGAGGATAATTGATCAGGCTGAAGGTAAGAAGGAAAAGAAGATACAACAGACCCAGAGAGAGAAGAAATATTTTTGGAATTTTTGGATTTTTTATGTTTTTGAACTTTGATCTTATTTGGATGAGGAAGAGATGATGAGGAAAACAAAAAATATGCCTCTGAGGTTGAAGTTGATCCATAAGTTGAAGACTGAGGCTTAGAGGAACAACAAATATCAGTAGGATCAACTAATCCAATAAGAAATGAGGCTGAGAGGAATGAGAGTTGTCCTTCTGCTTTCCCTTTAGAACTGTTTTGGGAGAACAACCAGGAAAATCTTGTTCCCAGCAACCAGAATCCAAGGAACAAAGCCAAAATTCAATTTTTCTGCCATCAGCATCAGGGAGAAGGATTCTCTCCCCAACTTGATCAGAAAAAATCAGGGTAGCACCAAAATCCATTAAGAACTGTCGGCCCAAGATCATAGGACCTTCCAAATGAGTGATCCAGAAGTGACAAGTTCCAACAATATTTCAACCAATTCAAACAGGAACATCCTCAGCAATACCAACCAGTTCACATGACTGATTCCCTATACCATAAACCACAGAAGTAAAGCTGATCCTTGGGCTAAGCTTGAGTTTGCAGGCCATATTATATGAGATTAAGTTGAGCTGAGAACCCAAATCCACAAGAAGAGAAACTGTTTTAGCCAATTCAACAAGATAGCAGGGAAGAAATCCAAGAGGGTAGGAATACAGATTGGCATCTGAAGGGGGATCTTTTCCACCAGAGTCCTCCATCAAAGTGCCAGAAGAGACCTTCAATTTGTCCAGACCAATTTCCACATGTCAATGAGAAACCCATTTCTTCATGCCTTCAGCCACAGATGGAGAGATAGAGAGCAGTTCAGCCACAGACAGATCAGGGATTTTGAGATCGGAAATTTTCTTTAATACTCCTTCCACAGCATTAGGGTAGTCCTTGGAAATGACCCTCTCAAACCAAACTTTGGGCTGGGTGGAGGGAGGAAGATCAGGTGAGGCAGGTACTGGAAGAGGATCAGAGGATTGAGGGGTTTGACCAGATTGAAGAGGAGGAGAAGGATAAGAGTGGTCCTGGAACCTTTCCATGAGTGTTTCCCTTTCTACTTCCATGTCTTCCACATCAGAGGAAGGAGGCTCAGGCAAAGATCAACATTTGACAGGTTTTCAAAGGATTGAAGATGGAAAAGGAGGAGACTTGTGAGGTTTGGGTTCCTCATGGCGTTTCCTAGCTGGATCAGATTGATAAGAACCAGAGAAGCTGGAAGAAGTGATAGCTGGAGGATACCAAGGTTGAAGAGTGCCACAGGATGATTGAAAATCCAAGGAGACCAGAGATGCCTTCTTGGGAGTTGGTGGTTGGTAAGAAGCCACCACATGATGGATTGGACAAGATGAGTTGAAAGGGATCAAAGCACCATTAGGAAGAAAGAAATTATTTCCCTTTGGCTCTACTAATTTCTCCACCTTGTCCTTCTGGAGTTCAGGACATCTACAAGTACCATGGCCTTCTCTATGGCAGTAATAGCAGACTAAGGTGGATTTAGGAAGATAATTAGCAGGTTTAGGGGTAGCTAAAGAGGATATTTTCTGATCTATTTTATTCTCAAAGGCCTGAAGTAGCTTAGTAATCTCATCTGTGGTAGCAGTATCCTTTTTGGCCTGAGGGCTTGATTTAGGTCTGCAATTTGCTTCCATCTTGTTCATGATTTTGTTGGATTCTTGGAAGGAAGGAGCATGGACTGATTCAGTGATCCTGGGGTTTTCAAAAGTTAAAGCAGTTTGACCTTTCATGAATTTGTCCACCACATTCCTAAGGACCAAAAAGAAAGGGAGTTTGAATCAATTATCCCTAGTAGTGATCATGGATCCAGACTTGACCAATTGCTCCCTAATCCTTTCCTGCACTCCTGGAGAAAAAGATTGGAAAAATCAAACTCAAATTTTGTCCACAGTGTCAATGTGATTGTTCCTAATAAGATAAGAATGAATAGGATCCCAAGACTTTCTGAAAGACTGATAATCAGAGGCTGAAGAGACAACACCATTGGAGATCAATTGAGAAACCAGAGAATCCAAGTCCTGTAAGTTAAACCTAGCCACATCTATCTTCCCCCAATAAGCCAACATAGCCTCCTTCAAGAGCCTCCAGTTATGAGTTTTGAATCCATCAAACAATTCAATAACTTCCATAACTTCATCAGAGGAGATAAAAAATTGTAACTTACAGGCCATATCATGTTCACTTGCACCATCCACTTCAGCAGCCATTTCATAGAAGTCAAAAAATTGTTCTACTTTCATTCCATTGAAGCCTAGTTTCTTGTTCTGGGGTTTGATCTTGACCATCTTGGCCCAAACAGTGGTGGAGGGAACAGATTCCATTTTGCAGACAGAGTTCCTAAGGGGATCCAAAAATCAGAGTTCCAAGGTGGCTCACAAGCGTGGCAAGGGTAGAGTTTCACAAAAACAACAAGAATCTTGCCTAGATGGTGCACAATTGGGAGGACTTACTTCTGGAACAAGTTGCCTCCACAGATCAGATCTGGATGATGACAGAAAAAATAAAAAAAAGAAAAGGATTGGATTGGATTCCAGAGTTGATTCTTCAAGTTGGGACTTTAAATCCCAAGGTTGCTGGTTCAATCCCAGCCCTGGGGGCCAATTGTAAGACTCCAAACGGTGCTAGGCCGTGGCAGTTTTGTGGAGAAGAAAGGTGCTGTTTAGGCTGCCCTCCTGAGTGTTACAAAAATATTTAAATGTAACCAAGATCAAGGTCCAGAACCTGGTAAATGAGGAATCAAGTAGTAAAGGATAAAGATGATATTAGTTTGGTAGCAATGGAACAGCACTATCTGAGCCAAGATTATGTGGGAAAAACTTGGACAAAAGAAGCTAAAGTTTGTTTAAAGTTCAAAGAACAAAGCTGTTGCATGTAAACAATGCCCACAAGCTAATAACTCTGGTCGTCAGGAGAAGATTTGGGATGATAAACTCAAACCCAACCAACCTCCAGGTTCTCAATGAACCTGCCCAACTCTCCAAAATCAAGAGCTTGAAGGATACCAGATAACTCAGGGTGGCTGTACAAGACAAAGCACTATGTTTAAGAAGCTTGTTAAGACATGAAGCACTTCCGCAAAACTTCTCTAACTGCTCTACAGCGCACCCACTCAAAGCTCCGCGCGACCCCAACGGTCCCCCGACTTACCTCTTCCGCGCCTCCCCTCTTCCTCATTGGTCTGGCACTGAATGACCTTCTTCCTCATCCTCTACCAACCAAATCAACGCCAAAGCTCATCAAGATCAAGTAAAACCCGTCTCTATTTTCTTATTTCCTTATTTCTATTTCCATATCATTTGTTTCATTCTTTCTTCTATTCTTTATTTTGTTCCACTCCTTCTATTCTTTATTCAAATTTCCGCTATCAACAACCAATACATCTCTCCACGTCAAGACTGAACTGCTTCCAATCTCTGCCTGGTAAGATCTCAAACTTCTCAGAATATCATCCGGGTCAACTAACCCTCAGTTCCTCAAACATCAGCTTTCGCCCGACTCATCCTACTTATCTCAAAGACGTCTCCTCATCCATGCTACTTAACTCAACTCTTGTGATTGATAAGACCTGTAGGATCTCTTTCTCTTTATCTATCTTGTGTCTTCTCATGTTCTTACCTATCCTACATTGTTCAGCCTTGTTGGTTCTTAGTTCTTGATAATCTAATCTCAAAGTTCAACACGGTTAAAAGCCAAACCCGACGACCTCAACCAGACAAATTAAAGACATGAAAAAACCAACGGGAGCGTCAGACTATTTCCACCAAGTAGCCCTAAAAGCCTCGGTTGACGCCATACCCCCATTAAAGGAAGAAAACTACTCGATTTGGCGAGAAAAGATGCTCATGCTCTTCGATCTCAAGGACATCAAAGAAGCCATTACGAGGAATTCTGGACATATGTTGACTAAGCAAGACCGAGAGATACAAGCAATTATCCTCTTGAAACTTGATAGTACCACTCATGCAAATGTAGTCAACTCGACTAACATAACATCATCTAAACTTCTATGGGCCAAAATCACGCGGAAATTTGCATCATCAGAAACAGCCAACAGAGCTAGGGTTTTCAACCACTTCCTCCACTAAACATTTAGCAAACATGATATTGATGGATTTATCACCAAGATGCGAAAAGCAATTACAAGAATGACGGACGTGGGAATTGAACTTCCAAAGGACATATTAGCCTATTTACTTCTCTTTAAATTTCCCCCCATCCTTGAGAACCTCAAACAACAGATTATGCACGTTGAAAAGAATCTGACCGTAGACGTGGTCTTCAATCATCTCACTCAGTACAATAACAAAAGAAAAGCCCAGATCAAAGTCACAAAACCATTGGCCAACGTGTCCCTTGTGACTACTAGGGCAAAGCTCAACAAAGATGAACGCAAAGTTAAGATGCGCTGTAGAGAAGGCTACCACAACCCTAACGCTCCACATCCCGAGTCATCCTGTTTCCGCCTACATCCCAAGACCGCTCCAGACTGGTGGATTGAACAACAAATGTACTGGAAGAATAAAAACAAAAAGAACTCAACAATCAACTACCACGCTCTCCTTACTCTCTGGATCAACTCTGATAGCAATCCAAACCTCCTTCTGGACACTGGAGCCAATTTCCACATCTTCAACAATCTCAAGTACTTCACCTCAATCAAGATGCAAGATAACCTTGAGGAAATCAAAACTGGTAAACTGGAAGCTAACCTCAAGATTTGAGGAACTGGCACGGTCCAGTTAGAATGGAAAGATTCAACAATCACCCTTGAAGACTGCGTATACGTGCCCAATATCGTGATAAACCTAATCAGCCCTGGTCTCCTAGCTAAAAAAGGGTGTAACCTCACTCAACAACACAACAATTTCACCGTTAACAGAAACAACAAGATTGTCTTAAAAGGACTCATCCAAGATCATCTCTTTGTCATTGAAAAACCTAGGACCGCTGGGAATAACCAAATTGTGAATCTCTCCAACCTATCCCCCAATACCCTTCCTTCCTTACTCAAACTCCATCAAACCTATGGACATGCTTCAATTTCCACCCTCAAACCTCTCCTGAAAGATCACTATCCTAACAAGGAACTCCTCAAGTTCCAATGTGAGAGCTGTGTTAAAAGTAAAATCACCAGAGCTCCATTTACTAGTGTCTCTACCTCTTCTAACAAGCCTCTGGAGCAAATTCATCTCAATCTGATCGGCCCGATCTCTCCCCAATCCAAATCCAGCCATCACTATCTTCTCACCCTTGTCAACAACTATACTGGCTATTTGGCGGCATTCCCTCTTAAATCCAAGGACAAAACTCCCGACACTATCATTAACATACTCAAAACAGAACACAAAAGACTAAACTACTATCCAACCAAAATATTCTCAGATAAAGGGACTGAATTCACCAACACCACCCTCAAAGATTTTGCTAATTCAAAACATATCAAGCTTTTAACCTCCAAACCCTACCACTCTCAACATAATGGCCGCGCTGAAAGGGCCAATTGAACTATTGTAGAATCTTCCCAAGCCACGTTTTCGTCGTCAAGACTACCCAAGAACTACTGGCACAAGGTGGTTAGAAGGTGTTGCTTCATGCTCAACCAAATTCCGCGGGAAGGTAAAATTCAATCTCCTTGGGAGACTATGTTTGGTAAGGAACTACCAACTAATTATTTAAAACCCGTAGGCACATCGGTAATATACCTTGCAAACCTTAGGCAAAAGGGACGTAAGTTCAACAAAAAAGGTCTCAAAGAAATCCTAATTGGTTTCAATCCAGTTTTTCACACTTAGCTCGTCCTCAACTCTCTTGGGGCTGTTATAGAGACAAAACACATCAAATTCCTCAAGACAAGCTTGAGTGAGTTCCCACTCCTCGAATCATCCGGATTGGAAATCTTCTCCCAATCCCACTCAGATCTACATGAATCAGACTTCTCCACATCCGACAAACAATATGCCATCCGCGACACAAGCGCTGAATCTCTAGAATCAGACTCTGAACCCGAGGACGAAGATAACTCCTCAAATCCCCCATCACCAAACTCTCCAACTCAAACGGTTCCCGCTCCCAATATACCATCAGGACCCAAACAAGAAACTCAAAAACTGCAAAGATACGGATTTCATCACTACTACAAACCACCTTCCTATAAAGCCGCCCGAAAATTTCCCAAATGGCCAAATTGGGAGAAAGCGTCGAAGGATGAATTACTATCAATTGAATCTCAACACGTCTGGGAAGAATATTACGACACTCCAGACAACATCCTCAATACTACCTGGGTATTCAAGATAAAAGAAAATTTTCATGGAGAACCTGTTAAATATAAAGCCAGATTATGCGTACAAGGTTTTGACCAGATTCAAGGCATTGATTTTGACAAAACTTGGGCACCTACTGGTAAACTAGGATCTCTCCGCCTGGCTCTCTTGTACGGCCTCAAAAATAAGATGAATTTTACACAATTCAAAGTAAAGGGAGCCTTCTTACATGCTCCTCTGAATGAAACAGTTATAATTAGAACTCCCAAAGGATCAGATAGAAAGTCTCCCTTCTTCAAGTTGAAGAAATCCTTATACGGCCTCCAACAATCACCAAAGAACTGCTACGAAAATCTTACTGCTTGGATCAAGTCGCAAGGATTCCATGGGTCTACCAGCAACCCATGCGTGTTTCTCAATTCTGATTCTGGCGAGGTTGTCTATTTCCACGTAGATGATCTGATTCTAGTGGGAAGGACTAACAACTTCGCGACAAATTTTCTAAAAAGATTTGCCAATTCTTCTTGCCATTCTCCGAATACGATCCTTGGAATGCTGATGGAATTTGAAGGCAACAAGATTATGCTCAGCCAACCAAAGCATATCAACCAAGGACTTGAAGAATTGGGCCTTACCAACTGCAGAGATGTCAACTCCCCACTGACTCAAAATACACACCTCAAACCTGCTACGGATGAAGATCACGCCAAATTTGTCCAGCTCAACATTAATTACCAATCCGCGACTGGCCTCCTGAATCAAATTTCTCAATACACTCGACCAGAAGTCTCCTTTGCCGTATCAAGCTTAGCAAGGTTTAATGCCAAGCCAGATCTCACGCACTGGAGAGAGGTCCGGAAGGTTTGGAAGTATCTCAAGACAACAAGAAATCTCAAGCTGGTCCTCCAATACAATCCCAATCAGGAGATGATTTCCGGCTTTAGCAACGCAACTTGGGCCGACGACCCTGTCATTTGCAAGTCTCAGACTGGTTATATAATTTTTCACTACGGAAGTCCCGTCATCTGGAACTTTTCAAGACAACAAAACATAACCTACTCGTCCACTGAGTCCGAACTGAATGCAATGCTAGACTGTTACTTAGAATTGAAGTGGATTTGCCATCTGGTTGGTGAGATTTACTTCATCACCTCAATCACACCCACAATCTACGTAGACAATAAGGGGCTCAAAGATAAAATAAAGAAGTTTGGGTCTCATTCAAAATCTCGACATATAGATATCAAAACTAAAGGCTTAAGAGAAGACCTTTTGCTCAAGAAATATGAACTACGGCTCGTTCCTTCAGACAAAATGATGGCTGATTCCTTAACCAAAGCAACCTCAGTTCAAATACTCCAATCTCTTCACGCAAAGATATTCTGCGGAATCAACAATGACCGCCATTCAACTTCTCCTCTTACCAGCCACGAAGGGTGTTAAGAAATGAAGCACTTCCGCAACACTTCTCTACCTGCTCTACAGCGCACCCACTCAAAGCTCTGCGCGACCCCAATGGTCCCCCGACTTACCTCTTCCACGCCTCCCCTCTTCCTCATTGGTCTGGCACTGAATGACCTTCTTCCTCATCCTCTACCAACCAAATCGACGCCAAAGCTCATCAAGATCAAGTAAAACCCGTCTCTATTTTCTTATTTCCTTATTTCTATTTCCATATCATTTGTTTAATTCTTTCTTCTATTCTTTATTTTGTTCCACTCCTTCTATTCTTTATTCAAATTTCCGCTATCAACAACCAATACATCTCTCCATGTCAAGACTGAACTGCTTCCAATCTCTGCCTGGTAAGATCTCAAACTTCTCAGAAGATCATGCGGGTCA
Organism: Puccinia polysora; assembly: GCA_025617555.3. Lineage (NCBI taxonomy): Eukaryota > Fungi > Basidiomycota > Pucciniomycetes > Pucciniales > Pucciniaceae > Puccinia > Puccinia polysora. The sequence continues at coordinate 29,144,474 of CM062616.1, forward strand.
ACTAACCCTCAGTTCCTCAAACATCAGCTTTTGCCCGACTCATCCTACTTTTCTCAAAGACGTCTCCTCATCCATGCTACTTAACTCAACTCTTGTGATCAATAAGACCTGTAAGATCTCTTTCTCTTTATCTATCTTGTGTCTTCTCATGTTCTTACCTATCCTACATTGTTCAGCCTTGTTGGTTTTTAGTTCTTGATAATCTAATCTCAAAGTTCAACAAAGCTCTGAAAGCAAACAGTAACTGATTTGAAGCAAGGATAACCTCAACACTTCTCAAGGATCTCAAGAGTAGGCTGGCAGGATGAAACTCCAAAAAAAAATAAGGGAGGTATAACACTCCAGGTCTTAAGCTTAAAAAGACCTCTTCAATCAATTGCAATTGGCTCCAGAAAGATGATCAAGGAGGGATCAAGACCAGTATGGTCAGAGAAAGGGATCAAGGAGTGGTAAAACACACTCAAGAATTCCAACAGACAGAATTCTCTTCAACCAGCAAGGCTATTGGTTGGTGATAAGGATCAGGCCCCAGAGGGGCAAAGACTAAGGATCAATGGATCAGGGGCAATCATTGATATACCCAGGATGAGGATGAGGATCAGATTTCAATGATAAGAGGGGGGACATATGCACACACTCCCATGGATGTTTGTAAAAAGGAAGGGGAGAGCCCCTCCTTTTATAGACAAGAGGTCTGTAGACTATTTACAAGAGAGATTTACAGATAGAGCGGAAAAAAAAGTTTTTTTTTTGGATGAGGATGGTCATGAGAAAACAAAAGAAAAAAAAGAAACAATCAAACAACTCAACTCAAAAAAAGAAGAATTGAATCATGAATGACAGGAATGGGAAGACCCCTGCCCGTGCCAAGGATGGGGAGGCAGCAAGTGAGGGGACACGCGAACAGGCTGACGGGCCCGTGCAACCCCTGAGACCCGTGCGGGCAATGGAAAAGCCGTGCAGGAGACAAGTAAGCTTGTCAATGAGGGTGGTGCAGAGTTTCCTTGCCGTCATTGGTTGATGGATTGGGAGGAGGATTGAATGGGGAGTGGCGATTGGTTTGATTTGCAACAATTGGGAATTGGTCTGGATTGGGAACCGGTGGAAGTCAAATGAGGCGGCTGACTCAAGAGGGGGTTGGGGTGATCATTGTTGCGGGGATGAGCAAGACCAGAGATGGAAGAATGGGAGCCATCGCGTTGATTGGTGAATGCATTGGTGAGGTCCCAATCAGCAAAAATCAAGACTGTGAAGTGTTTGCCTAGTCTGGGGTTTCCAAAAACCGCAAGCAACACTTGCGGTCATTGGTTGATGGTGGCAAGGATGGTGAGTGGATGAGAGGATGATGGTGTCTTCCTGGTTGTCTTTTGGACAATCAGGAAAGGATGACCTTAAAAAGGGATTGGGGGAAGCAATTTGGGGATTCCGGTGCTGAATAGAAGCCTGCAAGCCAAGCCGGTCTTAATCCGCGCGTTTGCCAAAAGGGTGGATAGCAGTGCAAAGCAAGGGCAAATTGAAAATAGGACGGTGCTAGGCACCCAAGAGATGATCCTAGAAAACTAGGAGAGTGGGAGCTGGAAGTTTGGGGACTGGATATGGGAATCATTCCAGATCAAAAGTTTTTTTTTTTTTGGATCTAAATGGAGGCTATAGAAAAGTTCATAAAAATTTTACTTTTTTTGTACTTGTACAGAGGTGTCCCAGATTGAGCACCACAGCGCGCATTTGAACTGACTGATCCCCGCGTCTGGATCCGTTGTGACTAATCTGACAACTAGGTACAGCTCAAAAGAGCTAAAACCTAATTAGGGTTGCCTGGCATATGTAACAAGTTGAAATATGCATTATTAATAATCTAAAAATATCAAAACTCAATTAAAATTAATAAAAATTAAGTTCAGAACATTTTTTAATAATAAATTAAAGATCAAGGATTACCACGTAAATCATTGACTCTGATCTTTGAAGACCACAGAACACTAAAAGGAGTGTTCACAAAAATTCTTAAAAATTATCTACGTCATCAGCAGATGATAGAAAATCAGTAAAAGTCCCTATCTGTTTACTCTAAAGCAATAATAATATCACAAATGGAGGATGAGTTCAAAATGAGCAAATTGATGCCTTAATAGATTAACAGATCCTGTGGCTAAAATAGTACAGAAATCCAGCACACCTAAGGTCAGCTGATTAACAGCACCAAGTAGACGTGCTAATCTTGCTCTGACTGGCTTTCCAGCCTCATCCCATGAGCACAACACTCTCTACGCGCCCTGAGAAGCTCAAAATGACCCCAAAAAGGTATTTATACAGACCTCTTTGGATCCATTATCCACCATCAGTTTACCAGGAATTTTTATTATCAATCAGAAACCGTGTCATTGTTAGTCAAGTGCTTATGAATAATCTAGGCAAGTGATTTATGCCCAAGTCTGTATTATTATTATTTATTTCTTAAAACCAATCAAACCTTGAAGTTTAGTCAGGCAATCCACCCCATCTGCTCTGAAACCCTTCCTATTATTGCAGGATTTTTGTGGTAAAGTGCTCAGAGTGAGTGTTTCCCTTCCTGTCTAGGTTATTGTGCTGTTATTCCCAGCCATTAGTGGAATAAGCCCTTTCTAAGGCACCCATCTTCATTCCAAGGTTCTTAAATTTCCTAAGGAGGCCCCTTGAAGAGAGGTTGCTTTGTCTGTAAAGACCCCCCATTAGTATAATCCTGTGGCCCCTATTTTATATACATATTGAAAAAATTTTATTACCAAACCAATTAAACCTTGCAATTGGTCTTATTATATGAGGGAATTTGTACAGAGTGCTCCAGTCAAATTTGAGTGAGAGGATGAGGAGGAGAAATCTTGTGTTGCCAAGAGGAGCGGATCAGAGAGTCAAGGGTGGCACTCAAGGTTCAATATAAGTAAGAACTGATGATGTTTTATTTCTTAGTCTTGAGTGGTCTTAAATACAAATAACTTCCTGATTCTTAACAGGGCCAATTAGTGGTTTTAGTGATCAGAGACAGTATGCATAAAGGCTCAGAAAATGAATATAACAGCAAGAGTAAGGTCTTAACCAAATTCATAACTAGCAGAGAAGATGAAGAAAATCAGTATAGTCACAGAAAACAAACTGGGTCTTAAGCCACTGGGTCTACATGCCTCTTGGGTCTTCTCTGCATCTTGAGTTTTAATGCTATATACTAGAAGACCTTCATAATCATCTAGAAGGGTTGTTAATCCTTCCAGTCTAGAAACAAATAAAGAAAGGAAATGCACTTGATGGATGTCTTAACCTGAGGATACTGAGCACTATAAGGACATAAGAAGAGAACATTGATCCAGGGTCAAGCTCAAGGATTTGATCTGTAAAAAGTATGTTGTGCACTACTTGATCCTTCTTGTACTGCATTTCTTAAAGCACACTAGAAATAAATAACAAGCAGATTTAGTTTAGTATTTTTGTTCAATATAAGAGATAGAGACTTAATTCACAAGCAGAACTAATGGAATTCCAACATTATATTATTTATTTCAGCCTCAAAGCGTTTATTTTTGGAATAATAATTATTATTATTATTCCAGTATTTTTATCACTCTCTGTAGCTAAAGGACTGCAAGGTTCCTGGTATCAGAGAGCTGACACAACCAGCTAGAATGTGAAGTAACAGGCCAGTTTTAATACACAACCGGCCAGGGGTTCTGAACAGCTAAGCGGCTGTTTCAGCCCCATTGAGGTGGAAACACCAGAAATAACCAGAATAGGCTCGTTTTAAGGGTACAGGGACTGATGCCATGCGGGCTGATGTAGCCCAAACCACGTAACAAGGCCTCTATAGCCTGTAGAGCTCTTTTGGGGCGGAAAATTTGCCTTTTGGCTTGTTGTATCATGGGCTCACAAGAGGCCTATCTTTTCTATTTAAGGAGCTCTTCTCCCTGCTGTTTTCCATCATCCATTCATCATCCAATCAAATTCATCACCAATATCATCCAACGTATTGCCCCATTGTGAGAGCCCAGCAGCAATTATTGACAAAAGGTGTCCAGCATTTCTTTTGCTTTAAATACTGCTCATTTGCCTAAGCTAATTGCTGGCCATAATTATAACACATTATTGGTACCAACATCATCATTACTTCTAAGCCATCTAGACCCTTGTACCTTACTCTGGAGAACCTCAAAGACCTCAAGTTTTTGAAAAAGATGTCCTATGTCCCTGATGTTAGCTCCACCAAGATATTTCTGAACAGTCAGAATTCTAATGCTTGGGCTGTCCTTATGGATAGTGAGCTTGATAACATCTTTTGTGGGGAGATAATGGATGCAGATGACACTTTGATCATTTCAGAAGTGGAGAAAAAGTCTTATCATCTCATCCTTAGGCATCTTGATGAGAATCATGTGACATGGGTTGCCAATAATCTTAGAAAAGATGAGAGAAGGAGGGGAATCATCCTTTGGAAGTTGCTTAAGTCCAAGTATGCTCATGATTCTGGTCACCAGAAGTGTATAGCTTTCAATTAACTATTCAAGTTACAATTTTTGAGTTGTAAACAGTTTGTTGCAGAGGCTAGGTGTAGCATAGCCAAGGTTAAGTCATCAGGACTTAACATGGATCCTGAGTGTTTGTCACTCTTAATCCTTCAGAAGACACCAAAGGAGTTTGATTCTTTAGTCAGAATTATTTCTCAATTAGATCCTCTTCCTGGGGAGGAGGATGTGCTGAAAATTATTGAAAAGGATGATCTTTAGTTCAAGATGAAGGGGGGTTCTGGAACAGCCCTTGTTGGAAAAACTGGAAAATCTTGCAGGAAGGCAAAAAAGAATTTGTCCAATGTCATATTCTATAATTTTCAGAATAAGGGGCATTATGCTAAGGATTGCAAGGAGGCCAAGAAGAGGAAGAAGTCCAAAGAGAATGACAAGGAGGTCAATCTCACTACTGAAAAAGTTGCAATGGTGGCATTTGATTGTCCAATGGAAATGGTTGTTGGGGAAGAAGGTCCCATCAAAAAGGCCAAAATTGAGGAGGATCAAGAAATGTACTTGATTTCTTATGAAGTGAGTAATCTTAGCCTCAAAGATGAGAGCATATCAGTGACTGATAAAGCTTCTTTCCTATTAGGAGGATTGAAGGAGGATGTTCTTGTTTTGATTGATTCTGGCTGTACAGATCACATGTTCTTTGAACCAAATTTATTTTCAAATCTTAGTAATTATGATGGAATTGTAAATATTGGTCAGAAAGGCAGAACAATTAAGATAAAATGAATTGGAAAATTTATTCTTTCAAATCACTTGGGTTTCAAAATTTCTTTTTAGAAAGTGTTCTATGTACCAGAGTTGCCTTATAAACTTGTGTCCCTTGGAGTGTTGTGGAAAAAAGGTTTCCAGATTTTTTATCTTAAAGAAGATAGGATTGTTATTGATATTAATGGGAGAACTGTGCTTAGTGTACAGGTTTGGAACAAGCTTTTGTGTGCAAGCTTGTTCAAAATCTCAGCTTTGAGCACCGTTTCTCACAATAGAAGTGGCCATAAGGTAAAGGACAGCAACTATGAGAGTTTTACATTGGGGGCTAAGACTAGAAATGTGTTCTCAAAGATTAGGGATTGCACTGATGTTCCTAGAGAGGAATTTTTCATTGATTTGGCAGGGCCATTCACACCGGAGTCCCTTGGTGGGGCAAGATACTTCATCAATTTAGTTGATACTTTTGGGTTAAACCAATTTTATGTTTGGGTTAAACCAATTTTATCTAAGGATCAGACCACAGAGGAGGTTTCTGTAATCTTCAACGTTTGGAAAGAGAATGGTCTAATGAAGGAGATCAAGAGGTTCATCACCAATGGAGGTGGTGAATTTGTGAGTAAAGAGTTTGAGAGGTTATTGAAAGATTATGGTATCATTCATATAGTCACTACTGCAAGTACTCCACAAAATAATGGAATAGTTGAGAGAATGAATAGGACTTTCCTGGACAAGTTCAGAACTAATATGTCTCAATCTTGTATACCAAATTTCTTATGGGCTGAGTTGATGTGTACAGTCTGTCTGCTGCACAACTTTGTAAGTGTCAATGGGAAGAGTCCTTTTTATCAGTTTTGGAAGTTGTACCCCAAAACATCAAACCTAAGAAAAATTGGTTGCTTGGTGTATTATAGTGTCCACCATAACAAGATGGTTGGAAAATTAGACCCTAGAGCCAGAAAAGGGGCACTTGTAGGCTATGATTTAATAAGTAAATCATATAGGATCTATTTTACAGGGACAAGAAAGGTTATCCGTAGTAGGGATGTAAAATTTGATGAAAGTACCTTTCCGCGCAAAAGGAGTGAAGATGATGTTGTGAATAAGTCACAGCAAGAAATATAATTAGCACCTATTTCACCAGAAAAGGCTGCGGGATATGTGGTCCCAGAAGATGAAGAGATGGCAGACATGCCACCAGAGGGTTCAGTTCCCGCTTTGGGAAGTCCGTTAATTCAGAACCTGATGAGCCTCCACCTCCAGTTAGAAGGAGTGGTAGGGTTAGAGTACCAGTTGATAGGTACAGGGAATGGAAGTCCCATTATGCTGCCACAGGATATGAGGAAGATACATTTCAGGAAAAGTGTATGCTCAATGAAGTCCTGGAGATGAGTTCAGAAATGGGTAACAGGGTTAACCCAAATAGCTTTGGCCAATCTATGAATTCTGATGAGAGAGCCAACTGGAAGAGTGCTATTTTTGAGGAATTTGATTCTCTAGAAAATAATAGTGTCTTTGAATTTTTTAAGCGGGATTCTGTTCCAAAAGGAAAGACCATTGTGGGGTCTAGATTGGTTTTAAACAAGAAGTTTGACACAAATGGAGTTTTAAAAAGATTCAAAGCTAGATGCGTTGCTCAGGGCTTCAAGCAGAGAGAGGGTATTGATTACCAAGAAACTTCCTCACCAACTGGAAGGCTGTGCAACTTCAGGTACATCATTGCTCTGGCAGTGGAGTTGGATGCAGAAATCAGACAAGCTGATTTTGTAACAGCATACTTGAATGCAAAACTAGGAGAGGAGGAGACTGTTTATATGTCAATCCCTGATGGTTTTTGTGAATGGTTAGTAGAGACTAAACCAGAAAACATGAAGAAAATCTGTGTTAGAAGTTTTTTTTCAGAAGATAAAGGGGAATATTTCCTCAAGCTGTGTAGATCCCTTTATGGATTGAAGCAAGCAGCTAAGTTGTGGTATAATACCATGAGTGAGAAACTGGTACAGATTGGTTTCAAGACGTCTGAGGCTGACCCTTTTCTTTTTGTAAGAAAGGATGCAATTTTGTTTTTATGGTTCAATGACATTATCATTATTGGAAATGTTCAAGAGAGAGTCATGGAGACACTCAAAAAGGAATTCAAGATAAAATATCTTGGTCTGGCGCAACAGGTGCTAGGAATGAAAGTCAGTAAGAGTAAGAATGGTATTAAGTTAAACCACAGCCATTACGTGGAAGCTCTTCTTAAGAAGTATGGCTTAGAGGATGCAAAGGAGTTTGGTACTCCCATGCAGTCAAACATTTTTTTAGAGAAGTCTACAGATGAGGAGTATCTGGAGTTTGTTCAATCTGGGAACAACAACAGGTCAGCTATTGGATTGCTTAATTATTTGGGGAAGTGTAAAAGGCCCAATATTTCTTTTGCAATTTTTGTATTGTCTCAACACTTAGAGAAGCCAAGCATGACGCATTGGTCAGCGTTTAAGGGAGTTATGAGGCATCTTAAAGGAATGCACAGTCTGGGACTGTTGTTTAAAAAGTCAGCAAACTTTGATTTTGTTGGTTATTCCAATGCAAGTTGGGCAGATGTTAACACTATGGAATCAATAAGTGGTTTTGTATTCTTCTTAGGTCAGAATCTGGGGTCATGGATGTCCAAGAAGGTGTTGGAAATAAGTCTTTCATCAACATAGGCTGAGTATAGAGCGTACTTAGCAGCTTCACAGGAAGCAAAATGGTTGAGAAAAGTCTTAGAGGATACACATAAACCACAAGGGTTTGCGTTGTTGTATTTTGATAACCAGAGTGCCATTTTGTTGGCGCAAAACCAAGTGTTCCATTCAAGAACAAAACATATCAATTTTAACTATAACTATATTTGCAATGCAGTTAACTGCAAGGAGATTGTGTTGAGGTACATGTCCACCGGAGCAATGATTGCAGGTATCTTGACTAAGGCTTTACATAGGAACAAGCATCAAGGCTTTGTGACTAACATGCGGATGTCACGCCTTTTGGATTAAGGGGGTGTTTTAAAATACTTATGCACTTATGCTTGTGCTATGTATAAGTGTAATCCAAATGGGATGCACATATGGACCTCTCTGGCCCATTGGAAACTCACACGGACCGTACAGGCCTGTGTGTATGTCACAGATTTGGGGAAACTGGCCTCAAAATGCATGAAACAGGCCTATTGGTACATGGCCCCTCACGGGCCCGGTGAGGTATATGGGCAAATACAGCCAGATGGGCTTTTATGGGCATAATTGGGCCCAAGGTTTATTTTGGACATACTTGGACAGACGGGCGGGCCTGTCAAAGTATGGTTTACTTAGCTTTTGGGCTTGGGGCTGCCCCCCATGTTTCAGCCTGCTCGGGGCCGCTGCCCGTGTTGTGGCCCTCTTGGGGCAGCTGCCCTTGTTGTGGCCCGCTGTGGTAACCAAATCTGGAAACCCTGTACCAGATGCCAAAAATTCAAAAATCTTTTTTTATGATTCTTTTATTTAGGTGTCATTGAAAAAAAAAATTGGAATTTTTTTTATCAGTATCACTCCTCCAATTTCCTCATCCTGCCAAACATCCCTCTGTTCCAGTGGTCTAGGACAGGCCTCTCTTGGTCTCATCACCTAGGCATTGCGTTCAATCCCTTCTCTCTTTGTTCCCCCCTTCCTTTTGGCCAAATGCGCGGGCCAAGACCCGCTCGGCCCAAGATCTCATCTCCAAACTTCCTCCATGCTCCCATCCTCACACCTTCCTACAACCCGCTGCCTTAGTTGGCTTGCTCCCTCACCTCCTTCTTCAACGCCTACGCTGGCATCCAAACCCTATCCAACTCACTCAAGGCTGCCCTCACCGCCACCGCTCTGGTCTATTGGCCATGGAACCTTTGGGGGTCCCTAGACTCTTGGTCTCAGCTTTCCATCTCAATCAGCTTGATGGCCCTCTTGATCATCATCAGACCTTCCTTGATCCTCTTCTGGCCCGCACTCACCATCAAGCTCCTCATCAACACATCCGGTGAGGCTTGGATTGATTTCATGGCCCTCTTTGCTGTGATTGGAATTGTCTCCTCCCTAGTTTGTCTTTTGATCAATTCAAGCTTCTACGGTCTACCTACATTCACCCCTTGGAACTTTGTCCATGAGAATGTCTTTGACGGTCTATCCACCTTCTACGGTAACAACCAATGGAATTTCTACTTCACCCAAGCCTTCACCTTTGTCAACTCCTCACTCTTCCCAACCGTCATCCTTGGTATGATCCTACTCTCCTCCCTTCAATGTCTTCACAAGAGTTACCCACAGCTTGATTGATTACAATCTGCTCGATTTGCCGTCTTGGCCACAATTTTCAGACTCTTGTTTATTCAACATAAGGAGTTCAGGTTCCTCCAACCTCTGGTACCCCTATTCAATGTTTTTGCAGCACGCGCCATGATCATTTCCATCTTTGGTGATCAGTTGGTCATCCAACAGGGCCCTAACTCTCCCACCAACTCCTCTAACTCGCTCAACCTTCAGACTTGTGATCTCAACTTGACCCTTGACTCTCATCCCCTCCAACTCAATCCTCAAAGCTCCCCCAGTGTCCCCACCTATCCCGCCAACTTCCATTTGCACCCCCTTCCATCTTTGGGTGGGGGTGGGAAAATGTTGTCTACCGCCTGTGGACATCCGCGGGCGTTCTGGTTCATTTTCTTTCCCATCCCTTCTGCCTTTGGGTGAGGGGTGGGTGATCCCGGTGTTTTTGCGCGAGCCCTTCTGCGGACGGACGCAGGAGAGGTGAAGGGATGAGAAAGATCCCACCCCAGTCAGGGAGGCCAGATTTCCACCAGCCGCATGATCAATTTTTCTGATCATCTGAAATCAAAAAAAAAAATTCCATGCTATTTGTAGAATCAGTTGTACATAGTCTAACAGGGCCTCCTGCCCATATAAGAAGGGGCCCTCCCCTTCCTTTTGGGGGGGAATCATATGGTATCTTACCAGAGAGAATCATAATCATTATCACCTTGAAACAAATTATCCGTGGGGTCTCATTTCCCTTTATCTGAGAACTGAGTTCTGGGTATATCCATGATTGCCCCCTTGATCCTTGTGCCTCCATACTCAAACCCTGATCCTTGATCTTTATCACCAACCAATAGCTTTTCTGGATGAAGAATAATTTGGCTGATTGAATTCTAGAGTGTGTTACACCACTCCTGATCCCTTTATCCGACCATACTGGTCCTGATCATCCCTTGATTATCTTTCTGGAACCAGTCACGTTTGACTGAAGACGTTTTATTCAGCTTAAAACCTGGAGTGTTAAACCTCCCTTCATTTCTTTTGAAGTTGAATTCCGCCACACTACTCTTGAGTCCCTTGAGAAGTGTTTGGTTATTCTTGTTTGAATCAGTTATTTTTTTGCTTCTAGAGCTTCTTCAAACAATTAGATTTGTCTTGTGCAGCCACCCACAGTTATCTGGTACCCTTCAAGAGCTTGATTGCGGAGAGTTGGGCAGTTTCATTGAGAACCTGGAGGTTGTTTGGGATTGAGTTGATCTTTCCTAAGCTTCTGCTGACAAACAGAGCTATTAGCTTGTGGGTGTTGTTACTTAAAATTGCCTTGTCCTGTTGAACTCTGAACAATCCTTGACTTCTTTTATTCAAGTTTTCCCCGGCATCATCTTGCCTCATATAGTGTTGTTTCCCCAGCTACCAACTAATATCATCTTTATCCTCTTACTTTTGGTCCTTTGTTTACCAGGTTCTGGACTTTGATCTTGGTTACATTTAAATATTTTTGTAACACTCTGGAGGGAAGCCTAAACAGCACCTTTCCCCTCCACAGAACTGCCACAACCTAGCACAGTTTGGAGTCTTACATTTGGTCCCCCGGGCCGGGATCAAACCAGCAACCTTGGGATTTACAGTCCCACAACAATCATCAACTTTGAAATCCAATCTCTTTCTTTTTTTTAGATCCGTGGAGGCAACTTTTTCTAGAATAAGTCCTCCCAATTGTGCACCATCTGGGCAAGATACTTGTTGTTTTTTCAGAAACCCTACTTCTGCCACATTTGTGAGCCACTTTGGAAATCTGCTCCTTGGATCTTTTAGGAAACCTTGTCAAAATGGAATCTACTAGCGACTATTCTACTTGTCCTAAGATGGTTAAGATCAATCCCCAGAACAAGAACTTTGGATTCAATGGGACAAATGTGGAACGCTTCTTGGACTCGTACAAGATGGCTGCTTTGGTGGACGGGGCAATATGGCCTACCAGTTACAATTTTTTATCTCCTCTGATGAAGTTATGGAAATCATTGAGTTTTTTGAAGGTTTCAAAAGGCATAACTGGTCCCTGCTGCGGGGAGCGATGTTGGCCTATTGGGGAAAAATAGATGTAGCACAATTTAATTTGCAGGATATTGATAACCTTGTCTCCCAGTGGATCTCCAATGGTGTTGTGGCTTCAGCTTCTGATTATCATTCCTTTAGGAAATCTTGGGATCCCATCCAATCCTACCTTGTCGGAAACAATCACATTGACACAGTGGACAAAATTTGAGTCCAATTTTTCCAATCTTTTTCTCTTGGAGTGCAGGAAAGGATCAAGGACAAACTGGTTGAGTCTGGATCTATGATCACTACCAGGGATAATTGATTCAAGCTCCCTGGTTTCATTATCCTTAGTGGAATGGTGGATAAAGTTATGAAAGGTCAAACAGCCCTCACTTTTGAAAGATCTAAAACCACTGAACCAGTCCATTCTCCCTCTTTCAAAGAGTCAAAAAAGATTATGAATAAGATGGAATCTGATTGCAGGCCTAAGAACCCTCAGCCTAACTGAGAAAATGCTACAACAGACAAGATCACTAAACTGCTCAAAGCCTTTGAGAACAAAATGGATCAAAAGATTTCCTCCCTTGTTGTTCCTAAACCTTCTAGTGCTTTTCCTAAAAATAATCTAGTCTGCTATTATTGCCACAGGGAATGCCATGGAACCAGTCAATGTCTCAAACTCCAAAGTTACAAAGACAAGAAATTGGTAGAGCAAAAAGGGAATAACTTTTTTCTTCCTAATGATTCCTTAATCCCCTTTGATTCATCTCACCCCATTTGTCATGTGGTGGCCTCTTACCAGCCACCCCCTTCTATGAAGGCATCCTTGGCTTCTGTGGATTTCCAATCTTCTTGTGGTACTCTTCAACCCTGGTATCCCCCAGCTATTTCCTCCTCCTCTCTGGTTGGTACTTACCAATCCAATCCAGCTAGGAAGCAACATGAGGAGCCCAAACCTCATAAAGCTCCTTCCTTGCAAACCTCAATCCTCCAAAAACCACCCAAACAACAATCCTCACCTGAGCCCTCTTCTGATGTAGAAGACATGGAGGTGGAAAAAGAACCACTCCTGGAAAGGTCTCAAGATCACCCTGATCCTCATCCCTCATCTATTAAACCTCATCAATCCCCTGATCCTGTTCCTGCTTCACCCAATCTTCCTCCTTTCACCCAGCCCAAAGTTTGGTTTGAGAGGGGAATTTCCAAAGATCACCCCAATGCTGTGGAAGGGGTATTAAAGAAAATTTCTTATCTTAAAATTCCTGATCTATCTGTGGCTGAACTCCTGTCAATCTCTCCATCTGTTGCTGAAGGAATGAAGAAATGGGTTTCTTTTTGATGTGTGGAAATTGGTACTGAAGAACTCATGGTCTCCTCTGGAACTTTGATGGAGGATTCTGGTGGAACAGATCCCTCTCCTGAGTCTAGTCTTTACTCTTTTCCTCTTGGTTTTCTTCCCTGCTATCTTGGTGAATCAGCAAAAACGGTCTCACTCCTTATTGACTCTGTCTGTCAGCTCAACTTGATCTCAGATGTTATGGCCTGCAAACTTAAACTCAGCCGTAGTGTCAGCTTCACCTCTTTGGTGTATGGAATAGGAAACCAGTATTTCAAAGTTGTTTTAATAGTTGAAGACTTTCCATTCTGGATTGGCCAAAACATTGTTGGAACTTTTCATTTCTGGATCATACGCTTAGATGGACCTATGATCTTGGGTCAACCTTTCTTAATTGATTTTGGAGAAACTCTTATGTTTTCCAATCAAGTTGGGGAGAGAATCCTCCTCCCTGATTCTGATGGTAGAAAAATTGAGGTTCCTCTGTTCTTTCGATTCTGGTCTCTGGGAAAGAGATTTCCCTGGTCATTTTCCTGAGTCATCTCTAAAAGGAAAACAGAAGAATAATTCTAGTTCCTCTCATTTTTTATGGGAGTAGTTGATCCTAATAATAGTTGTAGTTCTTTTCAGTCTCAAACTTCAACTCAAGGATCAACTCTCATCCCAGCGGCTCATTTCTCTTTCTTTTCAACATTTTCTTCTGATCTCAAAAATGTCAAAAATCAAAACCAAATCAAAATGGAAAAATCCAAAAATATTTCTTCTTCATCTGTTGTTTCTTCTTCTCCTTGTACTCTTATTCCTAATCAACCTTCTCTCAGTTCTGGTTTGAATCTCCACAATGAGTCTAAACTAGATCCCAATCTTGATTGTATTTTTGGTGGCTTTGGTATGGAAGAATATGGGCTGCAGTGGAGGCAAATTGGGGTAGAAGTAAGTCCTCCCAATTGTGCACCACCAGGGTACCCTACTACTATCATTTTTGAAACCCTACCTTGTGCCACACATGTGAGCAATGTATTATCTCCTGGGACTTCTTTTATGGAAAAGGCACCTTTGGAGAACGTTGCGGAACATGGAACTTGGAAGGCGTTAGAACTTGGTCTCAATCCTTGTAGTCAGATCTCTCTGTTAAACTCTTGGAGAAAACAAGAACCGCTCTCTTTTGCCTCCAAATATAAACCAGTTGCAAGGAAAATCCAACCAGTCAACCAACCAATGCCTCTCAACCTCAACCCTCCTCTTAGGCATCCTCCTCTATCCCGCACTCCTAACTGTGGTTTACCTCAATCTCTCACTGGTCCATTCATCCCCTCTGGATGTGTCACTGAAGAACGTCTGGGAGTAGTCAACTTTGGACCAGATGGATGGCTTCTACCTGATGAGTTGTATTTGATCAAAATGTCTTGGCTCTTAGGGAAATAGCTATTGCTTTCTGTGAAGAAGAGAGAGGTCTCTTTAAAGAATCCTATGGTCTGCCTTATATCATCCCTGTAGTAGAACATGATCCCTGGAAAAAGAAAAAGATCCCAATTCCTGCTTCCAAAGTTGACAAATTCATCAAGTTGGTCCAGGAACAAGTCCAAACCGGTTTATACAAACAGTCAACTTCTAGCTATTCCAGTCCTGTTTTATGTGTCCTTAAAAGTAATGGTAAACTTAGAACAGTTCATGATCTCCAGCCTCTAAATAAGGTTACTATTAAAGACTCTGGTATCCCCCCTGCTACTGAATAATTTGTTGAATCCTTCTCTGGGAGAGCTTTCTATGGTCTAGGTGACATTATGGGTGGCTATGATGAAAGGTCCTTACATCCAATTTCTTTCCCTCTCACTACATTCAATACTCCCCTTGGTTTTTTCCAACTTACTCGGTTGCCTCAAGGTGCCACCAACTTGGTTGCAGTCTATCAGGCTCAGATGGTTTGGATCCTCCAGGATGAAATCCCTGATCATGCTGGTATCTTTATTGAAAATGGCAGAATTAAAGGATCAGTTTCTGATTATAACAATGAGCTCTTACCCTGGCATTTAGGAATCCGTTGTTTTATCTGGGAATATGCAACCACTTTGGAAAGGATCTTGTTCCAAATCAAAGAATCTGGCCTCACTGCCTCCGGATCCAAATTGGCTGCCTGTGTCCCTGCTCTGGAAATTTTAAGTCATGTGGTCTGCAAGGAAGGAAGAAGGATGGCTCCATCTAAAGTCAAAAAATCCTATCTTGGCCTACTCCCATCAATCCAACTGAAGTCAGGGGTTTTCTAGGTGTTGTTACTTATGTTTGAATCTTTATCCCATCTCTATCCAAAATCTGTGCTCCTCTAAGTTGCCTGACCAGAAAGGATTCTGAGTGGATCTGGACCCAAGATTGTGAACATTCTTTTCAGCTGCTTAAAATGATGGTTGGCAAAGACATAGTCTTGAGAAAGATTGCTTATGGACCTGGAGCTGGCAAGATCAAACTGGCTGTTGATTCTAGTTATCAATCTGTTGGGGCTGTCCTCACTCAGGAAGATGAAAATGGTTGGGACCGTCCTGCTCTATATGAATCCTTCTAATTTTCAGATGTAGAATCCAGGTACTCCCAACCAAAACTGGAACTCTGTGGCGTGGCTCAGACCTTGAAGAAACTCCAAACTGTCCTCTGGGGTCAACACTTTGAGTTACAAGTCAACAAACGGTCCATAATTGAAATTATCAATGCCCCCAGCCTCCCAAATGCTCCTATGACTTGTTGGGTTGCCTTTATACAACTATTCTCTTTTGATATTGTTCATAGTCCTGGAAAATCCTTCACAATGCCTGATGGTTTATCTCAACACCCCCTTGGAGATGAATAATTGGATGTTGGAGTGGATTTTGACAAGGAGGAGCCTTTAATTTGTCCAGTTTTCACCTTTTCCTCCCAAGATTATTCTGGCTTCCAACAAGTTTTCTGGCTAAAATTAGAGCAGTACCTTTCCACTCTCCAAAGGCCTCCTGATCTCTCTGCTAAAGATTTTTGATTACTCAAAAGGAAGTCCTCCAATTTCTTTGTCCAAGGTACTAGGCTTATGAAAAGAGGCGACCTTTGTGCTCTTATTGTTGTCACTATCCCCTCTAAACAAGATTCAATCCTCAAAAGTCTCCATGAAGGCCTTTGGCATTGTGGGGAAACCAAAACTTATCAACAAATATCCAAACAATTATGGTGGCCATCTTTGAAGAAATAAGTCTCTCAATGGTGCAATAGTTGTGAAGTATGTCAGAAACGTGATCTTAGGCGCCAGGCTGAAATTTGTTATCCCACTGGAGAGTCCACTGTCTTTGGAAGGATTGCTCTGGATGTGGTTCACATTAAGGCTGGTGGATCTAAGTACCTCATTGTGGCTAGCAATGATTTTTCTGGATTGGTTGAAGCAAAATTTCTTAAGAACCTCAGCTCTGAATGAGTAGCAGCCTTCCTTTATGAGAATTGGACAATGCTTTATGGCTTGGCTCAATCTTATTCAACTGATGGTGGCTCTGAGTTTGGTGGCAAAAAGGCCAAAATGATCCAATTGCTTCTGGGTCAACATAGGGTGACCACTCCTTATTATCCTGAAGGACAAGGCATGGTGAAAAGAGGCCATGCCCCTTTGAAGGCTGCTCTTGTCAAATTGGCTGGTGAAAGTGGAAAGAATTGTTACAAATTTCTTCCTCTGGTCCCCTTCTCTGATTGAATTTCAACTAAAAAAACCACTGGCTAACCTTATAAAATTATCTTTGGAAAGAGGGCTGTCCTTCCTCTTGATCTTGAAATGGAATATTTTTACGTATTTCTTGGGGAAAGGTTTCTTCCACCACTGATCTATTAGTTGCCAGATCCAAGCAACTGGAGAAAAGTTAAGATGTTTGTGACAATGTTAATCAGAAAATGATGGAGTCAAGGGAAAAATCAGTCCATTATTGGGAGGATAAGCATTCCAATTGATCCAGGGATCCCTTGGATCCTGGTGATCTAGTTTTAGCTTATAGTCAATCCTTGGAAACTCAGTGGGGAAAACTTTTTTCCAATTGCTGGAATGGTCCTTATTGAGTGGTCCGTCAAGTCAGAGGTGGATCATATGTTTTGAAAGAACTGGATGGTACTCAGATGGCCAGAAGGTTCTCTGCTGATCAGGTCAAGAAATGTCATTGTTGTGGAGGCAACTTTGATCAGAAGTAAATCCTCCCAATTGTGCACCACCAGGGTCATCTGCTGCGTTTTGTTGTGAAACTCTACTGTATGCCACATATGTGAGCACCTGGGATGCCTTCTTCATTTTATTGCAGTCAACTGTAGCATTTTCTTTGGATTGATCAAGATATTCTTTTCAATCACCCTCAAGATCAAATGGCAATTCCTTGTGTCAATCATCTTTCCCTTCTTTTTTTTATGACATCAAGCTCAGATGCAGACTAAGGACAGTCTTTAGGTTGGGGAGAGATGTGGTGACAAAATCTTGACACCTTGGACCAGATGCAGAAAATTCAAAAATCTTTTTTTACAATTCTTTTATTTAGGTGTCATTCAAAAAAAAAATCAGATTTTTTTTATCAGTATCACTCCTCCAATTTCCTAAACCTGCCAAACATCCCTCTGTCCCAGTGGTCTAGGAAAGGCCTCTCTTGGTCTCATCGCGCAGGCATTGCATTTGATCCCTTCTCTCTTCATTCCCCCCTTCCTTTTGGCCAAATGCGCGGGCCAAGACCCGCTTGGCCCAAGATCTCATCTCCAAACTTCCTCCATGCTCCCATCCTCACACCTTCCTTAGGCCCCGCCGCCTTAGTTGGCTTGCTCCCTCACCTCCCTCTTCAACGTCTACACTGGCATCCAAACCCTATCCAACTCACTCAAGGCTGCCCTCACCGCCACCGCTCTGGTCTATTGGCCATGGAACCTTTGGTGGTCCCTAGACTCTTGGTCTCAGCTTGCCATCTCAATCAGCTTGATGGCCCTCTTGATCATCCTCAGACCTTCCTTGATCCTCTTCTGGTCCGCAGTCACCATCAAGCTCCTCATCAACTCATCCATTGAGTCTTGGATTGATGTCATGGCCCTCTTTGCTGTGATTGGGATTGTCTCCTCCCTAGTTTGTCTTTTGATTGATTCAAGCTTCTATGGTCTACCTACCTTCACCCCTTGGAACTTTGTCCATCAGAACGTCTTTGACGGTCTATCCACCTTCTACGGTAACAACCAACGGCATCTCTACTTCACCCAAGCCTTCACCTTTGTCAACTCCTCACTCTTCCCAACCGTCATCCTTGGTATGATCCTACTCTCCTCCCCTCAATGTCTTCACAAGAGTTACCCACAGCTTGATCAATTATGATCTGCTTGATTTGCCGTCTTGGGCACCATCTTTGGACTCTCGTTTATTCAACATAAGGAGTTCAGGTTCCTCCAACCTCTGGTAGCCCTATTCAATTTTTTTGCGGCACGCGCCATGGTCATTTCCATCTTTGGTGATCAGTTGGTCATCCAACTGGGCCCTAACTCTCCCACCAACTCCTTCAACTCGCTCAACCTTCAGACTTGTGATCTCAACTTGACCCTTGACTCTCATCCCCTCCAACTCAATCCTCAAAGCTCCTCCAGTGTCCCCACCTATCCCGCCAACTTCCATTTGCACCCCCTTCCATCTTTGGGTGGGGGTGGGAAAACGTTGTCTACCGCCCGCGGACATCCGCAGGCGGTCTGGTTCATTTTCTTTCTCGCCTCTTCCACCTTTGGGTGAGGGGTGTGTTGGATTATTATGTTTTCTGCTGCTAGCCTTGATCCCTTTTGTCACAGAATCTTATTACTACATGTCACCTGGTCCTTTATTAACTTATGAATTCTTTCTTATTGGCTTACTCCATAGTTGATCACATTGTCTTTGGTCCATATAGTTTCTGCCAGTGCTGATTAGTCATCAAGTGCCTTAGGCCCCCTGTGAGGGGCTCTCTATTTGCCTATTTAAACTGGTCTTTTCCAGGACCTTGCAATTAACTCATTGACTTTGTTTCTTACAAATCCGGTCATCAACTTTCTGAGTTGAGTAAGAGTCCATGATCCAATCATTGACTTCAACAGGTTATGAGCCCAGAACACCACCTTTTATGCTGTCTCTGTTTTGCTTCAAGTAAATCCTCTCTGTGTGGTATCTCTCCAATTATCCTATTGTTAATTGCATCTACTATTTATTCAGTGACCTTTGTTGGTCATCCCTCAACACTGGTAGCTCTACTGTCTTCCCATCACTGATTGTATTTTCCTTCTTATCCAAACTGATCCCATTGATCACCTCAATTAGTCACCTCTATGGTCTTCCCAAGTAGCACTACTGTCTTTCTATTACTGACCGTATCTACCTTCTCATCCAACTGATCCTATTGATCCCCCTCAATTAGTGACCTTCATTGGTCTTATTCACCCTTACTTTGACCCCGTTGTTACCTCAGCTCAATCCCCTAGTTCCTTCATCATCCAATCAAGACCAACCATCAATTCCTATTTCCTCAATCCCTATCTTCAAGTTACCTCAGCTCACAATCACTGAGCTTCTGGTTTCCTACTTGACCTTCATTGGTCTCACTTCCACTTCCATCTTCCTTTAACTCGACTCCAACCAACTCCAACCTTGAACTCAACTCCAACCTCATTATGGAACCCTTCATTGTGGTCACTCAACAGTTATAAGTTACACTACCCCCCTTGTTGCACCGACTCCATCTCTCATTGCCATCTTGTTCAACCTACTTCCACAACTTTGCTCCAATAAATCTCCTCATTCACTCATCAGCTGGTCCGCCTTCAAAAGTCTTATCCCGATTACCGGTCTTCGACTCTCTTGGAGAGGGGGTGAGATGAGGATGAGCTTGACTATTAAGCTCATCACATCCATCCACTTTGATGCTCCTGATCAGACCAAAAACCATTCTACAATCCAACAAGTAACTTTGGCTTGGTCAAGTGGCTTGATCAAGGTTCTAGTCTGGTTTCTCCCTCCTACAATCCCAAATAATCAATTTCATCCTTTAAATTTTCATCCTGGTCTGGGTCTACCCAGTCAACACTCATCATGCTCGGCTTATTGTTCTTGGCTTGTACCTAGCTGCTTGGATTGGTCAATCTACCAATAACGGCCACCACTTTGGTTGACTCTCTTCCTTCAATCTTGGGCTCTACAATCTTCACTTTTCACATTGGAACCTTTTCATTTAGGTTTCTTGATGGTTAACCTCCCATTCAACTCCAATATTGCTCACTCAACCAACATTCATGAACTGCCTGGACCGGTCAATCAAATCATTTAATCCCATTGATTCGAGGGGGTGAGATGAGGATGAAGATGAGGATGAACCTCAAGCTGGTCCGGTTTCCAACCTATGTGACAACTCTCCAAACATCACCAACAGTTCACCATCAACCCTCATCATTGATTGCCAATGGCCTCCTTCTCCAGGGTTCAATCACCTGTCTATTTGCTCCTTGCTCATATCATCTTACAACCTGTGGTTTGATTTCTCCCTCAAAATCACCAGTCAACTTCCCCCTTTTCAACCCTCTGTTTCTCTCGCAACCATGCTCACACTTGACTTGCGATATTGCTTGCGATTCTCTTTCAACTTTGATTGCACTCATTATGCGACTTCAATTGCTTCAGCCTCTCCAACTTTGATCTCAATATCACTCCTACGACCATTCAATATTGAGTGCAACATTGCCCACAACTCTCTGCAACTTTGATTGCTGTTCACCTGCACATTGCTTCCAACGTTGATTGCCTTCTGACTTCCTCGCTTGCAACATTGCTTGCACCTTGCTTGCGCTCTCAGCTCCTTCAATCTCAAACTCAAGTTTGCTAGCAACATCAATTGCCACTCATCTCTTGCTTCCAACTCCTTGCTTGCTCCTATTACCCCGACTTTGCTTGCGGTACCTTTGCGACATCGCTCGCGTCTCTTTTCGCAACATTGCTCAACTTCACCTACCAACATTGATTGCGCTCATTGCTGTAACATCACTCCCTTTTTGTTTTTTTTCTACCTTGCGTTCTATTAGTAGTCGCTCTGTCTTGAATATGCTATGACCTTGGCTTCTCAACTTGTTCCTGCTATCACTTGCCACTTTCCCCCTGACTGCCTCCCGACTCTTCAAGTATCAACCTTGCACTGATGCCACTACCGACACAATCTACGTGCATAGCCATTGCAACTTTTCCAGTCACTACCTGAAGTCATGATTGAAAACTGCATTTGTCATACCTCCTTGTCTTCTCACCAAGTCTCAAGCCTACCAGCAAGGGGGTGTGTTGAATTATTATGTTTTCTGCTGCTAGCCTTGATCCCTTCTGTCACAGAATCTTATTACTACATGTCACCTGGTCCTTTATTAACTTATGAATTCTTTCTTATTGTCTTACTCCATAGTTGATCACATTTTCTTTTGTCCATATAGTTTCTGCCAATGCTGATTAGTCATCAAGTGCCTTAGGCCCCCTGTGAGGGGCTCTCTAGTTGTCTATTTAAACTGGTCTTTTCCAGGACCTTGCAATTAACTCATCAACTTTGTTTCTTACAAATCTGATCCTCAACTTTCTGAGTTGAGTAAGAGTCCATGATCCAATCATCGACTTCAACAGGGTGGGTGATCCGGTTGTTGTCGCGCGCGCCTGTCCACAGATGGACACAGGAGAGGTGAAGGGATGAGAAAGATCCCACCCCAGTCAGGGAGGCTGGATTTCCACCGGCCGCGTGATCAATTTTTCTGATCATCTGAAATCAAAAAAAAAAAAAAAATCCGCACTATTTGTGGAATCAGTTGTACATAGTCTAACAGGGCCTCCTGCCCATATAAGGAGGGGCTCTCCCCTGACTTTTGGGGGGGAATCATATGGTATCTTACCAGAGAGAATCATAATCATTATCACCTTGAAATAAATTATCCGTGGGGTCTCATTTCCCTTTATCTGAGAACTGAATTCTGGGTATATCCATGATTGCCCCTTGATCCTTGAGCCTCCATACTCAAACTCTGATCCTTGATATTTATCACCAATCAATAGCTTTGCTGTATGAAGAAGAATTTGGCTGATTAAATTCTTGAGGGTGTTACACCACTCCTGATCCCTTTATCCAACCATACTGGTACTGATCATCCCTTGATTATCTTTCTGGAACCAGTCACGTTTTACTCAAGAGGTTCTATTAAGCTTAAAACCTGGAGTGTTAAACCTCCCTTCATTTCTTTTGAAGTTGAATTCTGCCACGCTACTCTTGAGTCCCTTGAGAATTGTTGGTTTATTCTTGTTTGTATCAGTTATTCTTTTGCTTCTAGAGCTTCTTCAAACAATTAGCTTTGTCTTGTGCAGCCACCCACAGTTATATGGTACCCTTCAAGCGCTTGGTTGCGGAGAGTTGGGCAGGTTCATTGAGAACCTGGAGGTTGTTTGAGATTGAGTTGATCTTTCCTAAGCTTCTGCTGACAACCAGAGCTATTAGCTTGTGGGTGTTGTTACTTACAATTGCCTTGTCCTGTTGAACTCTGAACAATCCTTGACTTCTTTTATTCAAGTTTTCCCCAGCATCATCTTGCCTCAGATAGTGTTGTTTCTCCAGCTACCGACTACTATCATCTTTATTCTCTTACTATTGGTCCCTTTTTTACCAGGTTCTGGGCTTTGATCTTGGTTACATTTAAATATTTCTGTAACACTCAGGAGGGCAGCCTAAACATCACCTTTCCCGTCCACAGAACTGCCACTGCCTAGCACCATTTGGAGTCTTACACCGCTTGGGGCCATTGCCCGTGTTGTGGCCCGCTTGGGGCCGCTGCCCATGTTGCAGCCCGCTCAGGGCCGCTATTTTCGCTTAAGGCCATTATGGGGCCAGACCGCCCGTGCGGGGCCATTGTAGGGGGCAGGGGGACTCAAGATGGAGTCCCCCTACCCTGGTTGCGGCCGTAGGGCTGGTGGCCCTGGCTCCTCCCCCTCCCCTTGCTTGCCATTGCAAGGAGGAGGGGGAGGGCTGGCTGGATGGAACCAGCCAGAAACCGGTCATGGTGGGGGGGACTTGATCACCCCCCCACCAAAAGAGGTTGCTAGGCCAGTTGCACCAAGGTGGCCGGCGTTGGGGGGGAATTGACCACCCCCCCACCATTGAAGGGGAGCTCTCCCCCCCCCCCCCCCTTTACCAACGGGGAGGAGCAATGGGATGGAGGGGACCTGACCACCCGCCAGTCCACCTAGCATGACAACACCCTGGGGGCATTGACCTCCAGGGCCCTGGTAGGGGGATTTGAACGCCCCCTCCAGGGATTTGAGAGAAAGAGGGGGGGGGCATGTCTGCCGGTTACACCCCCCCCCCCATGTGTGTCTGAGAACGGACCTAGCTGTGTCCTGGGTGCCTCCTGGCCATTTGTATGGCCAGGGGCTGGTTGCATGAGGCAACCAGCCAGCATGTGAGGTAACAGGCTGGTTGTAATAGACAACCAGCCCGGGTTTTTGAACAGCTAAGGGGCTGGTTCAGCCCCATTGAGGTGGAAACACCAGAAATAACTGAAATAGGCTGGTTGTAAGGGTACAGGGACTGATGCCATGCAGGCTTATGTAGCCCAAACAAAGTAACAAGGCCTGCAGAGCCTGTAGAGCTCTTTTGGGGCGGAAAATTTGTCTTTTGGCTTGTTGTATCATGGGGTCACAAGAGGCCAATCTTTTCTACTTAAGGAGCTCTTCTCCCTGCTGTTTTCCATCATCCATTCATCATCCAATAAAATTCCTCACCAATATCATCCAATGTATTGCCCCATTGTGAGAGCCCATCATGAATTATTTACACAAGGTTTCCAGCATTTCTTTTGCTTTAAATAATTCTCATTTGCCTAAGCTAATTGCTGGCCAAAATTATAACAAGTAGCACCAAAATAACCACCAGGACTGCAAAGAAATATATCTTATCTGCACTACAAAGCAATTCATGCAAGGCTGTGCATGCATGAAACCCATGTACAACATTTTTCCAACCAGAAGAAATGCCTCATGTGACTGTACATTTTTCCAACCAGCAGAAATTCCTCATGTAATTTTATCTCAATATTCCTCACCAGAACAGGGAGAACCCTCAGGGGCAGCCTTGAGCTTCCCCTGAGGCATTGTTTGTCTATTTGAGGAGGGCCTCTCTGCCCTTTCCAAGTTGTATCCTCATTACTCCCAGGTCCCAGACCTCAGAGGCCCCTCTGCCCTTATCACTCCTTATCACCCCTTACCACCCCTTATCACCCCTTACCACCCCTTATCACCCCTTACCACCCCTTATCACTCCTCATCCATCCAAGGGTATCAACCCTCATCACTCACCTATCATCCATCTTTCATCTGTGGTAACTCACCAAGATAAGTCTTATAAGTAAAAAAAAAAAAATTCTAAACCAACAGGAAATAAAATAACATAAATTATAACACTCACCTCTTTCACCATCAAAAAAACCCCTGAAAGAAAACACCCTTGACCATTGAGCATTGGGATATTGTTTAAGATAACATATACCTGATCAAACTCTTACCAATAAAACCATACCTCTGGAATATTCTTCAACAACCCTATCAAAGCAGTCAATAGTTAATCTAGGTCTGATCTCAGAACTATTTTAAGTCTCAAAGAAACCAGCCATTTATTTAAATGAATTATTGTGAAGACTTAATATAGTACTAGAAGGGCAGGAAATTCAAAACCACCCTTAGTTTTTATTAATACTCTGAAGGAGTGGGAGTAATACTAAATTCTCCTTCAAGGACTCACAGCAAGATATTGGCTAAATTTTTAAATCAAATCCCACAGGATTCTCTACAATTTTTTCATCTATGTTTTGGCTAATATTCTTTTGTGCTAATTCTCTAGGAATTGACTCCCATCCAGGTTTGGATTCAACATTTTTCTGGTATTTCACCCCTGTATTAGTTGCAATTTGATGGCCTGCTTCAACTCAACAATTCTTTTCTCCTTCATTGACAACTAAAGGTTGGCTTCAAAGTGGTGGGGAGTTCAGCAGGGTGGTTTGTTCCTTAGTAATATATTCAAGAAAGTCTACAGAGCTTCCATTTTCCAATACAGGTTGGATTGGTTCTAAGTAGGGTTCATTGGGGTATACATCTGTGTCTTTACTGTCAATCAATTGGATCTTTTCTTCATCAAAACAAACATATTGAGATTGGACCATCTCCTCTTAGTAAGAATAGGATCTGAGTCTAATATGACTTTGATTGATGATTGAAACAGCAAGCTATGACATATGGAAATGAATGAGAATCAGGAATAACAAAGATAGAAAATAAACATATAAAGAGACGCAGAAAGATTGAGAAAACCAACATAGTGAGGAAGTTTCCCAAGTAGCCTATGACTATATGAGAGAGTATGAGAAACACATGACAGGAATGAATCAAGATCACAGATTCCAATGAGTTACTTTCAGAATGATCTTCAGTTAGAAATTGTCTTACCAATTAAAGAAGATGCGTACTATTGATGGTTAAGACTCAGATGATTGGCATGTTTGAGGACAAGCGTTGGGTCTAGATTGAAATTTTTGATGACTGTTGAGGAAGATGTTTGTCCAACGCTTTTGAGGAAACAGTAAAATAGAAGAAGAAAGAAAATAAAAACTAAAGAAAATAGAAAATCATGAAGAATGGAAAAGAACACAAAATGAAACCAGAAAAATCAAATCTTCAATCCACAAGTTGTTGAGTTCCTTAATCCATCCAGTTGGTTTTCATTCCCGTTTTCCCTAGCAATCATGAGTGAAATTTTAAATCCTTGTGAGAGCACCGGCTTGAGTTGTGAGCTTCAGAGTACCGTGAGAGCACCGGCTGGATTTTTGAACAATGTGAGAGTACCCGCGGGAACAATGAACCTGTCACAACCATGGGTGCAACAGTGTGCGTGTCACCATCCGTGAGATTCAGGCATCTATCTTTACACTCCCCTTAACTGGAGATCAGTCTTGTTTGAGTTGAAAGATTAGACTGGTAAATTTCTCCAATTGCCCTAGGTTGAATGCCTTTGTCAGAGGATCAGCAATCATTTCTCCGGTAGCTACTAGATGGATGAGGAGTGACCCTTCTTTCAGTCCTTCCCTCAGCCCTTTGGTTTTGAGATCCATATGATGAGTCTTGGCATTAGATCCGAATTTATTAGTTTGTTGTCCACGCCTTTATTGTTGATGTATTGTTTTGAAGATGACAGATTGGATTGTAAAACTTCTCCCAGTAAATGACGTACCCACTTGCTCTCAAGATACAAATCAAGCAGCAAATTGAGCTCTGCCTCCGTGGATGAATACGTTATGTTTCTTTGTTTATAACTCTTCCACAAAATGAGGCTGCCAAAGGACATACACAAGTATCCTGATTGAGATTTGCGACTTGCTGGGTCTTTGGCCCAGGAGGCGTCACTGTAGTACTCAATGGGTCCTTTTGATTCATTGTATGAGAGTTTGAATTCCAATCCTTGGTGTGATTCAGGTATTTCCAGGTTCTCTTAAGTTCCCTCCAGTGAGTGAGACCGGGCTTTTTATAGAATTGCACCAAACTGGAGACTGAGTAACTGAGGTCAGGACAAGTCCGGCTTGCAATATAGTTCAGGAGTCCAATGGCTGATTTTTAATTTATGTTGAGTTTCTTGAAACCTTCAAAGTCTTTGTCCAACGCCTCACTCAATTGAAGATGTGTTGTTAAAGGAGTGGAGGATGGCCTAGATTCTAGCAGGCCAAGTTCTTCTAAGCCATGCACAATGTGCCTGGGTTGACTAATTAAGATGCTATCAGGAGTTTGTTCAAACTTCATTCCCAGAATTGTGTCTGGTTCATGAGCTTGAGAGCCTTTGAACTTTGTCTTAAATTTTTTTTCAAAATTATTGCCTTCACCAACAAGAATCAAATTGTCCACGTGGAAGAAAAGAAAGGAATTGTTGTCCTTTGATATATAAAGGCAGGGCTCACTGTCTGATTCTTTGAACCCTACAGATTTGATCCATTCCATAAAGGTTCCATACCAATTTTTTGGAGACTGCTTGAGTTTGTATAGGCTTTTCTTGAGTCTCAAGTATTGGAACATCTGTGGACATCCCTGCAGTGTTCCAAAGATGACTTCTTCATCTATGGGAGCATCCTGAAAGGCCGCCTTTACATTTTAATGTCTGATGTTCAGTTGATTCTTCAGGGCGAATAACAGGATTTCTCTCAGAGAGGCTATCTTACCGGTTGGAGCAAAGTTTTCATCAAAATCTAGACCGTGAACTTGATTGAACCCCTTGACACAAATCCAGGCCTTGTGAATGATGGTTTCATTTTGAGCGTTTTCCTTGATCTTGAATATCCATGTTGTATCCAACGGGTTCAGTGGAGTCTCACCTTTGTAGTCTTCCCATACTTCAAGTAATTCAAATTGATCCATTTCTTTTTTTATTGCTCCACCTCATTTAGGACCTTCCGCACACTGTCTAGCTTTATCAAATGTTTTTGGTTCAAAATAGTGATGAAAACCATATTTTTGAGGAGGTCTGATGGAAGATCTATCACGGAGAGTTCTTCAGATTGGTCTTTTGACTATCTTGGAAGTTCTAGATTCTTCATATTGTTCAACTGCTTGGTAGGGATGTCCACTTGATTTGTCCTCTGAGCTCAACTCTGACTCAGTGATGCTTGACACATCTTTTTCAGAAGAGTTCACTTCAGCTGGCGGATTGCGGTAGTTCATCTGACCAAGAATGTTCTCAAAAGTCTCTTCAGTTATTTACAGACCCTCATCTATTTCTTCTTTGTTATTGAAGTCAAGATCCATGGTTGATTTGATTCCCAACTGCTCCACCAAATGCTTGAGAGAACAAACATGTTCAGATTGGAGAATCAGCCCATTGGGCATGAGAATCCGGTACAAAATAAATTTGGGGTTTTATTCAAAAATTTTTCATTCTCTTCCCTTTGGCTCAAATTTTGCACCTTTTATTCTCTTTTGATTCAGCACTACCATAGTAACCCCAATTGGTTGAAGATAGTTGGGGGGCAGTTTTTTTTTCTTGATGATTTCCCAGGGAGACTGATCCTGACCATCTTTTGGAATTTGGTTGAGACTGAGGCAGCAAGCTTTGAGCACTTCCAACCAGTATTTTTGAGGTAAGTGAGCAGAGCTTAAGGTTCACCTCACTCTCTCAATAATTGTCCAATTAGCCCTTTCAGCCCTGCCGTTGTGTTTGGGATGATATGGTTCAGTTACCAACTGATTGATGTATTTCTCCTTGAAATACTTTGCTAACCTGGTGTTGACACATTCTGATCTCCCATCCAAACAAACCGTAGAGGGGTAATACCCACAAACGTTCCTCTGCTTCTCTATGACTTCAATCAGTACTGGAGTTACATTTTCCTTTCTATGAAGAGGAATGCCAGAGATGTAACCAGAATAATTTTCCACAACAGTCAGTTTGTACTTATCATCTCTGTGTGATTCTGGCATGATTGGTCCAATGACGTCAAGATGGATCTTTTCAAATGGTTTGGAAGCTGAGGTGGAGGTTGCTTTGAAAGGAATCTTATTTATCTTTAAAATTAAACATTCCTTGCATTCAGATTTTTCCTTCTCAGAGGTGTTGAGTTGCATCCCCTTGATCTTAGCTAGGTGGCCAAGTGAGGCATGACCATAGGAAAGATGAAGATATTTCAAAGTCCTTGGGTCTTCATGGGTAGTCCAATAACACTTATTGTTGCCAATTTTGCGCGGTTGGTCTAGGAAAAAGAGGTTGTTGGTGATCAAGCCTTGACAAATCTTTTTGTTGTTCTTGTTTAGTTCGAAATGATCCAATTTAGCCTTCAAGGTACATCCTTGATCCGGAAGCTTGCCCGGGCTTATCAGGTTGACTAAAATATTGGGAACAAACAGACAGTTTGACAACGTGATTGTTTGATCCTTCCAAACCAATATAACCATTCCTAGACCCAGGATGGGTAAGTTTGCTCCAGCTTTTCCCGTAGTTATGTGTTCTCCCGTGTAATCTTTGAGCGTGGTTAAGAAACTTTTTTTTTGAAGATATGGGTGGTCGCACCACTATTGATCAATATGTTCTTCTCCTCACCGATTTTGGAGTCGATCCACCTTGTGACAAATGCCTGAAAGTGCGCTGATTCCTGGTTCCTCTTTTGCTTCTCCTTCCATTTGTTTTGATTTTCCCTCCACCACTCAGGGGCCTTTTCCGGATGGAGGTGGAAACATTCAGATTCCGAGTGATTTTTATCTTGTTTTGGATTATGATAGCCTTCTATGCATCGGCTAGATAGAGCATTCTTTGTCTTGGTTCTCATAGTGGTCAAGGCGGTTTCAGAAGTTCCTTGCACAGTGCCTTTCTTGGAGCTTTTGGCCTTAACCTTGTCATGATATTGAACAAGGTGGTTGCATACAAATTCCACGGAGATCTGTTTGTCAGAATGCAAGAGTTGACGCTTCATATCTTGAAGGTTTGACAGAAATTTGAACATGTTTAGGTAGGCAAGAATGTTGTCAGGTAGATCTATACCTATGTCAATCATCTTTTTGATGGATGTTTTGATGTTTGTAACAAAGTTCAGGATCTCGTCTTCTTTGAATGAGAGATGTAGAAAGTCATTGAAGATTCTTGCTCAATTGGATTCTTGAGAGGATGAGAATTGCTTCTTGATTGCCTTCCAGATGTCCTTGGCAGAGTTGATGTTGACTGCACTAATGACATTATTGTGTGTAATGGAGTTTACCTTGGAGATGAGTAAAAGTTGGATTTCATTGTTATCTTGAGTGGAGAGTGATTCAAAGGTTGATTTGAGTGTGTCTAGTAATCCTCTGAGTTTGAGCAAGGCCTTCATTTTATCTTTCCATATCCCATAATTCTCTTCTGTCAGGAGGGGGGTTGTCTCAAGAGCCTTTTTGAGCTTAGCCTGTCAGAATGAATCCATTGAGAATCCCAATCCTGTAGCCATAGTCCTATGTCTTGCTGGTTGAGGAGAGCTTTGGCTTTTAACCGTATGACTTTGATTGATGATTGAAACAGCAAGCTATGACATATGGAAATGAATGATAATCAGGAATAACAAAGATAGAAAATAAACATATAAAGAGACGCAGAAAGATTGAGAAAACCAACACAGTGAGGAAGTTTCCCAAGTAGCCTATGACTATATGAGAGAGTATGAGAAACACATGACAAGACTGAATAAAGATCACAGATTCCAATGAGTTACTTTCAGAATGATCTTCAGTTAGAAATCATCTTACCAATTAAAGAAGATGCGTACTATTGATGGTTAAGACTCAGATGATTGGGATGTTTGAGGATGAGCGTTGGGTCTAGGTTGAAAGTTCTGATGACCATTGAGGAAGATTTTTGTCCAACGCTTTTGAGGAAACAGTAAAATAGAAGAAGAAAGAAAATAAAGACTAAAGAAAATAGAAAATCATGAAGAATGGAAAAGAACACAAAATGAAATCAGAAAAATCAAATCTTCAATCCACAAGTTGTTGAGTTCCTTAAGTTGTCCAGTTGGTCTTCATTCCCATTTTCCCTAGCAATCATGAGTGAAATTTGAAATCCTTGTGAGAGCACCGGCTGGAGCTGTGAGCGTAAGTGTACCGTGAGAGCACCGGATGGATTTGTGAACAACGTGAGAGTACCTGCTGGAACAATGAACCTGTCACAGCCGTGGGTGCAACAGTGTGCGTGTCACCATCCGTGAGATTCACACATCTATCTTTACATCTAATTCTAGTTTGGGAAGACAGAAGGATTTTTTTTTCCCTTTTTATATTTTTGTTTTAATGCTTGAAATATTATTTCAAAATTTATTTTATAAGATTCCGCAGAATATTGCTTGTAAAGACAATATTTGTTTATAGAAAAGAATGGAACTTCATGAGAGTGATAGGATTGTATTTTTGGGTTTTATTTTTTGTTTCAAAAGGTTTTAAAAAATTAAAAAATTAATTGATATTGGATAAATCATTTTTTTTACAATAAACCCTCCTTGATTTTTGCCGCTGAGTGCTGCTAATTTGTAAAATAATGTTGGCATCATTGACATCAGTGTTTTACTCTTCATGCTTTTTTGGCTTGTTTTTTAGGTGATACTTCCTCTCACCTCTGGGTCTGATCTCAATCTTGTTCTTATCCGCATTGGTTCTTGTCTAGTCTGATGCCAACGGGCCTGCTTTATTGCATTATTTTTGTCAGAATTATTCTCTAATTTTTGCATTTCAGTTACGTGGCAGCTCCTTTTGGCTTACCTGAAGGGTTTCTTCTGTACTTCTTGGTCCTATTGCATTTGTTCTTCTGAAATTCCCTGTGTTTGTGGCAGTTATTCCATTAGCAGAGCCCTTAAGGCCTAATTCAATAAGGGCTCTTGAGATTGCGGCCTTGGGGCACACCTTTGTAAGGATGTTTGCATTATTCAGGTTGCTGGAAACATGGCACATCCTCACCTTGCCTGCCTCTATAAGTTTGTGGAAATAATGCAGCTTCACATTGATGTGTTTGGTGCAGAAGACATTCTGGCTGTTTTCACTGTTGGCCAAGTCAATGTCCCCTTTGTTGTATTCAAGAACAATGCTGGGCTTGCTGTAGGAATTTTTGAAGATTTCTCTGATGCCCTGCCTGATCCATTTTATCTCCTTGCATGTATCTGCAAGGGCCTTTTACTCAGCCTCTTTTGTTGATAGTGAGACTGTTTCCTGCTTGCCAGTCTTCCAAAAGATCAAAATTGGGCCCATTATGATTTCAAAGCCTGTTACTGATCTCCAAGTTGATGGGAAATTGGATTCAAGATGAGAAATGATATGGTTGCCCCCATGGATTTAATGAAGTCCAATGGTTTTGTATCCCAGAAGATACTGTAATCATCTTACATATTCCGCACAGTGCCATAAGGCTGGTCTTTTGAGGAATTGAGAAATTTGAATTTTGGAAAAGGAGATTTCTGGGCAATTCAATATTGAGAGATAATTCAGGGACCCAAAAAGAGCCCTGTAATTAATCCCTGTCCTAAGTTACTCTTTGTGCTCTTCATTGTAGGCAGGGAGGAGCTGACCTCTTTCCAGCATTGGTCAACCCACAGGGTGGAAATCCACTAATTCAAACTCCTGAAGTTTTTTCAGCCTCCTGGATGCCAAGATGCTTGCTATCTTTTAGCTACCAGAGGTGATAGAATAAATAATAAATATATTATTCAATAAATTCAGCAAAATTCCGTAAAATATTTGGATAAAGCTTATTGCAAGGTTAATTGGTTTGGATATGGTTTATTGTTATAAATCAATATAGATAAATTGATTATTTAATATTTTTATAGAGGGTCCCAAGTATATTGGGGATCTTTAACACCTTTCTTCAGGGAATTCAGTATGAAAACACATATGTCTTGTTACTTTGGAACCTTTAGTTTAAAGGATATTTTGCCCAAAGATAATATGTATATAAAATACATGGTGGAGTTTCAGGGCTTTGTAACAAAGCTTCCACAACAGAGAACGGATAATAAGACTCACTGGTATATTTTTAAATCCTTTGGGTATCTGTTTGGGACTTTCACTGATGGGTTAAACCTGTATACTGGGGTTATGAGGTTGTTCAGCAGTTTAAATTGATAAAAAGGGTTGAGGAGGCATATTATTAATCAGACTAAAGCCATAAATCACTTACTTATCTCTTATAAGTATTTGATTACCTTGGCACGGTATCTGGATGTAAATATAACTGGGTCTCTGGGTATCAATATCCTCAAAAGATCTCTTTATTTATAGCTTTTGGAGTCCCAATATTTTCCTTCTGAGGGGTACAGGGGCTCAAAGGGACGGACACTGAGGCTAGCAGGGTAACCAGTGGTAGTCTGTCACGTTTTCTTAGTTCTGTAACATGGGTAGAATCTAATTCCACAGGTTATGGGAATTATTCTACTTTATAATTGATGTTTGGACTTGTGAATAACACTAATCTGTCCTTTTTATTTATTATTTAATTAACTATCCTTAGTAAATGTTCCAAGTAAGTTAATAATTATTTTAATAGACATTTCTACGGATATTCTGATGTCAAGTGAGTTCTCATTATTTATTAAATAATTGGAGTAAAGTCATGATATTGATTTTACTCCTTATTTTCAAATTTCAGTTGATTTACTAAAATAATTACTTAAAAATATAAGTCATGGGTATTCATGTAATATTTTTACATCAGAAGTTTTCTTATTATGTCATAGAAATTTTGATGTCTAGAAATTCTCATAATAGTATATTACAGTGTTTTAATATATTTTTAGAAGTAGTCATTATCTTATTTTTGATATTTTTGGTACTTTGAATTATATTTAATAAAAAATACGCATAAAGGTTATTTGGGTATTTTTATATACTTTTATGAATTTTTAGACTATCTACTATCCAGGGGAACATTTATTACATATGTAGAATGTTCCATGTAGGTTGCAGCATTTTTATGTGGTACCTAGGTTTCTCAGGCCTCCTGTCACTTTGTCAACCTGTAGTCCCGCAGCTGCGTACTTGTCAGAGGCCTGGGGCTGCTTACACGGCTTTGACGGGGTGACAGTGCTGTAGCTCAGCTGCGCGCGGGTGTATTGGCTGCCACGGCTGCATATGGGAATTGTGACAGAACACGTTTCCGTCTGTAACTCCTAAAATATACATAACACCTCAATTCTGACTTAATTTTAGGTGTGAAACCTATATGTGACAATACTTGTGAAATATTTAATTGGGCAAAAAGTTCAATAGTGGTGCCATGGTATCTTGGTCTTTCTTTCTTTAATTAGTTTAAAATATAAAGAGTTGGATTTCAAGGGTGGGGTCAGTGAGTGACCCTACCTAATTTTGGGTTGAGAATCCATTTTTGCAATAATATTTATGGTTTCCCTACTACTTCTTAGAAATATTATAAAAATAATAATAACCAAGTAATTTGACATCAAATATCTTGGGGCAGCAGAATTCCCCTTGGGAATGGCAATAACTCAACTGCCTGGTCACATTTCTATTAGCCAGCACCTTTAAATAGATTGGAAACTTATCAGCTTGCTACTATTGCAGAGAAAGCTGCAAAAGTAACAGAAATAACATAAAAATAATAATAATAAAATTAACCGGTTACTTTTGCAGCTTGCTCTGCAATAGTAGCAAGCTGAAAAGTTTCCTATCTATTTAAAGGTTCTGGCTAATAGAAATGTGACCAGGCAGTTGATTTATTGCCATTCCCAAGAGGAATTCTGCTGCACCCAGATATTTGATGTCAAATTACTTGGTGATGTTGTCTCTGAACAACTCCGCTTGCAGCTGGAGTTTGCTAGGTCATTGACATGGATGAATATCCATGTAGGATGCTACCAAAGTCTCCAGAATACGCAAAGATCAAATTGAGTGGTTTGAAATCCCCTTGAGTTGAGAAAATCACTGATTTGTAGGTACAATAATATTTTAGACTGATGAAAACTGTAAATGGCTTCCTTCAATTCAAAAAATGTGTTTGGAGAGCACTTGTATCCTGGGGGAGGGAGAAGCATCCATTCCTTGTCTAGTCTGCAGATCAAAAATGTGTTTCTAACATCCATCTGGTGGATTTTTAGCTCATTTGTGGAAGCATGAACCACTAGGAGCCTTAAGGAAGAATTTTGCCCTGTGGGAACATATTTTGATTAAATGTTCAAACCATGGACTTGCCTGAATCCCTGGGCGCATATCCTGGCTTTGTACTCAGTCACCTCATTTTTTGCACCCAGATTTGTTTGGTACACCCAAGTGGTGGCAACTGGATGTTCAGCTAGCGCTCTCTTATGCTTGGTCCAGACTGAGTAATTTTTCATGTTGATTACCTCCTTCTCTTCTGCCTCTAACAATGCCTTGGCTTCCTTGTGTGACTTGGGGTCTTCCAGGATTGTTTCAAGGTAGGAAAATGGTGGTCTGGGCCTTTTGAAATTGTAAATGTTGCTTTCTAGCATTTCTTCACTGATCATCTCTGGATGGTGTGGTCCTTGTACAACTAATCTCCTTTAAGTGCAAAAAAACAGTTGAATGCCAGAATCTTCTTCATGAGAGGCAGGTACAATTTTAGGAAGTTGATCCCCTTCATTGGACAGGACTGGTGTTTCTAATGATGCCTCCAAAGGGGTGAAATCCCTTTTTTGAATTGGTTCCTTGTTGCAAAATGGTAGTGGGTATTCTTGAACAAAAATGGGATAGCTGAAGTCAGATGAAAAAACAATGCTTGCTTTGGAGGCTTGTAAGAAGGGAAAGCTTGTCTCATCAAAGAAGGAATTCTTGGTGACAAACACTTGGAGTTCCTCCTGCCTGAAAATCTTGTAGCTGGTCAGGTTTTTTGCATATCCTACAAATACTCCCTCCCATTATTTTTTGTCAAACTTCATTCCTTGGTTGTGGTTGGATTTCAAAATCTGTGCCATGCATACAAAGGATGTGAAGGCCTGCATGTTTGGGGTTTCCTCAAACAGTATTCTCATGGGAGAATCCCTTCTCTTTGATAAGGAGGGAAGGTTGTTGGTAGTGATGGCTTCTTCCCACCATTCTGGTCAAACACTGAATTGTATGAGAATTCACTGTTTCATTTCAATTATAGTTCTGTTTGCTTGCTCAGAAAACCCATTTTTCTGTGGTGTGATATATGGTGGAGGGAAATTTTGGATTATTCCCTTGCTGACTAGGAAACCTGAAAAACTTTGGTTGCAGAACTCCCCTCCTCCATCTGTGATGAGCTTTTTTATTGGGTATCCTGTCTGTTTTTCAAAGAGTGCTTTGAAATGCAGGCATACCTTGGCAGCTTTGCCCTTGTTCTTTAATCTTTAAGAGATAAATTCTAATGTAGCCTGTTAAGATATTAAGCATTTCCGCGACACCCACTCCTCTTGCAGCGCACTCACATGAAAGCTCCGGGCAACCCCAACAGTCCCCCAACTTATCTCTTTTGTGCCTCCCTCTTTCCTTTTCTGTCCCGTGCTGGACCTCTCTTTCCCCAATCCTGCTTCCCTCTCTGACCAAACTAAAACCAACAAATCACCACATTCAATCTAACTCAAGACTGCGTCAAAACTCATCAAAGATCAAATCAAATTGACTTGTTCATTCTTTTTCTATTCTTTTATTCTCTTATTCTTTATTTCATTTTCTCTTCATCTTTCATTCTTTATTCAAATTCTTCCTTTCCGTCATCAACAATTGGTAAAAACCTCAACTTCAAGACTGAACTGCTTCCAATCGCTTCCTGGTAAGATCTCAAACTTTTAAAAAGATCATCTGGGCCATCTCACCCTCAATTTCACAAACACCAGCTTTTGCCCCACCTATCCTACATATCTCAAAGACGCTACCTTACCCGTGCTACTTAGTTCAACTCTTATGATCAACCAGAGCTGTAGGATCTCTTTTTCTTTGTTCCTCCATTCTTTCTACCCTGTGTCATCTCATATTCTTACTTGTTCTACGTTGTTAAGTCTTGCTTTTTCTTAGTTCTATATCATCTAATCTCAAAGCTTAACACGGTCAAAAGCAAAAGCCGAGGACCTCAACCAGACAACTTAAAGATATGAACAAACCAGAAGGAGCATCCAATTATTTCCATCAAGTAGCTCTAAAAGCTTTGGTCGCTGCCATACCTTGGTTGAATGAAGAAAACTATTTGATCTGGCGAGATAAGATGCTAATTCTCTTCAATCTCAAGGACATCAAAGACGCCATTACAAGGAATTCTAGACAGATTTTGACCAAGCAAGACCGAGAGATACGGGCAATCATCCTCTTGAAACTTGATAGCACCACACACTCAAATGTAGTTAACTCAACCAACATAACGTCTTCAAAACTTCTATGGGCCAAAATCACGTGGAGATTTGCATCATTGGAGACGGAAAAAAGAGCTAGGATCTTTAACCACTTCCTTCACTCAACATTCAGCAAACATGCCATTGACGGATTTATCACTGAGATGCGAAAAGCAATTACAAGGATGACAGACGTAGGAATAGAACTTCCAAAAGACATACTAGCTTACCTACTTCTCTTCAAATTTCCCCCCATCCTTGAGAAACTGAAGCAGCAAATTATGCACGTCGAGAAGAATCTAACTATGGACATGGTCTTCAACCATCTCAGTCATTATAATAATGAAACAAGAGCGCAGATCAAAGTTACAAAACCTTCCGCGGACGTATCCCTTGTGACAACTAAAACAAAACACAATAAGGATGAATGCAAGACTAAAATTCGCTGCAGAGAAGGCCACCACAAACCTAATGCTCCACATCCCAAGTTGTCTTGTTTCCATCTACATCCCAAAACCGCCCCAGACTGGTGGATCAAGCAACAAACGGAATGGAAGAATAAAAAAAAAAGGAATCCAGCAATCAATGACCACGCTCTCCTTACTCTCTGGATCAACTCCAACATTAACCCTAACCTCCTTCTGGATTCTGGATCCAATGTCCACATCTTCAACAATCTCAAGTATTTCACCTCAATTGAGATGCAAGATAACCTTGAGGAAATCAAAACCGGCAAACTTGAAGCTAACCTCAAGATTCAAGGAACTGGCATGGTCCAGTTAGAATGGAAAGAATCCACAATCACTCTTGAAGACTGCGTATACGTTCCCAATATATTAGTGAATCTAATCAGCCCAGGTCTCCTAGCTAAGAAAGGTTGCAACCTCACTCAACGACACAACAACTTCTCCGTTACTAGAAACAATAAGACTTTCTTAAAAGGCCTCATCCAAGATCATCTCTTTGTCATCGAGAAACCTAGGACCGCTGGGAACAACCAGATTGTGAATCTTTTCAACCAATCTTCCTCTACACCTCCCTCGTTACTTGAATTCCACCAAACCTATGGTCATGCTTCCATTTCCACTCTTAAAACCCTTCTGAAAGATCACTACCCCAAGGAGGAACTCCTCAAGTTTCAATGTGAGAGCTGTGTTAAAAGTTACATTACTAAAGCCCCATTTTCTAGTGTATCTACCTCCTCTAAAAAGCCTCTGGAGCAAATTCACCTTGATCTGATTGGCCCAATCTCTCCCCAATCCAAGTTGGGCCATCACTATTTACTCACCCTTGTCAACAACTATACTGGCTATTTAGCGGTGTTCCCTCTCAAATCCAAGGACAAGACTCCCGACACTATCATTGGCATACTCAAAACCAAACATAAAAGGCTAAACTACTATCCAACCAAAATATTTTCAGATAAAGGGACAGAATTTACCAACTCTACCCTCAAAGATTTTGCTAAGTCCAAGCATATCAAGCTTTTAACCTCCAAACCGTACCATTCTCAACATAATGGCCGTGCTGAAAGAGAAAATTGAACAATTGTAGAATCTGCCCAAGCTACTTTTTTGGCGTCAAGATTACCCAAGAAATACTGGCACATTGTGACCAGAAGCTGTTGCTTCATGCTCAACCTGATTCCTTGGGAAGGTAAAAATCAGTCTCCCTGGGAGTTTATGTTTGGTAAGAAACTATCAACTAATTACTTAAAACCCATAGGTGCATCGGTAATATATCTTGCAAATCTTACGCAAAAGGGGCGCAAGTTCAATGAAAAAGGCCTTGAAGGAAACTTAATTGGTTTCAACCTGGTCTTCCACTCCTACCTCATCCTCAACTTGCTCGGAGCCGTTATAGAGACAAAACACGTCAAATTCCTCAAGACAAACTTGAACAATTTCCCACTACTTGAATCACCCGGATTGGATATCTTCTCTCAATCCAGCTTGGATCCAAATGAGCCAGACTTCTCCACATCCAACAAACAATATGGCATCTGCAAGGCTAACACTGAATGTCTTGAGTTGGACTCTGAATCCAAAGATGCACATAGCCCCTCAGATCCTCTATCATCAAACTCTCCAACTCAAACCATTCCCGCTCCCAATATACCATTGCAACCCAAACAAGAAACTTGAAAACCGCAAAGATACAGATTTCACCACCACTATGAACCACCTTCTTATAAAGCTGCTCAAAAATGCCCGGAATTTCCAAAATGGGAGAAAGCTTTGAAAGAAGAATTACTCTCAATAGAATCTCAACACGTCTGGGAAGAATATTACAACACTCCGGACAACATTCTGAACACTACTTGGGTATTCAAGGTGAAGGAAAATTGCCATGGAGAACCTTTCAAATATAAAGCCAGACTGTGCATGCAAGGTTTCAATCAGATTCAAGGTGTTGATTTTGACAATACTTGGGCACCTACTTGTAAACTTGGATCCCTTTGCCTAGCTCTCCTATATGGTCTCAAAAATAAGATGAACTTTACTCAATTTGACATAAAGGGAGCCTTCTTACACGCTCCTTTGAGCGAAACAGTCATAATCAAAACCCCCAAAGGATCAGATAGAAAATCTCCCTTCTTAAAGTTGAAGAAATCCTTATATGGCCTCTGACAATCACCAAAAAACTCGTATGAAAACCTTACCACTTGGATCAAGTCCCAAGGATTCCATGGATCTACCCGCGACCCATGCCTGTTCCTCAATTCAGATTCTGGCGAGGTCATCTATTTCCACGTGGATGATCTAATCCTTGTGGGAAGAACTGACGATTTCGCGTCAAACTTTCTAAAAATATTTGCTAATTCTTCTTGTCACTCCCCTAATACAATTCTTGGAATGCTGATGGAATTTGAAGGCAATAAGATTATTCTCAGCCAACCAAATAATATCAACAGTGGACTTGAAGAATTAGGCTTTACTGACTGCAAGGATGTCAACTCCCCTCTGACTCAAAATATGCACCTTGAACCTGCTTCAGATGAAGATTATGCAGAATTTATCCAACTCAACATCAATTACCAATCCGCAATTGGTCTCCTGAACCACATTTCTCAATAAACTCAACCGGACATCTCCTTTGCCGTGTCAAGCTTGGCAAGGTTTAATGCCAATCCGGGTCTCACACACTGGAGAGAGGTCTGGAAAGTTTGGAAATATCTCAAGACTACTGAAGATCTCAAGCTAGTCCTCTGATACAATGCCAATCACAAGATTGTTTCCAGCTACAGAAATGCAACCTGGGGTGACCACCCTGTGTTTTGCAAGTCTCAAACTGACTATATCATTTTTCATTACAGAAGTCCCGTCATCTGGAACTCGTCAAGACAACAAAACATAACCTATTCATCCACTGAATCCAAACTAAATGCAATGTTATATTGCTACTTAGAATTAAAATGGATATGCCATCTGGTTGGCGAAATCTATCTCAACCCCTCAATGAAGCCCACAATCTACATTGATAATAAGGGACTCAAAGACAAAATAAAAATGTTTGGGTCCCATTCAAAATCTTTACATATAGATATTAAAACTAAAGGCTTAAGGGAGGATTTTTCGCTTGAGAAATACAAATTACGTCTCATTCCTTTGAATAAGATGATGGCTGACTCCTTGACCAAGGACACCTCTGTCCAAGTGCTCAAATTTCTTCACGGGAAGATATTCTGTGAAATCAAGAATGATTGCCCTCAGACTTCTCCTCTTACCAGTCACAAGGGGTGTTAAGATATTAAGCATTTCCGCAACACCCACTCCTCTTGCAGCGCACTCACATGAAAGCTCCGGGCGACCCCAAAGGTCCCCTGACTTATCTCTTTTGCGCCTCCCTCTTTCCTTTTCTGTCCCATGCTGGACCTCTCTTTCCCCAATCCTTCTTCCCTCTCTGACCAAACTAAAACCAACAAATCACCACATTCAATCTAACTCAAGACTGCGTTGAAACTCATGAAAGATCAAATCAAATTGACTCGGTCATTCTTTTTCTATTCTTCTATTCTCTTATTCTTTATTTCATTTTCTCTTCATCTTTCATTCTTTATTCAAATTATTCCTTGCCATCATCAAAAATCAGTAAAAACCTCAACTTCAAGAATCAACTGCTTCCAATCTCTGCCTGGTAAGATCTTGAACTTCTAAAAAGATCATCCAGGCCATCTAACCCTCAATTTCACAAACACCAGCTTTTGCCCAACCTATCCTACATATCTTGAAGACGCTACCTTACCTGTGCTACTTAGTTCAACTCTTATTATCAACCAGAGCTGTAGGATCTCTTTTTCTTTGTTTCTCCATTCTTTCTACCCTGTGTCATCTCATATTCTTACTTGTTCTAAGTTTTTCAGTCTTTCTGGTTCTTAGTTCTATATCATCTAATCTCAAAGCTTAACATAGCCCAAGTACTGGTCAGCCAAATTCAAGAAATATTTCATTCCCCCATTTGTTGTGGTGAGAATGGGACTGAATAGGTCTCTGTGAATAATTTCAAGTGGGAAGTGTGAATAGTGAAATTTGTGGTTGAAGGGTTTCCTGACCATCTTGCCCTTTTTGCAGGTTCTGCATGGGGTTCTAAGCTTCACTATTGCTTTTGGAACCAAAACTTGAATCCTTTCTTGGCTTGAGTGCCCTACCCTTTTGAGCCCTTGCATCAAAGGATTGTGAGGAGCGGTTGTCAAGAATCTGTGTGCTGGTTCATAGCTTCATTTCCAAGGCCAAAAATCTATGCCTTTTGTTTCAATGGAAAATTAAACCCTGGTCAAATTTGACTGTTTTCATATTTCCTCTGAATTTTATTTTTGCTTTGCTGGTGATCAGGCAGCACAAGGAGTGTCAGCCACAGGACAAATATAGTTTTCCAAATGTCTGAACATCCCATATGTCTTATTAGTACAGTGGTCAAGTACTGGGCTCATTTTCCATCACCTGACACCAAGGCCACTGGTTCAACCCACTGCACAGACATGAATGAATAATAATAATGAGTTTTATAATTATATGATAAATTTTGATAATACTTTGTAATAACTTGTAAGTATGTTTTTGGGAGTATTGATTATGGAATTAAAACCTTGATAATATATATTATCAAGATGGAGATCCAATATAAATTTAAATGAATTTATGAGGACTCAGATTTATTCCAACTATTGATATAGAAACTCACAATGTGTTCCATTCTTTGAATAAGTTATAGTGATTATTTTAAACCATACTCATCAATCTGTATAGATAAATTGCATAATTTTAATTTCATCCCTCTTTGGGATGTATGAATACTTTAATATACTCTAATGAGCCTTGATTGCATACAAAGAGAGGTCCCTGAGATTAGTTTCAAGGTATAAACCTTGTAATATCATTGCCAAGAGTATACATACTCTATATGTATAAATATATGCCAAGTTACTAGGAATTAAGAGATGAGTACATGCTAAGGCTATTGTTGGAATAAAGAGCTCTTCATCTCATTATTCTTCTCTTTTCCATCCATTCCTCATGTCTCTGTCTCTTTATTACTTTCTTCTTCAATCTGTTTCTTTTCTATCTTTTCTCTTCCTACCTCATTTCCCTCATCACTTTCAATCACCTGTCATGTGTGCGCCTTCACTCACCTCAACCACACCAGTCACATGCGCGCACACACATGTCACAAATCTTAGTTCCGTTTTACACTACCTGAGGGCAGAGTTCGGGCCAGACTGAAGGATCTCTTTCCTCATCCTTCTGTCTGCTCTCAATCTCTGCGTACCCTCAGGTAAGTTAACTTTTTATATCTCTCACTTTTCCTTCATGTGTCTGTTTGTTTCCCTCTGATGATTATCCCCATTCTCATGTGATCCTCATCCTTCTGTCTGCTCTCAATATCTGCTTACCCTCAGGTATTTCTGCGCACCCTCAGATCCAACAGCTTACAGGTTACATCTAAAGGGATGTATTTAATCATTCTGAGGTGTTTTAGGACTTCCACTCTGTCCATCTGATTGATTTTTAATTCCTAGGATAAATTAGTTATCCCTTTTGTATGTAAATTGAAACCTTACATTGGAAATCCCCCCAATGAGTACTAGTACCAAATTCCTTATTGTGTATGATTTAATGAGGTCTTGAGCCCTTGAGTACAAAACCAGGGATAGCCTAGTACTCCCCTGATTATTTCTAGAGTCCCCTGAGGGCTCCTATTACCTTAAAAGAGGAGGTTCTCTACCCAATAGCCCCTTCATCAGTTAATTATTATTTCTTTGTAAGATAATACGGCAAGATTCAACAAGCACATTAAACTTAATCTCAAGAGGAGATTGACTTGGGCTATATAATTTAGTATTATAATCAATTAATAATCTTATTGGCAACTCCAATTTCAA
The DNA here is from genome assembly GCA_025617555.3 of Puccinia polysora. Taxonomy (NCBI): domain Eukaryota; kingdom Fungi; phylum Basidiomycota; class Pucciniomycetes; order Pucciniales; family Pucciniaceae; genus Puccinia; species Puccinia polysora. Next base: position 29,187,599 of record CM062616.1, read on the forward strand.
GTGGAAGGTCTAAATTGGAGTAGTAAACCTTGTCTGTTACTAATATAAAGGGTGCAAGATTATTTATAGGCAAAGCTCCTTTGAGCTTTATTCATTTAAAACAAGTCCCCTTGCCTTTTATAAAGGCTTAAGATGTGTTTTTTTACTCATAATACCTTGGTATTATTTGAGTGTGTATGATTTTTGCTACTGTTTTGTTTATTTAAATCACTAACTTATTAAATTATTGGTTTGTCTTAGTTTTGCAGGTTTAACCATGGCCCAAGTACAGCAATGTAGGTTAAATCCCTGACAAGGAGATTAGTTTCCTAATCAAATTGTGTACTTACAGACAGTTTTCAACCTGGATGGATTTGTTATTTCCAAGGAATATGCTGGCCTGGCCCTTGTGAGTTTCCCTGATTGCAATCCCAAACTTTCCTGTTTAAATTCTCATGTTTATGGTTTGCATTCTTATGAAGCAATCCACCACCTCCTCAACAAACAAACACAATTGATTTATTGTCAGAATTTCAACGTTTAGGAGGCTGCTGCCAAATCTCATAGGAGTATCCTCAGTTTTTTCAAGTTCCATTGCCATTGCTTTTCCATTCAAGCGCTTGACTGGCCTTAATTCAGGGTTTAAGTTCCAACATTTATCCTCTGTGTGGGCGGCTTGAGGAATTTGTCTTCCCCCTTTTCATCTTTTTTCCTCTTGATTGTGGTCCTTATGCTTGGTGTTGATCAAGGCTGTGGCTTCACCCAGGGGAGGCACATAGGCTCCCAAGGCCATTTTTTGGTTTGCAATGTTCTTTATCCTTGTTAGTAGATTGTTGGTTTTATTGAGTAGTAGCTCATTGCAAATCAGTGTTTGCATGAGACTGGGTTTTCTATCTGTAATCCTTGAAATTATGCAGCATGATAATATTTGGGGGTAATAGTTAGTCCTATTATGCTAGCATTTGCTAGAGCCGCCTTCATATTGGATATTAGGTTTGGAATTTTTTCATTATACTTGAACCCTTCAAATTGTTTCCAAACTCTATAGATGGAATAGATTTTTGAGTGGCATCAATCTCTTGGATCTTGCGCCCAATGGTGTGTGCATTGAACTTGGTCTCTGGGCTGACAATGCTAGAGATGATGCTTGGGCTTAGGTTGGATATTAGGGTGATGGCCACCTCTTCTGAGAGTTGGCTTTCCTTGGTGGTTTGTGAGTCTTTAAATGGCCTTTCAGTGACCTTTAGGAGTCCCTTGAATTTGAGGAACCATGGAATTCTATGGATCCAATAGTCATAGTTGTCTTCTTATGAAATTATTGTTATGATGCCATTGTTGGTGTTGTTGTGGTTGTGATGAGCGGTGGACTGGCGGGTAGGCATGTCTTCCTTTCAAATGTTAATATGTAAGAATACGACCTGGTTCTAATTCTAGGGCAGGAAGATGCAAGGATTTTTTTTCCCCTTTTATATACTTTTTGTTTTTATTGCTGGATATCTTATTTCAAAATCAAATTTATAAGAGTCTGAAGAATATTTCTTGTAAAGACAATAGTTTTTTATAGAAATCAATGGAACTTTAAGAGAGTTATAGGATTATATTCTTGGGTTTTATTTTTTTGCTTCACAAGGTTTCAAAAAAATGAAAAAATGAACTGATATTGGAAAAATGTCTTCTTGTAAAATAAAGATGCCTTTATACATACCACTTGTTTCTGCTAATTTTTAAAATGCCATTGGCATAATTGACATCAGTGTTTTAAGCTTTTTGCTTGTTTTGCTTGTTTTTTAGGTGAGGCTTCCTCTCACCTCTGGTTTGGATCTCAATCTTGTTCTGATCTTCATTGGTTTTTTTCTAGTCTGACACTGACAGGCCTGCTTTGGAGCATTGGTTTTTTCAGCATTATTCTCTAATTTTTGGATGTCAGTTATGTGGCAGCTCCTTTTGACTTACCTGAAGTGTTGCTTCTGTACTTCTTGTTTCTATTGCCTTTGGTTTTCCAATACTTTCCTTTTGGTAAGTATATTCAATCAACTCCAAATTTTTCCTCATATCCTACCATGACCCACTCTTGAATACAAGGATCCATTTTTCCTTTCTCTTTTATTTTATTAAAGCAACAAAAGAGATCCAATCTGCTTGAAATGATTAAAGTTGGGAAAACATCCAAAAAATAGTTTTTAAAAAGTTCTACCTCCTATCTCATTAGTCCAATTTTTAGGTAGGCGGCTGCTGATACCAATTCTGCCCAACACTCCTTAAGTAGTCCTGAGTAAAATCTTAAAACTCTAGCTTTCTCTATAAATTTCCAATTCATTCTTTTGGAAATCCCATTATGTATGTTGAAGGGTGTGCAGGGTGGTAACAACAGCTTCTATTGCTTTTAATATACACCATTAATTAAATTTTCTATTTACAAACTCTCCTCCCCCATTGCTGATTATCCTCTTCACATTTCTTTCTACTTGTTTCTCAGCAAGTTGTATGATTTTCTGAATCTGTTCAAGTGCTTGTGTTGGAATTCAGCTATTTTCTGCTCACAATTAAGTTCCTTTTTTTTAGAAAACAATTTCACTCATTTTCAATCCAAGTTATCTTTGGGTATTATGGTCCTCATAAAAGTAGTATTTTATGATTAAAAATGATCTTTCATATCTCTAATCAGTTGTCCCTCTTATTGGTTGATTGTCTCAAGTTTAAGTTACAAACATGTCTGAAAGAATGCTAGTCTGAGTAGTCTGATTATCCTTCTATGATCAAATCTTGTAGCCATGAGCCCTGACCACTGTTCATCTATTGGTCTTCTGATCTCTAATGATCTCCTTTCTTATCATCTTCTTTCTAAACTATAATATCTGTTTAATGTGCCAGATCAGCTTGAACTAAGGCCTCAGCTGTCTGTGATATCCACTCTTCTTTTTTCACTCACATTTTCTGTCTTATGTGCTTGAAGTGTCTCTGACCTATGCTTTGTGTGTCACTGACTATGTGGTATCTCTCTGACTATTACTTCATTCATTATTCATAATATTTCTTATTGCCTGTACCACAAATTGGTCAGTGCTTTCTTGGCTTGTATCTAGTCTATTTAAATGAGTACTATTCCTGCCTATTCACATCATCCATTCTTACTTACATTGAACTTGAGTGCCCTTTGACTCCCGGATCCGCTCCTCCCAGCGTGATAAGAGGCCATTCCTTATTCCCTCTCATTGTCTCTACATCAAAGCATTACCTCTAAATTTCAACAGCTTGGACCTTTGAAGGTAGGAAACACGTGCAAACAAACTAGGTTGCGCTATCCACAACAACAAGAATATATTTTGATCCTCCTAACAAGTCCTGGTTGATTGGTCCCATGAATTCAACTGAGATTTCCTCTGGAAGATTTTTTGTTTGTTCAATCTGGTTTTTAAAGGTTGGTCTGGCCATCTTTACTTACATACACACCTTAAAACCTTCCAGTCTCTCACTATTCCCCAATTGCTCATGTTCAGTTACTTGGGCAACTGGGTATGTCATTTCTTCTACATAAATTAATTTTTTAACAATTTTTCCACCAAAGATTACATTATTTCCCTTTTTAACACCAAACTTCTCATTTTAGTGGTTGACAAGTTTTCTGCCACTTTTCCAGATCTTGAATAAGGGTAGAATTTTGCATTTAATTTCTGGTACGTCTAAGGCCCCTTAGAATTTCACCTTTCCTCCATTAAGTGTAAGTTTGACATTTACTTTTCCTTTGATTTCAATTCCTTTTCCCTCATCACTAATTATGGCAAAACCAGTTGCCTCTTCAAAATTGTTGAACACCTCTCTTTCAGAGAACATAATTTCCAAAGCTCCCTTGTCTATTAAGGTTGATATACTCATTTGGTTACTATTAAGTGAAATTTCATCTCAAAACTTTGCTAAAAATGCAACAGAATTAGCTGACATGGCACTATATGGTTTATCTCCCTTCTGTTTTTGCAAATTGTTCCTCTTTTTTAGTTGGCAATCCTTGTTCATAGGATTGGTTTTCCCACAGTAATGACAGTTGAACTTGAAATTTCCATCCACTGGCATTGCTACCCCTTCTTTGACTTGATTGGGCCCATTTCTAAAAATTCCCCAATAACTCTAAACACTTGAAATTATTTCTTTGATTGATGGGTAGGGCCTCCCCAATTCAGTACTTGAATTAACAACTCATATTTACTTGGCAGCATTCAAATTGCAATCATTGATACAATTGCATTGTTTACTGAGGTTCCAGTAAGTTCCATTTTTCTAGTTTTTGCTTGTAGATCTTTGATCAAATGACCATGTTTTTTAAATTTTAATTCTAGTAATTGATCTAAAGCTTTCCCTTGAGCTTGAATACCAGTTCTGGCAAACTTACCTTTAAGTATATTCCCAATTCTTGGACTTCTCCCCTTTTTTCAAATGTATTCTTGTCCCAATCTTACTAAACCTCAATAACTTCACATTGAGATCAAGGGCTTCGCCCTGAACAGAACACAATCATCCTGCGAGAAATTTTGGCTTGATTATGGGGGATCTTGTGTCTTCCCTCCTCATCCCTCCAAGTGTTCCTTATTTATTAACTTTTGCAATCTCTCCCACCCTGAAATCTTTCCACAAAGGGAACTTCCCAAGAAATGCAGCTTCTCAAGTTCCAAGACCAGATTTGGTGTGGAAAAAGGAAATAAGTAGAGAGCAAAATGTGTGCACCTACCCTGTGAAATCTATATGTGACATCTTCACCATGTTGTATTTATTCTACATTCTCTCTGCCATGTAGTCTGCCTTTCTTCTTTTTCCTCATCCATTTCCTCTCCCTCTCACCTCAACAACCAGGTTTTTTCCTTCCCACCTGCCTGCCTTCCTGCCTGCCTGCCTGCCTGCCTGCCTGATCCCTCCAACCCAACCGCCGTGCCAACCATATTAGCCAGATCACTTACCGTGATTGCCTTCCAGGTTTGTTACTGCACACCTGCCTGCCTGATCCCTCCAACCCAACCGCCATGCCAACCATATTAGCCAGATCACTTACCATGATTTCATGCCAGTTTTAATATTTCTACACATTATGAGACCGGAGTAGCTCCTTGTGTGCTCAGACATCCTCTGCAAAAATGGTTGAACTATCAGTCAAACTTGGCAAAAAGAACAAACTCTCTGGTGGGCCAACTATCTTGATTAAAATCAAAGATCTTGTCAATCCTCCAACTCAAAGCTTTACTACAACTCATCCTTGGAAAAGAAACCATTGAAGAATGCAAATCAAAAGACAAAAGAGATAGAAACTGCTCATATGATGCCCTAGCCATCTTAAAAATAAACCGCAACACCAAACTGACCAAGCAATTTGACCTTGAATCCAAAAGCAATCCCCAAATCTTCTAGAAACTACTAGAAGAACATTTCCAACCCAAGACTGTTCAAAACCAAGCCATGTACCTAAATTGCATCTTCTCCACCAACCTAACACCCCACAACCTGGAAGAAACACTCAAAGGACTAGCCTACAACACCAGAAAGCTCTCCGCGCTAATCAATGAAAACAACACCAAACCCTCTATTTTACTAGAATCCGTGATTGCCATGTGGTCAATCATCAAACTTCCATCAAAATTCAAGAATTTGGGAAAACTGCTCCTAAATAAATTTCAAATAGAGAAAAAGGCTCCCTCTATCAAAGAATTTGTTGAGGAAATGAGGTTGTTCCAACAAAGAAACTCTGATTCTCAAGACCAGTCTAAAGCCTTTGCTGCTTTCTGTTGCTCCACCCCCTACAATGGCCCTCAATGTTCCCCTGGATATCACAACTTCAAAACCAAGCACTCAATAAAGGAATGCTCTCAGGTGAACAAAACTAGTCAGGAAGAAGAAAAACCCACAAAGGCCTTCCTTGCTTCCCATGCTCAACTTTCTTCCAAAACCATTCTGGATTCAGGTGCATCTCACTCCATGTTCAACTCTTGCTCAGTCTTCTTGACACTACTTCCACCCAATGAGGTGGTGTATTTAGCCAATGGATCCACTGCCAAAGTTAAAGGAAAAGGAACAGCCTACCTTGATCTTCCGCACGCTAAGCTTGAAATATCCAATTCCCTATAAATTCCCTCTCTCTCATCCAACCTCATCAGCCTGTTTTGCTTTATCCAAAGGAATTACTCCCTGGTCTCTGGCAGCCCGGAGTGTTTTTCCCTCCTAGACAAATCCAGAAAAGTGGTCATATCCGGAAATCTCTCCAGTGGAAATTTCATTGTTGATCAACTCCCACTACCCCTGTGTGCATCCGTGTCTTCTTTGGCATCCCTACTCACTAAAAAACATTTGGAGGGTCACCCTTCCCATCAGTACTTGCTCAAGATGTTTCCATCCTTTCAAAATCCTCCTTCATATGCACCACCTGTGATATCCCAAAGTGTCACAAAATTCCGTTCCTTGGGAAAGTTCCAAAAGAATCCCGCCGCCTCAATTTCCTTCACGTTTATCCATGTGGGCCCATCTCACCTTCCTCCATCTCTGGGTCCAGGTACTTTCTCCAAGCCATGGATGGTTTCTTACACTTTGTATGGATTTGCTTTTTAAAAAGAAGAAGCAATGTTCCGTCTGTCTTGACAAACCTATTCACCATGATAGAAAATGAATCCAGCAAGAAAATATCCCACCTGGTCACCAAAAATGGCACCAAATTTAAGAATGGGCACCTATCCAATATCTACATGGAGAAGGGCATACAACATCTCACCACCGCTCTGTATGCACCTGAAGAAAATCCTTTCTCCAAGCGTGGTAACAAGACTACAGCTTCCAAGATCTGGTGTCTTCTCAAAAAATTGAACCTTCCACATGAATTCTGGGCTGAGGCAGCAAACACCTCCGTATACCTAGAAAATCAAGCCCCCTTCTGTCTGGGCTGAGGCAGCAAACACCTCTGTATACCTAGAAAATCAAACCCCCTTCCGTTCAATTGATTTTGCATCTCCATATTCACTGTGGCACTCTTGGGCTCCCACCCTAACACACTTACACCCCTTTGGCTGTGAGGCTGTCTAAATGATCAACCGCATTGAGGGAAAGCTTGGGGATTGAGGCAGGAGTGGCATCCTATTAGGCTATGAGGAAGGGCAGAAAACCTACCGCATCTTAGAGGTGGAGACAGACTCTCTTTCTCCAAATCCCAGCCTCCTTCCTTCTCTTGCGCCAGTGCCTGAATCCCTAACCTCTCTGAATCAGTTCCATGCATCCAAGATATCTCCTCCACCTTCTGAGTCCCCACCTCATGATCTTTTTATTGACTGAACTCCACCAAGCACCAAACACTACACCTGGGTACCCACAAATCAGCCCCCACCAAAAAACATTTCATTGCAAATTGACCAATCCAACATCCTGTCCAACTCCAGAAGAAACCCCTCTGCTAATGCAGTATCCCTGCTGAACCCCAACCCCCGCTCCTTCAATGAGGCAATTGCTTCCCCCTTCAAAGATGAGTGGCTGGAGGCCATCAGAACCAAACTCCTCAACATTAAAAACTAAGGGGTCTTCACAATAGTCAAGGCACACCCCTCTCAGAATCCCCTGTCCACCATGTGGGTGTTCTGTTGCAAAACCAATCAAGATGGAAATTTAACAAAGTTCAAGGCCCGGCTTTGTGTCCAGGGGTTCTTAGAACACTACAGACAGGAGTAATCTGAGGTTTTTTCCCCAACCCGTAGACTGTCATCCCTGCGCATCCTCCTCACCATCTGTGCCCTACATGGGTACACTGTACACCAAATGGAAGTCAAGTGTGCTTTTCTGAATGGCACTCCCAAGGAAGAACTGTTTGTCAAGATTCCTAAAGGGATGAATCCAGATGAAAACATGGTCCTAAAAATCATGAAATCTCTCTATGGAATAAAGAAAAGTCCCAGATGCTGAAACAAAGCTCTCACAACAGCCCTAAAAGGTTTTGGATTACAACCAAGCCACTCTGACCCCTGCCTATTCCACTCAAGTGACCCTTCCATTCCTTTCTTTCTGTTTTTGCAGGTTGATGACCTGATTTTTGGCGGCACGTGGTCAAACAAGTTCAAATTTAAAATCTCCTTGAAATTTTCCATGGACAACCTGGGCCCAGCCAAATATGCTCTAGGAATCAGGTTAATTCCAAACCCTGGTTCCATTTGTCTCATACAAGAAAAGTAAATTTCCCAGATCCTGGAAGATTTTAAAGGTCAAAATGATCAGGGCACCAATATTCATCTTCCCAGCAACTGGAAGCATATCAAGCTTGTGCCATCTGACACCCCCTCTATCCCCCCTTTCAACTACCGGAGAGTCATTGATCTGCTGCAATATCTATCCCAATGCACCTGTCCCAATCTGGCCTTCACCGTCAGTTTTCTGTTGAAGTTCCTGGAGAACCCCCTCACATGCCACTATCAAGCAGCCAAGCATGTGTTACAATATGTTTCCCACACATGGGTTTGTGAAATTATCCTGGGTCAAAACAATTTGGGCCACCAGTCCACCTCCATTCTGGGCTTCTCAGACTTGGACTGGAATGGGTCTAAGTCTTGGAACTCATACTCAGGATCCGTTGTCTACTTCCATGGGACCATTGGCTGGAGAAGCTCCAAACAAAAGATGGTGGCCCTCTGATCTGCCAAGAGTCAATACTTTCAAATCACCAAATGTTCTCAAGACCTCCTCTGGACCTCAAACCTCCTCCAAGAGATAACCAAATCAAGCTTCAACCTGACCATCCACACCAACAACCAAAGTGCTATGGCAATTGCGTAAAATCCAATCTATCACCATAGCTCCTGCCATATGAACTTCTGCTACCACTTCATTTGCAATCTGATTAAATCCAGCCAAGTTTTTCTCAAATACACCCCTTCCAAGTCACTTCTTTCCAACCTTCTCACCAAGAACCTGACCAGAGGAAGGACTTCCAAGCTCACTACCATCATCATGGGCCAGGGTTCTTCAAAAGTGAAGATTGAGGAGGAGTGTGGAAAAATGAAATAAGTAGAGAGAAAAATGCGCGCAACTACCCTGTGAAATCTATATGTGACATCTTCACCATGTTGTATTAAGTCTACACGCTCTCTGCCACGCAGTCTGCCTTTCTTCTTTTTCCTCATCCCTTTCCTCTCCCTCTCACCTTGATGACCAGGTTTGTTCCTGCCCACATGCCTGCCTTCCTGCCTGCCTGCCTGATCCCTCCAACCCAACTTCCGTGCCAACCATATTAGTCAGATCACTTACCGTGATTGCCTTCCAGGTTTGTTCCTGCCCACCTGCCTGCCTGCCTGCCTGATCCCTCCAACCCAACTGCCATGCCAACCATATTAGCCAGATCACTTACCGTGATTTCCTGCCAGTTTTAATATCTCTACATTTTGATCAAGGCATAAAATCACCCTCTTTGTTTGTAGAAAGTAATTTATAAGAATCTGTTGCTTTTGTTAAAGCTCCTCTTTTAAAAATAAACACATGTCAGTACTTTGAGTTCAAAATTCCCCAGCCTATATGACAACCAAAAATAGGCTGGAGTCATCAAGTCCATTCAATCCTTGAGCTCTACTCATGATGACTCAAATTTGGGCCCAAGCCTTTGTGTATAGGCCAGGATGCAAAAGGCTTTTTGAATCTTCATTAGTAATTCATGAAAACTGGAAATTGGGGTGTTTTTCAAAGTTTACTTTTCTTTTGAACATTACACATTTTTATCCAAATTGAGATGCACCGCAATTGTACTAGGCAAGGGTGATGATACTTCATGATTTTTATCTGCAAGAATTTTTGAACCTTGATTAACAATTTAAGACAACCCAAAATAGCCATTAGTTTTCTAAGTGTACTTTTCTTTTGAACATTACCCATGGTTATCTAAATTGGGATACAGGGTCATGGTACCAGGCAAGGGTGATGAGACTTCATGAGTTTCATCATTCCTGACTGCCCCAACACCAGAACCTATCAGAAAAGCTGTTTTTTACTAATGCCAAGATGTACTCAAAAAGGCAATTCTTTGTTTTTAAAACAATCCCTCCTGAAGCAGTGGAATCATCCAGCCATATTCCATCATTCTCAAAATCTGGCCACAAGCCATTTGTCTGGAATGGGGTGAGGAGACCTTTGATTTTTCATACCATGCAACTGCATCATCTCCAGCTTCTATTTGATAACTTCCATTTAGCTACTGTGTGGTGAGAGGCTGATGGTTCAAAGAGCAAGTTTTACGGCTTTTAAAATGACCCTTAATCTTTTATTTTGGCTGGCCAATCCATCTGAGTTTTCTTTTGGAGGATAACACCACATCTGATTCATTTACAAAAAAAAATGTCCATCACCCATAATTCCTCCAAAAATCCCACCCATGCCCACAGTCTCATGGAGTAAGGCCCTTGGCATTTTGATAGGGGACTTGTTGGTTTGTTATTTTTCATTCTGCCCTTGATGACTAGACACAGTTTAGAGTTTGATGGTATTTCTTACTTTGAAAACTACCATTTATCCCGTAAGGAAAATCTGAATCCCCTCTTTTATTTTGACCACACTTTCACTATCTTCTGCTGCCAAAGGTTGTCATCAATTCTACACTAGGACTTTGCAGAAACAAAACTATGTTAAAATACGTATGTACTTACACGTGTGCTACGTATGAGTGTAATCCAAATGGGATGCACATGTGGGCCTCTGCGGCCCATTTGACACGCACACGGACCATACGTGCCTGTGTGGATGTCATGGATTTGGGGAAACTGGCCTCAAAACGCATGAAACAGGCCTATTGGTACAGGGCCCTAACGGGAATGGTGGGGTATATGGGCAAATACAGCCAGATGGGCTTGTATGGGCATAATTGGGCCCAAGGTTTATTTTGGAGATACTTGGCCAGACGGGCTGGCCCGCCAAAGTATGTTAAACTCACTTGTTGGGCTTGGGGGTGGCCCATTGGGGCCGCTGCCCGTGTCACAGCCCATTTGGGGCTGCCGCCCATGTCACAGCCCATTTGGGGCTGCTGCCTGTGTCTTTGCCCTTTTGGGGCTGCTGTTTTTGGGTACGACCCGTTTATGGGGCCCAACGGCCCGCGCGGGGCTGTCGTAGGGGGCAGAGGGACTCAAAATGGAGTCCGCCCACCCCATTCGCAGCTTTCAAGCCGGTCGCAGCTGCCCCACTGGGTGGCGGCTGCGGAGCTGGGGCCAATGGCCCCGTCTCCTCCCCCTCCCCTTGCTCTCCATTGCAAGGAGGAGGAGGGAGGGCTGGCTTGGTTGAACCAGCCAGCAACCGGTTTCAAGAGGCAACCAGTCAGGGTGGGGGGTACCTGATCACCCACCCACCAAATGTGGTGGCTGGGCTGGTTGCAGCAAGGCAACCGGCGGTGGGGGGGAATTGACCACCCCCCCCCCCACCATCAAAGGGGGGCTCTCCCCCCCCCCCTTTACTGAGGGGGAGGAGCAACGGGCTGGAGGGGATTTGACCACCCCCCAACCCACCTACCTTGACAATGCCCTGGGGGTATCAACCTCCAGGGCCCCTGGTAGGGGGATTTGACCACCCCCTCCAGGGATTTGAGTGAAAGAGGGGGGGGCAGCATGTCTGCCGGTTACACCCCCCCCCCCCCATGTGTGTCTGAGACTGGACCCAGGTGTGTCCTGGGTCCCACCTGGCCATTTGTATGTCCAGGGGCTGGTTGCATGAGGCAACCAGCCAGCATGTGAGGTAACAGGGCCGGTTTTAACAGACAACCGGCCAGGGGTTTGAACAGCTAAGGGGCTGGTTCAGCCCCATTACGGTGGAAACACCAGAAATGACAGGAATAGGCTGGTTTTAAGGGTACAGGGACTGATGCCATGCAGGTTGATGTAGCCCAAACCAAGTAACAAGCCCTGTAGAGCCTGTAGAGCTCTTTTGGAGCGGAAAATTTTCCTTTTGGCTTGTTGTATCATGGGCTCACAAGAGGCCAATCTTTTGTACTTCAGGAGCTCTTCTACATGCTGTTTTCCATTATCCATTCATCATCCAATCAAATTCATCACCAATAATATCCAATGTATTGCCCCATTGTGAGATCCCATCAGCAATTATTGACACAAGGTGTCCATAATTTCTTTTGCTTTAAAACTGCTCAATTGACTAAGCTAATTGCTGGCCATAATTATAACAAACTGGGTGTCAAAGCGGCCCCTGGATCGTAGTTTCCAACAAATGGAACAATTATTTCATCAAGAAAATGCATGAGAAGACAATCAGAATTCTCCTTTTTCTTTTCATTCACCACATTATCTATTCCAATAATGTAATCCCCACCTTACTAAAACTCCAAAACCTACCTTGAAATATCAAAGCTGGTGCAGCCGTTCATCTTCTCTTGAGGTCACACCCTTGAGCGTTGTTGGCTTGATCTGGGGTGACCTGGTGTGGAACCCTGCAAAATTCTTCACTGTTATATGGTGTTTATGAATCCCTCATTCCTCATCCCAAATACTGACTCCCTGTTGTAGGCAATGGACATCTTGAGTTTTCCCTTGTTTGAATCAATCTATTTTTCACCTCTACTACTAATTGTTTGAGCATGATGGTGGTTTCCAATAACAACATTGGACAATGCTGGACCAAATACTTGCTTTATGAGTTCTTTTGTTATCCCCTCACCCTGAGCACCATGAATTGCTGCTGATCTGCATTTGGAAACCTCCCTTGATTCAATTTCTTTTGTTATTGCCTCACCCCAAGCACCATGACTTTCTGCTGATCTGCATTTTGCAACCTACCTCAATTGAATCCAATGAACCTTTTCAAGTTTTTATTGCTATGATCCCAGCAAGACAGTGATAACTCCAAATTCCATGTCCTCAAGGACCAATCTGACAACTCTCTCAAAGATTGAGCCATCGAAATAATACAACAAATTTGGAAATCCTTTCCTGCTTTACCATCTCAGGTACTCACAAGGATTGGCAGAGAAATTATCAAGCCAACATTTGTACACAAATAATACTTTGTTGTCTTCTTTCAAACTTGGGTCTTGATCCTTGCACCAAATCCGTATGGCAACATATTGTAGACATGAGAATTCTACTTTACCAGCCAGCTTTTTCTTTATTGTTTCTTTTGTTCTGGGTTGACAACAACCTAATCTGGATAGCACTGGATACAGAGTGTATGAAAAGTCACTACCTTTTCCAGGCTGGGCATTAACTTTCCCACCCACCCCATGATGAAAAATGTTTGACCAAAATGCCGTAGTTTGATTTCAAGAGGCAACATTGCAGCCTACACCATATTCTGGGAAAAGCCCTTTCCCGCTGTTTTTCCCCATAAAACGGTTGGACTGGCTTCCCCCATTTATTTTTTTGCAGACTGGCTGTTGAGATTGGGAAAAGGCTGTCTTCAGCAAATGGATTATGGGTAGTTAAAAATACAATTTGTCAATTCATACAGGTCTGGTAATCACAAAAAAGTCAGGAACAAAGTCAAAAGCTACATATTTGGGAACTTTTCAAACGTGATTAGGACAAAAGGATTCAGTTATTGGAAATTTCCACACAGAGTGTGCAATCATATGTCTTCTAAATGAGGACATCAACGCATTAAACACCAAGATATTATCTGGGATTCCAGGTCATGCATTTACTTTGGTTTCAATAGATATTGTGGAAAGAAATAGTCCACAATCTGTTCCGGAAAAAATACTCCATTCAATGAACCCAACTGGATTCCTTCCAAATTTTTTGAATTTGAAGAAATTTAAGTGCTTGATGATAGTTCAAAACTTGAATTGGGCAAAAGTCCTGTCCAACGGGAATCAATTGGTGGTACTTGACATCACACCTAATTGCCTCAAGTGTCAGTTCCTCAAAGTTTCTTGAAGTGGAACTTTTGTGCTCTTACCAATAATCAAGTTATTGCATGAGGAAGATAAAAAGCTAGGAGTCAGCTTCCTCAGATACCAAGTTTTGGTCAATGTAGCCTTTTCAATGACTATAAAGAAGCCACAAGGTCAAGGATAAAAAAAGTAGGTGTATATTTTACCCACCCTTTTTTTTCCCATGGCAAACTACATGTGGCAATCTTGAGGGCAAAGTCCCCAGACAATGTACTTTTTGATGAGGTACTCTGCAAAGACGCGGAGACAGTGAAGATTTTTGGCCACCACATTGTTCAGTTAAACTAAGCTCATGTCCTCAATTTTTTAAAAGTTGTTCTCATCCTTAAAACTGATCAATGCACCCAAAACAGTGCCATTGCTGGTGTACAATTTGCCTTGAAAAGCTTCTCTTGAACAATTTGTGCAAATGGAAAGAGTTTAAAATCCTCAGGCAATAGGTCAGATGAGCCCATCTGCTGTTCCCAGGAAAATGCTTTTAAAGATCAGGTGGCCGTGAGACACCCCATGAAAGGATTGGAAAGATAATTTTCTTGCAAGAAAAATGGAAGCCATCCTTGATTGAGGCAGCAAAGCCAAACCTAGACCCTAGTTCCAGCAACTAAGTTGGCAAAGTTTGGCCTCCATGAGCATGACCCAAGTCACATAGTTTTTCTTGTTGAGAACAATGTAAGACTCAAAACAGTGCTAGGCCATGGCAGTTCCATGGAGGGGAAAGGTGCTGTTTAGGCTGCCCTCCTGAGCATTACAGAAATATTTAAATGTAACCAAGATCAGGGTCCAGAGCTTTTAAGTGAGGAATCAAGTAGTAAGGATAAAGTTTGATAATAGTTGGTAGCAATGGAACAGCACTATCTGAGGCAAGATTGCATGGGAGATATTTCAAAAAAAGAAGTTTAAATTTTGTTTTAAGTTCAAAAGAACAAAGCTGTTGTATGTAACAACGCCCACAAGCTAATAAATCTGGCTGTCAGAAGAAGATTGGGGAAGATGAACTCAAGCCCCAACCAACCTCCAGGTTCTCAATGAACCCACCCAACTCTCTGCAATAAAGCACTTGAAGGGTACCAGATAACTGAGGGTGGCTGTACAAGACAAAGCACAATGTTTTGAGAAGCTCTAAAAGCAAACAGAAAACTGATTTGAACAGGGATAACCTCAACAATTCTCAAGGAACTCAAGAGTAGGCTGGAAGAATGCAACTTTGAAAAATAACAGATGTATAACACTCCATGTTTTAAGCTTAATAAAACCTCTTCAATCAAATGTGATTGGCTCCAGAAAGATGATCAAGGAAGGATCAAGGCCAGTATGATCAGAGAAAGGGATCAAAGGGTGGTGTAACACACTCAAGAACAAAAACAGACAGAATTCTCTTCAACCAGAAAGGCTATTGGTTGGCAATAAGGATCAGGCCTCAGAGGGGCAAAGACTCAGGACAAAATGGATCAGGGGGAAATCAAATATGTACCCAGTATAATGTTGAAAGATTACTATGATAACGGGGGTGAAATATACCCACACTCCCATGGATGATTCAGAAAAAGGTAGTGGAGAGCCCCTAATTTTATGGGCCATGGTTCCCTATAGACTATGTACAGGTTATAACACGCATAGAGCGGAAAAGAAACACAATTTGAATTTTTTTTTTTTTTTTTTTTAATGGACATGAGAAAAAAAGACAAAAAGAGAAACTGATGAGAACACAAACAACAAAAAAAATAATTGAAATAGTTGGAAGATCTTGAATGGCAGGGATGGAGAGACACCAGCCTGTGCCAATGATGGGCACGGGCAGGAGACCTGCAGGTGAAGAACCGCGCAGACAGGCTGACAGGCCCCAGAAATTTCTGGCCCGCAAATGATTGCGCAAGAGTGGCCGGAGGAGAGGAATGGGCAAGATGGATGTAGCAGCAATGGGGGGATGATGATTGGAGGAGGAGGAGAGGAGATGGATCAATCAAGGATGATGATTAAATTGTTGGGGATGGTGAGATCTTCAAGGATTTGATAGGTAAGGGGATTGGATGGACCATAAGCCTGTCCGTGTGGTTTGTTGGTTGGATGAAAAACCAATGTGCAAGATCAGTCGTGGGAACAACCAATTGAGTCATTGGATGGAGGTTGTTCCTGTGACTAACCTTGCGTGGGTGACCAGATTGGATGGCAGTGGGTTGAGGGATGATGATTGGATGGGTTTGAGGCTAACTAGAGCTGGTGGTTGAGGGGGGGATGACCAATGAATGGCCATTTCTGTCAATTTCAACTACAATGCCAATGCTGGCAAGGGTTTAGCCAAGCCAAGCTGGTCTTCACCCGCTCAATTTGGCAAAACAAAGGACCAAAGCAAGGAGGAAAAGGATTGAACACAAGACCTGGGGAGTTGGACACCCCAGGGACCCATCCCTAAAACGCTGGGAGATGGGGAAGCTGGAAGATCTGGAGGCTGAAGGGAGCTGATTCAGGAAAAGCAATTTATTTATTTTTTTTGACTATGAAAGATAGCTAAAAAAAATTCTAAAATTTTCCGCACTGGTCCTGAGGTGTACATTTTTGGTCACCACCTCTTTTTTCAACTCACAGACTGTCCCTAGTCTGCATCTGAGTTTGATGACATATATCAAGAAAAGAAAAGAAAGATTATTGGAACCCAAAAAAAATAAATGGCCATTTCTTGATCTTGAGAGTGATTGAAGAATTGAAAAATATCTTGATCCATCCAAAAATAGCGCTAGAACCAGAAGAGATAAAGCAAAGGGCGTCCCAGGTGCTCACATATGTGGAATACAGTAGGGTTTTACAACAAAGATGCAGCAGATGACCCGGGTGGTGCACACATTGGGAGGACTTACTTCTGATCTAAGTTGCCCCACGGCAATTAAATTTCTTGACTTGATCAGCAGAGAACCTCCTGGCCATCTGAGTACCATCCAGTTCTTCCAAAACATATGATTCACCTCTGACTTGGAAGACCACTCAATAAGGACCATTCCAGCAATTAGAGAAAAGCTTCCCCCACTGAGTTTCTAAGGATCAATGATAAGCTAAAACAAGATCACCTGGAATCAAAGAGTCCCTGATCTTTTTTGAATGTTTATCTTCCCAATACTGAACCAATTTTTCTCTGGATTCCATCATCTTCTGATAAGCTTCACTGAGAACATCCTCAATCTGCTCCAGTTTCTTAGATTGGGCAACTAATAGATCAGTGGTAGAAGAAACCTGTTCCCAAGAAATACCTAAGAAAGATTCCATTTCCAGATCCAGAGGAAGGACAGCCCTTTGACCAAAGACAATTTTGTAGGGTGAGTAGCCAGTGATTTGTTTGGTTGAAATTTTATCAGAGAAAAGGACCAGAGGAAGATATTTGCAAAAATTCTTCCCACTTTCACTGGCCAGTTTGACAAGAGCAGCCTTCAAAGGAGCATGGCCTCTTTCCACCATGCCTTGACCTTCAGGATAATAAGGAGTGTTCACCCTATGTTGACCAGGAAGCAATCAGATCATTTTGGCCAGTTTGCCACCAAACTCAGAGCCACCATCAGTTGAATAAGATTGGGCCAAGCCATAGCGCATTGTCCAAGTCTCATAGAGAAAAGCTGCTACTGATTCAGATCTGATTTTCTTAAGGAATTTTGCTTCAACCTATCCAGAAAAATCATCTCTGGCCACAATTAGGTACTTAGCTCCACCAGCATTAATGTGAACCACATCCATAGCAATCCTTCCAAAGACAGTGGACTCCCCAGTTGGATAGAAAATTTCAGCTGGGCGCCTAAGATCACGTTTCTGACAGAAATCACAACTGTTTCACCACTTAGAGACAGATTCATTTAAAGATGGCCACCAGAATTTTTTGGATATTCATTGATAAGTTTCCGTTTCTCCAAAGTGACCAAGCCCTTCATGGAGACTTTCCAAGATCAAATCTTGTTTAGCAGGGATAGTGATAACAATAAGGGCACAAGGATTGCCTCTTTTCATAAGCCTAGTACCTTGTACAAAGAAGCTGGGGGACTTTTTTTTAAGGGATCAAAAATCTTAAGCTGAGAGATCAGAAGGTCTTTGGAAAGTGGAAAGGTACTGCTCTAGTTTAAGCCAGAACCCTTGCTGGAAGCTAGAAAAATTTTGAGAGGAAAAGCTGAAGAAAGGTTGCATAAAAGGTTCCTCCTTGTCAAAATCCACTCCAACATCCAATTCTTCATCTCCAATAGGACGTTGATGTTAAATTATCAGAACTGAAAGGTTTTGATTTCAATAGATCAGAATGAATGGCAAGATAACCACAAGATAACCAAGAGAATCAATGAGGATGAAAGTACCTGAAAGGTGAACAACAAGGTTAGGATCCTATAGAGCAAATGACAGGACTGAATGTGGCAAGAGTTGATATGAGACAAAGTGAAACAATTGGTTGAGGATTGATGAGAAGAAGAAGAAGAAGAACCAAAATCAGGCAAGCAAATGCCTTAGTATTTAAGAGTCTGAGACTGAGAACAAAGAGAAACTGAGAACCAAGACATGACATATTTGAAATAAATAAGAATTGAAATAAAGAGAAGAGACATAGCCTGTGGGAAAACAACAAAGTGAAGTCTGAGAGTCAATCAGGTTGACATCTTAAAAGTTGAGATAACCCATCAGGCCTGGTGAAAGACTTTCAAGGCCTATGAACAATATCAAAATAAAAAAACTGGATAAAAGCCACCCAAAAAGTCATGGGAGCATTTGGAAGGCTGGGGGCATTGATCATTTTGATGATGGATTGTGTGTTAGCTTTTAACTCAAAGTGTTGACCCCAGAGAATAGTTTGGAGCTTCTTCAACATTTGGGCCAACCACAAAGTTCCAGTTTTTTCTGGGAGTACCTAGATTCCACATCTGAAAAGAGGAGAGATTCATACAGAGCAGAACAATCCAAACCATTTTTGTCTTCCTGGGTAAGTACAGCCCCAACAGATTGATAACTTGAGTCAACAGCCAGCTTGATACTGCCAGCTCCAGGTCCATAAGTGATCTTAATCAAGACAATTTCTTTCCCAAAAATTGTTTTGAGCTTCTGAAATGATAGTTCACAAGCTTGGGGCCAAATCAATTCAGCATCCTTCCTTGTTAAGCAATGCAAGAGGATACAGATTTTGGATAGAGAAGGGATGAAGATCCAAATACAAATGACAACACCTGAGAAACCTCTGAATTCAGTGGGATTGATTGGAGTGGGCCAAGACAGGATTTTGTTTGTCAGCCTCCTGGATGCCAAGACCCTTGCTTTCCTTTAGCTACCAGAGGTGATAGAATAAATAATAAGTGTATTATTCAATAAATTCAGCAAAAATACGTAAAATATTTGGATAAAGGTATTGCAAGGTTAATTGGTTTGGTTTATGGTTTGATATTATAAATCAATATAAATAAATTGATTATTAAATAATTTAATAGAGGGGCCACAATAATATTGAGGATCTTTGACACCTCTCTTCAGGGAATTCACTTTGAAAACACATAGACCTGGTTAATTTGGAACCTTTAATTTATATTCTTAAAGGATATATTGCCCAAAGATACTATGTGTATAAAATAAACGGTGGAGTGGCAGGGCTTTGTAACCAAGCTGCCACAACAGAAAAAGGATAATAAGACTCACTTTTATATTATTTAATCTTTTGGGTACCTGTTTGAGACGTGCACTGATGGGTTAAACCTGTTACTGGGGTTAAAAGTTTTTTCAGCAGTTCAAATTGATAAAAAAGGGTTGGGGAAGGATATTTTTGATCAGACTAAAGCCATAAATCACTTACTTATCTCTTATATGTATTAGGGGCTCAAAGGGATGGACACTAAGGCTAGAAGGGTAGCCAGTGGTAGCCTTTCACGTGTTCTAGGTGCTGTAGCACGGGTAATATCTAATTCCACAGGGTATGGGAATTATTCTACCTTTTAGTTGATGTTTTGGAAGTGTGAATAACACTAATCTGTCCATATTATTTATTATTAATTAATTATCATTGGTAAATGTTCCCATTATGTTAATAATTCTTTTAATAGACTTTCCTACGGGTAATCTGATGTCAAGTGGGTTCTCATTATGAATTAACTGATTGGAGTAAAATTATGATATTTATTTTACTCCTTATTTTCAAAATTTGGTTGATTTACTAAAAATAATTACTTAAAAATCTAATTTATGATAATTAATGTAATATTTCTACATCATTAGTTTCCTCAGCATGTCACGTAGCCATTGATGCCTTAAATTTTTCACAATTGTATATTAAAGTATTTTAATATATTTTTACAAATGATAGTTATCTAATTTTTGACATTTTTTAGTATTTTTAATTATATTGATAAAAAATATGTATAAAGGTTATTTAGGTATTTTTATATACTTTTATGTATTTTTAGATTATCTACTATGTACGTGAACATTTATTAAATATTTAGAATGTTCCTGTGTAGGTTGTAGCATGTTTAGGTGGTACCTGGGCTTCTCAGGCTGCCTGTCACTCTGTCAGCCCATAGTCCCGCAGCTGTGTACTTTTCAGAGGCCCAGGGCTGTGTAAACGGATTTTCAGGGTACTCTGACAGGGTGGCAGTGCTGCTTCTCAGCCGCGCGTGGGTTGATTTGTTGCCGCAGCTGCGTGCGGGAATTGTGACAGAACACATTTCCATATGTAACTCCTAAAATATACACAACGCCTCAATTCTGACTTAATTTTAGGTGTGAAACCTATACGTGACAATACATGTGAAATATTTAATTGGCTAAAAAGTCCCATAGTGGTTTTGTGGTATTTTGGTCTTTTCTTTCTTTAATTATTAAAGATATAAGGAGTTGGATTTCAAGGGTGGGGTCAATGAGTGACCCTACCTAATTTTGGGTGGAAAATCCATTACTACAATAATATTCAAGGATTTCCTACTCCTTCCTAATTTAATTTTAATATTATTATTTTTATTTTATTTTTGTTACTTTTGCAGCTTGCTCTGCAGTAGTAGCAAGCTGACATTCCCCCACTCCAAGACATGGCCATATCTAAAAAAAATTGTGGATTATGTTGGGAGAAAAAATTAATTCCATATGTGTTTCAGTTCCTTTTACTGGCTCTGTAATTTCTAAGATGTATTGGTCCATCAGGTTTATTATTCTCTGGTAACCATTCATCTTTGTCTGCAGATTCTCCCTTGTATCTCACTAAGTATAGTCTAACATCTTTTCCTTGCACTCTCTCTTTCTTGTCTCTCAATATCCTTCTGACTTTCCCTTTTTCTTTCACAGGGTCTGGTTCTATTAATATTATTATTACTGGAGGGAGGTTGCCACCTTCTCTTGGTTGAAATTGATTCACTAGGCTAACAGGGAATAATGGGTGCTTTCTTGATAATTCTTCACTCAAGACTACTTCTACAGAATTTTTTCCATGCATCTTCTTGATAACAAATGGTCCAACAAAGGGTGTTTTCAGCTTCCTATTACCTGCTAAATTTTTGAAGTTGGTAGTAGATATCAAGATCTGATCTCTTATTTTAAATTCAGGTTCTCTGTGTGATTTTTCCCATCTCTGTTTGTTGTATTCTACTGCTTCTCCTAAAAATTTTTGAGCATGATTATTTGCCAGGTCTATCATTTTCTTGAAGTCAAGAGATGTGGAATGAATTGTGGCTAATTTATAGTTCAAGGTATTCCTAGGGAGTTTTGGAATCCATCCCCTTTCTAGTATGTAAGGGGCTTCTTTGGTTTTAAAGTGTTTACTGCTATTATAAGCCATCTCCAGGGCTGGGAATAGGCCTACCCAATCATGGCAATAACCATCTGAGTTTTTTTACTCTAGACAAAAGCTACAAAATCTTCTTAACATATCCTCCAAGGTCTGTATCAGTCTTTCAGCTAATCCATAAGTCTGGGGATGGTATGCTGTAGAAAATGCTAAAGTAGTCCCCGGTATATCATGTAGATTCCTCCAAAATTCAGAGGTAAATTTGGGGTCTCTGTCACTGATTATAATCTTAGGTATACCAACATCAGCTATAATCCTGTTCCAAAATATTAAAGCTACATCCATAGCACTGTCTTCTTTGTGGTTAGGTAATAATTTTGCCTTCTTAGAGAATCTTTCAACTATAACCAGGACAGAGTTATATGAATGTGTACCTCCAGGGGGGAGGCCGGTGACAAAATCCATATTAATGATTTCCCACCTAGTTTTGGGTTCAGAGATCTTTTGTAGGAGTCCAAACCTTTTTCCAGTATTTTTATTATATTTTTGCAATTCTCACAGCTAGTAACATACATAATAGTGATTTATTTCCATTCTATCCACAAAGCAGTCTGTTTTACTTTCTCCAAGGTCCTTTCAATGGATAGATGCCCTGATGAACAGTTTTCATGGCATTCCTGGAGTATGTGCTGTATATGTTCTTTTTTGATTAGTACCAATACACTGGAATGTTGGTTTCTGTAGTAAAGGAGACCATCCCAAAAAGTAAACCTTCTTGCTTTATAGGGTTTGAGTAATGAGGCAGGTAAACTATTTATCAGGGCTGATTCTGGGGATTCACATTCCATAATAGTAATCAGAAGCTTGATATCAGAGGAGTAGTTCTCTCTTACTAGATTGAAGAAAGCAGTATCTAATTCACATAAGTTTATCCCCATGATTGGAGAATCTAATACAAAAAGATTTATTTTTAAGATAGGAAATATATCCTGATCCTCGTGGTCATATGCTGGATTGCTAGAGTCATTAGGCAAAGAGTTTCTACTTAGACTATCAGCATTCTGGTGTTTAGCTCCAGCTTTATGCACTATATTCATATGGCCTCTATATTGTTGTATAGCAATTTTCCACCTGAGCATATGTCTACTGGGAGTCTTCATGTTCATGAGAGTTATGACAGCATTACAGTCTGTAATTACTTGGAAAGTGGTGGCTTCTAAGTAATAATTTAACTTCTCTAGAGCCCATACTAGATCCAAGAATTCCATCTGGCTGGCTCCATATCTTTTATCAGTGTCTTTGATCTGTCTAGATATGAAAATTACTGGTTTTTCCACTGGTTTTTCTTCTTCTATTCTTTCTTGTTGTAAGGCAGAATCTAACCCTTCCATACAGGTGTCAATGTACAACTTAAAGGGTTTAGAGTAGTCTGGTTGAATGAGTAGAGGAGTGGAGGTCATAGCTATCTTTAATTCCTCATAGTTTTTCAATCTCTCATGTGTCATTTCAAAGAGAGTATTATTGTTGCATATTTCCTACAGACTTTTAGTTAGCATAGAAAACTTTGGGATTTACTGTCTGTAGTAACTGCAAAAACTAATAAATGAAAGCAACTCTGTTTTATTCTGAGGCATGTGTCTGTTCATGACAGCAGCTATCTTATTCTGGTCAGAAGCTAGAGTTATACCAGAGACTATATGTCCTAGAGCTTTCAGTTCTCCATATCCAAATTTACATTTCTTCATGGAGACTTTTTAATTCTGCTCTGGAGATGGTTTGTAGAACTAATCTTAATTGATTTATATGAGTCTCCCAATCATCAGAATATATGAGAACATCTATATAAACCACCATCCATACTTGTCTGACGTAAGTACCTAGAAATGTATCCATTGTTTTCTGAAAGTGTGAAGGAGCATTCTTTATACCAAAGGGCATCCTGAGGTATTCATATATTCCTAAGTGACAGATTATTCTCATAAATTTTCTACTTTCAGGGCTTATAGGTATTTGGTGGAACCCTTTAAGCATATCAATAGTAGTGATGTATTTAGCTTTGGATAAGTTATTCAGAGCATGATCAATCCAGGGTATAGGATAATAGTCTGCTTGAGTATAGTTATTCAGCATTCTGAAGTCTCCTACCATTATTGACTTTTCATTATGCCAAGCTATGATTAGAGGAGTAGTCACATCTACTTGTTCATTGTGCCCTACTTTCCTCAATACTTGTAGGTCTATCAGTTCTTGGATATGTTCCTCAAGAGCTATTCGAGATTTAGGACTAGAGGGATAAGCTGGTCGTTTTAGCTTAGGAGGATAAGGAGGCTTAATAGTCAATTTTAATACCATGTCATGTACTTTGATATCACCAATGGGGTGATCTTTAGTACAGAAAGAATTTTGGTTCTCAAAGCAGACTTTCAATATATCTTTCTTCTGTTCTTCAGAAAGTTTCACATTTAGAGCTGCTTGAGAGAAGTATTCTTGATTGAATTCCTCTAAGTGCTTTTGATAAGTAGAAGAGGGGAAGTTAGTTTAGATAGTGTATATCTTAAACTTCTTTTCCCAGTTACCACCCACAGTGAAGTACCTCCCTTTACTCTGGAACACATCTATGCCATATAGAGATAAATCATCATTTCCTATTATCAGGTAGTCAAATAATCTGTTGAGCAATACTACAAATCCCACTTGTATTCTCAAAGATCCTTTAGTATGGGTTAATATTATAGGAGCAGTCCATACCCCAATAGCATTGATGGTAGAGTTGCAAGAGCTAAACTTGGCTTTTGGGATGGGCAAATGGTGTTCTTTCCAATTGGGATCCCATTTGTTTGAGAATTCAGTGCAGAAACATGAGCAAAAAGCCCCACTATCAAGTAATAACCTTATAGGTCTGTCTTTATACAATCCTGTTGCATAACAAGTTTGACAAGTATTATAACTCTTACCACTCATAGGCTTAACTGTTAATGGTTTAACATCATTTAAATGTCTAGGAATTATGGTGGGTTACTATTGTTTGGGAAAACTAGAGTTACCATGGATGTTATTGATTTCCATAGAAGTGCCTATATCTCCTTCTATTAAATTGACATGGTTGGTCAGGATCAATTCACATCCAGAAAGAGATCCTTCAGTATCAGCTATGTCTTAATAGTTCTGATTCCCTTCAATCTCATGCTCTCCTTCCAATACTGCTATCTTTTTTTTTGGAAATTGGAAGTCTTGTCTCATATGCCCTGTCTTGTTACAGTTCCAACAAGTTCCAGGCATTCTCTCTTTATCCCTGTTCTCATTAGATTTCTAATTGTCAGATATATTTATCAGAGGGAGTTTTTCTCTGGTTTTTTTAATATTGAAGTTCTCTTTGGGTATAGCAGGAACCTTCTTTTCTAACCCATTCATGTCTATTACTTCTTCTAACACATTGATTAGAGTTTTCAAGTCAGCATCCATACTCATTCTGCATCTCACACTATGTTTAATATTTCCAGGATACAGGTTGAGGAGTCTTTCATTAACTTCCTTGTTATCAGCATCTGGATAGAAGCAGTCTAGTCTTCTCTTCTGTTCTAAGCACCATTTGTGAGGCATATCCTTGGAGGGGTCAAATGAGGAATTTTCAAAATTTTTCATCATTTTTCTTTTCCACATTCTAGAACCAAATTTTTCTTTAATTAGGATTTTCCAAGAACTCCATGGTAAGAATCCTACTTCTTCTCTTTTACTAATAAACCAGTCTAGAGCTACTCCTTCAAATAGTCTGGGTAGCCTGAATACAGCTATAGCTTTTGGTAGGTCATAATAGTTTATGGTGTAGTCAATAAATTTAATGAAATTTATATGATGGTATTCTCCTTCACCGGAGAACTTAGGCCATTCAGAAATTGGGGGTAAGAGTCTGAGGGATTTTTCCATTTCAGGAGTAGGAATAGGCCTGAAAGTGTCACTCCTATGCATTCCTAATTAGGTTGGTTCATAAGGAGTAGTTTTTTGTCTGGAAGGTTTTGGTTCCTCTGTGGTACTCCCCAAGGGGTTGTTCAGACGAAATTTTAAGTCTCTAAGATCATTCTTGATCAAATTAAGTTGCAGGTCCACTTTATTATTAAGCAGATCTAATTTCTCACTAAGGGGCAGAATGGGGCTGTTAGTAGTATTTATCAATTCTTCTTTTAAAGGCTGGAATGACATAATAAAATCTTTCTGGATACCTGATAACATATTCTCAATGGTTTGGGTCTGTTTAATTTTACCTTGATTTATTGTGTCCAATAATTTTTCTGTAAGTTCTTTGATATCTTCTATCCCTGCAGCTTTTGATTGGTTATTAATTAATTTGGCTAATACTGAAGTCAACTTATCCATTTGGGTGTAAACACCATCCAAATTTCCATAAAAAATTTTGAAATTATGGTGCATATCATTAGAAAAGGAATTAATTACATCAGAGGTTGGTTTAGACAAGACACTAGGTTCAGAATTAGCAGCTAATTGTGGTACACTTTTTTTCACTTTTGAGATAAGGATATTATCTGATCCCAATCCTTCTTTTCCTTGGGCTTTGGATGGGAAGAAGATCTCTTCTTTCCTGATTCTCTGCCTTTCAGTTGGGCTACTTGATCCCAAAGATTCCACTTTTCTATGTAGGACTCTACCTCTTTCCTTGGAATAATTTTCTGAAGAGCTATCTTGGTAGCTTTTGCCTGGGATATTATCTTTTTCATAGATACTACGTCCTCCTTTGCTTGGGCTTCTTTGAATTCTTCCCAATATTTCACATGCTCTCTGACTAAGTCTTTGATCCTGGCTTCCTTGGCCAGATTCTGCTGGGGTGGCTGCAGGGAACCTTCTTGTAATGGAGGGGGGCTTAATTCTACTACCTTCTCCGGCTCTAGGTTGGGGGAGGGCAAAAGTACTTGGGGCTGTTCCCTGTCCACCAACATTTGTTTCACGGGTTCCAAAACCCTTGTGGTTGTCATTATTGGTGGTCTCACGGTTACTGGGGGCTCCTGGCAAAGATCCATAGGAGGGAATTCTCCCTGAGGCCCTTGTGTTATATCTATTAATATTGAATAAGATAATTATAAGTATTTTTCTAAAGAAAAATCCATGATAATAATTTTATTAAAACTTACTTAAGTTGATGTTCAAAGGCACTAAGACTTCATTGGGATTAAATTGGTCCTTAATAGGTAATCCTACAGGGTCTTGGTGTCTTCCAATGAGGTCTTCTCCCATCCAATCAATATTTCCAGGGCTTCCAGAGTTATCTGGGACTTCTTGATCCAATAAATCAACTTCAGTGACAGTGGTTTCTGAAATAGGAGGGTTCACTGATGGCAAAAAGATATTTTATTGGTCAATAAAATATTAATATTATTTTGATAAAAATAATATGGTAATACAAGTTTTATACTTACTTTTATATTTTAAAAGGTAATTTATACGGTATTTCTTCCAAGACTTATGTTTCCTCAATAGGGCTTGAAAGGTGATACGCCCCTCAAGATCTTCTTGTTCAAGGAGTTTATCTAAGTGTTTACATGCAGAAGAAATATTAAGTTGCTCAGCTTGAGTTAAAGCTTCCCAACCAGTTGGTTTATAATTTTTAATGTATTCTTCTTTTCTTATCTTTAAAATATTTAAATAATATATTATTAGTTATGCATTGGTTTCTAAATCCACTGCAAAAGAAATTAATGATAAATCATGGTTAAAAAGTCAGACAAATTATCTTTGATTTAATTTTTATGTGAAATGTCTGGTCCAAGGTATTAAATATAATATAATGGAATATTTCCTGGCCAGACAACCAACTGTCAGCCTCCTGGATGCCAAGACCCTTGCTGTCCTTTAGCTACCAGAGGTGATAGAATAAATAAAAAATATATTATTCAATAAATGCAGCAAAAATCCATAAAATATTTGGATTAAGGTATTGCAAGGTTAATTGGTTTGGTTTATGGTTTATTATTATAAATCAATATAAATGAAATGATTATTAAATAATTTAATAGACGGGCCACAATAATATTGGGGATATTTAACAACTCTCTTCAGGGAATTCACTTTGAAAACATGTAGACCTGGTTACTTTGGAAACTTTAATTTATATTCTTAAAGGATATATTTCCCAAAGATAATATGTGTATAAAATACATGGTGGAGTGGAAGGGCTTTTTAACCAAGCTGCCACAAAATAAAACGATAATAATACTCACTGTTATATTATTTAATTCTTTGGGTACCTGTTTGGGACGTGAACTGATGGGTTATACCTGTTACTGTGGTTAAAAGGTTGTTCAGCAGTTTAAATTGATAAAAAAGGGTTGGGGACAGATATTATTGATCAGAATAAATCCATAAATAACTTACTTATCTCTTATAAGTATTGTATTACCTTGGCACATTGTCTGGATGTAAATATAACTGGGTCTCTGGGTATCAATATCCTAAAAAGAGCTCTTTATTTATAGCTCTTTGAGTCCCAATATTGTCCTTCTGAGGGATACAGGGGCTCAAAGGGATGGACACTAAGGCTAGAAGGGTAACCAGTGGTAGCCTGTCACGTTTTCTAGGTGCTGTAGCACGGTTAATATCTAATTCCACAGGGTATGGGAATTATTCTACCTTTTAATTCATATTTTGGACGTGTGAATAACACCAATCTGTCCATATTATTTATTATTAATCAATTATCATTGGTATATGTTCCCAGTATGTTAATCATTATTTTAATAGACATTCTTACGGGTAATCTGATGTCAAGTGGGTTCTAATTATGTATTAACTGATTGGAGTAAAATTGTGATATTGATTTTACTCCTTATTTTTAAAATTCAGTTGATTTACTAAAAATAATTACTTAAAAATATAATTTATGAGAATTCATGTAATATTTTTACATTATTAGTTTCCTCAGCCTTTAAAAAAAACTATTGGTGCCTTGAAGTTTTCACAATTGTATATTAAATTATTTTAATATATTTTTACAAATAATAGTTATCTTATTTTTGACATTTTTTAGTATTTTTAATTATATTAATAAAAATACGTATAAAGGTTATTTAGGTATTTTTATATACTTTTATGTATTTTTAGATTATCTACTATCCACGGGAACATTTATTACATATTTAGAATATTCCCGTGTAGGTTGTAGCATGTTTAGGTGGTACCTGGGCTTCTCAGGCTGCCTGTCACTCTGTCAGCCCATAGTCCCGCAGCTGCGTACTTTTCAGAGGCCCAGGGCTGTGTACACGGCTTTTCAGGGAACCCCTGACAGGGTGGCAGTGCATATACACAACACCTCAATTCTGACTGAATTTTAGGTGTGAAACCTATCTGTGAAAATACATGTGAAATATTTAATTGGCCAAGAAGTCCCAAAGTGGTGTTGTGGTATTTTGGTCTTTTTTTCTTTAATTATTAAAAATATAAGAAGTTGGATTTCAAGGGTGGGGTCAGTGAGTGACCCTACCTAATTCTGGGTGAAAAATCCATTTTTAAAATAATATTCAAGGATTTCCTACTCCTTCTTAAGTTAATTTTAATATTCTCATTTTTATGTTATTTTTTTACTTTTGCAGCTTGCTCTGCAATAGTAAAAAGCTGAAATTGTTGACTTTGGATGGATCCATCCTTCTTCCTTCCTTGCAGACCACATGACCAACAATTTCCAGAGCAGGTTTTCAGGCAGCCAATTTGTATCCAGAGACAGTGAGACCAGACTCCTTGATTTGCAACAAGATCCTTTCCAAAGTGGTCGCATATTCCCAGATAAATTGACAGATTGCCAGGGCTAAGGTAAGAGCTCATTGTTATAGTCAGAAACTGGAACCTTAATTCTGCCATCATCAATGAAGATACCAGCATGATCAGGGATTTTATCCCGGAGGATCCAAACCATCTGAGCCTGATAGACTGCAACCAAACTGGTGGCACCCTGGGGCAAGCAAGTAAGCTGGAATTGATCAATAGGAGTATCAAAAGTAGTGAGAGGACAAGAAATTGGATGTCAGGATTGTTCATTGTAGCCACCCATAATATCACCTAGACCATAGCAAGCTCTCCCAGAGAAAGATTTGACAAATTCCTCAGTAGCAGGGGGAATACCAGTCTTTAATAGTAGCCTTATTTAGAGGCTGGAGATCATGAACTAT
Organism: Puccinia polysora; assembly: GCA_025617555.3. Taxonomy (NCBI): domain Eukaryota; kingdom Fungi; phylum Basidiomycota; class Pucciniomycetes; order Pucciniales; family Pucciniaceae; genus Puccinia; species Puccinia polysora. The sequence goes on from CM062616.1 coordinate 29,217,342, forward strand.
TCTAAGTTTACCATTACTTTTGAGGACACAGAAGACAGGACTGGAATAGCTGGAAGTTGACTGCTCATATAAACCAGTATGGACTTGTTTGCAGACCAACTTGATGAACTCATCAAACTTAGCAGCAGGGATAGGGATCTTTTTCTTTTTCCAGGGATCATGTTCTACTACTGGAATGATATAAGGTAGGCCATAGGATCCTTTCAAGAGAACTCTCTCTTCTTCACAGAAAGCAATAGTTTTTTCTCTAAGAGCTAAGAAATCTTTGATAAAATTTAACTCATCAGGACGAAGCCATCCATTTGGACCAAAGTTGACCACCTTCAGACATTCTTCAGTAACACAACCACAAGGAACAAAGGGACCAGTGAGAGATTGAGATAAACCACATTAATGATCACAAGATAGAGGAGGAAGCATAAGAGGAGGGTTGAGGTTGACTGGTTGAACATTTTTTGCAACTGGCTTATACTTAGTGGCAAAAGAGAGAAATCCTTGCTTCCTCCAAGCATTGACCAGCAAGACCTGACTACGTAAGCTGAGAACAAGTTCCAACATCTTCCAAGTTCAATTTTCCGCAATGTCCTTGAAAGGTGCCTTTTCCATAAAAGAGGATCCAAAAGACAATGCATTGCTCACATGTGTGGCACAGGGTAGGGTTTCAAAAATGAAAGTAGTAGGAGCCCCTGATGGTGCACAATTTGGAGGACTTACTTCTACCCCAAATTTCCTCCACCTAAGGCCATACTCCTTCATACCAAAACCACCAAGAAAAGAATCAAGATTGAGATTGAGTTTAGACTCATTGTGGAGATTCAAAACAGGAATATGAGAAGAATGATCAGGCTGAAAGTAACAAGGAAAAGAGGAGACAACATATCCAGATAGAGGAGAAATATTTTTAGGATTTTTGGATTTTTCTTGTTTTTTATTTTTAGTTTTATTTGGATGAGAAGGAAACACTGAGGAAAAAGAAAAAGATGCCTCTGAGACAGAATTTAATCCTTGAGTTGAAGCCTGAGGCTGGGAAGAACTACAACTATTAGTAGGACCAACTAATCTAAAAAATGAGAGAAAGAAGAGGTGTCCTTCTGTTTCCCTTTCAGAACCAATTTAGAAGGGTGACCAGGAAAATCTCATGCCCAACAACCAGAATACAAGGAGCAAAGGGGAACTTAAATCTTCCTTCAATCAGCATTAGGGAGAAGAATTCTCTCCCAAACTTGATCAGAAAACATTAGGGTTGCACCAAAATCTATTAAGAAAGGTCTTCCCAAGATCATAGGTCCATCTAAACAAGTAATCCAGAAATGACAGGTGCCAACAATATTTTGTCCAATTTGAACTGGGACATCCTCAGAAATACCAACTAATTTGCATTACTGATTCCCTATACCATACACAGCAGAGTTAAAGCTGACCCTTTGGCTGAGTTTGAGTTTTCAGGCCATGACATCCAAATTGAATTGAGCTGGGAACCATAATCAACCAGAAGAGAAACCTTTTTAGCAGAGTCACAAAGATAGCAGGAGAGGAAACCAAGAGGACAGTAATTAGATTTGGCATCTGAAGGAGGATCTGTTCCACCAGAATCCTCCATCAAACTACCAGAAGAAACTTTTAATTTGTCTGGACCAATCTCCACTCATCAACAAGAAACCCATTTCTTCATCCCTTCAGCCACAGATGGAGAGATTGACAGTAGTTCAGCCACAGACAGATCAGGAATTTTTAGATCAGAGATTTTCCTTAATACTCCTTCCACAGCATTGGGGTTATCCTTCAAAATGCCCCTCTTGAATTGAACTTTGGGCTGGGTGGAGGGAGGATGATCAGGCTGAGCAGGTACTGGATCAGGATTGGAAGTTTGAGGCGTTTGGTTAGTTTGAACAGGAGGAGGATCAGAGTGGTCCTGGAACCTTTCCAGAAGTGGTTCCCTTTCCACTTCCATGTCTTCTACATCAGAGGAAGGGGGCTCAGGTTAGGATCAATTTTTGACGGGTTTTCAAAGGATTGAAGATGGAACTGGAGGAGACTTGTGAGGTTTGGGTACCTCATGGTGTTTCCTAGCTGAATAAGACTGATAAGTGCCAGAGAAGCTGGAAGAAGTGACAGCTGAAGGATACCAAGGTTTTAAAGTGCCAGAGGATGATTGAAAATACAAGGAGACCAAAGATGCCTTCTTGGGAGTTGGTGGTTGATAATAGGCCTCCACATGTTGGATTGGACAAGAAAAATCAAAAGGGATCAAAGCACCATTAGAAAGAAAGAAATTTTTTCCTTTCTGTTCCACCAATTTTTCCTCCATGTTCTTCTGGAGTTCAGGACATCTCCCAGTACCATGGCCTTCCCTATGACAGTAATAATAACAGACTAGAGTGGTTTTAGGAACAGAGTTAGAAGGTTTAGGAGTAGCTAAAGAAGAAATTTTCTGATCAATTTTGTTTTAAAAGGCCTGAAGTAATTGAGTCATCTCATCTATGGTAGCAGTTTCCTTATTTGCCTGTGGATTTGGTTTAGGTCTACGATTTGCTTCCATCTTGTTCATTATTTAATTATACTCTTTAAAGGAAGGAGCATGTGCTGGTTCAGTGACTCTAGTTTGTTCAAAATTAAGAGATGTTTGACCTTTCATCACTTTATCCACTGCACTTCTTAGGACCAGAAAAGGAGGGATCTTGAGCATATTATCTCTAGTAGTAATAATAGATTTGGATTTAAATAATTCATCTCTAATCCTTTCCTGCACTCCTGAAGAAAAAGACTGGAAAAGAAAAACCCAAATTTTTTCCACTGTGTCAATGTGATTGTTTCTGATGAGGTAAGACTGAATAGGATCCCAAGATATTCTAAAAGATTGATAATCAGAGGCTGAAGAGACACCACCATTGGAGATCCATTGAGAAACCAGAGCAACCAAGTCCTGTAAGGTAAACCTAGCCACATCTACTTTTCCCCAATAAGCCAACATAGCCTCCTGCAAGAGCCTCCAGTTATGAGTTTTGAATCCATTTAATGATTTGATCACTTCCATAAATTCATCACAGGAGATAAAACATTGTAACTGATAAGCCATATCATGTTCACTTGCACAATCCACTTCAGCAGCCATCTCATAGGAGTCCAAGAATTGTTTGACATTTGTTCCATTGAAGCCTAAGCTCTTGTTTTGGGGCTTGATCTTGACCATCTTTACCCAAAAAGAGGAGGAGGAGGTACCAGTGGATTCCATTTTTAAGAGCAGAGTTCCTAAGAGATCCAAAGAGCAGAATTCCAACGTGGCTCACAGGTGTGGCAAGAGTAGAGTTTTCACAAAAAGACAACAAGTATCTTTCCCAGATGGTGCACAATTGGGAGGACTTACTTCTGGAACAAGTTGCCTCCACAGATAAGATCTGTATGATAATAGAGGAAAGAAAAAAAGAAAAAAATGGATTGGATTTTGAAGTTGATTCTTCAAATTTGGGACTGCAAATCCCAAGGTTTCTTGTTTGATCCCGGCACGGGGGATCAAATGTAAGACTCCAAACGGTGCTAGGCCATGGCAGTTCTGTGGAGGGGAAAGGTGCTGTTTAGGATGCCCTCCTGAGTGTTACAAAAATATTTAAATGTAACTGAGATCAGGATCCAGAACTTTTAAGTGAGGAATCATTTAGTAAGGATAAAGTTTGATAATATTCAGTAGCAATGAAACAGCACTATCTGAGGCAAGATTGCCTGGGAGATATTTGAACAAAAGAAGTTTAAAGTTTGTTTAAAGTTAAAAATAACAAAGCTGTTGTATGTAACAACACCCACAAGCTAATAACTCTGGTTTTCAGCAGAAGATTGGGGAAGATCACCTCAAACCCCAACCAACCTTCATGTTCTCAACGGACCTTCCCAACTCTCCACAATCAAGCGCTTGAAGGGTACCAGATAACTGAGGTTGGCCGTACAAGACAAAGCACAATGTTTTGAGAAGCTCTAAAAGCAAACAGAAAACTGATTTAAACAGGGATAACCTCAACACTTCTCAAGGAACTCAAGAGTAGGCTGGAAGAATTCAACTTTGAAAAATAACAGAGGTATAACACTCCAGGGTTTAAGCTTAATAAAACCTCTTCAATCAAATGTGATTGGCTCCAGAAAGATGATCAAGGAAGGATCAAGGCCAGTATGGTCAGAGAAAGGGATCAAAGAGTGGTGTAACACACTCAAGAATTCCAACAGACAGAATTCTCTTCAACCAGCAAGGCTATTGGTTGGTGATAAGGATCAGGCCTCAGAGGGGCAAAGACTCAGGATAAAGTGTATCAGTGGGCAATCAAAGATATACCCAGGATAATGATTATAGATTACTATGATAAGGGGGGGACATATACACACACTCCCATGGATGTTTCATAAAAAGGTAGGGCAGAGCCCCTCCTTTTATGGGCCATGGGTCCCTATAGACTATGTACAGGTGATAACACACATAGAGCGGAAAAGAAACACAATTTGATTTTTTTTTCACAGACTTGAGAAAAAAAAAGACAAAAAGAGAAACTGATGAGAAAACAGACAACAAAAGAAAATATTTGAACTAGTGGGAAGATCTTGAATGGGGGGTATGGAGAGACACCAGCCTGTTCCAATTATGGGCACGGGCAGGATACCCGCAGGTGAAGAACCGCGCAGACAGGCTGACAGGCCCCAGCAATTGCTGGCCGGCGGATGATTGCACAAGAGCGGCCAGAGGAGAGCGATGGGTGAGATGGATGTGGCAGCAATGGGGGGATGATGATTGGAGGAGGAGGAGAGGAGATGGATTGATTGAGGATGACAATGAAATTTTCAAGGATGGTGAGATTTTCAAGCAGTTGATAGGTAAGGGGATCAAATGGACCATAAGCCTATCTGTGTGGTTTGTTGGTTTGATTACCAACTAATGTGCAAGATTGGTGTGCAAGATTGGTCGTGGGAACAACCAATCAAGTCAGTGGGTGGAGGTTGTTCCCGTGACCAACCTTGCGTGGGTGACCAGATTGGATGGCAGTGGGGTGAGGGATGATGATCGGAAGGGTTTGGGGCTAAATAGAGCTGGCAGTCAAGGGGGGGATGACCAATGAATGGCCATTGCCGTCAATGTCAACAAAGATGCCGGCACCGGCAAGGTTCAAGCCAAGCCAAGCCGGTCTTCACCCCTGCAATTTGGAAAAACAAAGGACCAAAGCAAGGAGGAAAAGGATTGAAAACAAGGCCTGGGGAGTTGGAAACCCCACGGACCCATCCCTAAACCGCTGGGAGATGGGGAAGCTGGAAGATCTGGAGGCTGAAGGTAGCTGATTCAGGAAAATTAATTTGACTTTTTTTTGATTATGAAAGATAGCTAAAAAAATCATAAAAAAATTCTAAAATTTTCAGCACTGGTCCTGAGGTGTCCAGTTTTGGTCACCACAATGACTTTTCTTCCATCAGATCAATCCATTTCAAGTTAAGTGGTTTTTATTTCAGGTTCTTAGTTTGGTTATGAGTGGTACTGATAATTTGATAAAGTAATTGCTTGGGATTACAATTATAAAATGAAATGATAATAAAAGATGCTATATACACAAATTTTGAAAGATGGCAATACAATAAAAAGATGATGAAAATAACTTCATCTAGGTACAACAAATACCAGTCTACTGTAGAAGATGCTCCCTGTGTGATCCTCATAGTATAGCTTGGTTTGGCACACTTGCTTTCCAAGGTTAGTGTGCTTATGTTGTTTCCAGGGGGGAAAGCAGGATATCAAAGATAACAATTTTTTTCAACCTGTAGATGCATTTCCTGGGGAGTTCTTTTCTATTTTAATTTCTTTTTTTTTCTACTCCTCTTAATGGTGCTCAAATGTCTACTGGCATTTCTCAAATTGCTATTCCAACAGGATTCTGGTCCAGGCCCCATCTTTTCCTTGCCATTTTAGGCGCATGCTATGGAGCTTGGAAAATTCAATGGCAAGAGGGCTTTTGCGGCAGAGGAACGTAATTTGGACAAGACTTTTTGGACTAGCTCAGTCCTGAGATCCTCCAAGAAGGCTGTTGGAGGAATCAATGGCCTGGACTGGGTACCTGTGTTTGACAGGGAGATGAATAACCTATATTGCAAAGGTTTATGGATTTCTGAGCCACTACCTCTGGGTAAGAAGGTGATGCCCACAAAATGGGTCATAACTGAGAATGACAGAGCAGACGTTTCTCCCATTGAATATAAAGCTGAATTTTTGGTGATGGGGAATTGGCAGGAGGAAGGTGTTTACTATACAGAAACCTTTTTCTCTCTGCATCTATTATTTATGCTTGTGGCTAAATTTTACTGGCTGGTTCAGTCATTTGATTTTGTGGCCGCATACCTTAACTCTCTCATTGACAAGGAAGTTTGGGTTAAGCCATTTCCAGACGTGAGAATTGTGCCTGGTCATGCCTTGCGGCTCAAGAAGTCCCTCTAAAGCACTTGCCAAGCAGCAAGATGTTGGTTGAAATTTTTGAAAGTCATACTTTTGAAGCTGGGTTATTAGGCTAGACTTTACAACAGAAGTCTCTATGTTGTGAGCAACCCCCATACAAAAGGGTTCATATGGATTCATGTTGACAATGGGGTTATAACTGCCTCTTTGTTGAAACTTCTCCAGAAATCAGAAAAGGACCTCCGTGGGTGTTTGTAAATTAAGTGAGAATGGAACCTGTAGTCTGTGGTGGGTCTTGATGTCAGTTGCACCAATTGTGGTTTCTCTCTCCATCAGGAGAAGCTTATTCAAACAATTGTGTCCTGCTCTTGGGATGGAGTATTTACGGCAACCACACCCCTTCCTCTTTCTTTTGAAGTCTGTGTGGACCCCAAAAGTGATCCTAGCAGCAGTGTGGATTACCTGAGAGTGGTCATGTTGCTCAGTTACCTGGTTGTGGGTACAAGGCCAGAAATAGCTTATGCGGTAAATTGTTTGTCCCACTACACATCTGCGCTGGGGACCTCTCACTGGAAAGCTTTGCACCACTAGGTCAATTATTTTATGGCATCAAAATATAAACAATTTAAAATTCTCCCTTCCAATTCTACCAAGGATCTTACAGTTTTTTTGTGACGCTTCCTGGGGCAACCAGTACTCAAAATCAATATACAGGGTCTTCATCACTTTCTACAGTTGCCCAATGTTATGGTCCAGCCCCAAATTTGCTACCATTGCAGATATCACCTTTCAAGCGGAGTTTATGGCTCTTGGAATTGCTACCCAACAGGTGCTTTTGATTCTTCATCTCCTTTGGCACATGATAAAAGAAGACTTTATCATCCACCTCAAATGTGACAATCAATCAGCAATTCATGTTAGAGCCAATGATACCTCCAAAAAATGGTTCTGTCATCTTGAACGCAAGTATTTTGTAGTCAACAAAGCTCTATTCTTGGGGAAGGCCTCCATTTCCTAAATCCCATCTCTCTCCCATACTTCCAATATACTTACAAAGAATCTTCCCTTCTTTAATTTTGATGCCTTTCCAAATTGGCCCTTAACAAGGCCCAAACCATCATTGAAATTTTCTTGTTGTTCTTTCTTCTTTGCCAGTCCTACAGTTTTTAGGGATGTCTGAGGCTTTTTTTTTTTATAGTGGATTTTGCATTGCACATGGACCACTTTACATATGCAAGGTTTTGGAGGAAATACAATATTTTCACAGGGCCTGACATTCTTGGCCCCCTTTATTGCCTTCAGTTCAAGATGACAAGATAAGGAAGGGAAAAGAGGAGAGTAAAAGTGAGAGAGGAAAAGAGGGAGAAAGGAAAAGAAACAACAGAGGAAGTGAGGAGAAAGATGAAAAAAAGCCAAGGAAGGAAATAGATCAAAGAATGATGAATCTTGAAGACAGGGATAGGGATGATACAACAAGTCAGGAATCTAGGAAAAATTTTGCGGAGGCTTTGGAAGATTGAGATTTGGGACTTCTTTGAGAGGTTCAAATCTTCCTGTGGCATATGTGAACGCTGCAAGGGCTGGACAAGATTTCTGATTCCTCAGAGCTGTGTCTAAGTTGTTCAGGTTGTAGGCTATTTGGTTTTTTCTCAAATCTTTTCTCAGTTGATGCAGTGACCATTTATAGGAAATGCAGAAATGAAGGAAATGAGACACCATTTCCTTCACATAACCGCATTTGTGAATAGAAGGGTCTAAGAATTTCCTTGTTCTGAAGAGGTATCCGTTTAAGCTACAATCACCTGAGGCAAGTGGGCTAAGGGTGGCCAAGGGCTGGATATCCATGTCTGAATTTGGTCTTGCCAGGATCCCATCCATTGTGACGTGGTTGGACAAGATGCCCCTCTTGATCTTTTTTGGATTTCCATAAATTGGGAATGGCGCCCCAACACCCTCAGTTATTGCCTTTTTGGCCTCCCTGTCTGCTGTTTCATTCCCTTCAATATTGGCATGGACTGGGAACCAGATAAGCAAGATCTTTGTGCTCAGGTCCATGTCCATCACTACTTTCATTGGTTCTTTAAACAGTTACTGGCTGTGTTTTTTGCAAGAGGGGGTTTGTTGTCCTAAGTATGACCCCCTTATTATTTTTGAAGATTAAGAATTTCTCAAAGTTTTTGTCCATGATGGTACTGATCCACTTCAACGCTGCTAATACTCCCAATCCCTCAAACTTTTGTTTAGAGAGGCAAACATTGCCTGTGCGGAAAAGGGAGCAGTTTTCATTTTTGAGGAAAATAGCTGCTTCTCCCCCCCTTTTTCTGAGTTGTACAATCCTTCCATAAAGATGAGTGCATCTTTTTTAGTAGCCCCGTTGATTATATCCAATGTGGAAGAGATTGCTTCATTCTTGGGTAGGTCCAAGTTGTGGTAAGGTATGTTGACTGGGAGCATTACCAACTTAGCCTTCAGTGGAATGCTGATGTTCTCAATGTTGGATTTGAGGAATTCTAATAGTATATATTGACAAATACTTGTGTTCACAGCCAAGTGGTCACTTGGGGTTGATCTATTGAGTCATATTAGCAAGCCATCCCTGATACTCTGAGAGGAACCAGTTTGAGTTAGTTTTCTAGTGTAAAAAAGAAATACCACTTTCTGAACCGCCTCTATGAATGGTCTGTGGGAGAGATTAGGGTGTATCTGCACTACATTGGTGTTCTTGAAGATTCCCTTGTACCATGTGGCGCATAATCTGTCAATCTTGGATGCCATGGTTGTTAATTGTGTGGAGTTTTTCTTGTTGGCCCATACGTGAGCTGCATAAGTTAATCTGGGGATAAGGACTGAGTTCAGGAGCTTAGAGTGGTTTTTTTCCAAGATTCCCCACTGCAAGTTTCCAAGGCATTCAAAGTGCCTTAATTTAGAATAGTTTTTGGAGAGGATGTTACCTAGGTGTTTGTGGTAAGACAGTCTCTGGTCAATTGTTAGTCCTAGCCATACGGCTGATGAAGAGTAGTCTACAGGTGTGTTGCCAAATTTAAAGGGAATAGAGGAAGAAAGAAGGCTCCTGGCATTGGATAAGATCGGGATTTGTGTCTTACACTCGTTGAAGGTTGCTGCATGTTGGAATGCCCATGTGAGGGACTTATTGACAAAAGTGTTCATGGCTGCTAATGCTTCCTGCAAGTACTTACCAGCAGTAAGATGGACTACATCATCAACATAACCTATGGATGTTGTTATCTTAAATGAAAAGTCAGTTAGGTTTGTTGAGATATTATCAATGCTTTCATGCAGTCTTCAGGACATCAGTCCCTGCATGCTTGTATTTGGTTACTCAGTCATCATATGTCCTCACAAAGTGACATTGTCATTGACCTCTACAAGCATATCTTGACCACTGGGAAGCAAGTGTCCTTAGTATAGTTGCACTACGCGCAAGGAGCTGACAATTTGGGAAACTCATTGTGCAGACGCTACAGGGGCCACGCTTATGTAAGCCGCCTGCCTTTTTGGTGTCACCAGCCCCTGCGCTTTGTCACCTGAGTGGTTGGAGCATCACACTGTAAATCAGCTGTCTTGCTTGTCTATCCTCACCTACTCCCCAACTCTCAACCTTGTCAACAATCAGCTCTCCGTTCAACAATCAACATGGAATTATGCCTATGCCCAATGTGTAAAGAAAAAACTCACATCAATTTAGCCGTTGAAACCTGTCAAGGAGTTTGGGTTCTTTCAGCCATGCAAAGAAAACACTGGGCCCAAAACACAAGCAATCCTAGCAATTTTGAAGCTTTGCTCAAGAAACTGTCTGTTGCCACTTCCAATGTTACAAACAAAAATATCACTGATGAAGAGCCTCTGGAAGATGCACAGTCTACCACTTTTGATGATCCACAGCAAGATGCCCATTGGTAGCCATTCTTTTTTAGTGATTTCATCTGCCTTAACTGAAAAATCTCTGTTAGGCTGTGTTCTTTTTTTCATTGCTTGGCTCTTCCTTGTATGCAGAATGAGTCAATCCAACTGCAGAATTTCTTGAGATTACATCATCTACTTATTACAATTACGCACATGGGAAAATGATGATTCTTTGGAGAAAATACCTCAAGATTTCCAAGCCATAGCCAAACTACTCAATTGGAATCCTAAACTTGAAGTCTTTGTTTGCTGCCCAACCCGCTACTCCTTTTACAATCCAGAAAGTTCCCCTCTAGAGTGCTTGTATAAACCGCTTCCAACTCTATCTGAATGCTGTCAGAAACTGCACAAACCACAATTGGTTCCCAACTCTCTTGTTCAAAAACAATCCTTTTGTCACCCTTGGAACATGCCTAAAGCTTGATTCTATGTACGCTGCCCAACATTTGTGACTCAAAGTCTCTAAAAATGGCTTAGATGGTCCTTGGAATTAGAAAAAGTTGAGGAAAACATTGATAAATGGGCATCTGCAGTTGCATCTCATCCCAGAGGACAAGTCACCAATTACAAAAGCTCTCTGGCTGCTAGTCACCTCTATCAAGATACTTGTTATCCATCAACCTCCTCAAAAAAATCTCATCTACAGTTAGCTTTCACCTTATTTGTGGATTTGTTCAATCCCTTGGGTAACAATCTTGCAGGCATACAGCTGTCCATGGGGGTTATTGCCCTTAACTGCCTCAACCTTCCATTAACATTGCAATATCAAAAAAAAATATACATTCATTGCAGGGATGGTGCCTGTACCCAATCAACCCAACATGACAACAATTAGTAACATCTTTCAGCCATTAGTTGACAAACTTATCAATCTGAATTCTCCTTGCAGAATTAGAACTACACTATTTCATTGTGGTCAATATGTCACAGTTAGATTGGCTGGGGTCATTGGTGATGTTGTAGCATCACACAAAGTTGCTGGCTTTGCTTCACATTCTGCCACCCAATTTTGCTCATGGTGCAAGATTACTTGCAAAGAAACTAAAAATATGGCCCTTGGACAAGCAAGAAATCACCAAACAGTTTTATCAGCCGTTCAACAATGGAAAGAAATTCAAACACTCATTGCTAGAAAGAACCTTGTAAAAAATATGGAGTGCACTGGTCAGAACTCAACCGTTTACCGTATTGGGACCCTATCAAAGGCACAGTTCTGGGTATCATGCACAATTGGTACAAGGGGGTTTTGTCACACCACTTTAAACGTTGTTTGCATTGGATCATACATGGAAAAGTTAAGGAAAACCAAACACCGTTTTTTAGTGACAGTGGGACCAACTCAAAGACCAAAGAAACTGATTCAAGCAATGTGGATTCCAGTTCAGAAGATTCAGAGGAGGACAATCCGGCTCCATTTGAAGGTTTTTCCAAGGCGGAAATCACCCAAGTCTTCAACAAAATCAATGAGGTTGTGGTCCCCCAAGTAATTTCCAGGTTATCGGGCAATCTTTGAGCCACCAAAAGCAGAAAGTTGAAGGCCAGTTAATCGGAAGTTCTTTTTAGTATCTACTTGCCAATTTCTTTCCTCAATGTTGCACTGGGGGAATCTTGAAACATCTCATAAACATTCATTGATAATTTGGTTTCTCTGGTTGTATGCACTATCATCCTGGAGTCCAAAACAATCAAAACCAGAGACCCCCTTGCAATTCAAACTGAGTATCAAATTTACACTCAAACTTCAAAAACGTTGTGGCAAAATGCAACCATCACCCCCAACCACCATTATGCACTCCACTTGCCCAAACAGCTGAAATGGTGGGGCCCTTTGGCAAATGTGTCAGAATTTGGTGGTGAGAGGCTGAATGGATCATTGCAGCGCATCAAGACAAATGGGTTGATTTGTGCATTTCCAAATATTTATCTGGAAATGCTTCAGTGGTGCTGATTGGATGTGTTTTTTTTGAACAGATGAGATGGTAAAGATAATGCTGACTAAGTTTTGTCAGGTTCAGCGTCTATCAGTTCAAAATTTTATGTATCCAAATGACAATCTGATCAAATCAAAGGTTGATTTTGCATTGGATCATGTAACATACAAGGGAGTGCTCAAGTTTCTGCAATCTCAAGATGGCTCAATATGGGATTATTTCCAATTACCACACCCCAACAGGGCCTAGATTCTCAGGGGTTATGCCAAGTAATTGCCTTCTGTCCAATGTAAGGAGGGCATGAGAGTGTCCCAATCACCACCCAATCATCTCATTGAATTCATAAATGGCTGGGCAGTCTGTTTTGGGCTTTTCAGGCATATATTGAATATGTGCCATGGCATAGATGGCTCTTCAAAAGTACTGATTGTTGAAGTACAGGATGAGGTGACTGAATATGACATGGGGGACATCAAGGGGTGTCTTCAACCTGCGTGGGTGACTCAAGTGAAGATGTTGAGGGGTATCCATTGCTTTGCAACAACCTCAAGTGTCATTTTGCTGTGTGCGTACTGCCAGGTACCATCTTGGGGCCTTGGGGTGCCCAAACCCACCTATCTTGTTTGTCCTGTGGCTCCCACCAAGTGGGCCTTTCAGGGCTGATCAATACCATGTGAAACATCTTTTCTCAATTTGTAGCTGGAGGCAGCCCTCCTTTTATTCTCCTGCCTGATGTTTCCTTTTTTTTTTTTTTGAATGCGGACAACTAGCTTTGCTTTTCTGCCTCTGGAGTTTCCTATTCTCTCTATCTTTCCACAAACCTATCTTGCTTTGCAACATTGGTTGTAAAATAAATTTCCATTGCTATCTTGGGTATCTCCCTGATTGGACTTTCCCAGCTTTTGAAGAAAACAAAATATACAAGCCGTGTCAATAACATGTACAAGTCAAATTTGAGTAGTGTGACTGATACCACAATAGCAATAAAGAATAAAAATGCAGACTAAATCAAATAAGATGAAAAATGAAAGAACTCCAAGTATGACTAGCCATATAAATGGTGCTTTGTGCCATTTGATCATTTTATTTCTTCCCATTCATGACTACTCATGCCTGCATGGTAACTGTACCCAATTCCATCAGCCATGGCCTTGTCCTGGTCACCAACATAAGTCCCCCTATTTGCATAGTCCACTTTGTCTTTGGGTTTCTCCCCATCCTCATAATCATCTTCCTCATCATCACTGTCTTCACCATTTGATTCTTCCTCCAGATCAATGCTCTCCCCGCAGTAACTTCCATTGCCACCATTGTTTTCTTTCAATTCCTCTTCATTTCTACTTCCCTCAATTGCATGTGAAAGATCTTAATTTTTGTTCCCAATTCCCAGTATATCTTGGTAAATAGTTTGCTACTTTTCTTTTCATCAGGATGCTGGGTACCTCTTTGGGATAGATTTGGATTGGGAAGAAAAGCCACATTGTGCATGTTGGCAATAATTGTCTTCTGAGTTGGTGTCAAATTGTTGAACCAGGTAACATTGTAGTAGTCAATTGGAAGAACTGGAGGTGCTTTGAGCGCTTCACTCATTCTTGGAGTCTTAGGCATGCATCTTTTGCGGCGTTGAGACCCCTTGCCTTCAACTTGATTGGCTTTGATCATCTCCTCATGAATTCAACAGAAAAATATATTGGCGCTTTGGGATCTGAAAGGTAGGTTCTTGATGATATATACCCCCAGCTTAGGATTGTACTCATTGTTGCTGTGCACATTGACATTGTTCAATATTTTCTGGTATCTCTTGGTTAACTTGCAATCACAAGCAAAGTTGCATTGCGCATCCCAAAGCTAAGGTTGAAAGTCAAGATGAGTAAATCATCAGTAAGTCATGAATATGGTAGCAATGGACTTACTTGTTGTCTTCCCTTTTGGATAACTTTCTTCTCTTCATCTCAATTGTGCTTTCCAGCCTCTTTGCTTTCCTTTTGATAATGTTGAGACATGACAAAATGGACATAGTGGTTATATGCCATGGTGAGTAATCCAATATCCTCAATGTAGCAAAGGTTGATGCTCATGTACTCATATGCCCCACCAGCTGCAACCTGATGGAATTTCTTGACGGAAATTAGTCAACAGGCCTTGTTGTACAAATAATCTGGGGCATCATCAAGATCAGGAGCCCAAATTCAAATCCCAGCCCTGCCCATACAGGGATAAACATGAAGGATGAAGAATTGCTCAACATGAACAATACCTCAACCAATCTTCTTTTGGCCAGTCCAAGCATTTTTTAGGGTGGCAATTTTGTTCTTAGCAATCAAGGTGGCTGAACTAAGGTTGTCAATGACATTTGAGATTTCTTGAGAATCATAAAATTGACAATTGAACTCAACAATGGTCTGCGGGTTGGGGATAGGTGGGATGGCACGCTGTTCAAAGAGACCCCACAATATTTTCATGTGGTTGAATAAGGCCTCCTAAACATTTTTTAAGTTAAGATTGATTGAAGGGTCAATATTAGAAGAAATAAACTCACCTTGGTTTTGGAAAAACCATCTGGCATTTTGGATAACACCATTTGGTGAGGGTGACACTTGGGGTGGACTTGAGTTTAGGTGGGGTTTTGGGTGTCTTGGTTGAAGCTTGAGGGGTCTTCAGAGGCTTTGCCAATTTCTTAGGTGTTGAAGATTTCTTTGGGGTTGGTTTGGAGATGACACCAGGGAGTGGAGCACTAATACTGCATATGTTTCAAGAATCAAGCTTTGCTTGCTTGAGTTTGGTGGGAGGCATTGGTTGTTTGGAGCCTTGCACTTCTAGTTTGCTGATATGCTCAAGCAAATTAGAAAGTGCATCATCTTTGGCCTTCAATTGCTGTCTGAGACTTTGAATTTTGGATTCTTAATGATGAGGCATGTTATTTGCCATTTTGGCCATAGATGTCCCACTAGCACTGAGTGAGTTGTACGCATGTAGATTGTTAAGGCTCATGTTGTTGCAGGAAGAGCTGGTAGATGTTTTTTGAGTCAAGCGGTTGGCTCAAAAAGAGTAGTGTATTTATACAGGTGGATAGACTCAAAATCAACAATGTTGATAGATACAGACCGCTTGAACCCAGTTGGATGGGCACCTACCAAGTCTGAACCAGCTTGCATTTATGCACGTGCATGACCCCAGTGTGTTATCTTAAATGTTAAAAGGACCACACATGCATCATGCAACCTGATCAAGTGTTGGAAATCCCAAAGACCCATGGCATGTCAAACTAAACATTGAGTAGCGCACCAGAATATCCTTTGCTTATTATCCAGGGTTGATCAGTGACAACATGCATGACAGACAGGAAGGAGTGACGCTCCCACCACTCAGGTGACAAAGCGCAGGGGCTGGTAACGCTAGAAACGCGGTCCGCTTACATAAGCGTGGCCCCTGTAGCGTCCGCGCATTGAGTTGCCCAAATCGTCAGCTCCTTGCGCGTAGTGTTGGTAGTACACTTCCCATGCACATGAGTAACCTGGGTTCAATTTCCAGGGGACACATGTTACTTTCACATACTTACAAGGCTAAGCCATTCCAAATTACAAATGATGTATAAGATAATCAATCCTGAGTATAAGATAACCAGTAAGGGCAAGCCTTGGGGGAGGCCCATGGGTACTTGCTTGGGGTGTGAGGTGTAATCATCCAAGCGCATTGTAGTGCTTCTTCCTCTGAGAAAATCTTGGATGATTATCCACAGGTAAGCCGGGCATCCTTTTGTTGCGAAAATATTGATTAGCCGTTTTGGATTTACAGTTGGATATGCTGACTGCACATCCAGAAATAAGGCCAGTACTCCCTTCCTCTCTGCCCATCAATTCCTAGTCCAAGTATCAAGGTAGAAAATGGCATCTTCAGTGCCTACACCCTTACGGCCTCCATAGTGCCAAACGGGGAGACATCCTGATATTGTGGGCCATTCAGCAAGACGTCTGGCAAGTACCATCTCCAAAGTTTTCCCCAGTGTGTTAAGGAGGGCTATCGGGCGGTAGGCACCCGGAGTAGTATAGCTTGGTTTGTGTGCTTTGCGGATAATCGCTGTCGTTGCGTTCTTCCAGCATGGGGGATATGACCCTTGGCTCAGAATTCGATTGAAGAGCCTAGCTAAATGAGCTTGAAGGATTGGGCCCGTGAGTTTCAGGGTCTCATTTAAGATTTGGTCAGGGCCAGGCGCTTTTCTGATCGCCAGCTTGCTCAATGCTTGTGAAACATCCACCTCGGAGATCTCGTCATAAACTGCTAGACAACACTCCTCAATCGGATCCACATCGGAGAGGTCTACTTGAGTGTGGATGATTGACGTGCCATCAAAAAGCATTTTAGCCTGTTCGGCTTTCCCAACTGCAAATGATCCATCAGTCCTTTTGAGTGGAAGAATCTGGCCGCTGGCAACGGGGCGAATACGGCGTAGGGCGTTGAAGGCTACATCCCTGTCGGACGATTCTAGGAATTTTCTCCAGTGATTTAGCTTAGCATTATTAACTAAGGATCGAAAATATTCATTCCATTCTTTATAACACTGACACGCCTCTTTGGATTTAGCTAATAACATCCACTGACGGGCGCGATTTCTCGTTTTCAATACTGGGGGTACCCGAGAGTCCCACCAAGATTTGGTTCTTAAAACATTTGCCAGCACCGTCCTACCCAGGTCTTTTTGGGTGGAGTATAAAGCATTCGATAGATATTTCACAGTATCCTCTACCCCCAGACCATGCGGTTCGTCCCCCAGTTGTGTATTAAACATGTTGCAGACTTCTGACTGATCTAGTTCATTCCACTTTGGCCTGGCCCAGTGCTTGGGGGGAGTAAAGCCCGTCACACATAACACCCCCTTCAGGGCCTGGTGATCAGACCCAAAGTTCTCCTCTGAGACACGTACCCCCGTCAGTAATTTAGATGCCTTGAGGTTTTCCCAGATTAGATCGATGGTTGTTCCTTTACCGTTAGAAGTGTAAAAGGTTACGTGGCGTGGAGATGCTATACGGAAGCCATTCTTGCCACATAGGCTGATTAGGCTTGTTGACTCCCTATGCGTCGAGAGATAACCGATCGGGTTCCACATTCGATGATCAAGATTAGCATCCATGAATATGCACATGGGAAGCTGTGTGTTTTGAGCGGAGGGCAACCAATGCTCCAGATCCTTTAGACCAGCGTTGGTGTTGGGCGGGTTGTAAACATTGACTATTGTGAAAGATTTTCCGCTGGAACCTTGGATTGTGACACCCATAAGGTGCTTTGTTCCACAGGGCAGTTGTAAAATGGCTTCGGGTGGGACCGACTTGTGGATATATACACAACATTTATGCCGGTCCCTCCAATTTGTGGGGCTGTGGTCGTAGCTGGCTAACATGTGCCAATTTGGGTGAGTCGGGGGGAGCAGAGTGTATGGGTTAACTCACGGCTCTTGAAGTATTAGGATTAGTTCTGAGAGAGAGTGATTGAGGAGGGCGAGCGTGACCTCTTTGGAGATATGGCAATTTAGTTGCAGAAAAGAGAAACTATCTGAAGCAGGGGAGTTGCTCAGTAAAAATGGTCGTGTTGGTTGCTCGAGTCGGGCCTAGCAGTGTGCAAAAAAACCGGGACATCAGTAATTTGGTTTGTTAATGGTGTATTTAACATGAGAGGGGCATAGATCTGGATTTCTTAGCCTGGAGCCATATCCTCTTGTATGGGCATAGTACGCTAAAAACTGAGTGGCAAATATCTTCCACGCCTTCAACCTTATTACGAACGCCTTCCTTGCAACGGACACACTCAGTGATTTCAGCATTCTCCTCTGGGCAATCCGGGCAGTCCCTCGTCATATGATCTCCATCACATCTGCCACATCTGGGGGGTTCTCGGCACAATTTGCCAAAATGGCCCATCTTGAGGCACTTATAACATTGTGCCGGGTATGGTTTGAAAGCTGTTACCCTGTGGTAATCATAGTCTAGAAAGATGCCGGTATAATCAATTCTGTCAGCTAACTCTTTGCTCGCAAAAGACAAAACTACAGATCCTGCCCGTTTTGCCGTTTTCATATTGTCCGACAGCCAACGCATGCGGATTAGTTCCTCCTTCTTGAAACCATTGGCCGTGGCCAACTTTGACTTGTTGCACTCTGACGTCGGATCGAATTCTTTGGGGACGCCGTGGACAAGGACCGACCAAGTACTTGGTCTGCTCTGCACGAATCAATACATGAATCGATTCCGCTGTTGTCTGGTTAATGATTAGCTCGCCATTCGCAGTGAAGTTTCCTTTGTCGGCAATTAGACGCGTAAACAAAGTGACCAGTCCACTCAGTCGGCCATCGTTCGGGGAAGCTGAGGAGCCGATTTTCTCGGGCATTATTCCATCGTTCATTATCCCCTCCATTCGAGGAGGGTCGGGGGGGGGGCGGAAGGAGGCCATTGCGGGAGAGTGGGGTAGTGAAGATCAACTTCTTGCTTTGATTGTCGAAAAAAGGGGAAGAAATGTGGATCGGGGGTTTGGGGGGGGGGGGGGGGGGTTTGACAGCCTATACCTAATCACATACATTCTCACCAACCCATGACGGACACCCTTATGTGCGTACTCATATAAACGCTCTACTGTAATGACGGGGAAAAGGTAACGCAGTCAGTGGAAGTTGAACCCACATCCACTCAATGCATGCGGGATGCTCTAACCATTGAGCTATAACCGCTTGGTGCAAGGTGTACATCATAACATCTACTTTTAAGAGGAATAAAGACCATGGGGAAAATAGCCCCTCAACACTTGTTACCCTTCTCAGATATTCATAGTGCGCAGTGTAATATGCGAAACTGCACTTTTTCCAAAAAAAAGTACGAAATACAAATCGACACTGATTGATAATTGCCCACAATATCTGGGTTTTGACTTGTTGCGGCTTCGTGGTTCCTAGCTTTGATTCTCACCAAATGCTACCTCGGATTGGTCATGAGAGACTCCAAGTTCTGTATCAGCAGGCTCCTGGGTGTGATTGTCCGAGTCACCAGTTGTCGAGGCTGAAGGATGTTCAGGGGCCTGGGATTAATCAGCTGAGATGTCAATGGGGTCGTTCTTCAAACATCCCGATCCTATAAGTGTAGCCTCAAACAACAGAAGAGATTGAACAGCGTTCCGGTTCACCCAAAGTAAGGATGAGATGAGCAAATGGAGATAGAACCACCGCTGGTTTGATTCAAATAAAGATCCAGCGTTGATAGGTTGTTTTGGTAGTCAAAACTGACACTCAAAAGTTTTCCTCGTGGAGCGATTGGCCTCGCTGTACCTATCACATCCGCCCTGCCAGTTGGACCCTTCGATTGCCGCCTCGCATCCAAGGTTCAACTCTCCGAGAGCGATCGAGTGTGTGCCAGTCCCAAAAGATTGTCCACGCAGGCTGACAGCTACTCCCACCTAAGCTCCGAATAGAGGCTGACAGCTTTTCCCACTTGGCTTCATAACGCCGGACTGTGGCACAGACCATGAGTCATGAATTGAATGAGAAAGATCGCGAAATCAATGTAAAAGTGTGCGACCATAGTCTTTGAGAGACTTGGTCGTAATATTGAGCCAACCGAGTTTAAAACAAGCTCCTTGTCTAACGGTGGTTTGACTGTGTCCTATCCGCAGGGGATTTTTTCATTATGCTGATCCCAAGCTCCTCAGTCTCTAAACTTCCTGGGTTGTTTCAGCTTATAGATTCACTACCTTCGTCCCTCAATCCATATTCCGCCATTCTAAATAGCCTCAACGCAGCAAAAGCCGATCTCGACAAAACTCTCAAAAGTTACACCCACTTCCTCCTTGTGTTACTGATCGTCCATTCTGTGCTTGGTGTCATTGCACTCATCTCTCTATGTGTGAAAATTTTCAAGAAGAATGAGAATGGAGAACGTCGAAAGCTTTGGCTGTGGCGAAAACACTATTCCTCACCTGGCCGTAGACCACATTATGTACCGAATGGTCATCTCATTATCGAATGCATGCAGTTACTCGGATGTAGTTTGCTGTGGTTGTTTTCTCTTATCACGCTCAGATTTTGCCAATCACCTGAAGCTTCATCTACTAGTGTTTATTCAATTATGGCTTTTTTGATGTCTACGGCTTTCGCACCAGGTGAGTAGAAATTGTGCATGATTCCCTCTGGTAACTCAATTGCACGAGATAGTTAGATTGGATTTTACTAGGCTTCTTCGGCTTTTGGTTAAATGGTTGGGGAGCTTTCTATGTTGCGTAAGTTCCGTTCCGATGTGAATCGAACCTGCGCGCAAAACCGACGTGTTGAAGTTAATGCTCGGCTGAGCTCCAATTTCTTTTTTAAAAATTTCAACGAACAGTTTCAATTCTCCGAACGCTCGGAGCAATAACACGTGGGGCAGGCATATTTTCGACACTCATCCTAGTATTATAAATACCCTCTGCATTGGGGCGTCAGCACTCATTGTTATATTCTATGGCGGCATCGGAATACGGCAAGCGGTGGCCCACCATCAACTTTTCAACAATTTCGCGATTCTCAACAAAACTCTCGCTGATCTATCGGCTTCATGGAGACCGGATAACCCTATGAACAACGATAATAATCAGGTTGTCTTTGGTATTCTCCAAACCCTTGCGACCGAGGGGACCAGCGTTCTTTTTTGGTTTAAATTGGTCGCCTTGACATGGACTGCTTGGTCTGTGGTCATCATATTGGTAAATTGGCGCCTTTCACTCCCAATATTTACGTCAGCCTTGTTTAGTGAAAACGTTTCTCACTATTCATCGCCTGGACAAAACTCTACTTGTGAAAGTTTTACGCGGTTTCGACGATTGGAATTTCCAAAATGTTTTCAAGCACGATCGACACAGCTCGGAGCCCCCCAATTGTTCTGAATATTCGAGTGACCGAGAAGCATTACCAGTCGCCTGTCACCGACTCGGCTGGGGAAATTGGTAGTGAAGAAGCCAGTCAAGTTTCCGAAGCTGCCAAAAACCCAACTCTGAGCACAAGACTAGCACCAAGTAACTTGAAATCGCTCAGACTCCTGAAGACAAATTACTGTCAGTTGTTTAAACTGTCTTCAAAACCTCACAAGATTTTGCTGATATAGTTTCTCCCTATCGACGGTAATAATGACCCTGTTCCAGTCTTGCTATGCACAAATTGGTTGACTGTGACTATAGCAATGGGCTTCATCGGGTCTTTGGGTATACTTTTCTATCTGAAAGTCGCAACGCTTTTGTCTCGGTGAGCAAACCTACAACTCTACTCGCGGATTCTTAATCAACTTGAAACCAACTTTACCGCATCATGACAGAGATCGTCCACTACCGCTGGTCATAATGCTTACTGCCAGTGCCATAAGCTTATCATTGGGAATATTTCTGTCAACCGTGAGTATAGGCTTTTAGGCCATCGTGACAAAAAAGCAGTTCTGATTGATCTTTCGGTTATTCTTTTTATTAGCTTTTAACAGCAATCCCCCTATAAACGAGTTGCGTTGAACAGTTTTGGCATTATTTGTTTCTTTGATCATCGTGACCTCAAAAATTCATTCTTGAAAGAGCATATTATATGTTGAGGGGGTGTACCGTGCTAGTTTCATACAACTTTTTTGATGGTTTGGATTTAAATTTGATCTTAATTCAGGGATTAAAGCATTAAACCAATTTTGGGTTCAAGAAAGAATTCCGTTTTGGTTGAGTTTTTCTTCGAGTGCAGGAAGGAGACAACATTTCAAGACATTGGTTACGCTTGAAGAAAGCTCAAATCAAACGTGGAAGCCCTCGAATTTTTTAGAATATTGTGCGCTATCAAAGTGCGCTTTGTAACGACGCCCATCAACAGCCGCGATCTTGAGGGCTGTGCCCCGGTCGATTGGGCTAATAGTCGACTTTAGCCAGAAGATTGGACTTACTCAGGCTATGGCTATGCAAGCTGTTGGGTCGTCGGTTTGGGCGGCGGCTCTGTTAAACTTCAAGGTGGCTGGACACTAGCAATGTGCAATGATGGACAGTAAGTACCTTTAAGAAGGAACCAGCACTCGATCGCCTCCGTAGATTTGTCAGAAGCTAGGCACGACCATCATCACGAGTCCTTTGGAATATTCGAGTTTCATGTTCATTATTTTACGTCTTACTAGTTTCAGTTCCCCATGAAAATGTAAAGAGGGCGAAGAACCAAGCTCGTGGTAGAAGAGCCAAGTGCTTGCAACATCCGCTTATAATTCACGTAATGTTTTATCCAACGCGGACTAAACTTGCAAACATAGCACAGCATCGTTTGAATGCATTTGCTCAACTTGCTCGTTTATTATTGATTTCAGACAAGTTCCAGTCCCACAAACCAAATCGCGCACCCGCATTGGTTATTTCGATAGAGAGCTGTGGTAAAGTTCACATTGACACTCACGCTGGATATCCTCCTTTCAATCCTTCAGCCTAAACTCTCAAGGCACCTGATCCCTGTCTATGGTGAACCTGCCAAGCGGCCGGATCCCTCTCACGATGGGGCAGTGAATGAACAGCGATACGTACTAACATGGAACATGTTTTATATGAGCTGAGCCGCATGCTGTAACCAATCGCATCTTGGGAAGATACACACCTGATGATCCAGGAGCTACAGCGTTTGCCACACGCAGAGGGAAGGAAGACGCTAGTTTTCCACCCAACTTTTCCCCATTACCATCATGTTAGTTTTGAAACTGCTGATATTTTCCAGGTTAAATTGCCGCCAGGAGAGCCCAAGTGAGGGACCAAGTACACGATAGCGAAAGCGGTGGAGTGCTCCGGAGAAAACATGACCGAGAACTTGAGCTTGGGGTCAAAAAAAAAGGTACGCATGTTTTATGGTGAGTACAATGTGCATCAAGCCATTCGCAATGTCATTTTTCTTGTTGTGAGCTCATTTCGGCGTGGCGAGGTAACAATGCATGTTTGAAAAACGATTCAAGACGTGTCTTGAGGTCTGTATCTAATGGCGTCGGGCTTGCGATCTCTTTTCCGGTAAGATGATTCTGGCAATCGCTGAATGGGATGAAGCACCTCAAAATCTTTTCGACATTTAAAGTCCACATCACCACCCCTGGAGGGACATGTTCAGGCCATCTAACTCTTGAAGCAACTCAGTAGCTGCCGTATCCTTTCAATCATGCAAGCCCTGTCCGTCTTTTTCATAGCACTTGCGGGTGAGTCAGCATCAGCCACTCAAAGTCCAAGGCAGGTTTGACCCTCCTAATGCGCCCATGTATACTTCACCAGCCTTCGCCACCGAGGCGCTTGCTTCGCGAAAAAGCCTTCTTCAACCTCGCTCCATTCAAGATGCCCAACCGGAGGCCAGCAGTTGCGAGGTTGTCATCACAAAAGCCTACAGCACATGTACGACAGCCAGCCGGCAAATTAGGACCTACTGCCAGGACGGAAACGGCAGCCGAATTGAACAAACCCTTGATACGGTTCACACCTCTGTGACCCATTTGACCTCGGTGGTGCAAAGTTTTGATAGCGATCATGCTGTAAGTTTTCTCAGAAGTTAGAGTTTACCGTAGAGGAGCTGAATCGGATCAATTGGGCCTGGCTGCAGAGCACCCATGAAATCACAGTGGAGGCGATTTTCTCCTCGTACATCTCAATTGTTAATTCTATCTCCCAGGTCACCAAACTGGAAAACAACTCTCAAAGTAAGTATGAAGTATGAAAATCTACCTATTTCTAGTGCTAGGCCATCCTCACCTCATACATTATGTGTCCTCTCAGCCACACTGTATAACATCAACGAGTCTTTTAGATCTATCCACGCGTCTTACTTGAAAGTCGGGATCAATCTCGGTCCATCCATCAAGAACGATCCCGATTTCAATGAAGATGCCTTCAAGAAATTGAAATTGTCATCACCCTTGGGGGATGAAACGCGAAATTCTACAGGAGAAGAAGAAGAGTCTCAAGACGAATTCTACCAGTCAGATGTTGCTGCACCTGACGAATACGGAAACGGGGGAGACTCGGCTACAAAGAAGTGAACAATCAAGATTTGAGTAAGGCACACCGGAATGAGGCGAGCCGATGGGGGTAAAAGCCGCCCCAGCGATTCCTGGAGTGAACTCTGTTGTGACTGCATGACTAAACTTTTCTACAATTTGTGTACCGAACATGACGATTTTTGAAGAGTGAGGAAACCCGATCATCCGATGTGATTATATATTCCTTAAATTGTAAATGTGTCATTTGAATCCTGCAGAATGTTTCCGAGATCAGGAAATTACTATATACTTGATGAGGTCAGATTGCTGGCTATTTTGCAAGCTCACTTGGGCTCGAAGGGATCGGCGTATTTTCTAAGCGGCCGAAAACTATTGCGTCGGGCGCCCGAGTTAATGATGACGATTCGGAATGAACTGACCACACCGCTGCTTGTTCAACTGCTAAATTGGTACTTAATCTAATTGAGAAGGTTTTGTAAGCATAATACGACACCCTTCACGCGAGTCCCGCACTTTGACGACATGGGTCGGACCCTACTCATCTTTCATGAAGACCAGAGGAAAGGATTGTAACGGGTGAAACTGAACCTGAACATTGAGCCAGCAAAAAATGAATACATACTTTCTATAGGCTCAACCGATGAATTTCTATTCGTAGGGAATTTTTTCCGATTCCATCAAATTTAAATTGAAATTTTTAAATGGTTTGATGGAATCACTTCAGTACCCTTGGCGCATCCACCCCCGTCTCGATAAGTCCGCTTGATGAACGGACTTATTATACTGAGGGTTTCGTCAATTTGACCACCCTCGTGCGCTCGACGGCAACCAAATCGACAGAATTCTTGACCGGGTGTAATTAGCTGATGGGACCTTGTCGAGGCGAGGCAACCAAAAACTGTCGAGCCTCACTCACACCGCCTTGACACCCGCCCTCCCCCCACATACATACACCCTCTGCGCATCCAAACCTTCTATGCCTGTTCTTTCGTGATGATTCCCGTCTGACCAACCCCCATCCTCACCCACCCAACCTCTCATCCTAATCCTATCCCATCCCGTCCTGATCGGGTGAAATGCGCCACGCCAAGGTCTGCCCCAAGATTTGTTGAACGGGGTGTTATGGATGCAACAAGGGTGACACCCACTGCCTAGCTCTTCGAGAACTGCCGCGGGGGGAGATTTGATCGCAAAAAGGCTGGGAAACCCCTCTGAAGCAGTAATCAATCACCGCACGCCTTGAAAGCTGTCGAGAGTGTTATTGCGACGGTGGTAGGGGCTCTAATGAAGTGATTTATCTTGTTCCACTATTGGAAAAGGCCCTCCAAAGGTACGAAAGCATGTGCAGGATTCATTTTCTTGGGAATAAAAGGGCCATTTATCCTGAAACCCCTGTTTTATTAATTTCACACCTGATTGTAGCAAATCCAATGACCAATGCCTCATTAACATTTTAACACTTGGTATTCAATTGGTTTAGATGAGTGGATGATTAGAAAGCCTCAAAAACAGACACATCTAAAGTGCTGTCATTATTTATAGAGAAAGAATATGAGAGTTTGTCAAGCATCCAAAGTGTGAGTAGAAAAGCAAAAAAATAGAAAAATAGAAAAATGGGGAATACCCAAATTTGTGGGTGGGAATTTCATTGAAATAGGCTTGCAATATTTCCCAACCAATGTACTGGGGATTGGAGTGTGACTACAGTTAAGAGCAGGAGTATCTGCTTTGGACAAGTTTGAAGATGATTAAGAATGGCTCATGGATATCCAGGTGAATTTGATGTTTTTTCAATAAGGCATTTGGTCAAAAAGATTGCCACATGCCCACCCCATGTGCTGAGAGGGGCAAGGATTGGGTTGATGTGGTGCAAATGGGAATGACTAAAACTACAAGAAATCTCAAAGTTAGTAAGGCTATTGTTCCAAGTTCAAAATTAATGCTTGAAGTCAAGTGCAAGGTGCAGGGGAGAATCTTCTGAAGAAGAAACTGAGGCAAAGCTCAATGTAAAGACTTAGTCACAGAAACAATGCAAGAACATATGAAATCAACTAAATGAGGAAAAAATCTGCAGGAAAAGGGCTTTTCCTTTTAAGTCAATCTGAATTTTGGTGAGGATGAATAGATAGAACCTGGTAGATATCCTCTCTAGCTAGGATAGCAAGGCTGAAATGAATGTATGGAAATGCAAGACTAAATGAAAGGATGTTGTCTGAGTACAACCAGAACACAAGGAATGAAAAAATGAAAATGAAAGGAGATAATGAAGAGAAAATTAAACCAAAATGGCAGAGAAACAAATTTGGTTTGGATGACAAAAGTGGACTGGCGTTCATGGGCGTAGGAAGGCTTGGAAATGTTGGAAAGCAATTAGATGATTTGTTATACAATGTGCAAACTGATTGTTTGACAATGTTCAGAAATGTATTGGAATGGTAACTAGGTTTTTTAAAATTCCATACCTAACTTGAAAGAGAAGTGAAAGGGTTCAAACCCAATTGTAGAGTGATTTGGAACTATTTGTAGATTATACTTCCAAGTGCAAGTGTTAT
The DNA here is from genome assembly GCA_025617555.3 of Puccinia polysora. NCBI lineage: Eukaryota > Fungi > Basidiomycota > Pucciniomycetes > Pucciniales > Pucciniaceae > Puccinia > Puccinia polysora. The sequence goes on from CM062616.1 coordinate 29,244,145, forward strand.
TTCAATTGATGACTGATTCACCAGAGATAGAAGGTCCCTTGTTTTTAATGACAAAGGTAGTAAGCACACTGAATTTCATTTTTAGCATCTTTTTCTGCCATGCTATTTTACTGAGTTACAAATTCTGAGGAGAGGTGATTTATAAAAATGATGGTAAGAAATAACCCTTAAGTAAAAATTGTGCCAGCTTCCTGGGTAAAAGCTTTCAAGCTGCTGCAAGCTTCTGATAAATTTTTATCATTGCTTGAGTTCCCCAAGCCAATACTTATTATTACTGCCTATATAAGTATATATAGATAACATTAATCTAATTATTATTTCTATGCCTGTTTTTCAATGCAATGAATATTTCAAGAAGGATTATTGCTTTATTCCAAGTACTGAAGCCCATGGTAACCACTTCAAGTGCAAGCAGTGCCAACTTTGCAAGGGGGCCTGAAATTTTGACCTATTGGAGCCAAGAAGAGATCCTTGAGTGCTGGTGGCTTTGACCACTGTGTCTCAAATTTGTTGCAACATTTCCTGCATAGATTGAAACCCACCAACTTTTACAAAGATTGGAATCATCAGAGAATGTGCTGCTAGTGAGTGAAAATATAAGCAGATCCAAAAGTAAAAGAAGTGGAACTAATATAAGGGTCTTTTATTATTTGTGAGGTTTCAAAAATATTTGACAGCCATACCACCACAACTGCCGCCATGGATTGGTCCAGAAAGCAATCTAATGATGAATTTTATTAACAAGTAAGTGCAAAGTGGAGGTACTGAGAGTGCAATAGTGGAGCCAAGGAAAGTATCTGGGTCAGAATACGGGGAGAGAGAAACATAGAAGGAGATGTGATAGAAGGGAAAAGAGAAAAAATAAATGGGAGGAATGGGGCAGAAGATGGTATAATAGTTGCAACTAATGGGAATGGAATGGAAGGGATTGGACTGGAAGGCCTAGGAGAGGAGCACCAAGCAAATACCAAATTCATTTCACCAATAGAAGCTGATGCAGGGATTTTAACCACAGGCTTTGGAAGATGGTCTTTGAACCAGGTTCAAAGGAAGCAATCACATGAATTAGAAATGGAAAGAGGTGAATGGGAATTTAAATTGAAGCAAGCCCAATATGCAAAGTGCAAAGTGATCTTTGAGGATGCTTTTTATGGAACAAATAAAACTAATGGGAAAAATTTCAAATTTGATAGATAAGGAGGATGTTGAGAAATTTTTGAAAGTATTAATAGATTTAGATGAGAGTTGGGAGAAGGTTGAATAAAAGATAAAGGAAATATGAATAGAAACAATAATTATTTCATTTCATTTTTTAAAACAGCTTTTTTTTTTATAAATTGGTTTTGAAATGAGATAGAAATATTGAAAATAGAAAGAAAAAAAATTGAAACAAAAAAAAGAGAGTTATGAAAAGAAATGGAAGACAGGATTGGATGGGACTGGATTGTATGTTGAGATTGGAAGTGTTTTCAAGGATATTTTGAATGGAAAACTTTCACTAACTCCATATAATTGTGAGAATGGTGCTCTGGTTCCCAAGAGGCAAAATCATCATTTTTCTATTAGCTAGTACCTTTGAAAATTTATTGCTAATTTAATTTGAAAATCCTTTAATCAAGGACATGGCTTAATTCCTACTCTGAGCTATCTTGAATATTCATGGTTTTTTGGAGGGGGATGAGTCTTTCCTGGGTATAGGACTTGAGCTTGTTCTATGAGAGAAACATAAAAGAACAGATGTATAAATTTACATTTTTAAGGTAAAGAAAATTTAAATTTATTTTAATAACTAACCAATTTAATGTTGAAAAGACCAAGCTTCTTTTCAGATAGCTTTAAAGTAGGCCAATTAGTGAAAATGTTGCAAGCACCAAGTAATACCCAATCTCCTACTGCAGATTTTGCTTCTATATTTAAAATTTTGTTTTCTACATTCTTATAGCATTGATTTGAAGAGTTAAGGTTTTTTTGAAGTTTATGTTGAAGGAATTGCATGTTTTGAAGGTAATTTTTACTTGTTTGAGAAGGTGCTACATGAATATAGAAAATATTTTGATTCTTTTTATAAATATTTTGGAAAGGCAAATTTTTAGTGGCAGAATTATTAGAGTTATTTTCAGGCAGATTTTGCCAATGGAAGCCACCTTGAACAGTTTTACTTTTGGTAGCAGGCATAAATTCAAAAATATTTTTTGAGAATTTGGTTGAATTGATTGGCTTGACCATCAAATTAAGGGTGATAAGCCATTTATTTATTTTGAATTATCTTCAAATGTTTGCACAAAAAGTTCCAGAAGATAGATACAAACAAATCTCAAATATTTCTGAAACTTTCATCAGGGAGATCATTCTTTGAGAAGAAAGGTTCTGTGAAAATTTTATCCAGATCTCCTGAAGAGATGGTAAGCTTTCTTTGAATAAGCATCAGTATTCAAGAAGCAATCCACTATCAACAGGATTGCATCATGTGCATCAGAAAGAGGTAATGGATAAAGGAAATAAATGGAAAAGGAATTCCAAGGAATAGGCAGAAATGGAAGCAGCTGGATAAGCCCATAATTCTATTAATTGAAAGACTTGTTACAATTGCAAGCACAGAATTTTTTACCATTGTCTTTTAGTTCAGTATTCATAACAGTCAATTAGAATTCTCATGCAATCACCTGGTATGCTTTATCCTGACCAAAATGACCACCAAGAAGAGAGTTGTGCTGAGTTTTAAAGATAGCTAATTTAACACTAGGATGGGCAATGTTAAATTCATGACCCTACGCAGCTTGTTCACAACCCAAATCAGGTTGTGTGGTGTGTTTTGCAACTGGTTTTAGTTTTTAACAGCTGCTCACAACTCATTTCAGTTGTGAAAGGCCACTCATGACTCATTTTGGCCGTGAAAGGCTGCTCACAACCCCAAAATGGGCTGTGAGCAGCCTTTCATGACCCATTTGCTGTGAGCAAAAAAAAAAAAAAAAAAAAAAAAAAATTCAAGATAAAATAAATAAAAATAGGGCATTATTTTTCTCACACATTAAATCCTTTCTTTCACGCTTAGCAACATTGATGGGCGGTTGTGTCCCTCTGGTATTTCATGCAAAAATACTTTATTCCACACAAATTTAAAGGATTTATTTTTTTTTGAATTCTGAATATGAATCCCCGTAGCAGGGGTTCTTAAACCACTAGAAAACAATCTTTGGTATTTTTGGAGGCATTAGAACCCCTTGTAAAATGGAATCAAAAAATTAAAAAATTCTGTAAAAACAAATTTTTGCATCCTTATTTTGGCTAGTTTGATTGTTTTTTTTTTTTTTTTTTTTTTTTTTTTTTTTTTTTTTTTTTTTTTTTTTTTTTTTTTTTTTTTTTTTTTTTTTTTTTTTTTTTTTTTTTTTTTTTTTTTTTTTTTTTTTTTTTTTTGGTTATTTCAGCAGCCAGAAAGTTCAACCAAAATTCAAAGAGCTTTCAAATTTTCTTTCATATTTTTGGATGTATCCTTTCAACTTGAAGAATTCCTTCAAAAAACACAAAAAATCAAAAAAATCAAATTTCTCATTGGACATTTCCATCCTATTATTTTCCTTTTTATTTAATTTTTTTGGTGATTCAAGCTTTATAAAAGTTAAAGCAACAGTCAAAGAAAATTTAAATTTTTTTGTTCCAGATTTTTTGGATTTATTATTTTACCTTAAAAAATTCCACAAAATATGGATACAAATATTAAAATTTATTCAAATATGATTGTTTTTATGTTTCTACTTGATTTTCTTGGAGGGAACAAAACCTCATTACCAAGCTCTAAATTTCTTTGAAATTTTGTTTTTCCAATATTTGGAATCCTTTGTCACAAAGCTTTTCCAAATTGGATCTAACCTGGGAGCTGGCCAATGATCAGACTTGAACTTGAATGAGACTATATGGTTGAAATCTTCTAAGAGAATGAAGCAAATAGGAGAAGATTTGGAATTTGGAGTGGGAGGGGAGTTCAGAGGAAGATGAGTGCAAGGAATTAAAGAAGAAAACAGAACCACTGGACACTTATATTCTTCAGCCCAAAGGAAATCATGGCATGGAAATTTCATCCACATATTTATGGGAGCTGGGCCATAAAGGTGGTTCAGTTGCCTTCTTGCTTCTTGGAAATTTTCACCCCAGATATCATGCAGCTTGAAGTGTTTTCACATTGGATTCAATTTTTGGAGGCCCATGATACATCTAAAAGTTTTAAAAAAAAAAATTAGAAAGCTCTTTAATAGTTGTTTAAAATTTATAACAGCTTGAAACACCAAAAAAAAACAATAATAATAAAGGCTAACAAAAGGATCCAATAGTTCAATAAGAAAATTCAATTTTGTGAATTTTTTGATTTTTTGAAGTTATTTTTTTAGGTAATATCATACATCCAAAAAATCTGAACAAAAACTTTGAATTCTCTTTGACTGTTTCTTTAACTTTTATTAAGATTGAATCACAAAAAAAAGGAAATTTAAATGAAAATGAAAGGATTGAAATGTCTATTGAGAAAGGAAGCTCCTTGAATGTTGGTTGAACTTTTTGGCTGCTGGAATAACCAAAAAAAAAAAAAAAAATTAAAATATCCAAAATAAGGATGCAAAAACCCATGCAAAAATTTGTTTTTACAGAATTTTTTTTATTTTTTTGATTCAATCTTTCAAGGGGGTCTAATGCCTCCAAAAATACCAAAGATTTTTCCCAGGGGTTTAAGAACCCCTGCTACGGGGCCCTGCTACGGGGCTCTGGAGTCAGAATTCAAAAAAAATAAATTCTTGAAAGTTTTGTGAAATAAAGTATTTTTGCATGAAATACCAGAGGGGCACAACCATATGTTGACATTGCTTAGTGTGAAATAAAGCATTTGATCCATGTGAAAAATAATGCCCTAAAAATAAATAAAAATAAATAAATATTTTTATTTATTAAAAAAAACACCAAAAAAAGAAAAGAAAATCAAAAAATACAGGTTCAACTTGAATAGCCCTAAAGTAAAAATACCAAAAATTAAATGAACAATTAAAGAGTCTATGCAGAAGCCCTAAAGGAAAAATGCCAAAAAAAACAAGTTAAACTTGACTAGCCCTAAAGTAAAAACACCAAAAAAAACAAGTTTTACTTGTGTTAAGCTGATCCCATCACAAGAAGTAAAAATGCTCCTTATGATGCAATGAGCCCAAAAGAAGTTGAAAAGAATTTCCAATAAAATCTTTTTCAAAATACTCAAAATGATGATGTTAACTCAAAAAACTCAGCATAATGATGTTCAAAATGTGATAACCCTTTATATTAATAGAATCAAAAGATCAGCATCAGAACCCAAACCCAAATGATGAAATTGAAATGATGTTTCTAAATTAGAATACAATTTAAGTTGATATTTTAGATGTTCAACCAAAATAGAAGCTTTTTTAGAAGTCAAAGAAGCAGGTTTGGAAACAATAGGTGGGATTGGAATCATTTCTTCCTCAAGTACAAGATGAACCCAGTGATTATTGTTAACAAGGCAAATGAAGATAGGATCTGATTGTTCTTTTACGCTCATTGTAATAGGAGTATAAGTACAACATGAATCCAATGAAATGAATCATATTGGTCTTCCATAAGTATCAGCTATTATTTGACCCATATCCAACTTTGAAAGCCATTTTGAAGAGAGAATCTTTTTTTTGATGTCATCAAAATCAAGTCTTTTTTCTATCTTTTCAACATCTTTAATTCCACCAAGTATCTTAGAATAGCACGTCTTCTTTTTCCTCAATGCTTCAAGCATTTGCTTTTGTACTTTGAACCATCAATACTCATCATACCCAAGTGATTTTTCAATAAATCTAAATCCACAATCCCCATCACCAACCGGATTCCAAACCTCCCCCAAGAACATATTTAAGTTCTCAGGTATTTGATTGAGTTAATTCACTTTTGGTTCCTACAATCAAAAATTACTTAGAAAAAATTCTAATCTCATTAAAGGAAACAAAAATCAGCAGAGATGAGCTTCTGTTTGACTTGGCCATTTCTTCTTCTCTCTCAGAAAAGGATTCTGATTCCAAATGAACAAACCCTAATTCACTTTCAGTCTCTTCCTCTGAACTATGGAATTCATATGAAGAGCCTTCCTTTCACTAAAGAAATCATTTTCCCATCAGTTCATTAAGCCATAAAAATGAACATTTCTTAAAATAAAAGACTTACTATCTTTGGTCTTTTTGGTTCCCTTTTAACCCTTTTTTACCTCTTAATTTCTCTTTCAATGTGTTAAAATTTTGACAGTTCACAATGAGTTGATTTCAATTTGGTTCAACTGCCACTGGAACTTAACACCTTTGGCTCAATCCTTGGCTTGTAAATCAAAGTTTATGTATAATTATAAACCATGGAATTTAAAATCTCCAATCTAAATTTTTGAGGCTGTCCCATAAGCAGTCCCATAAGCATGAAATTTAACTTGTTGAAAAATTGTGATTTTTTAAGCACTGGATCTTTTTCAATCTTTAAAAAAGAAAACCAATAATTAATCTGTCAATCATATAATTGCTGTTAATACTATAATTGGTTCCCTTTCAAAAAACCCAAAAAGATAACTTAATTCACTGGAAGGGTCATAGTCCAACCTCCACTGAGGATGAGCATCCTCAGGCACAACAGATCTTCTTGATGCTAGTATGTCACCTAAAATGTGGGAAAATTTCAAGCCTATTTTTTTTTATAAGACTTTGAGCACACCTTTCCATCATGCTTGCAGTTTAACTTCTACAATTGTTCCCCAATGAGTTTAATTTCCTCAATTGACAATTTGTAACCCAAAGGTGAAAGTTCTTTTGGAAGAACAGTTCCTAAAAATTGTTCAAGAGTTTTTAAGTGATACATGGATTGATTTGATTTGGCTTTCAATAGTTCCTTCAAGGTTTTTCCACACATCCAAAATTTTCCCCAAAGATCCCACAAGTAATATCTTTAAATTAGCATGGGCCCCTTCTACCCAAGGTGTTTTTTTATTTACAAAGTCTGGGTTGACAAAAGTCCATGCCTTTACAAAAGTCTCTTTGATAGGGAAAATGTTCTTTTCCATATACTCAAGCACATTGGCACAGTCTTTTAAGAAACACCATATACAAGTTTCAACATCAGCATTCCCAGCAGATATGAAAAGAAAAAGCAATAAGTTGGCATACTCTGAGTTCTGAATCATTGACTTTTGCCTCCCCCTTGGTTTTAGAGGCCCCATACTTTTCCCACAGATTCATAAAACTTTGCAATCCTTCATAGTCATTACTGAAGCTTACTTTAAAATTTTCTTGAATATTTTCAGACAATTTACAGGAGCACAAATGTCTGGATGACTCAGGGAAACTATGTTCAATAGTAAAAATCAGAGCTTTTTGATGGTCCATCACAAAGACTTTGGGAAGCCTCTTGGTATCATAAGCCAACTCCTTTAATGCATTCAAAGCCCAACTGTAGAACTAATTTTTTTTGTTATAAAAACAAAATCCTCTGTAGAAGTTTTCTTGTTGGCTTTCATTCCTACAATATGAAATAGAGGGATTTTTTACCTATTTGTTTTATAAGTACAATCCAACAATGCAATATGATGGTATTTTTTTCGAAGTTTTATAGACTTGGTATGAGCCAAGAAAAGGGACTCTAAGTGACTCTCTCCACCAAAGTTTGACCTGGAAACCCACTGAGATTCCTGGAGAATTTCCAGTAGAGCATCCATAACACCTTTCCCATCCATTTCTGCTTGCTTTACCTTCCTCTTAGTGGTATATATTGTTCTATTTTCAATGTATTATTATCCATCAATCTTGCTCAATTTCATTTTAATCTGGTCCATATTTAGCCCATTTTTCATGCCTTAATTAAGTAGATCAAAACCTTTTGCAGAGATTCTCCTCAGTTGATGAAGCACTGAGGGGTTTTGAGATGGTTGATGATTGTTTAGGCCATTCCTAATGGAGAGATTCCATGTGGGATCTTCTACTGTAAGACTTGCACTGATCATGAATTAAATCCCAAACTTCCTTGTGTGAGTTTTCCTTTGAATTTTGGTGATGCATGGCCCTTCATATCCCTCAAATCTGTCACATGATATATCCACATATTTATCCTACTTTTAATTGAATTCTGTGAATGCATAGCCATGCATGGCTTCCCATTTTTGACAATAAATCTTATATTCTTTCCTATTAGCAAAGGCTCTCACAGGAGGAGGGTCAAGCAGTTCTGGAACCCCTTAGTTTCATAGTTATACCCCAAATGCTTATGCTAGTGTATTGATCAATCCAAATCCTTCTCAGTCAAATGACATATGAAATTTTACCCACCACCTTGAGTCAATTCCAGTTTTGAATAAACATCTTGTTCCTCAAGTTTAACCCTAGATGAGGATGCAATTGGGGATTCCAATGTTTTCTTTTCCAACTCCCTACACAAATCTCTAGATTCAACCAAATCTTGGTTTTAAGTAAACTTTTAATTAAGTCCTTTGAAATAGCCCTTTTTAAACCGGCAGGGCGTGGGCTTGCCACTTTTCCCATAAACCAACACAATTCAACGGTAATTTAGTATTCAATTCAATTTTCAATCTAACAACCCCAAAATTTTGCTCACTTTTGTGTTGAGAAAAATAAATTTATCCAATGGGCATGTGTTGTGTGTGCACAAAGTTTGTGACAAGACTTTTATATTCCAATAGGCAGAGTGTTTGATTCTAAAGTTTCCTTTTGTGGTCCAATAATATTCCTGCATAGTAAGCCACATACCCAAATTTGGGTTTACAACACTCAAATGTGGTCCAGGGGTGCCTAGGTACCCCAAATCACACCTCAAATGTCTCATTTGGGGCAAAATACTGGAAAACAGGTGCAACCCCTGCTACCAACTAGCACATCCCCCGGTGTGGTGACCAATCCGGGACACCACGGAAAAAAAAAATATTTTTTTTTTGGTTGTACCCCTATGGGTACCTTCATTTCCCCCCATCTCCCACATCCATCTCCCCCTCCAACATGACCTCCATCTAGCCCACAAGCGCAAAAAGATCCTATCAAAGAAACTCCAAGAAGTCTTCCAACTCCCCAAGGATGAAGACCTCTTGGCCGAATATTCCTCCTGGTTGTTCCGATCCGTCCTCCTCAAAGGCTACGTCTACCTGACCACCGCTCACGTCTGTTTCTACGCCTTCCTCAGCAATCATCCCAACAGAGATCTTGATGAGGATGGTGAACAAGTCAAATCTGGCTTCCTCTCCAGGCGTCATCCTTGTAAACTGCACCAACGTAGGATCGTCAAGAGTTGGTTTATCCTTAAGGACTCAATCCTATCCTGGTATCCTTCCAGCCATCAGCCCTACTTTCCTACCGGTAAGATCAACCTTCACTTCTGTACCAAACTCGAATCCGCCTCACCCAATTCGAAACACCCGACTCAGTTTAAACTCTTTGTCTCCGGAAAAGTCTATACCTTTCTCAGTGATACCCAACAGACTAAGGACCAATGGGTCAAGGCTCTCAGGCAGACAATCTTCAACTGTCAACACCACGGTCAAAACGTCAAGATTGCCATCCCATTGACTGCAATCAAAAGCGTAGAGCGCTGCGATTTGGTCCAGTTTGCTCAGACAATCTGTTTAAAGATTAAGGATCACGTGACCGCCCAACCTTTTGTTCATCATCCAAACCTTTCGAACTTGACCTCAAGAGAACTCAACAATGTTTCTCTGAAAGATTACTTTTTTGGTTTCCTACAAGATTCTCAGACCCCTTAAAACAGCCGTTGTTGACACCCGCGACCGCTGTCGCGGGTGTCCATCTGGTTGCCCGCGGTCATTCTCAACGCGGGCGACATTTCTTTTTTTCTTTTTTTTCCTCTCATGTCTTTTTTTTTTTTTTTTTTTTTATGTTTTCATTTTTCCGCACCTATTTGTAGTATCTCTTGTACATAGTATACAGGGCCTCATGTCTATAAAAGGAGGGGCTCTCCCCTGCCTTTTTGCCAAGCATCCAGCAGACCATCATCATCATCTCATCTCATCTGTCTCCTTCATCATCAGTAATCAACTTATCCGTGGGCATCCTTCCCCACTTATCTGAGCAATTTATCTGGGTATATCCATGATTGCCCCTTGATCCTTTAAGCCTCCATACTCAAACTCTGTCCCTTGTGACCTTGATCCTTATCACCAACCAATAGCCTTGCTGGTTGAAGAAGAATTCCTGTCTGAATTCTTGGGTGTGTTATACCACTCTGATCCCTTTTTCCGACCATACTGGTCTTGATCTCTCCTTGATCATCTTTCTGGAGCCAATCACGTTTGATTGAAGAGGTTTTATTAATCTTAAAACCTGGAGTTTTATACCTCCCTTCTTCTTTAAGGTTGAATTTCGCCACGCTATTCTTGAGTCCCTTGAGAAGTGTTGGGATATTCTTGCTCAAATTTGTTATTGATTTGCTTCTAGAGCTTCATAAACAAATTGCTTTTGTTTTGTTCAGCCTCCCACAGTTATCTGGTACCCTTCAAGCACTTGATTGCGGAGAGTTGGGCAGGTTCATTGAGAACCTGAAGGTTGGTTGGGAGTGAGTTGATCTTTCCTAATCAGCTGCTGACAACCAGAGTTATTAGCTTGTGGGCGTTGTTACTTACAACTGCCTTGTTCTATTGAACTCTGAACAAACCTTGACTTATTTGTTCAAGTCTTTACCTGTACCATCTTGCCTCAGATAGTGTTGTTTCCATTGCTACCGACAACTCTTATCCTCTCCCCTTACTCTGATTTCTCATCCATAAGGTTCTGGACCTTGATTCCGGTTACATTTGAATATTATTGTAACTCCTAGGAGGGCAGCCTAAACAGCACCTTTCTCCTCCACAGAACTGCCACGGCTTAGCACCGTTTGGAGTCTTACATTTGGTCCCCCGGGCCGGGATCAAACCAGCAACCTTGGGATTTACAGTCCCAAGACATTTAAAATCAACCTCAAAATCCAATCTTTTTTTTTCCTATTTTTTTCTCTCCTCAAAATCTGATCCGTGGAGGCAACTTATCCTAGAAATAAGTTCTCCCAATTTGTGCACCGCTTGGGCAAGATACTTGTTGTTTTTGGCGAAACCCTACTCTTGCCACACTCGTGAGACACTTTGGAAATCTGCTCTTTGGATCCCCTAGGAACTCTGTTATTCGATATGGCATCTTCTGCTACTCCAACCACCCCTGTCCGACCTAAGATGGTAAAGATCAAGCCTCAGAACAAGAACTTAGGCTTCAACGGTACAAATGTCGAGCGATTCTTGGAATCCTACAAAATGGCTGCTGAAGTGGATGGAGCTAGTGAATTTGATATGGCTTATCAGTTGCGATTCTTTATCTCTTCTGATGAAGTTATGGAGGTAATCGAGTATTTTGAGGGATTTGAATCCCATAACTGGACGCTTCTCAGAAAGGCTATGTTGGCATACTGGGGTGAAATAGATGTGGCTAGGTTTACTCTGCAGGATTTGGATGCTCTGGTTTCTCAGTGGATCTCCAATGGTGGTATTTCTTCAGCCTCTGACTATCAGATTTTTAGGAAGTCTTGGGATCCCATTCAAAACTATCTTATCCGAAACCATCACATTGACACAGTGGACAAAATTCAAGCAAAGTTCTTCCAATCTTTTTTGTTGGCTGTGCAGGAAAGGATTAAAGAAGAACTGGTCAAATCTGGATCCATGATTACCACCAGGGATAATTGATTCAAGCTCCCTGTTTTTCTCACCCTTAGGAGTACTGTGGATAAAGTCATGAAAGGTCAAACTGCTCTTACCTTTGAAAAGCCTAGAACTACTGAACCGGTCCATGCTCCTTCTTTTAAAGAGTCAAACAATATTATGATTAAAAAGGAGGCAGATCGTAGGCCTAAAGCAGATCCTAATTCCAATCAAGAACCTACTACTATAGATGAAATCACCAAGTTACTTAGAGCCTTTGAGAAAAAAATAGATCAAAAGATTTCTTTGCTAGCTACTCCTAAAACTCCTTCTTCTGTCCCCAAATCAACTCTGGTCTGTTACTACTGTCATAGGGAAGGCCATGGAACCGGACAATGCCAAGAACTTCACAAGGACCTAAAGGAAAAGTTGGTAGAGCAGAGGGGGAACAATTACTTCCTCCCTAATGGTGCTCTAATCCCTTTTGACTTGTCTTGTCCTATCCGACATGTGGTGGCCTCTTACCAGCCATCACCTCCTGTGAAAGCATCTCTTGCTTCCTTTGAATTTCGATCATCCTGTAGTACCCTCCAACCTTGGTATCCTCCAGCTATTTCTTCCTCTAGTCTTGCTGGGACTACTTATCAATCTGATCCAGCCAGGAAACAACATGAGGAACCTAAACCTCATAAGGCTCCTTCCTTGCCAACTTCAATCCTTCAAAAACCCTTTAAAAGTCGATCATCACTTGAGCCTCCTTCCTCTGATGTAGAAGACATGGAGGTGGAAAAGGAACCACTCATGGAAAGGTTCCCAGATCACCCTGATCCTTCTCCCTCACCTCAACCTTCTAATCCTATCTTAAATTCTGTGTCACCTGAACTTCCTCCCTCCACCCAGCCCAAAGTTTGATTTGAAAGGGGCATCTCCAAGGATCACCCCAATGCTGTGGAGGGAGTATTAAAGAAAATTTCTGATCTCAAAATTCCTGATCTATCTGTGGCTGAACTCCTATCAATCTCTCCATCTGTTGCTGAAGGAATTAAGAAATGGGTCTCTCGTTGACGTGTGGAAATTGGCCCTGAAGAACTCAAAGTCTCCTCTGGCACTTTAATGGAGGACTCTGGTGGAACCAGTCCTTCTTTAGACTCCAACCTTTATTCCTGTCCCCTTGGCTTCCTTCCTTGTTATCTTGGTGACTCAGCTAAAACTGTTTCTCCTCTTGTGGATTCTGGATCTCAGCTTAACTTAATCTTGGATGCTATGGCCTGCAAGCTCAAACTTAGTCCTAGGGTCAGCTTCAACTCTGCAGTGTATGGGATAGGAAATCAAGCTTGTGAACTGGTTGGTATTGCTGAAGATGTACCGGTCAGGATTGGTTGAAATATTGTTGGAACCTGCCACTTTTGGATCACTCGTTTGGACAGTCCTATGATCTTGGGACGACCCTTCTTAATGGACTTTGGTGAAACCCTGATGTTTTCTGATCAAGTTGGGGAGAGAATTATTCTCCCTGATGCTGATGGCAGGAAAATTGAAGTTCCTCTTTGCTCTTTGGATTCTGGTTGTTGGGAAAGAGATTTTCCTGGTCATTCTCCCAAATCATCTTTTAAGGGGAAGCAGAAGGATAACTCTAGTTCCTCTCATTTTTTAGGGGAATAGTTGATCCTACTAATAGTTGTAGTTCTTTTCAGCCTCAGACTGCAACTCAAGGGTCAACTCCCATCCCTCAGGCTTATTTTTCATTCCTTTCATCATTCTCTTCTGAGCTCAAGAATATTAAAAAACAAAAACATATCAAAATAGAAAAATCCAAAAATATTTCTTCTCCATCTCCTTCTCTCTCTGGATCTTTTGTGTCTTCTTTTCTGTCTACTTTTGAGTCTGATCAATCTTCTCTCAGTTCCAGTTTGAATCTCCGCAATGAGTCTAAACTAGATCCTAATTGCAATTCTGTTTTTGGTGATTTTGGTATGAAGGAATATGGGCTTCAGTGGAGGCAATTTGGGGTACAAGTAAGTCCTCCCAATTGTGCACTGCCAGGGCAATCTTTTACCTTCATTTTCGAAACCCTACCTTGTGCCACACATGTGAGAAACGTATTATCTCCTGGTTCTCCTTTTATGGAAAAGGCACCCTTCAAGGATATTGCAGAACATTGGACTTGGAAGATGTTGGAACTTGGACTCAGCTTTTGTAATCAAGTCTCTCTGGTCAACTCTTGGAGGAAACAAGAACTTCTCTCTTTTGCCACTAAGTATAAACCAGTTGCTAGGAAGATCCAACCAGTCAACCAGCCTATGCCTCTCAACCTCAATCCTCCCCTTATGCGTCCTCCTCTATCTCGCAATCCTTACTGTGGTCTTCCTCAATCTCTTACTGGTCCATTTGTGCCTAATGGACGGGTCACTGAAGAACGTCTGAAGGTGGTCAACTTTGGTCCAGATGGATGGCTTCTTCCTGATGAGTTAAATTTAATCAAAAATGTCTTATCTCTAAGGGAAAAATCTATTGCTTTCTGTGAAGAAGAGAGAGGTCTCTTGCGGGAATCCTATGGCCTCCCTTATATCATCCCTGTAGTTGAACATGATCCTTGGCAAAAGAAAAAGATCCCTATCCCTGCTGCTAAAGTTGACAAATTCATCAAGTTGGTCCGGGAACAAGTTCAAACTGGCCTGTATGAAAAGTCAACTTCTAGTTACTCCAGCCCCGTCTTCTGTGTCCTCAAGAGTAATGGTAAACTTAGAATAGTTCATGATCTTCAACCTCTTAATAAAGTTACTATTAAAGACTCTGGTATCCCTCCTGCTACTGAAGAATTTGTTGAATCCTTTGCGGGAAGAGCTTGCTATGGTCTAGGGGATATTATGGGTGGCTATGAAGAACAATCCTTACATCCTATTTCTTGTCCTCTCACTACTTTCAACACTCCTCTTGGTTGATTTCAACTTACTCAATTGCCTCAAGGAGCCACCAACTTGGTTGCAGTCTATCAGGCTCAGATGATGTGGATCCTCCAGGATGAAATCCCTGATCATGCTGGTATCTTTATTGACAATGGAGGAATTAAAGGTCCAGTATCTGACTATGATAATGAGCTCTTACCTTGGCATTCAGGAATTTGTCATTTTATCTGGGAATATGATACTACCTTGGAGAGGATTCTGTTTTGAATCAAGGAATCTGGCCTTACTGTCTCTGGATCCAAACTGGCGGCTTGTGTCCCTGCTCTGGAAATTGTTGGTCATGTGGTCTGCAAGGAAGGAAGAAGGATGGCACCAGCCAAAGTCAACAAGATCATCTCTTGGCCTACCCCAATCAATCCAACTGAAGTTAGGGGCTTTCTAGGTGTTTTCACTTATGTTAGAATCTTTATCCCATCTTTATCCAAAATCTGTGCACCCTTGCTTCGTCTAACCAGAAAAGATGCTGAATGGATTTGGACCCAAGATTGTGAATGTGCTTTCCAGCTACTCAAAAGGATAGTTGGTAAAGACATAGTTTTGAAAAAGATCTCTTATGGACCTGGAGCTGGCAAGATCAAGCTGGCTGTTGATTCTAGTTATCAATCTGTTGGGGCCGTCCTTACTCAGGAAGATGAAAATGGTTGGGACCGTCCTGCTCTTTATGAATCTTTGTTGTTTTCAGATGTAGAATCTAGGTACTCCCAGCCCAAACTGGAACTCTGTGGTGTGGCTCGAATGATGAAGAAACTTCAAACCGTTCTCTGGGGCCAACATTTCAAATTGCAAGTTGATGCTCGATCCATCATTGAAATGATCAACGCTCCCAGTCTTCCCAATGCTCCTATGACTCGTTGGGTGGCCTTTATCCAGCTTTTCTCTTTTGATATTTTTCACAGGCCGGGGAAATCTTTCACCATGCCTGACGGTTTATCTTGACGACCTCTTGGGGACAACAAATCTGATGTTGGAACCAATTTCAATGAAGAGGAACCTTTAATCCAACCTATTTTCTCTTTTTCTTCTCAAAATTATTCTGGCTTTCAACAAGGCTTCTGGCTTAAATTAGAGCAGTACCTTTCAACTCTTCAAAAACCTCCTGATCTCTCTGCTAAGGAATTTTGATCTCTTAAACAAAAGTCTTCTAATTTTTTTGTTCAAGGCTCTAGACTTATGAAGAGAGGCAATCCTTGTGCTCTTATTGTTGTTAATATTCCCTCTAAACAAGATTCTATCCTTGAAAGTCTCCATGAAGGCCTTGGTCATTGTGGGGAAACTGAAACTTATCAATGATTATCCGAACGATTCTGGTGGCCATCTTTGAAGAAATCCGTCTCCCAATGGTGCAAGAGTTTTGAAGTTTGTCAAAAACGTGATCTTAGGCGCCCAGCTGAAATTCGTTATCCTACTGGGGAGTCCACTGTCTTTGGAAGGATTGCTATGGATGTGGTTCATATTAAGGCAGGTGGTGCTAAGTACCTCATTGTGGCTAGAGATGATTTTTCCGGATGGGTTGAAGCAAAATTTCTTAAGAACCTTAGCTCTGAATCAGTGGCAGCTTTCCTCTACAAGACCTGGAAAATGAGTTATGGCCTGGCTCAATCTTACTCTACTGATGGTGGCTCTGAATTTGGGGGCAAGCTTGCTGAAATGATCCGATCCCTTCCTGGACAACATGAAGTTACTACTCCTTATTATCCTGAAGGCCAAGGAATGGTGGAACAAGGCCATGCCCCTTTGAAGGCTGCACTTGTTAAACCGGCTGGTGAAAGTGGCAAGAATTGTTGCAAATTCCTTCCTCTTGTTCTCTTCTCTGATCGAATCTCAACCAAAAGGACTACTGGCTACTCACCTTATGAAATCATCTTTGGTCAAAGAGCAGTCCTTCCTTTGGATCTGGAAATGGAATCTTTCTTGGGTGTCTCTTGGGAAGAGGTGTCCTCAACCACTGATCTGTTAGTTGCTAGATCGAAGCAACTGGAGCGAAGTGAAGACGTTTGTGATGAAGCTTATCAAAAGATGATGGAGTCCAGAGCAAAATCTGTCCAGTATTGGGAGGACAAGCACTCCAATTGAGTCAGGGAGCCCTTGAACCCTGGTGACCTAGTTTTAGCTTATAATTGATCTTTGGAGACCCAGTGGGGCAAGCTTTTCTCTAATCGTTGGAATGGCCCTTATTGAGTGGTTCATCAAGTTAGAGGTGGATCTTATGTTTTGGAGGAGCTGGATGGTACTCGGTTGGCCAGAAGGTTCTCTGCTGATCAAGTCAAGAAGTTTCATTGTTGTGGGGGCAACTTATCTCAGAAGTAAGTCCTCCCAATTGTGCACCACCAGGGTCATTTGCTGCATTTTTGTTGTAAAACTCTACTGTATGCCACATATGTGAGCACCTGGGACGCCCTCCTTGTTCTATTCCTGCCGCTTCTAGGGCTCATTTGGAAGAATCAAGATATTTTCCTCAACTCTTCAATTGCTCTCAAGATCAAGAAATGGCCAATCTTTGCTTCAATTTCTTTGTTCCCTGCTTTTTTTTTTTTTTTATCCCTTTAAATTTTAGATGCAGACTAGGGACAGTCTGTAAGTTGGGGAGAGATGTGGTGACCAATCCGGGACACCACGGAAAAAAAAAAAAAAAAAAAAAATATTTTTTTTTTGGTTGTACCCCTATGGGTACCTTCATTTCCCCCCATCTCCCACATCCATCTCCCCCTCCAACATGACCTCCATCTAGCCCACAAGCGCAAAAAGATCCTATTGAAGAAACTCCAACAAGTCTTCCAACTCCCCAAGGATGAAGACCTCTTGGCCAAATATTCCTCCTGGTTGTTCCAGTCCATCCTCCTCAAAGGCTACATCTACCTGACCACCACTCACGTCTGTTTCTACGCCTTCCTCAGCAACAATCTTGTCAGCAATCATCCCAACAGAGATCTTGATGAGGATGGTGAACAAGTCAAATCTGGCTTCCTCTCCAGGCGTCATCCTTGTAAACTGCACCAACGTAGGATCGTCAAGAGTTGGTTTATCCTTAAGGACTCAATCCTATCCTGGTATCCTTCCAGCCATCAGCCCTACTTTCCTACCGGTCAGATCAACCTTCACTTCTGTACCAAACTCGAATCCGCCTCACCCAATTTGAAACACCCAACTCAGTTTAAACTCTTTGTCTCCGGAAAAGTCTATACCTTTCTCAGTGATACCCAACAGACTAAGGACCAATGGGTCAAGGCTCTCAGGCAGACAATCTTCAACTGTCAACACCACGTTCAAAACGTCAAGATCGCCATCCCATTGACCGCAATTGAAAGCGTAGAGCGCTGCGATTTGGTCCAGTTTGCTCAGACAATCTGTTTAAAGATTAAGGATCACGTGACCGCCCAACCTTTTGTTCATCATCCAAACCTTTTGAATTTGACCTCAAGAGAACTCGACGATGTTTCTCTGAAAGATTACTTTTTCGGTTTCCTACAAGATTCTCAGACCCCTTACGACAGCCGTTGGCAACACCCGCGACCGCTTTCGCGGGTGTCCATCTGGTTGCCCGCGGTCATTCTCAACGCGGGCGACATTTCTTTTTTTCTTTTTTTTCCTCTCATGTCTTTTTTTTTTTTTTTTTTTTTATGTTTTCATTTTTCCGCACCTATTTGTAGTATCTCTTGTACATAGTATACAGGGCCTCATGTCTATAAAAGGAGGGGCTCTCCCCTGCCTTTTGGCTCAGCATCCAGCAGACCATCATCATCATCTCATCTCATCTGTCTCCTTCATCATCAGTAATCAACTTATCTGTGGGCATCCTTCCCCACTTATCTGAGCAATTTATCTGGGTATATCCATGATTTCCCCTTGATCCTTTAAGCCTCCATACTCAAACTCTGTCCCTTGTGACCTTGATCCTTATCACCAACCAATAGCCTTGCTGGTTGAAGAAGAATTCCTGTCTGAATTCTTGGGTGTGTTATACCACTCTGATCCCTTTTTCCGACCATACTGGTCTTGATCTCTCCTTGATCATCTTTCTGGAGCCAATCACGTTTGATTGAAGAGGTTTTATTAAGCTTAAAACCTGGAGTGTTATACCTCCCTTCTTCTTTAAGGTTGAATTTTGCCACGCTATTCTTGAGTCCCTTGAGAATTGTTGGGATATTCTTGCTCAAATTTGTTATTGATTTGCTTCTAGAGCTTCATAAACAAATTGCTTTTGTTTTGTTCAGCCTCCCACAGTTATCTGGTACCCTTCAAGCGCTTGATTGCGGAGATTTGGGCAGGTTCATTGAGAACCTGGAGGTTGGTTGGGATTGAGTTGATCTTTCCTAATCAGCTGCTGACGACCAGAGTTATTAGCTTGTGGGCATTGTTACTTACAACTGCCTTGTTCTATTGAACTCTGAACAAACCTTGACTTATTTGTTCAAGTCTTTACCTGTACCATCTTGCCTCAGATAGTGTTGTTTCCATTGCTACCGACAACTCTTATCCTCTCCCCTTACTTTGATTTCTCATCCATAAGGTTCTGGACCTTGATTCCGGTTACATTTAAATATTATTGTAACTCCTAGGAGGGCAGCCTAAACAGCACCTTTCCCCTCCACAGAACTGCCACGGCTTAGCACCGTTTGGAGTCTTACACCGGGGGGTTGTGTATCCCCAATTGCAACCCTTTCTAAGTGGAGTTTCCCCAATTGCAACTAGAAAATGGTTGCAATTGGGGATGCACAAGTTGTGAGCAATTTTGCTTGCTCCTTGTTGAGATGTGAATTGTTGTTCACAACCCATATGGGTTGTAAATGGCAATTCACACTTTTTTGCAACCCTGAGGTCACAAATTTAACATTGCACCACTGGAATTTTTGGGTAGTACTACAGGGTACTATAAACCAAATAACCATTTCTGTCAATAAATCAGTCTTTTTAGTTCAAATTTACTTTATTTCAAAGTTCAATGCATAAATTATCATTCAATTGGGCTGTTCAAATTTTGGAGGCTTTGTCTTGAAGATCAGTGACAATAAAACTGAGCTGGGAAGACTGATTTGAGCAAAGTGCTTGGATTTTTTCATTTTTATTAGGGCATATCAGAGTTAAGAAAACATTCCATTTTTTAATGCGGGTTTCAAACCAAATTGGCCATTTCAAACCCGCCATTAAAAATTAAAAAAACCCACTTATTTCACATAAGACGTGTCAGAGTTACCTGGAAATAAGTGGGTTTTTTCAAATAAAGTATTCAAAGGCTTCCACCACCTGTCCACTTCATCCACCCCTGGCTTTCCACCTCCTTCTAACTCTGACCTCATTGGAAAAAATTGATTCACTGCTCTTCATCACTTCATCACTCTCATCACTTTATTGCTTTCATCAAATCCAGCTAACTCTCATTGGATCACTATCCTGATCAGTTCATCACTCTAATCTTTTTATTGCTTTCATCAAATCCAGCTAACTCTCATTGTATCACTATACTCATCACTTCATCACTCTCATCACTTTATCCCTTTCATCACATCCTAACTCTCATTGCTTTATCCCTCTTTTCACTTCATCAATCTCATCTATTCCTATTCTCTTTGATTCATCACTCTCATCCTCTCATTACATCATTACTCTCACCACTTCAACACTCTCCTAGCCCTTCATCCCTTCATCCCTCCTACTATTTTTAAATTGCCCCTCAGTGATCCTCCCCCCGCAAGTCCACTAAAAAATCCAATGGACCAAAGCAAACATCCCCCAGGAACTCAAAATCAAACAATCCTCCCCCATCAGCTTCCAAAGGCTCAAGTCAGCTCAAGAGAGCTGATCACATCATCCTGGTAAACTGGATCAAAATTCCGTCCAACTACAATGCTTGCTTTGGATCCAACAATGAAACACATGTTGGCCAACCTCCATCCTCTAAGGTCAATGGTTATCTCCTGATGGCAAATGAACTCAAGGATAAAACAAAAGGTAGGCTTGATCTGTCATCCAAACATATGAGGGAGCAATTCAAGAATTATCAAGCCAAGTACAAAAAGGCCCACTCCATGTCAATCTCCACTGGCTTTGGTATCACCAAATCTGACAAAGCCAAGGGAATCAACTTGGTGGTTGATAAGTTGGACTCCATTTTTCCTTTTTATATTCAAATTGATGAAATATTTGGAAAGAGGGCAAAAATCATCCCCCTAGCTGCTTTTGATGCCTAACAATTGGATTCAGTTGATGCTGAGGACTTGGCTGGGGATGCTCAGCCTAGCAACCGCTCAAGTAAGGAACCAAGTTCTTTTCTCTTCTGTCCATTTAATCCTGACTGATTTAGATTTGAAAGAAACAGGCTCACCCATTCCTGAATGGCCAAAAACTCAAGCCAATGGGGCCTCCAACATCCCCTTCAAATGAGAGCAATGATGTTACCACACAAACCTCCTCTGCAAAGGGAAAGAAAAAGGCCTCCAATTCCATCAACATCAACCCCAATAGCGTTCAAAAGAGGAGAAAGACTTCAAATTTTTTGGGCTTTGAGGAGATCATGGAGAAGAATATTCAAGTAAGCCCATTGGATTCTCCTTTCTTTCAAAATCAAGCTCATTCCTATTCCCCTCTGAAAAACAGTGAAATTGCAAATTGAATCTGAAAAACTTCATTTGAAAAGGAGAAGTGGGATTGTCAACTGGCTATTGATTTTCAAAATTGGAAAGCCAAGAGTTTTGCTCATCAGCAAAAATAGGATTCTGAGTGTAATTTGAAACAGGCTGAGCTAGAATTTCAAAAAGAGGAAAAGGAGAAGGATTGACAGCAAGTGCAACTGCAAATGGAGAGGGAACAACTGGAAACAGAAAAAAATGATAAGTGGTCAATGGCTGCAGCATACATTGTAGCAGCAGAACAGTAGATGAATTAAAGCAGATTAATTAAATTCTGAGCTTGTCAATATTTTTTCTTTTATTAAAAACTTGAAAAGAAAAAAAAACATTTTTGATTACAACAATGCTTAAGACTATTTTTAACCCCACCAATAAGATTTTTTTTTCTTTTTATTTATTTTTTTCCTGGACTATATTTTCCCACTCCCCAAGTCCATGAAAGTGTTTCTGGTTGTTTTGTTGATTTGAATTGACATTTCCATTCTTGTATGAGTGGCAGTCTCCACAGCAGGAATTACTTTTCCACAGTGGAAGAAATGGAAGGGTTTGATTGTTTTTTTGGATTGTTAAAACTCTTCCTGGGTGGGTTTTCAACTATTCTTTTTCTTTTTGGCATCAATGGAATATTACAGATCCAAAGGATGCGGTTTTTGACAAGACCAGAAAACCTTTTCATCAATACCTTCCTCAGAAACTTCCAAAGACATTTCCAAATACCAAGATTGAAGCCCCTTTTGGCAAGCAGCCCTACTATTCCCACATCTGTGTGTGTTTTTCAAGCCATCTCCTTCCATCTTGTTCCCTCCCAATCCTATACTTAGATTGGGGTGAGGAACAAGATGGGATTTGATTGTTTGTGTAACATTTTGAGGGGGGTGGGAGAAGAATTGGACATTCACCAATAGTGGTTGAGGGATTGAAAAAAAAATCAAAAAAAAAACCAGTCAGTCAAATGGACATCATTGGCAAAACAAGATTGGATCAAAAAAAAATGAAACCAAACCTGGACTTTATCCCAAGTTCACCAGAAACTTGATCACCAAAAAAAAAGAAAAAGAAAAAAAAAACTGTACCAAAAAAAACAAAAAACAAACATCACATCAGCACCCAAAAAAAAAAGAAAAAGAAAAAAAAAACTTACCAGGGTGTGAGGGGATCGGGCCAGGCCTTTGGGTTGGGTTGGGGTTGGGTCTGGGGCCAGGTAGGCAGGGCCCAGGTAACAGGGAGGGGGGGGAGGTTGGTTTGCCGGGCAGGCAGGCATTGGGAGGCAGGAATTGAGGGGGGGGGCAACATAAGGGGGAGGGGGGTGGGCTGTGGCAATCAAGAGGGGGGGCCAAGGTGGCGCTGGCAGGAAAGCAAGGAGGTGGGGGCAGAGGTGGGACCGGAAAGCAAGGAGGGGGGGCGGGCCACGGCGATTGAGAGGGGGGGGCCAAGGTGGCGCCGGCAGGCAAGCAAGGAGGGGGGGCGGGCCGCAGTAATTGAGAGGGGGGGCCAAGGTGGCTCTGGCGGGCAAGAAAGGAGGGGGGGCCAAGGTGGGGCCGGCGGGCAAGCAAGGAGGCAGGGGCAGAGGTGGGGGGGCGGTGGTGAGCCTGGTGGGCCTGGTGAGCAAGGTGGGGGGCTGGCAAGCAAGGTGGTGGGGCTGGCAGGGGTGGTGGGCCCGGAAAGCAAGGTGGGGGGGCGGTGGTGGGGGAGGCAAGAAAGCAAGGAGGGGGGGGTGAAGGAGCAAGCAAGCAAGGAGGGGGGGCGGTGGTGGGGCTGACAAGCGAGGAGGGGGGGGCGGTGGTGGGCCCGGAAAGCAAGGTGGTGGGGCCCGCAAGCAAGCAAGGAGGGGGGGTGGTGAAGGAGCAAGTGAGAGGGAGGAGTCAGCTAGGATGGAGGGAAGAGGAGGAGGAGGAGGGGGGGGGAGCTTACCTTAGGACCTGAAGGTGCCTGGAGGGGGATGGAACAATTGGTTAGCTTCTGATGATGGGGAGGATGAGGAGGAGGATGAGGAGAGCTTACCAGGGGTGCCAAAGGTGGTGAGTGAGGTGGAGGTGGTGGGTGAGGAGGAGGTGATGGGTGAGGAGGAGAGTGGACTGGTGGTTTGGTGGTGTGAGGTGGGTGGTGTGGTGTGGTGAGGTTTTGGGTCAGTTTTTTCTATGAAAAAAAAAAACGGAGTGAGTCAGCCTAGGATTCTTGGTTGAACAACCAAAACAAAAAAAAATATTTTTTACCTATTTCAAAACAAAATCTTACTCATCAAAGTGGGAAAGGGTGAGGGTTAAAATCCGCTCTCTCATAGAAGAAGATGAGGGACAAGATGATACAGGGATGACTTGAGGCGGATCAGGAATATCATGAGATGATGATGGGGTTTTTGTGAAGATGGAGATGTGAAGCAATGGAGATGTGAATCAATAGAGATGTGAAGGGATGGAGATGTCAAGCAATGGAGATGAGATGTGCCTGAAGCAATGGAGATGGGATTGGTATGGATTTGCTGATGTGGATGGTTGTTTTAGATGTGATGGATGGTGGATGGATGATGATCCATAAATGGTGTGTTTGATGGCGGTTTTAATGGCGGGTTTGATGTTTGAAATCCGCCATTTTGAAATACACCAGTTAGGGGGTATGTGTATTTCAGAAACCCGCCATTAAAAATGGCGGGTTTGGTCAAAAAAAATGGCGGGTTTGCTAACTCTGATACACCCTATTGTTGGAAAATGTTCTGCACCCCCTGTGATAAATAATCAGGGAATAATGCTTGTTTACCCAGGTAAATAGGTGATTTTAAAGTTGAATTCAGAGATGTACTTCACCCATTGTTCCTGAATAGGTGTAAGAACTTTTGTCGTCATGAAATAATTAAGATATTTGTGATAAGTTAAGGTTTTGAAAGGTTCCCTGAGACTTAGAATTTATGATTTCAATTTATTCAATAAATATAAAATTTCAAGGATTTCCTTATCATAAATTTTTTAATTGATTTCAGCAGATTTGAATTTCCATGATTCAAAATCTACAGGTTGAAAAAGATTGGAAACTTGGGAAAAATGAAAAATGACACTTGCAATAGCATATTTTCTTGCATCTTATTTGAAAATAGTGCAAGATAGATTTTTAAGGCATGCAAGGATATTTTCTTTAGCTCATGATTTATTCAGAGATTCAAACACCAAAGAAGCTTGCTGAATAGAAAGAAAAATGAATTTCTTTTTGGAGAAATCTATCTGAATTGGCAATTGTCTTGGAATAGTGAAGGATGAATTTTGAAAATAATTTACTCAAAAAAAAGCAAAAATTTTAATTTTTGAAGGGAATTTGGTGCTGGCCAATCCAAGATGCATTTTTATTTGGCTGCTTACATGGAGATACACTCTTTCAAAAGTACCACACCAAGGATTTGGAGAGTGTTTATGCAAAACTTGCACTTGGAAAGTTTAGAAAAGAGATTTTTCTTTCAAATTCATTCCAAAAATTTGAAAACATGGTTAATTTGATCTTCAAGGTTATTTGAGTAGAATATTATATCATCAAGATATCCCATGAGGTAATTTTTTTCAAGATCTGAAAAAATATCATTAACAAAATTTTGTAAATTCAAAGGAGGATTTCAGATGCCAAAAGGCATAACAGTATACTCATAGCTGCCAAACCTAGTTTTCATGAAATTCAAATACTATTGAAATTTGGCTAAAAGATATAACTTTGAGAGATAAGTAGCTCTGTGGAAGGGGTTGAGGAGATGAAAAATAAGCATTACTTGATAGGCTTTCTTCCAGGTTAAATGATCCATTTTCCCATAATAAAAACGCAGAAAAAGGCTTAAATCTTTCTTTCAAAAAAAAAGAAATAATTCTGAAATATTGCTCCACTTGATTAGTGAAATAAATCATTTTAATACATTTGTGTAAATTTATTCTTGAATTATGGTCAATTCCTGCTTTGGAGGAGATTAAACAGGACCTGGATCCAGTTGCCACCCAGTGAGTTTTACTTTTTTATCACAGGGATGGAATGAAGGAATTTTTTTGTCTTTAAAAGATGAAAAGACATAAGCATAGTCATGATAAACAGGAAGTAAGGAATATCAAACAATGTCTAAATCTTGGGCCTGTTCATCATCTTTGAGAACAGGTTTTGATAAAGTAATGGGTTGATGCAAGAGGATAAAGGATCTCAAAATAAACCTTTTAGCAGCAGCCTGCTCCCCTTTAAAAAATAAAGAAAGAGTTAAGTCAGATATCTGATCAATTAAACCAAGATGTGAATACGGGATTTTGGACTGGGATTCAGGATATTTAAAATATCCTTGTTGAAAAGTGTCATCAAACTCTAAAAAGGGTTGGTTAGGATTTTTAATTCCTTGTTTAGAGATTTAAGAGCATATTGGAAATGCAAGGTTAAAATTTTAGTTACTCCCTCTTGCCAATTCAAATCTGTTTTCCAATGTGCTTGAAAGTTTTTCCTTAGAATGTTTTTTTCCATTCCATGGATATACAAGAAAAATGAATCTCATTCAAAGCTTGGGAAATTGGAAATTTCAAAAGTAAATGTTGCCTTATGTGTAAACCAATGAGATGAATCTGATTCACTACTTAATAACTCAATGGGAAAATTGTCTATATCCAGAAATTTAACATTTTTGGAAAGAATGAATTCCATACTTATGAACAAAAAATTAGAACTAGATTCAAGGAGTACCCTCAAAGGTGTAATATTGGAATGGAAGAGGACAAATATTAAACTTTAATTATGAAGGTTATTTCAGGTTCAAATCTAGACTTTTGGATATTTAGGTAATGTTTAGTCTTGTTTTCAATTATCAAGAAAGCTAAAAGCTATTTTCTTGAAGACTTGGCTGCTTCACATGCTAAATTTTTTGAACAATTATTCACATCATACTCCCCTCCACAATAAATAAACAAACCTTCCTTCTCTCTCCTTCCCCATTCCTAATTCTTAAGCAAACTAGTTTATTTTTCCAGAAAGATTGGAATTTTGGGGGATTTGCCCTTGTTGGAGCTGGTTTTTGAATGCAAATTTGGTTCTCTATGCTTTGAGTTATTCAAATTTGTTTTTGAAGAATTATTGGTTTCCAAAATTGATTCCAGAAGCCCTGGATTTTCGAAATTTTTCAATTTTTGATATCCATTATCAAGATCAATCACCCACTCAATTAGATGCTGAAGAATTGTGGTCTTTTTCAAAGCAACAGCAAGCTGCTTGGTAAAGTGTGCAGTTCACCCCTTTTAAAAGTTAAATAAAATTGTGGCCTTGCTTCATTGGATTCAAGACTGAAAGGTTCTAAAACTAGATATATAAACTGATTCCCTAATACAAGATTTCATTACTAAATCATTCAAGGTATACTCTTCTTTTCAAGCTTTTTTGGTATTTCCAAATAAGGTGAAAAATTGTTGTTTTTATTGGTTCCAATTGTTTATAAAGCAGCTTGAAATTTTAATATCTAGCATTTTTAGGATTTTTTTAGCTATTTCAAATCCCTAGCTCCCACAAAATAAGAGGCAATAAAAAACTTGTTATGGTTGCTTTGGAAGTTATCTGGGTCATTAGAGAAGATTATTTTACATTATTGAAAATAGTATCTGAGTTTGCAAGGGTGATCTCCCATGAAGTGATCTGGCTCTTTCATGCCAGAAGTTCAAAAGCTAAAACTTACACTACCAGAATCTGAGTTATTTTGGTTAAGATCCTCAATTAAAATGTTCAGGAGTGTCTTAGCTTCCAGCTTGTCATGTGTATCCCTACAAGCCATTGATCTTCCTTGGTTGGGGGAGCTATTAGTAGAGTTTGGGGAGTCTGGAATTTGCTCAGGAGTTTCAGGCTTTTGAAGGATTCCTCAGAGTTTAAGGATCATAAATTTTTCCAACAGATGGAGAGAAAGAAGAAGGAACAGGATCTAGGATTTATGGAGCCCATTATCTTCTTGATTTCCCTACCCTATGAATATTCTTATTGTAAGTGGGAAGAGAAGAATTCCTGGTTGATAAAGTATGTGGAATAAATAATGAAAAGTTTCTATGAGTTTTTGGAAAAGCTTTTATTAACATTTTGTTAATTTAGTTCATTTAATGTCACATTCCCACCCACTTTACTGAGAGGGGCAAGGATTAGGTTTAAATTTTACAAATTAGAATGTCAAATGCTACAAGAAATCCCAAATTTAGTAAGGCTATCCTTCAAATTTGAAATTTGAAGTTTTAATTCAAGTGCAAGGTGTAAGGGAGAATTTTGAAAAGAATAAATTGAGGCAAAGCTCAATGCAGAGACTTATTCTCAGCAATAATGTGAGAATATACAAAATAAACTAACTGAGGAAAAAATTTTCAGGTGAAGTTCTCTGCCTTTTAAGGTAATCTGCATTGTGATGAGCATGATTAGATAAAATCTGATAGATTTCCTCTCTAGCTAGGAATAGAAAGTATTAAATCAATTTATGGAAATGGAAGCATAAATAAAACAATCTCATCTAGGTACTAGTTGAAAGCCAGAAATGTGAAAATGAAAATTCAAGGAGGTAATGAAGATACATTTAAATTCAAATGGAAGAGTAAAAAAAATAGTTTGGATGAAAAAAGTGGACTGGCAGATCTGGGAATAGGAATTCCTGGAAATTTGGCAATTAATTAGATGATTGACTATACAAGGTGCAAAGTGATTTTTTCAAATTTTGCAGAACATTTATTGGAATGTTAACTAGTTTTTTTCAAATTTAATATCTAACTGGAAAGAGAAGCTTAAGGGGGGGAAACCCAACCTCAGAGTTAATCAGAATGATTCATAGATGGTACTTTGAAGTGCAAGTTCAATTAAAAGTGATGAATTATTTAACCAAGATAAAAGGTCCCTTTTGTTAAAAAATGAAATCAGTAAGCAGAATGAATTTGATTTTTAGCATGCTTTTGTGTCACACTATTAGAGTGAGGCAGAAAATACTTAGGAGAGGGGATATGTCTTATTGATGGTAACAAATAAACCTTGAGTTTGAAGCATGACACAGAGGGTGGCAAATATCTTCAGACTTTCAAGGCAAGTGTGTGTTTGTTCTTAGGAGGCTAATTCTTTTCTTTTTTTTTCTTTTTATTTTTTTGAGAGAGAGATTTTGGTAACCCCCCAAAAAATAAATTATTAATTAATGAGGAAAGAAGAAAATAGGAGCATGATTTTTAGGAAAAGGGAGATTTGAAAATGAATATGTGAATCTTTAGGAGAGATTTAAGGAAAAAGAGGATGTGAATATTTTAAAAAGTAGTGAAATGAGAATATAAAAAGATATTATACATTTTTCAATAGGAGTAGAGTAAATTTTCAGGATTAAAATCTGATTATCATGACTAAATCTGGCTGGATTCTAAATGGAGTCAATCTTGAAAATTCAAAATTACAAGGTATATGTGAATCTTTGGGAGATGAAGTCACCAAGGACTAGGAAATTATATTAGTTATCACTACTCACAATACAGATATATTTTTATTTTATTTTTCACATAAATGCATAATTTTGACATAAAAAATAAAATTATTGAAAAAGGCAAAATGCTGTTCTTTTCATGGGGATGAGCTGAATGAAAATTCAGGTTGAATTTATACCTAATCTTTTAACAAAACAGAAAGTTAAGTTATGGTTTTTAAAGGGTGGAATTATTTGTGCTTCATCAAATTTTTCATGATACAAAGGAACCAAATACACTTGGAAGTGTTATTTTTGAACCACCTTTTTCTGATTATTTCAATATTTTTAAGTTGATGAGAAGTGAATTGATTCAACCAAGAAACATAAAAAACTCAAAAATTTATAAATTGATTCCTTTTTTATTCAAAGACCCAAAGCCATCTTGAATGATGTGAGCTTATACAAAAAAAAAACTTTTTTTGGATGGATTGAGACCTTTGGGCCTGTTTTCTCACCTCAAAAATGATTGGAATCCTCAATTAAATCAAAAAAAATCAACTAAAATTTGATTTTAATTGAAATAAGCTCCCAAATTTTCCACTTGGAGAAACCCCCCCCCCACTTGAATTTTTTTGTTGCGGGAGGAATGAACCCTGCAGAAGGCCCTGTTAATACTTTGAAGGTCTTTTAGGGCTTTTGGAAAAGTCTATATATATGCATATATATATATTTTTTATTTTAAAAGTTGAAATCCTTGGCTGTGGGCTTCCAGCCCCAAGCAGAACATCTTGTATGGATAGCCTGAGTGGATCCACCAACCAATTTGATCCTTTTCCCTTTGATTTATTTGAATTTTTGATTTTTCAAAATCAATTATGCCTCTCTCTATATATATTTATATATTTTACTTATTGCTTAATTTTGTTTTTATTTTTCTCTTTTTTTAATATATGAAGCCAAAAAATAAATTCTATCAGTATTTATATTGGAACAATTTTTCAAACATTTTTCATACAGTTTGACAAAATTTAGGAATTTATGAGAAGGTTTGTAGGAAAACTCCATTTATGGGAAAAGTATATCCAACTGGAAATAGTCAGGGGGACCTCCATGATGTTCTAAGAAACAAAAAAAATCACAAAATTGACTCAAATCACCTAATCAATGAAAAAAATAAAAAATAATCCATGAATGATATTAGAAATTATAATGCAAATTATGATCAATTAAAGAAAAGGATCTATTTATCCCATGAAAGAATGATCAATATTTCCCCTAATAACATATATTATTCAATCAATTCCATTATTCTGTAAAACTTTATCCATCCTTCCTCTTACAAAGTTTAAAAAATGGCCAATGTTAAACTTGCAACCCTGGGGTTGCAAACAGGGCCCAAAATGCCGTTTGCAACCCATCTGAGTCACAAATGGATATAGATTTATTTATTTATTTATTTTTATACTTTTTATATCTTATTTTGTTGTTTTATCTTGATAAAAAAATAAATAATAGATAATAGATAAAGGATAAAAGATAAAATATAAATAAAAGATAAATAAAAACAAATAAAAAATAAAAAATAAAAAATAAAAAATAAATTAATCCATTAAATTAAAAGTATGAATATAAAAAAGGGCATTATTTTTTTCACAGGTGCTACCCTCAAACTCACAGTGGTACTATGTCCCTGCAATGTCCAGTATACACAGACAAATCCTTGTTTACACAGGCATTTCAAGAACTTTTTTTTGAAATTCTAACACAGAAGGCCTGTAGATAGGTTTCTCAAACCCTTATTGCTAATCTTTTATAATTTTGGGACCAGTTAAACCCCTTCAAAAATCCAGTCAAAAAATTAACAAAATCCAAAAAAAAAAAACTCATTTTTGGAGCTATTCCTTTGGATTTTGGCTTGAGTTTTTTTTTGCACTTTAAACTCTCACAACATTTATCAATCAGCTGAAGAGCTTTAAAATATTATTTTGAGATTTTTTGGATGTATCGTTGGCCTCCAAAAATTGGATCCAACATAAAAACACTTCAAAATAACATATCATTTTCAAGATTTTTTTTCACTTCTTGAATCAATGTTTCTCTCAATTTTTTTTGGAAAAACTTAAGATTAACATTGAAAAATTGAAAAAAAAATTGACTGAGCTTTAATTATAGGTTTTACCCCACCAAATATTCATCACAATGAAAATAATGGAAAATAAAAGGGGTGGTCTTTCCTTATTTCTGCATTCTTTGTGGTGTTTACGTATGGGAATTTGAAGTGTTTGACCTTTCAAGTTTGAAAAAGGCCTCTCAAGGTTTTTAAATATATATTTTTCTTAATTTTTGAAGCACTATTTGTGCCCTACAAACCAAATCCAAAAAGGAGGGCAACAAACCCCCCCTCTGGGCTGGGGTCTGTTTTTTTGAGCCCTCAATGCATAAAACCCTAACCATTCCTATTAAATATGAGTTGGGAATTTTTCCAGGCCATTTTGGAGCGCTCCCATCCTCCCATCATCCATAAAAGAAACCTCCTCCACCCACCCACCCCCACCCATCACCCCCCATCACCACACCAGACCAGACCACACCACACCACACCATACCACTCCACTCCCCCCATTACCACACCACACCACAACATACCACTCCACACAACACAACACAACACAACACAACACAACACAACACAACACAACACAACACAACACAACACAACACAACACAACACAACACAACACAACACAACACAACACAACACAACACAACACAACACAACACAACACAACACAACACAACACAACACAACACAACACAACACAACACAACACAACACAACACAACACAACACAACACAACACAACACAACACAACACAACACAACACAACACAACACAACACAACACAACACAACACAACACAACACAACACAACACAACACAACACAACACAAAACAAAACAACACAACACAACACACTCTAAACCTACCACTACCAAATCAAACCTCCTCAAAAATAAAATCTTCTCACTCCATTTCTACTCAAAATCTTTCTGAATCATCAACTCAAATGTCAAATTTCTTTCTAAAAAAACATCCCTTTTCAAAATGTCTCAACAAAACATCCACCCCATTTTCAGAACTGTCTCACCTGGCCCATCCTCCATCACCTCATCTAATCAAATAGTGTTTCTACTCCTCTGGCCCTTTCCTCATCTACTCAATCTAATGATACCACTCCTCTGGCCCCTCCTCCTGAACTATCATATAATCAAAAGGAGGAGTTAGTTGATGCTATCCAATCATGGGTAAAGTCCCATGGATATGCCATTTATACTAGATTATCAAACTTGAAGAAACATACCTACACATATCAATGTGATAAATCTGGAGAATATAAACTAAGTAAAGATCCCAAAAAATTGCAAACAACAAGAAAGACCAAATGCCCTTTTAGATTATCTGGAAATTTCCCCAAAAAATTGGGTCTCTGGAATTTTAAAGTTATATGTCCAGACCACAACCATGCCCCCTCAGATGATCCTTCTCCTCATCCAATCCATAGAAGAATTCATGGAAAGCAACAGGAGACTGTAGAAAACTTAACCAAGGCTGGTTTTCCCCCATTAAAAATTTCAAATTCTCTTATAAAAAACTCCTGAACTCCATTTCATCCAAACCTCAGTACTATTTATAATAAAAGATCTCAAATCCAAAAAAATTATCTTGATGGAAAAACCCCAATTGAAGCTTTAATACTGGAACTCCAAAATTATTCTTTTTTGTACAAAATCAACAATGTGGATGGACACATCACTTCTTTATTCATTTCACATCCTGATTCCATAAAACT
Source organism: Puccinia polysora (assembly GCA_025617555.3). NCBI lineage: Eukaryota > Fungi > Basidiomycota > Pucciniomycetes > Pucciniales > Pucciniaceae > Puccinia > Puccinia polysora. The sequence goes on from CM062616.1 coordinate 29,276,683, forward strand.
TCTAAAAAAAATTCCTACTCTTCTCATGATGGACAGCCCATATAAAAATAAATAAATTTGGGATGCCTCTTTGTCATATTTTTGGTGTAAACAATTCTTAAAGAACTTTCTCATTTGCTTTCTGTTTTTTATCCCCCCCAAAAAAAAGATAACTATGAATGGGCCCTCAATCAACTTCAGGAAATATTAGAACATCAAGAACCCAGGGTTATTGTGACAGATAGAAAACAAGCTTTAATTAGTTCCATAGAAAAATTTTTCCCATCCTCTCATCACATTCTCTGTCTCTGGCATATTTTCAAAAATATTCAAACCCACTGCAGGAAGAATTTCAATTATGAAGATGAATGGAAGCTCTTTAAGAAACACTGGCACCAATTGGTCAACTCCAAATCTGAAGCTATTTATCAGGACAATTTCACCAAAATTTCTCTAGTCTGGAATGCTCCCACATCAGAATACCTCCTTGAAAACTGGGTCCCACTCAAAAGAAAAGTTGTCTCTTACTTGGCCAAAAAATACTCTCATTTTGGAAATCCAAGTACATCAAGAATAGAAGGCCTTCATTCTTACATCAAACGCTTCATCACTTCCTCTAATGGCTCCTTTTCCAATGTTTTTGATAAGATATATAATTCTATCACCATCAAAATTAATGAAAGAGCTATTGAATTCTCCCAGAAAGGTTTCAAGCAGCTCATTGGTTTGCCTGACTGTTTAAGGCATCTTTCTGGAAAGATCAGCCATTATGCCCTCAAGACCATTCACTCATTCAATCAAGTCTCTGATTCTTCAACCACTTGCATCAACTGTGATTACTCTTCTTATATGGGTATACCATGTGTTCACACAGTAAAATTAGCTATCCTCAAGGGTGAAATTTTCCAAATTGAGGATTTTCATCCTCAATGGCATGTCAAACCCCCCTTTTCAGTAAGTTTTTTTTTCTTTATACAAGCTCAAATGAATAATATTCTGATTAATTTCTAACTTTATTTCTGCAGTTAACTTCCAGCCCAGAATCAACTGAAGAATAACCCAGCCTTGAAAATCCCTCAAGATCAACCAATGAACATAGATATCTTACTGAATTTTTTGAAGAATTCCTAAAAATTTCCACCTGGAGAAAAACATTATTATCTGGGTGAAACACAGAATATTTACACTGGAAAGTATCAACTTGTTTTATTCAAGAGCCCAATTCTACTCAAAGATCCAAAATAAGAGGAAGACCCAAAGGAGCAGCAAATAAGTTCAAGAAGATCTCTCAATCCTCAAGTAAAAGGGATCCATCTGGCTTTGAATATTTAGAAGCACCAAAAAGAAGAGGAAGGCCAAGGAGGAAATTTTCAGCAAATTCAGTGGTCAGTAATTAATCACTCTTTGAGAAATAAAAAAAATATAACTCATTGTTTTTATGTAATCATTCAGGTTTTGAGAGAGGGAAAGGAAAAAAATGAAAAAGGGAAAGGAAAGAACAAGGAGGAATCAGATGAAGAGGTAAATTTATATTTATAAATAATCATCTCAATATCAACTGAATATTTCTTTTTTTCAACATAGGATGATTTTGTGATAGAAGAAGATACTTGAGAAGATGAGGAGCTCCCAGATTTGGATGTTATTAAGACGTTGAGATTAAATTTGGTTTTTCTATTGAGTGAATTTTTATTAATTTTCCCTTTGAATTTCTTTTTAGAGGTCTGGAATTGTTTTCACTAAGAGGGCTCCTTCCCCTGATTACAATCCTGGGACTAAAATTAAGAGACAAAAGCACAAAATTCAAGATGATGAAGCCCCTTACCATCCACCTGGAAAGAATATTCTTTCTCAAACAGAAAAAACAATAATTAAGAAAGTGAGTGAATTTGATAATACCTGATTTATTCAGTTTTTCAGTTTTTTTTTTTTTTTGAATTTTTTATAGGTTTCCTGCACATTATCATATTCTTCTTCTGGAATTTCTGAGCAAGTTTCAATGGAATAAGTGAGTGGAATTTTTCCAAAATATTTCATTTTAGAATCAATTCTGATTTTTTCTTTTAGTTCCAATACAAATAATTCATTTCCCCAGCAACAGCTATTGCCCATATATCCAATTGTAAAGATTTTCTGGGAGATGGTAACTGTGATTTCAGAGCAGCAGCTGTTGGTTTTGGATGGAAATCTGAAGACTGGATTGAAATCAGGAAAGAAATTATCAATGAGCTGGACACCAACCCAATCTTCCAAGATTCAAAGTTAATGCATGAAATGTGGGTTGAAACCTTTCAACAGGCAAGGAGGAAACCCAACCACCTCTTTAGACCAGCTCCAATAAAAATGTGGATGAATTTCACATGCCATGAATTTCTTCTTGCTGAAACTTATAAGTGTCCAGTGGTTCTGTTTTCTTCTTTAATTCCTTGCACTTATCTTCCTCTGAATTCCCCTCCCCCTCCAAATCCCAAATCATCTCCTATTTTTTTAATTCTTTTAGAAGATTTGAAACATATATTCTCATCATATTTCAATTCTGATCATTGGCCAGCCCCCAAATTGGATCCACTGTTAAAAAGCTTTGTGACCAAGGATTCCAAAGCTTGGATGACCATTATTCAGAAGAATTTGGAGCTTGGTGATGAGTTTTTATTCCCAAGTAGGTGAACCAGCAGAAAAATAAAACCCATATTAGTTGAATAATATCAACCAAAATTATTGCTATAATATTTCTAATAAAATTTCGTATTTGTATTTATTAAAACAGAACAAAAATTAGAACCAAAAGTGTGGACCACACCTTCTATTTTCAATTATTTTCATTATTCTGAAGAATTTGTGGGGTAAACCCTATAATCAAATCTCAGCCAAACTTTTCATTCAATTTTGGGATGCTAATCTTAAGTTTTGCCAAAAAAAATTGAGAGAAACATTGATTCAAGAAGTGAAAAAAAATCTTGAAAAGGATATGCTATTTTGAAGTGTTTTTATGTTGGATCCAATTTTTGGAGACCAAGGATACATCCAAAAAATCTCAAATAATATTTTAAAGCTCTTCAGCTGATTGATAAATATTTTGAGAGCTCAAAGTGTCAAAAAAACTTAAGCCAAAAGCCAAAGAAATAGCTCCAAAAATGAGTTTTTTTTTGGATTTTGTTAATTTTTTGACTGGATTTTTGAAGGGGTTTAACTGGTCCCAAAATTATAAAAGATTAGCCATAAGTGTTTAAGAAACCTATCTACAGGCCTTCTGTGTTAGAATGTCAAAAAACAAGGTTCTTGAAGCACCCGTGTAAACAAGGATTTGTTTGTGTATACTGGATGTTCCAGGACATGGTACCCCCGTGAGTTTAAGGGTAGCACCTGTGAAAAAAATAATTCCCTAAAGAAAAATATCAAAAAATAAAATGAAATAAATAAATTTAAATGAAACAAAACAAACAAATAAATAAATAAATATATCAAAGATGAATTAAATAATTAAATTAAATTAAATAATTAAATTAAATTAAAAATAAAAATAAAAATAAAAATAAAAATAAAAATGAAATGAAATAAATACTTAAATTAATTTATTTTTTGCCAGTCACCACCCAAAATGGGTTGCGTCGGGTGGTTTGCAACCCAGAATGGGTTGCAAATGGGTTGCAAATGGCTGTTTGAAACCCAAAATGGGTTGCCAATTGCACCACAAAACCCATTTTTGGTAGTGAACGGGGTTTGAAAGGTTGCAAATTTAACATTGGACTTACAAAATAGATGGATATTTTCTATTAAATCCTGAGAAATTGTTCCATAATCACCAATATTCTTTCAGAAATGCTTCATCAACAACTACAATTTCCCAGAAATAAAAAATACTTATTCACATAAGTATTTGAATGATCTTTCTAATATGTACCATGCCCAAGCCCCTCAAAAATACAATAACAAAAAAATCAAGAACCTCAACCACATGCCCATGATCCTTAGCCAGGCACTCAAGCCCATCATTCAAATCCATTTCCTCAAAGTACTATTTTAAAACCAAGATATAACTCCAACCCTGCATTTCCAGTAGTAAAATACCCTTCTGAATGGATTTGCATGTATATATTTTTGGTATGGCTATTTTGAAACCACCATGTAACTTAGGGCATCCACAGGTACACATTCCAAGAATTCTTGCATGCACAATTCCACACACCAATATTTTTGGCATGCACAGTTTCACAAACCAATAATTTTTGTGTGCACATTTTCAAATTAGAAAAATTGGTGTATAAAGACTCTGTTTTGGCATGCAGACTGATGATTCCAAAATTGTTGGTGTGTGGACATGTGCATGCCAAAAGATGGTGTGTAACTCAAAAAAAAATAAAGTATTTAAACTTTAAAGAATCATTAAAAATACTTGAAATTATTTCAAAATAGAAGATAAATGTGGAAAATTGAAATTTTGATGAGATCTAAAATTATATAATATAATTATTTAATCAAAGGAATTGAATGATTTTTCTTATGATTTTTTACTTAATAACTGTAAAATTTCAAAAAAAAAAAAAAAAAAACATTCTTCCAAGAAGTTCAAAAAATATATGAAAGAAAAAACAAAAAAAAAATCAAAAAAGTACCCAAGCATGAAAGATAACTCATGAATCAAACTTCCCAAAGGCAATCTCTTTGAGAAAAAACTTTGACCTCCATAGAAGAGCAAGATGATTGAAACTTTCATTTAAAGCTTTTGATATACCATAATTTATGGTTGATTTTATCGATTGGATGATGAATGATGTCCCAATGAATTTGAATTCCTACCATGCTTCAATGAGTGGGTTTGAATATGATAAAGATTTCTCAGAAAATAAACATAAAAATATAAATGGATATAAAAACTCATTTCTTCAGTTTAATTAAAACAAAAACAAAAAAAAAAAAAAAAAAAAAAAAAAAAAAAACGGGGAATCCAGCTTTATTAGATAAAAAATTCATTTCTTCAGCTTAATTAAAACAAAAAAAAAAAAAAAAAAAAAAAAAAAACCAGGGAATCCATCTTTATTCTGTTTGCAGTAATATTGGAAGCACAAGTTTAATCTGATTTGAACTCAAAAATGAGAGGTATTTTTTTTACTTTTTAGATGTGATTAACTAAACTAAATCTTCTTTTTTTTTTGAGGATTGAAATCCATAGAAAGGAGTTTTTGATGATTTTGAAATGAAAGAGTGAAAACCTGATGAACATTTGATGTCATGGGAATTTCATCTGTGTTTGAAAGTGGGAACTTTTTGAAATGAATTTGGAATTATTTTTATCAAAAGGTACATTCTTCTATTCTTGAGGCTAAAAATTTTCATAATCAAATGATTCCAAAGTGATTATTTTTTGTTTATCTCCAAATAGAGAGTTTATCTTTCTTTCTTTCTTTTTGTTTTTTTTTTTCTTTTTGAAGTGCGTATCTTTCTTCTTTTCTTTGTTTGTTACAAAAAATCCTGCATTTTTTGACATAAGAGGCCCAAATATACTGATGGTTAAGTTTATGAGGGGCACCAGATCAAAGAATCACAGATGGAGGGCCAAAAGGGGATGGAGAATCCCTGAATGGACTTGGCTCAAAGGGATGGTGAGGATTCATGAGGAGGAAAACCAATTGAGTTTAAATTTCTGGATCAGGAAATTTAAGGTTGATATAGAAGACTAGAGAGCCTCAGAGGGTGGCTGGGAACAACAAGTAAACCCCAAAGGGGGCCCAAATAAAAACTACAGGATTTGGGTCAGATTGACTAGATAAACTGTAGGGAAAATCCAAAGGCTGAGAGAGATAACTTCTGAGATGGACAAGAGTAAACAGCAAGAGGCTGATACCACCAAAGACAAGGATAAGGATAAACAGAAAAAGGATGAACATCTGAGGAGATAAGACAAAAAAAACAGAACATTTCTGAACATCTGAGGGCTTAATAGGATCCAAATTCAAAGGAATGAATAGAATGAAAGCTTAATAAATACAATTGATAAGCTGAGGGAGATGGTGAGGAATAAGAGGCTGGGATCAGCCATGGGTGAAATTATCAACAGTAGCAAGGTGTGATTGCTAATATTTACTAAAATATGTTTTTTCAATTCTTGTAAAAGAGGTAAATTCAAAACTATTTAAGTTTTAATTTAAAGCATTATGGCCATTTACTGAAAAAAATCCACCTGGGGAGAAGGGGGATTTCAAACCAAAGTGGCATTATCCAACCAATTCAAATATCTCAGTAGGTGTGGGCCTTGTCCAAGTTTTTACCAGTTCCAGTGCCTGATTATCAAGATTGAGGAAAGCAATTTTAATGGCAAGATTCATGAATCTAGAGAGGGTGCTCAAGGGGCACTCTGGATTGATGAATGAAGGAACAGACAAGGTTGATTTACTAGATCAACATCAGACTTTAAGCTAAGTAGATGAGGCTGAGAATTGGTGGACGATGATTGAGTATAAAGAATGATTAATAAATAGTGGCAAATCTAAGAGTGTCTATGGGATATTCACAACAGTAAAAGATAAATTTCACAACTAGTATTACTAAGGGACTGAAAACCATCCACCTGGGGAGAAGGGGGATGGCCAACCAAAGTGGCATTATCCAAACCAATTCAAATATCTCAGTAGGTGTGGGCCTTGTCCAATTTTTTACCAGTTTCAGTGCCTGATTATCAAGATTGAGGAAAGTGATTTTAATGGTAAGATTCATGGATCTAGAGAGGGTGCTCAAGGGGCACTCTGGATTGATGAATGAAGGAACAGATAAGGTTGATTTACTAGAGCAAAATCAGACTTAAGTAAGCTAAGTAGATGAGGCTGAGGATTGGTGGACAATGATTGAGTATAAAGAATGATGAATAAATAGTGGCAAATCTAAGAGTGTCTATGGGATATTCACAACAGTAAAATATGAATTTTACAAGTAGGATTCCTAAGGCTTTGTTTGGCAACCGGGGTGTATCTTGCACCCCTGCGCCAAAAAAAAGATACACCCTGTATGTTGCAGATGTGACATACAGGGTGGTTTGGAAAGGTATATGTGTAAGTGTGCATTGCCATGCACACTGCATGTTGCGGCCAGACATACAGGTTCAATCCTGTATCTCTCCCCCTTTCCCACCCTTCACCATCCCCCCACCCCCCTGGTGGTCCCTTCATCATCACAAACATTTGCAAACGGGGGTGTATGTTGCAACCCCAAGGTGGGCAAATGTTGTTTTGGGTTGCTTCCTCCCCCAAAAACACATACAGATACATGCCTGTGGTTGCAAAATGCAGCCTAAAAAATTTCCTCAATCAAACTACACTCAGCAGATATATGAATTAGAGTCACTTGAATGATAGATAAACAATTCACCAGACATCTAGTTTCATAGTGTGTTGTAAAGGAATCACTAGACAACCAAACTTTGGACTAATAGTAAAGGTATGAATATAGCCCTTAATACTTTATGGTTGCACTCAAGCATTAACCAACACTCATCTCAAGACTAGAATTCTAACAGGTCTGGATCCAATCAATAAGGAAAAGATGATGAAATTGTTTCAATTATCTTTGGCCTTTGGATGTACAATTGGTTGGATTCACTTTGGCGGATGTGGTGTTTATTGAGGCAGATTTTTTTCCAGAGCCATGATGAGGACTTTGAAGGGATGTGGTGAAGGTGAGAGCTGTTTTGCAAGTAGTCAAGTGGCTTGGTAGGTGGAACATGGTGAAGTGCACCCAAGCATAGTTTTGTAGTGGGGATGTGATGGGGTGAGGGGGTGAATGATGGGAGTAAATGGAACCACAAGCAATGGGTGTCCCCTGGGAACCTTCAATAGTTTTTTCAACATAACCCATTTATTTCTGGGCAACTCTGGCAACCTCCAGGTGAAAGAACCAATAATTTTGAAATTTCAAGCGCAGGCTCCAGATGGCATTTTTGGCTTAAGCAAGTCAGTTTTAAATTGCCAATTAGCTAACTTTGATGCCCCTTACTATCCTTACATTTATCTAGATGTAATAAAAAAAATAAATTTTGCCTTGCAGCCAACTGCTTACCGTCAAGTATCTTAGACTTCTATATTACCAGGGATCTAGGATCTACATCTTAATCAAACATTCATTGCAAACCAGGAATCTCAAACAATCCATTAAACAAATTTCTTGGCAAAATTCTAATGGCCCCTCAAACTTTTTTTTTTCACCTTTTACCTAGCCAGATAAGGGTCGGAACCTTTTGAAATCATGCCCTATGAATCAGATTCTGGAATACATTGAATCAAAAACTTGACCTCATTCGTGTTGACTTGCAAAGAAATGGTCTCATTCAAGAGAAGCTGATGAAACAGGAATGAACTAATCTGGGGAAACGGGAGGAAGAGAGGAGGGGGATGCAAACTCGTGCTCTTTCAGTGGCAGTGGACAACTCAGCGAACAACAAAAAGACAATAAGCAAGGATTGTGAATCGATGTGCCTTTTTTTTTCTTCAATGCCCAGCCATACCGGAGATTCCCGTAGCTTCACGAATGCGAGCGATTTCAGAAGGAGATAACCATTCCTTAGAAGAGTTGAACCAATGCTCCCAGAGTTGTCTGGCATTGGCCTCACCAAGTCCGCCTACTGCGGTGGCAAACTGAGTTTCCAAGAATTCACGGGACGCGATCCAAAAAGAATCGCTAGTGATGACCGATTTGAAGGATTCCGAGATGCTAAGATGAGGGGAATACATCGGGTTGGTATGCACCGATCCGGACCTGGACCTAGAGATAAACGGCGCTTCGATTGACTCAGCCCCTTCGGTCTCCATCGTAATTTTTGGAATCTTCATCGTAAGCCTAGATTGGCTCTCTTTCCGGTTTAATGATGATTCGACTCCTGATAGGGTCTTTTCAGAAGCTGGGGTGCCTGGTTCGACTATGACAGACGATGGGCGCTCTGATGAACTCATGTTGGAGATAGCCGAATTGGGTTTGATCATTAGATGGATCGTCTCTCCAGTTTGAATCGACTCGTACTCCTTTAACAACTTGTTATCTGCAAGTGCCTTCCCCTTGTAAACTAAGCGTTGCGAATCAACAGGTGGGGCCGAACTGTCTGATTGACAGAGTAATTCTTTAAGCTCGGAAATCGTAGAGCTAGGGGAGCAGGCCAACGAGAACGAAAGAGGCGGTTTGAGTGACTTGATGGTGATCTTGATCGGTTCTGCGCAGGAGGATTTAATCGATCAGCTTGCATAGGACAAAAAACCGCTAGGCGTGAAAAGGTACCCGTTACATCAAATTGTACAGAACTAACCAGAGCTTGAAGCCTGAGACTCCAGAATCAAAGGAGCCGGTGGCTCAGCAAGTGGAAGCTGTGGAAAGAAATGTCGGATCAAGGTTGTGGATCGGATGATGAAAAAGCGGTCAGGGAATCAGTTCACGAATCCAGAAGGGTTGGGACATCACTGTGAAATTTATAAAAGGAGGCTCAGTTTGACATTGACAGATGGTATGACTTACTTGTGGACAGTTAACCCTCCTGGGACGTGAGCTCAGTGGCGAGGAATGATCGTTAGGAAGCTGGAGCGGTTGCTTGGATAATGCTTGAAGATGCCGTTTGATTGCATTGACTTCATCCTGAAGTTTCTGGCCGGAGAGTATGGAGTCCATCTTCTTGAGGAGTCTGAAGACAATTATCTCTTGGTTCTCTTGCGCTCCTGAGGGTCGATTGTTGCAGGTCAGAATGGTCCTCAGGGGAACTGAAGGGGCTCAGGCTGCGCTCGAGAGGCGAGATAACCCCGGGGTGGATGTCCAGTTGGTTGGCCGCGCGACAATCGGGGGATGGAGACCCCGGTCAGCGTCTGCGCTGGCTGAAGATACTCAAGTATTATGTAATGTTGTTCTCAAGGGTGGTCGTATGATACGATACATAAATCAATAGGCAGATTGTTTAGGCTTCTTCTCAAGATGTGCTGATGTATGCAGGCAAACTGGAGAGCCAAGAAAACATCATTGATCAGAGATGTTAATTACTCGAGCACTCTTGTAACAAAGAGAAATCAAGGAAAAGGTTGTGTCACATCGAGGCAGACAGGCTGACAGGTAGGCTTGCCCAACAATTCCTTTTCCAAATGGCGCCACATCCTGCGCAGCCAACTCACACATCAAGATGTAGGATATCTACGTGATCAAAAAAAAATATGCCGATTTCTTGCCGAAAAAAAAGCTGAGAATCACATAACATGTCTTTGTTTTTGGATCTCAAACCGTGCACACAAAAGGATACGCCAATTGACAAATCCCATACAAAATGACAAGGTTTGAACCAACTAAAAGGGAAAAAAAGGGGGGGGGGAGTTTTCTTTGCACTCAATGGGACGGAAAGCACGGTTAGCTTATGGTTACGAATCTAGTCCAAAGCAAATTAAAGAACCTCGAGCAGAAAAAAAATCTAATATTAATACAGTCAATCTCAAACCGAATCACACCAATGGTTTAGAACGATTGGGTTTCAGCGATTTCGATTTCACGCTAGGTCCGGATTTCGGTTTAGACTTGGAGTTCAGCTTTGATCTTGGTTTGGAGCTACGATCAACATTCTTGTGTTTCACGGGTTTCTTGAGAGATTCGAGAAGCTTCTTGTCGGGATTATGTTGGTTCAGTAATTTCAGCTTGAGTTTGAATTGTTTTTTGAGCAATCTTCTCTCTACTCTTAACGGATTGTTCGATTTAATCTTCTTTCGATCTGATTTCGTTAGATTCATTAATTCCTGCGATTGATCAGGTCCATTGTACGTCGGTTTGACGATTTCTTGCGTTAAATCGATCATGGGTTTGGAAATCTTGTTCTTTTTAGCCGATGTGGAATCACTGGTAGGGTTTGGCCTCGATTTCTTGTTCTTGTTCTGATTCGAAATTGGCTCCTTCATTCGCTTTAATGCCGAGGCTTGCCCACTGGATAAGCACTTTTGAAGCCTTACTTTCCTTTTCCCAATCTTGAAACTACCTTCAGGCAAAGCCAACATTTCCTCAACCGCGTCCTGTGTCTGACAGAAAAAATCAGTGACAATAAGATTAGTACAGATCAGTTCCTATTTATTTATTTATTTTGGAAAGAAGTAAATAGAGCAAAAAAAATTCACTGGGACGATGTTTGTACCAGTGGGTTTGCATCAAGCATTCCGCATTTTCTCAAATCAAAAGTAAAGGCTCACCCTCAGTAAGACATACGCAAAACCTTTCGTCAGTGACGTCGCCTTATCCCTGATCACTCTTACTCTTTCGACCCATGTTGTAGCATCATCGGGTGGTTGCTTCTTTTCCTCCAGAAGTTTGTTCTCCACCGCTTTCCGAATCGAATCCTCTTGCTCCAGAAAATCCAATCCACCAATAAACAACGTTCGCCGCAGCTCTTCCACGTCAATCGATTGAGTCTGATTGGTTCTTTTCTTCGAAGGCGCACGAGAGGCAACATCGCAGCGGAGTACACGATCCATAAAGCTGGTCCCATCGCTTTTAGTCGCTACAAGCTTGGCCAAATCTTGGGCACTTGGGTTTGTAGACTCTTCGGATCCCTCGCAAGGTTGAACAATCACCACGTAGGCGATACTAGATTTGGCGTCAGGGTGCAAGTTCCCCGTGACGTAGCCAATCTTTCGCTTTTGATTCGCGGTCAAGAACTTCACCGGGGGGGCACTCGCTTCATCATTTGAGGTCAGCGGCTTGGCACCTCGATGACCAGCTCGACCGCCGGTCACATCATCAAACGATCTCTCCGAGGCAACTTGAGTTTCTTGCCAAGCTTTTGAACGCTGAATTGCATGTTGTTTTTTGGGTTTCTCGCTCACAATCGGTGTTGCCAGGGGGATTCCACGAAATCTGATGGATTCAATATGGGCTCGTGTGATCAAAGGAACTTCCTCTTGTAATGGGTTCATGAGGTGCTCCAGTAGATGACGCCTGATTGACTGGAGATCGATGGTACGAACGGGATTAAGCCTCCAATTCAGGCGCACTGTGCAGTAGGGTGAGCGGGCTTCTAGAGAAGTGCCAAATATCAAGTACTCACTTTGTGCTGGACGCAATCAATATGGACATTACCAACAAAGACAGTGCGTGCATCTCGTTGTTCAGGGGTTTCATTTGGATCAACTTTGCGACGCTGAGATGTTTTGGATTTCAACGATGTCGAGGACGGTTTTTCTATCAAAGTTTCGTGGACAAGTTGATGATCTGAAATCTCATGATCATCATCAGACCTTTCAACAAGTTCATCGTCATCAGATTCATCGTCTTCAACTTCAACGGATTCCTCATATTGGGGAGATTCATGATTAGCTGAAGAATCTTGGGAGTCTGTCGAATCGTTTTCTGAATCCGATTCAGCTAAGGGCTGAGGCTCTTCAAGATTTTTGGTGACGGCTGGAGTTACTTGAATTTTTCTGCTTGATTCGTGGTGATTTTTTCCCCTTATTTCCTCGCCAGACGCTTTGGTGCGTTTGGTGTTCAATACATTCTGAGGTAATAACTCTGCCGAGCAAACAGAATCATTGTCGCCCGAAGAATTATGATCTATAGGACCATTTTCGGGATCAGATTCGTTAGACCTCGGAGATTCTTGCCGAGTTTTGGAGGCAGTTTGGGTCGGTTTGAATTGGGGATTACCGGATTTTGTTTGATCTTGTCGCTTCAATTCATTTGCGAATGATTTGGCGCGTTGGATTGCTAACTTTAACTCGTACGATGCTTCGGCTGAAGTCCCAGGATCAGGCTTGATCTTGGGAAGTTTCTTCTTATGGGATTTCTGAGGTAAGTCACTAGACCGTTTAGAGAGTTTACGATCCGGTATCGAGTCGTTGGTTCCAAAGGGAATTTGGTTTTGATTGACAGCATTCTCTGTGACATCCTTGGAACTTGAGTTGATAGTTACTTTCAGAGGTGGGAATTCCTGCCCATTTTTATTGTAATCGATCAAGGAGGGGTCCAGTTCACCAAGTGCGACGTTAGTTTGAAATTACGCAAAAACCTGACCACAAAAGACTAAGAGCTTACGGCTGATTTGAAAAGGCTATCTAACTCAGAGTCGACAACGGATGAGTTGAATCCAATGGCTTGTTCGAGAGTAGATGAAGCTTGGGATGGTAACGGCAGCTCGGCTTGAGTCGGTTTAGGAGACTCGACATGCTTCTTACGATGCTTCTTCTGAGGATGACCTTCAGCAGGTACTTCGCTCTCTGCACTGCTTTCGGCCCGTTTGCTTTTCTTCTCTTTCTTCGTCTTCATCTTCCTTGCTTCCACCCAAAGTTTTACTTGTCCTTTTCGATGCTTCCTCGGGTTGCGTAGTGCCCAACTGCTGGGGTGGGCCGACAGAAATGGAACCAGTCCATATTGAATACAGCAAAGCTCATTTTGCATAAATTCGGACACACATGCATTTCATCCTCGCGCAGTCCAGAATGCATAGATTGCTCGTCGACGCCCTTGAAACCCCTTCTCCCTTGGCTGGCTACGCTCACCCGTGATCACACGTTCGACACCAACGACATATTAGCCGGCCCTTTGACGCATGGAAGGAGTTTTCAATTTTGAACACCCATCACCCTATTGGAGTGGACCTGCAAAATACGGCTCACATGAAAGCCTATTGAAGTGGAGTTGAAATATGATCCAAATGACTACCCCCCCCCCATCTTCTCAATAACCTTGTCTGGCATCTGGGCTCCCCCAGTTTGAACCTCTGAAACATTTGTAAACCCTGCAACCATGGGTTATTGCTTTAAAGAGACCTTTTCCCAAAAGCCAAGGGGTGTTGCAGACAGTTACTCAGATGGATAGTACATGGTGCTAGCAAAAAATGACACTAGAAAAAAACATCCTTGGGAAAAGAGCATCTACAATTAACTTGATAAACCTGCTCTTTGGCTAAGTTTACCAAGGGCAATCTGCAATTGTGTCCTAACATAAGTTTCACCAGAGAGTGAAAAATTTGTAAAAAATTATGGATGTTTCTAATTCAAAACCTTGGCAGGATTTGCCATACCATCTGTCATGCTCCAAACTCTTGGGTTATTGTTTATCATCACAATGACATACTCCCCTCTCCTCAGTATCATCTACCTCAGTCCATAAGAGTGATTCCAAAAGAATGTTACAATCAAATTCAATACACTTCTAACTTCAACTTTCAAGGGACCTTCTATCTCTGGTTACTCAATCAGCACTTGAAATTGTTCTCCCACTTTTCAGAATCATCTACAACTATTTCTGATTCATCTTTCAATCAGGGCCATACCCTTGCACTTCCATCTCTGGCTGGCTAAGGATCTCACACAGACCTAACCGCAATTCCAATCCGTTTCTGTTCACTATCAATATTTTGCACCTTGAATAGTCAATTTTCCCAACTACTTGCAAAACTCACCACACCCTCTCATGCCCAGGACTCATTCTACTTTTTTACCTTCATTACATTCATTATCCAGTCTCTCACATTTCATTTTATCTACACTCACATTTTTTCACCACCTGCCTCTACTTCAATACTGTCATTTGATTCAGTCTTTCATTTCCTTTAAATTTTCTGAATCCTTGCTATTCCTAGTTAGAGAGGAGATCATCAGATTTTATTGATTCATCTACACTAAAATTTAGATTACCTTAAAAGGCAAAGACCTTGCCTGTGAATTGATTCCTCATTTATTTCATTTAAAATTTTATCACATCTTTCTGAGAATAAGTCTTTACATCAAGCTTTGCCTTATTTTTCTTACCAGGAAAATTCTCCTTGCACCTTGCACTTTAATTTGATCTTTAGTTCAAACTTTGAAGGCTAGCCTTACTAACTTCAAGATTTGTTGTAGCACTTTTCATTCTCATTTTGTGCCATTCCTGCCTCAATACTTTGCCCTTCTTGGTATGTGGGGTGGTCATGTGACAGCAAATTAACTAACTCAGTGTACTATTCTAAAAATTTTTCCAAATCCCTCATAGATAGTTTTATTATTGATGTCACATACTTGCTTGAACAGGAACAATTTCCTTTCCCATCTCAATGATGATATTAATCATCTTGGGAGACCAAGCAGTTCTTGAGCTCAAAAAACCCTTGATCAATCTCTGTATTCTTTTTCTCCATCTGGTGGGCCTCTTGAAAAACATTTTCCTCTTGGGAACCCCTCCAAATCCTTTGCAGAAACCCTCAAAAAATTCTCAGATTCCCCATATCCCTCTACTGTTTCCTTAACAGGGGGTGTTCCAGACAAACCACAACAAATTAATGTATGACCCTTCCTTCTTTAGAGGTTGGGTGGCACAATTTTTCAAACTTCACCTCAAATCACTCAACAATCAAATTCTGAGCTGCATTCTCAACAATTTGGAGTTATATGAGCAACAAATCTTCACCCTCTTTGGTGTCACAAATGCTTCTGGTGTGCAAGAGGCAGATGGCACTGGCAATACTTCTCACAGAAGTTGGGATGATTATGGATATATTTTCATGGCAAGGATGATTAATGAGAGTAAAACACAGTTTGAGAGTGAAGGAATGAGGATAATCCAATATCAAGCCTCTGAAGGAGGCTAGTTGACTGAATCCTACAAGATTAACACTATAGGAAAAGGTGAGATGAGTCTAGCAGTATTCTTGGCTTTCTTGTGCTGAGATCACACCTACTGGAATGGAAATAACCTGTAAGAATTATTATACTAATTTACTGGGGTGGGTTAGTCAAGGAGTGGAGGAGAGGCTAGTATATTTGAGGGTTGAGATGCTGGTTCCAGAGGTTGGAATTTCCATGATATTACATGTTGAACTGGTGGGCTGAAGGCTGTAGTTGGGTAATGGTTGATAAGCCTGTCCAGGAAGGTATTAAATGTACTTATCTGGAAGTCCTGGGAAATTGAGCTGGCCAGAAATTGGGGAGTATGTACTATTTAATCGCCCATTTATGGTCTATCAAGCTCATCTGGGTTCCAGGCCATGTCCATTTGGCCCACAACAAGCGGGACTTGGATAGGCACCCAAATAGCTTGATTGGGTTGGGCTTTCAGGGGTCAAATCTAGGTTCTTGATCCAGATCATCTGGATTCTGATCAAAGCTGGTTGGACTTTTCCAACAAGCTTCCCTCTGCTCCACTCCTCCCCAGAATTCAATTTCAATTTAAGTTTTTGTTTTTTTATTTAAATTTCATTTGATGTCTATTTACAATTAATATGAATACTATTATTATTCTATTTTTTTTTTTGTGGGGGGGGTTTCAAAGAAACCAATCCCATTGTTCTTAAACTCAAATAAAGAAAGGCTCAAGCTCAAGATCCCTCCCAAGGCAGACTTGTGGAACTGGATTGACAAATGTAACCCAAATTTCAAAGATATTTTTAAGGTGGCCAAGGTGGGGTGGGGGTTGAGTGGATTAGAAGGGGGAAAAGACCCACCAGGGGTCCTTGAGTCCTGGTGGGTCCAGTTGGTGGGTGCTGAGAAGTCCTAGGATTCAAAATGAAAAATAAAAATATTTTTTTTTCTCATAATTTTCAAGATTGAAATCTCTTAAAAAATCAGGGATGACTGTGTCATTGCAACCAGATTTGATAAGGGCCATTTTTTCTTTTACAAAGTGCCAATATAATTTGGCTTTTCTTAAACTTTTGATTTCCAAGGTGCCCAAATGCCTTGGCCATGGTCCCAGTCAAAATTACCAAGCACCATGCACACTTCACAAAAAGTTGGAATAAATTTAAATGTGACCCAGATGGGATTGATAGACCATAACCATTTTTTGAGGGACATCAGGGATAAAAAAAGACATAGAGAGAGGTGTGGTATTGGAGATTACATAGGACCTGCAGGGTGTGCAGGGAGATGCACAGGAGGTACATAGGGTAAATACACAGGTGGAGGTTGGATGTACTGAGGCTCCAGGGAGGCTGGAGCAACTGAGGCTGGATTTTCAACTTATGGTTATGAAAGTGACCTCCCTGAAGGGGAAAGGGAAGTGGCTGATTCCCATAAGAAGAGTTTGGGAATATATTTGAGTTCTTCACCATTTCTGGTCTACCATTCTCTCCACCTTATTCATCACCATCACCACCTTGCATCTATCCATCACTATCATCATTCAATGGATCACCCAACCTATCCTTTACCATGGAAGAGACCAATAGCTACCACATTTTACAAAATTAATTTCCATCTTGCTCTAGGTGCTTATAAACTTTTAAGATCTGCATCACCAGTATCACCCCCAAATCAGGAAAATTTGAGTACTGTAGAAGATATAAGAGGCCCTTTTCTGGCCTTGAGGAGTTAATTAGGAAGGTGCTTGGGCCAGTGGTGTAGGTGAAAGATGATTTATGTCCTAAATTCAAAGTGAAGGAGGCCCCAGAAAGTAGTAGTGCTTCTGTGGAAGTGTCCAGTTGGGTAGGCCCAGTGGATGGCAAGTATTTTCTTGTTTTTCAGATTGGTAGACTTGTGATCCTGACTGTTGTTGAGATCTGTTCCTATTCAAAGATATTGGAGAAAAATTTTGTCAAATGGTGGATTGAAGGAAGGAATTAAGAATGAAGGGTAAGTTTTAATTGGATGGGATTTTGAAGAAAGGTGAATCAAATTTGAAAAAGATCAATATCTATTGGGGAATGCCATATTTGTCTTCAATGAGCTCAATAAATCATTCCAAACCCATAGCCACATTTACAAACTGCCATTGAGGTGCTTTTGAAGCTTTCAAACCTTGTTCAACTGCTGGAGAACTGGCCAAAGCTTGTTGAAGCCACATTGAACAAGTTGAATCTTGTAGAAGCCAATTCAAACTGGTAAAAGTTTGAAGGTCCATTTTTGAGATGGTAAAAGCAGTTTTGAGACCTTTCAAAGATTCCAAAAAGTATTCTCCTGGGTAGCCCCAAGAAGAAAAAAGAGGATGAGAATATTAAGGAAGGGCAGGAAGGAGGATAAGAGGAAGAAGAAGAAGTAGAAGGAGAAGGAGGAGAAAGAGAAGGAGGAGAAGGAGGAGAAGTAGAAGGAGGGGAAGCAGAAGGAGGAGGAGAAGGAGAAAGAGAAGGAGAAGGAGGAGAAGGAGAAGGAGAAGGAGAAGGAGAAGGAGGAGAAGGAGAAGGAGGAGAAGGAGAAGAAGGAGAAGGAGAAGGAGTAGAAGGAGGAGGAGGAGAAGGAGAAGGAGGAGAAGGAGAAGGAAATGTTGTAGATAAAGGAAAATTACAAAAAGTGGAAGTGATGGAAGGAGGATACAAACCAAGGGTTGTAGGTGAGGTTATCAGGAGAACTCTTGAAGGGGGTGGTGTTATATAAGGATGAGATTAGATAAGGAAAGTGTTTACTTTTTCTTTTCTGAAGGAGTGGAAGTTTGCCCAGTGGATGATTCAAATGAATGTTTGAAGAAAATTGAAGAATACTTGGCCAAGGTTTCTGAAGAATCCAGGACCAAAATGTAGTTTGGATGGTAGATGTAAAAATTTGAAGCTGAGAAGAAAAAGGAATAGAAGAGGTATGATATGAATAAGGAATTTGAGGAAGAATTTCAGGAATTCATTTCTTTGTCTAGGATAACTTAAGAAATTGGGTCTTCTGATAAGGATAGGAAGGAGTATGAAAGCAGAAAAACCAAAAAAGCTAGTGTATGGGTTACCAAGATTGCTAAGTTTGTTCCTAAGATTTGGGATGAGTTTTAGTCAGGGAGTATGATGGAAATTTTTTATCATTATATATTTTTCTAATTGATAGTAGGATTAGGAAGAATGAAATGAAATTGCTTTGATGGATTTATTTATTTTTTTGAGTGATGGGTGAGGATCTGAGAGAAGAATGGATGAAATGAATCAGGAATTTATGGGCAGAAGAAGTGATTGGTAAATTGGGAAGTTTCATATTGATTTTGGTTTGGAAGGATAGAGTTAATGGAAGTTTTGGGGTAGTGAAGAGCATTTGGTTAAGTTGGAGACTGGTTCCCATGAGGTTCTTCCAGAGTCTTCTAAAAAACCTCTTGATTTGACTGGGTAGAGGAGCTTGCCACACCAAATCTTTTAGTCCAAGATTTGTGAGACTTCCAATTCTGATTGTCCTTTTATTTCAAATTTTTCTGGGTATGTTTGCTGACTAGGATACTTTGTTTTGTTGGATTATGGCTTGAGAAGGGAGATGTGGAAGAATGGGTGGATGGAGGACCATTGATCAGGGCATTTGAGTTTGAAAGAATGAAATCCCCCTTTTTTAAATGGAAAAAAAGGGCCCAACCAATTACCAGAGAGCTTCTTGGAAGCCCTTTTATTATTTATATCTCTTTTATTAGTGATATAATTTTCAGATAACCATATTTTATCCCCAGGATTTATACCTTTCAGAATTTCTGTTCTTTCAATTTTGGTATACTTCTTATACTTATCCATAGACTATTGAAATTCTTTCTTTAGTTGAGTCTGACTCTTCCTGATCTGTTCCAATTAATTACTGGCAGGCTGATTTTCCAAAAAATGCAAAAAGTCAAAAATGGTATGTCTTCCATAAAGGTTGAAGAAAGGAGATTTATGGGTGGAAGAGTGAAAACTGTTGTTGAAGGTGAATTTGGCCAATGAGAGCCAAGCATTCAATTTTTACTAGTGATAGATTATTTAAACTCAAAGCTATATTTCTATTAATTTATTGACTATTTCAGTTTGAGCATATGTTTCTGGGTGGTAAACTGTGAAGAGGTTCCTTTGTATATTCAAATTTTCACAAATTTTGTTCCAGAAAGAAGAGATTGACAAGGAGCCTTGGTCACTTGTGATTTCATTAGGCAACCCATTCTTGAAGAAGTGGTTTAGGAAAATTTTAGCCAATTTCACTGAAGTTATGTATTTGTTGTTTTGATGGAGAGGTTTGTTTTAGAGAAATTTTCAGCAAAAGCAAAAATAAAATAAAATCCATTGGAGGAAGGATGGTAAGAGATGAATTCCATTGAGATCAAATTACAAGAGCCATCAGGTCTTGGAAGGTTCTTAAGTAGACCAAGTTTTTTTCATGCCTATTCTTATTCCTGATAAAGAGATAGCAGGCTGAAACATAGCTCTTCAGATATGTTGACATCCCTTTCCAGTAGAAAGCTCTTTTTATTAAGTTGGTAGTTTTCTTTTGACCTGGATGACCTTCAGAAGGAGATTCATGGTGTTGGTGAAGTATTTTAAACATGAGATGGTTGGATTGTTTAGGTATGACCACTTTATCCTTTAACACAATTAAGTCACTGGTTGGATCTAAAGAGGAATCATTTACTTCTTACTTCCTATTAAATCTTTTCATTATAGCTGAGGAAACTTTTCATCTTTGTGAATAGAATTAAATTCACTCAGTTGATCATAAATGATTTCAACAGAAAGAAAAAAGATTTTTGAAGCTTCAACTTCATTTTGTTTCACAAGTTGTCAACAGTTACCAGGATTATTTTCAGAATAAGGATTTTCCCTGGCTGGATACACATTTTCCCAACTTGACAAGATATCTTGGATTTTTGAAAATTTTCCAAGACTTTAATTGATCTTGAAGACAAATTTAGAAAGGAATTCTGCCCAATAAGCTTGCCTTTGGGTGAGAACTTTGGAAGAAATCAAATATTTCAGAGAAGAGCAATCAGTCAGAAATTCCAAAGGTTCAGTAACACTCAACAATTAAACACACCATTTCTGAGGAGAAAAGAAAATTTCAAGGATTGTTTTATCATGAATTTCATAGTTAATTTCACAACTAGTCATTTTTCTAAATTCAAAGGATATGCATTAATTTTACTTATCATAAGTTATCTGGTAAAGTACATCAACTAAGGATTAATCAATGGAATCAGCTTCAACATATGTTACCAGAGAGTTATCAAAATGGCAAATTACTGGGGCTTGGTTGCAAGCTTGCTTGATGCTTTCAAAATTTTACAAAGCTTCAGGAGTTAGAGAGAAGGGTGGACAGTTTCCAGTGATAGAAGTGAGATGGGAGACCTCTTTGGATTATTTTTTGATTAATTTGAGATGGAAGTTAGTAAAACCAAGGAAATACTGCAAATCTCTTCTTTTTTGAGGAACAGGAAAAGAAAGGATTATGTCTGTTTTAGCAGTGTCCATGAATATAGCATCTCCTGAGACCACATAAAAAATATATTCCACAGAATTTGCATGAATATTTCATTTGGATGCCTTTTTATAGATTTTTTTATTCCTGAGGCTGATTAGCACTTCAAACACATGTGTAAAGTGTTCCTGCAGGGACTTGGAGAAAACCAGAATATTTTCAAGTTAAAACACCACATGAATGTTGAGGAGATCAGCAAGGACATAATTTATAAGATTCTGGAAAAAAGCTGGGGTATTGTTCAGGCAAAAGTGCATACCCAAGTATTCATAGCCTCCAAGTTGGGATCCAAATTATGTAGAATACTTGTCTCCTTTCTTGATTTTCAGAAGATTTTAAGCAGTTCTGAGGTTGATTTTGTAGGTATCTGAGTTTAAATCTCTGGTTTAAACACATGAGAGGACAAGGATAGGATTCTTATAACTTTGAGAGGAGCAGATCTAGGATTCAAATGGGGACACTCTGGTTAAATGTGAGTAAGAAAAGATGGGTTTTCATTCACTTGATAACCAGAAGCTTAAATAGACTAAGTACAAAGAGGCTGACATGTGGTTGAGAAGATGAATGAATAAATAGAGTAATATGGAGAAATCATGTTTAAACTATAAGTAGAATTTTCACAAGAGGAAATGGTTGGCATGGGGTCACTATTAAATCACTTGTACAACACTCAATGTATTTATCATAAGACAGTGTGGTGTCAATTTATAGACACGGATTGGGAACTGCGTCGCGGCTGCGTGCTCAGCATTGGGGGCGAGCAGGCTCAGCATTAGGGTATGCGGCGTGCTCAGCAGCGGCAGTTGCTGGATCAGCAGCAGCCGCTGTTTGGCTCCGCACCTGGTGGATGGGTCGGGCTCAGCATTGGATGCGGCGTGGGTGGCAATCCGCCCCAGAGATTGGATTCGGAAGGTAGTGCGCTCAACTAGGTTCGCGGGCGCGCCGGTTTGGATACGTAGGGGCGGAGCAATCCGCGGGCTATGAAGGAACAGATGAAGCGCGCGGGTCATGCCGGATATTACCAAACACCCACAATGGGCGCGGACAAACGGATACGGACAGGCGCAGGGGGCTCCGAGTAGGGCGCGGTGCGAGGACCGCGTCATGAGAAGGACAAACCGGATGAACGGAGCGGCGTACGGACGGCGGGGGGAGTTTGGTACGGAGGAGGTGGGGAGAGGAGGCTAGGGTTTCTGTTTTGGGATTGTTTTCTGTTTTGTTGTCATACTGTTATTTGCGCGTGTACTTAGGTTAGGGTTGAGAGGGAGTATTTATCCTCACTCTCAACTCCGGGTCGGAGAGGAGGCATGGGATCATCATCAGAGCATTGAAGAGGAAGAGGAGGAAGAATATCATCATCAGATTGAATCACTCATCTCACCAGGAGATTAAAGGAACTCATACCGGATACACATCCAGGTGGAAAGTTCTGAGGATTGAAGGATTGGCGATTTCTCTCTCTCTACTTTTCTTTATCTTTTTATCTCTTATTCCTATTTCTCATTCAAGTGCAACTTTGGGCATCCTCATCTCCTTTCAAACGCAGGGAACCTTTAACTTCCAAACCTTGGGACAATTATAGGGGGATAACCTTTATTCTTTCCACATCTGGGGGTCTGGCCGGGAAATAACTTTCCGTTTCTTGTCTTTTGAAGGTAACCGGGCACGATGTCCTATTCATACCTCCCTACAGTCACTCCTTCTTCTTCTTCTCCTTCTCCTTCCGTCTCCGGGTCCGCTACTCCGACCCCACTCTTGTCTTCCATCCCTCCTCCTCCCCCTCCCTCCGCTCAACCTAGGACAAGCTACGCCATTCCTCTATTGGTCTCCAGTGACCATGAATCCACCCGTCCAGTTTGCATCAGGCCGCGCGACTACCCTCACATCCGATTCAACACCGCGGATGTGGAGCAATTCATCTCGAGATACAAAGGTATTGCAGATGCGGAAGGTGCGTCGGACGCGGATAAGGCCCGGCTTGTCGTCCTGTTCATTATGGACAAAGAGAAACTCCGGGATGTGGAGGAAATGGAAGGCTACAAGAATCAAGATTGGCCAAAACTGAAGGCGGAGATCCTAACGCGGTGGGGTAGGCGCGAACCTCGGTTCCAGGAAAGCGATTTTGACCGCGTGGCCTCGGAGGCGAGCGCGCGTGGAGGGGTAAGAACCCAGGTGGAGCTGGCGGAGTACACCTCGACCTTTGATTGGATCTATTGGTACTTGTCAAAGAACAAGGTGGTGGCGGGACAGACGGGGGTCATGAAACGGGCGTTTCTGGGAGGTTTAGGCGCTCAACTCCGGGCAAGGGTGCAGCGGCATCTTTACGACCACAACATGGTAAAGCGGTCATTGGACGGGAGCATTGCGCTCCTTCCGGAGTTGGCTGTCATTCGCCGGGCTGTGGAGAGTGAGCTTGATTTAGAGGAGCTTATTGAGGACACCACTAAGTCCTTCCCAGAGGGACCAAAGAAATTTGCCCCCCACGTTCCGGCTCCGGCGCAATTTCCGGCCCCAGTTCCATCTACTTCCACGCGTGTTCCAGTTCCTCAACCCGCGCCAGTCCATCCAGTAAGCGAATTGACAGAACTGATGAAGGACCTGAAGATCTGCATGAGCCGTATGGGCCAGCAGCAGCCGCAAGAGCCTCCACCTCACATGTTGGAAGGGTTTTGGCCGCCTGGTACCTTCATGCCAAGGGGGTGCTTGTACTGCAGGGAAAACGGTCATTGGCAATTGGCGTGCGAGGAGCTTACAAAGGATCTCAGCACGGGATTGGTTTGAACGGCGGGGATGGGGTACATGTTTCTGACGGGCAAACAGATTCTGATGGAACCAAGCCAGCCGACCGCAATGCAGCAAGTGCGCACACGGGGTCAGGAGGCGGGAACAACGGCGCAAGCGTCACTGGGCATTGTCACCAGTCCCGGATCGTGGCAACCACCTTGGGTGGAAGCTGAGGTAAGGGTAGTGGCAATGGAAGAAAAGGTGGCGGTCTCCAATAAAATGGATGTGGACGCAAAGGAGCGACCCCCGTCGGCCGTTCCAAAACCGGCCGCGCGCGCGCCTGGAACCAAGGTGCCGGTAGCGAACCCTGTAGGGAAGAAGAAAGCGGCGGACATTGTGCAAAGGGTGATGGGTAATGAGACTCCGGTTCCGTTGACCTTGGGGGAACTGGCGGTGGTAGACGAGATGGTTCAGGCGCTGCGGGATTGCGGTCAGGGCCGGGTACCTCAGACGGTGCAGCAGGTTCATGTGGCGCGGAAGGAGGAGGGGCGCGAGGAGTGTGAGTTGAAATCGGTTTTGACTCCACTCGCTTATGTTCCGATGGTCATAGCGGGAAGGAAGGTGTGGGCTATGGTGGACAGCGGTTCAATGGTGAACCTGCTGCCATTGCGGATGGTGGATGATTTGGGGTTGGTTTGGCGGAAATGCCCAAATGGGTCTCCGCGCGCTTAACGGAGGGGAGTGTCATGTGGGTGGGGTAGTTGAGGAGGAGGAGGTCAAGGTTGCAAGGGTCCGTAGGCCCCTTTCTTTTCTTTCGGTTGATTGTGTGGACGTGATTTTGGGAAGGCCGTTCATGTTTGGGTTTTGAGCACACATGGTTTTCAATCCAGGAATGGGAACGGAGGCGTTGACGGTAGAGGATTCTTCCAGCGGGAGGTTTGAGACGCCTATCTGCGATCACGGGCAGGGAAAGCGGAGGAGAGTGTTGGAGTATGAGGTGGAACCGGACGCGGCGGTTGCAACCAGCTGGGGACAGTGGCCAAGTTGGGGGGGGAGGTAGAGGGGGTAGGGGATGAGTTTTGATTTGGTGAGGGGGTGCTCTAGCCGGTTCACAGCTGGAACGACTAGACACCCCAGAATGTTTGTTTCTCTATGTTTCTTTCTTATCTGGATTGTGGGGTCTTTGCTGGCTTGGGGTTTTTGCAGGAAACGCGGGCGCGGCACAAAGCCGGGTCCGTGAACACAAGGACAAGCCCCGCGGAACCAGGACGCGTGGGCAACCCTGCAGATAGGGGAAGCAGGAAGAAGAGCGATTTGTGGGAGGTCTATGGCGGCTTGCAAAAAAAAGAGGGTGTTCTTTTCTATTTGTTGGTTTCTTTTTCTCTTTTTCTTTCTCTCAGGATATCTCAAAGATGGGTGGTTGGTATGGGATTAAGCTTGATTTGGTGAGGGGGTGCTCTAGCCGGTTCACAGCCGGGACAACTAGACACCCCAGAATGTCCGTTCTCCTACTCTCTCTCTCTCTCTTCCCTTACGGTGGCGCGCGCTGGTTTTTTGGTTGTTGTGTTTGTTACAGGAAGGGTACGGGGAACTGTGTGGCAGTTTGTCTGGGGCGGTCCAGGTGCCTCTTTTGGAACGGCTAGTCACTTACGGTCGCTCACAAAGCAATCGCCCGGGCGCGGACTCAATCTTGGACTCACTCTCTCAAAGCGCGGCCGTGCACTTTTTTTTCTCTTCTCAGAAGGATAGGACCTCGCGCGGAGACATGTATTTTTCTTAACAGAAAAGGGAAGCGCGATACAAGCAACAAGAAGAGAAGAAAAGAGGAAAGGGAGAAGGGGAAAAAGGGGGCGATGTGCCTACACCATCTTCATCATTTCCTCCATTTCCGCCCTTGAAGCTGCCAGTAGAGCCCGGAAAGACGCCAGGAGTTCGCGCCGGGATTCCAAGGATTGCGCGCCGGGGATCGCAAGGAAGTTCCAGAGCATCATGGTCAACCTTTCCGCAAAAGCTTTGAAGCCGGCCGCCGGGAGCGCCATTACAATTGGAATCTCCGGGATCTTGAGAGGGCTGGCCAAAGGAGCGGCCGGTGAAGGTGAGGCCTCCGGGGAACCAATGGGGGGGCTCGGTCCAGCTGAAGGCGATGACGGGACAACAATTGGTGACGGAGGCGGAGGAGAGTCTCAGGTCGCAGGCCTCTCATCTGAGTCCACTGGTGGCGCGGGCGGTGTCAGCGGTCGTGGGGTAGGAGGAGGAGGTGCTGGCGTGGCCGCGGGTCTTCCAGAGAGTCTCGGGTCCAGTACCGTTTGGTTCACACCGACAGCAGCGGCCCAAGCGCGGGTCGCCGCGCGCCATTCCTCCGAAGTCTTGAATTTGCCCCGTTGCGGAGGTCCAGCCCGGCGGAGGGGTGATGCCGAGTTGCGGCTCACATGCGAAGTAGTAGTTGATGGAGCTCGGGGGCGGCGGGGTGGAGGTGAACCAGGTGGTGTCCACAATCCTTCTGAGATTGGTTCGTCGTCCAAAACCACAAACGGGTCCAGACAAGCCCTCTTGCGCGGCCTGGGGCAAGAGCCGGATTGGGGGGGAGCTCAAGGGATGCTGTCGCTAAGCGAGCGGCAACAATGACCGCAACAACAAGCTGAACAGGCGCGACAACCGGGGATGATCGAGCACGCGTGCCCGTTCTGAGCGCAGAACTCGCAAGGGAGCATGATGGGGACAAGTGGGGAGGAGAACGGGGAAGTTGGTAGTGGGAAGTGGTGGGGGTGGAGCAAAAGTAGCGGAGGTGATGGTGTGGCGAAGCGATGGGAACTTCTGGGGACAGAACTCAAGTTGGGGGGGGATGTGGTGTCAATTTATAGACACGGATTGGGAACTGTGTTGCGGCTGCGCGCTCAGCATTGGGGGCGAGCGGGCTCAGCATTAGGGTATGCGGCGTGCTCAGCAGCGGCAGTTGCTGGATCAGCAGCCACCGCTGTTTGGCTCCGCACCTGGTGGACGGGTCAGGCTCAGCATTGGATGCGGCGTGGGTGGTGATCCGCCCCAGAGATTGGATTTGGAAGGTAGTGCGCTTGACTAGGTTTGCGGGCGCGCCGGTTTGGATACGTAGGGGCGGAGCAATCGGCGGGCTATGAAGGAACGGATGAAGCGCGCGCGCGAGCGCGCGGGTCATGCCGGATATTACCAAACACCCACAACAGGCGCGGACAAATGGATACGGACAGGCGCGGGGGGCTCCGAGTAGGGCGCGGTGCGAGGACCGCGTCATGAGAAGGACGAACCGGATGAACGGAGCGGCATACGGATGGCGGGGGGAGTTTGGTACGGAGGAGGTGGGGAGAGGAGGCTAGGGTTTCTGTTTTGGGATTGTTTTCTGTTTTTTTGTCATACTGTTATTTGCGCGTGTAATTAGGTTAGGGTTGAGAGGGAGGACTTATCCTCACTCTCAACTCCGGGTCGGAGATGAGGCATGGGATCATCATCAGAGCATTGAAGAGGAAGAGGAGGAAGAATATCATCATCAGATTGAATCACTCATCTCACCAGGAGATTAAAGGAACTCATACCGGATACACATCCAGGTGGAAAGTTCTGAGGATTGAAGGATTGGCGATTTCTCTCTCTCTACTTTTCTTTATCTTTTTATCTCTTATTCCTATTTCTCATTCAAGTGCAACTTTGGGCATCCTCATCTCCTTTCAAACGCAGGGAACCGTTAACTTCCGAACCTTGGGACAATTATAGGGGGATAACCTTTATTCTTTCCACAACAGGGAATCAAGGATTTGAGATAAAGAACCCACTAGAACTATGACTACTCAGCAAATTATAAAGAGTTGACTGAAATTAGACACCCATGAGCTGAAAAATAAAGATAATTCAATAGGAAAAATGATAAAGATGTAACTAGAACTATGATTAACTCTGTAAAGTATAAATTACACACTACAAACAGTAACTCAAGAGCAAAAATTGATTGATGAATGAAAATCTGAAACTAATAAGATTGCATTCTAGCTTGAGGAAACACTTGTTTCAGACTATAATTCCACAGATTTTGGTGGAGAAAAAACCAGTGGATCAAGTATAACTGACTGGGTGTATGAATCAAAGTAAATGTACCAGAAACAAACCAAGGCACACACCTTAAAATCGGAAGGTTTTTTGGTAATTCTCTTGATTTGAAATAAATTTCCAACTACAACTACAAAAGAAAGTCTCATACTCCATCCACCATTTGAACTCCCTCATCCCCTTCAGTTTACAACTCTATTCTATGCCCAGAGGGTTTCCAGGCTTCAAAACATTGTCATCTGGCCTCAAAACTAAATCCTGTTGATTTTGATACATTGATTTATTTCCAGAAAATAGGGTTTTTTTCCAAAATCAAAAAAATTGGTGAGTTTCAGAAAAATTTGGTTGAGATTATTTAAAAACTTGGATGCAAGAAGGTCAATGTGAAGGAAGGTAGCAATGAGCCAATTAAAAAACTTGAATCAAAAAATTCCAATATGAAGGAAGAATTGGGACCATTAATCATTATTTTTACATCTGAAGAAAGCTGCCCTGATGAAGATAGCAAGTGAGTTTTTTGATTTTTCAAGCAGGAGGTGCAAGATCAACTTGAAGATTGAAATTCACATCAAATCATTTTGTTTGATCATGAATATTGTCTCTTTTTTTCCCTGATTGCCTCTGTTGTTTTCCTCCTGCTGTTTATGCTGTCAGAATAAAAATAGAAGAATTATTTTTATATATTTTCTATTCCAAATTCTGATAAAAATAATAAAATAAAGATGGTTTAATTTTAATTCTCTCAAAGAATGAAATGGATGAATTTTTTTTAAAGATAGAAAAAATGAGAATATATAAAAATTCAAAATTCCCAACAATGAACCATCAATTCACCTTTTCATCTAATTTTAAATTTTTTGAATCATTGGTGAGTTGATAATTATTGTTTGAATGATGAATCCTGAAAGAACTTTTTCTAAGATATTTCAAAGAATCAAATAAAACAGGATCATGAACATTTGAGGGGATATCATTGTTTGTATCACTGAAAAAAAATATGATTTAGAAAATTATTAAAGGGAAAGAAATTTCCTACAAAATGATATCATGAAGAATTATACAGCCACTTTATAATCTTTCATATATGCTCTTAAAACCAAAGTGTACTACTGGGTTCATGCTCTTAAAAACCAAAGTGTACTACTGGGTTGAGAAATAATTCCAAATTGTACATTTAAAACTACAAACACTCTTTCCATTCCCTTTCTGGATTCTTAAGTTGATTAAATTTTTTGCTTTCAGTATTCAGGATATCTTTAATATTTTACAAAAACAGGCCATTTGGATTATATTCAATCAACCAAGTAGTATTTACAAGTGTATCAATGATTATTGATTTCAAAAGAACAAATTGATGCTGTGACTTAAAAAAAGAAAAAAATCATTCCATTGATTCTAACACAACATCTAGGGCAGCCATTTGCTACAATTTCATTAATGATAAATAAAATATCTTCATATTTTGGATCTCTGAGTTGTTCCCCCTTCAAAATAATAAAACCATATCATTAACAAATCTCTTCAAATTTTCTGTTGAAGTTGTCTTTCCAATTCAAACATATTCATCAGTGAAACAGTAGAACATCCAAATTTCATTTTATGGATTGTAGAAGTTATATTTTTGATGAAAATAAAATAAAATTTGTGAACAACAGTCATAATATTTACATGTAGGTATATCAAGAAAAAAAAAATAAGCTTTGATCATTGATTAATTTTTTTAACAATGGTTTGGATCCCTCCATCAGTAAATTTGATTTAATTACCACCCTTTTGGTTTCTAATATGGATCATGAGATCCTAAATCAGCAGTCACTATTAGTTTCAGCCTTCTGCTATCTCAGAGCTAGCTGACAAATTACAAAAAAAAAACTGCACACATTCTGGGCTCCTGCTGAAATCCTGAATCTCTGCACTTCCAATACTTGACCTCCCAGCTTCTGCAATTATGCACTGACACAAAGCGCTTTGGATCTACCCCACATGTATAACTAACCAACCCTGCCTTCATGAAAGCTCAATCCCACATGCACAAATTCCCTCACCCATGCTGTGGTGCTCCAAAAGCTAACCTATATCCATCAGACTCACTTTTTATAGTACAAGGAAAGCTTAAACCTCGAAAATGGATTCTATACAAAAAAAAAACCTACAGTCACCCAGCCAAAGTACCCCTCTATCTCTCATGGACTAGAAGATACAGCTCAAAAACAACCCTGGCCTACCCATATCCTAATCAGGTGTCACATATTAGTGAAGGACACATGGAAATACAAGGGAAAATCTCAGAAAATGCAAGTGAAAGCTTAAATCAACAAAATCACAACTTGGCCAAACTATATGTATACCAGAATTGATTATGTAATCATCCAGCACAGACTTAACCACAAGTCAGCCAGACTGGAAAACCTATGGAATGATCCAGTACAGCAGTTCAACTGTGCCACCCACAAGTCAACTACTTCACAAACCTAGAACCACAATTTAGCCAGCAACACATTTCACCATCCATCACAGATTTGGTGAAAGGTGGCACACCCCTTCATGTCTATAAATAGAGGGCCTCTCTCTATCCATTTTTCCCCCATCCCCCCAGGTATCCAGCCTGGGGTGGTCACCCCTTATAAAGGATATTAAACCATTATAAAAGATATTAAACCCTTATAAAATGGATATTAACCACCATCAACAACCCATTACCCTGTAATTTGACCATAATTCAACCCATTGCCCCATACCTTTGACCATCAACCATCACCACCATTCATCAACCATTACCCAATACTTTTGACCATCATCCATCACCACCATGATCAACCCATTAACCCTTAACTTGAGCATCATCATCACAATCATTATTGCCATCACCATCAATCATCACCATCCATCATCATCCATCATCCATCATCATCATCAACTACCTTGAGCATCATCATCATCATCATCATCATCATCATCCATCATCATCATACCTACCTTGACCATCATCAATCATCACCATCATGACTACCCATCATCATCAATCATCCATCATCATCATCCACCATCATCAATACTATCACCATCATCCATCCATACTGTAATCATCAACCATCCATACTATGATCATCAACCATCTATCCATACTATTATCATCTATGATCATCACCATCAGTTCTAAATTATAGTCTCAACCATTTCCACCTTATTCAATCATCACCTGTAAAATCAAACAAGTATCCATCAGTAAACAATAAAACAAGAACAATATATAAAGGATAAGAACAGATAAAAAAAATTCCCTTACTCAGCTTCTATCCTCCAAGTCACCCATCTGTTCCACCACTCCTTCCTTATCAAGATTGAACATATTGATCCTAGGTCTAATAGAGACTACTATAGTAGAAACTCTATCTGAAAATCAGCCAAAAATCTCTTTTTTTTTGTTTTGAGACTTACTATAGTACTCAGAGGGGCAGTAAATTCAAAAACACCCTTAGTATTCCTCTATCTTATCAATAGTTTTAGTACTAAATTCCCCCTAAAGTGACTGCCAGAAAGCTATTTGCTAAACTTTAACCAATCCCAAAGCAGTCTCTACAACACATAAAAAACCAAGCCTGTCTGAATGATATATCAATCCTGCATGCATAAATTTCAGCATCCCAATATCTTGGAGACAAGCATTCAGAACTTTTAAAAAATCCTGCACACAGCCACAGTTAGTACCCAAGATGACAGCTTCACCCCAAGCTGTCAAGACTGATATTATCATGGAAACCACTGAAAGAAAGGTTAAAGCATGCATAGGTAAAGCCTGTATATGTGAAATGCATGTCAATCCATCAACCATATCAAAAACCCATGGATAAGTCAAAATACAGCAGGGAAGACATGCAACAAACCACCAATAAAGAAAGGGGGGGTTGACAATTTTTGACCAACATCACAAAAATGTCCAAAATAAATTACACTGTAAGGCTTCTCAAACCTAAACTGGTGATACCCAAACTTACCACATGACATATAAATGTCCAGAAAAACATTTTTTTGATCAATTGGAGTGTCACATAACCCTATTCAAATACAAATAAACCTACCAAAAGAGGTACACATGGTTTTAAGGATCACTTCCCCTGTCAAAAATCCTGTAATAAAAATATTCAATGAGGTATTTCTTGACAGTTGAAAAGGCCATCTGTCCTACACCACCAAAAGCAGACTGTGAGCAATGCATGGCTGCCCTGCTGGCTCTAGCACATGTTTTCTTCCCCTCCATTTACCAAACCTCATGGTAACCCCTGATAAACTGAAAAGGGATAGATACAGGCTACTTTTACTGCTATTTATCCACCCCTCTATTCATTATCATACTCAAAGAAACCATGAAATACTGTAATCAATTAATTATTAAGGATAATTAATTTGTCAATGGATTTAGTCTGACCTTTTTATTGAACATTCAAACCTCATAACTCAACTTCTGCACCCTGGCAAGTCCTCAAAGGATCATAATAGGCTCACTAATAACCCTCAAGTTTAGTTATTTCAGGTAAACAGGATTCAAGACTCTACCCAGTAAGTTATTCCTCTCTGATATGACTTGTTTTCTACCCTATCCCAGTCATAAGACATATTTTTCTGGGTAATACTTCCCTCTGTACTCTAGTACCAAGGTCCCAAAGTTCCAGGTGCACAGATTATGAGTTTAATCTTCTGGAGAGAGGTTTTAGAGATCCCCAGTCCCTTACAGTGGCCTCTCTTTTTACTCAAATTGATAATTTATATTTTAATTCAACCTTAACCCTCAGCACACTACCCCTTTGCATTAGCTTGGTCTGTACTTTTTGAGACTATTGCAGAGTCACCTTGAATAATACACATTTATTCTTACCTTATCACCTTCAGTAGCACAAGGATTGCAAGGGTCCTGGCATCTGGTAGGCTGACAATTAGACACTGGAAGATAACCTTTTGGACATTCTGGATCTCCTCTCAAAGTTCATCTGTTTAGTGTATCTCTTCTTGTGGATCTGGATCAAAACAATCTGAAAATAAGGTTCAGGGAACTTTCAAATTGTTGATGTTTTTTTTTTTTTTTTTGATTGATTGATTTCTGGGTTGGATCTATTTTCAATCTGAGACACATTGACAATTTGATGGATTTCTTCTCCCAGAGAATTTCAATTGGCAAAAAAAAAAAAAAAAAAAAAAAAAAAAAAAAAAAAAAAATTGGTCAACACACAGATTTGGAGGCTTTAAGCAGAACTATTCCATTGTGGATGAGAGAAGAAGCCCATGGATTCTTGACCTTTGACTTTTGGTAGCCATCAAACTTGTTGTTGGAAGCTGAAAGTGTGGTAGAGTTGTGCAATAGACTTGAGTTTTGATGATTGAAAAGCTTTGACAATGGAGGATCCTAGCTAGTATCCCACTGACATGGCTCACAACTGTGTGTTCTGGGTTTCTAGCTAGCTAGCTGCTGTGGCCATACAGAGCACACAACTTTGAAAAATGTGCAACAGATTGCTTGGTAGATATCCTTTTGGCTAGTGAGTTGCTACCTAACAACTCAACCAGCTCTCCAACAGTTGGAGATGCTCGTAGACCAACTTTGAATTGCCTCAAGAAGGTTCTCCCTTGTATTGTATGATCATTGGGGTACAGTGGAGGCTTCCCTTAGAACCAGAACATCAGGATTTGGATCTTCCATCTTGTATAAGTTCCCTCTGATCACTCTTGTGTGATTGCAGATTCACTGTAGCCAATTCAGTCCACTCCCACATCATACTGAAGAAGAAAAAGAAATGGGACTGCTAGAGACCCAAGTGTGGTCCACCTCACATAGTAGGCCAGGTACCACAGGTTGGATCATCAGAGACTCAAGTGTGGCCCCAGTGAACTCACTCCCTCAGCCTTCTGCTGATCACATAAGCCCACCCACCCCTGGACCACACTTGACTTCCTACCATGACTTCTCACCACTTTTCAACAACAATATAAGCATATAATATATACTTTATGATTCAAAAGACTCCAACATCCATCCATCAGGACTCAAACCTGGGTCTTAAGCAGATCCACTATCAGAACCTCAAACAATAAAACATCATCATGACCTGGGGCACCAGAGTATTCACACATGGTCCTCCACTGTACTACTGACTCAGTCATCCAATGGGGGGGGGGGGGAGGGAGCATAAGGCCATCATCACCACAGGGTTCCCCTCACATCAAAACTAGATATCCAACCTAATACCTCATCAGATGCATGTGGATGTGCTCTTTGAGCTGTTGGGCATTTACCTTGGGCTTTTGGATCAGATGAACGCTCAAGTTCAAAGTTTGCTCAACCTGCTCAGCTTAGCCACTGGGATCGCCTTACACGAAGAAACCCTTTAACATCCATCTGCCTTCTCTCCCAAACTATACACACAAGTGCGCACACACGCACACAGACAAACTACTACACTTCCTGACTCGATGGAAGAAAGAAATCAATCGAATTAATGAACCTTGGGTGGATTAGGAGCATATATCTCACACATGAGTTTTTCAAGACCATACTGATCCATGGATTGCAAAGAATGAAAATCAAAAAAGACCAGAACAAGCGGTTATGGTGGCGAGAGAGGAGGGGGGGAGGGGAGGGGGGGATATGTGTGTGGGGGCGTTTTTTGGGGGGTGCTGTATTGTTGGCTGGGGTCATGAATAAACCATTATTTAAACCAAAAGCTCACCCATCACCCTCAATCGAACATGAGAACCTGGGGAGGATGATTCAGGATCCTTTTCTTAAAATGCATCAAGCCTCGGGTCGAGCCCAAGGCGGGAAAGGGAGGCAGGAAGCTGTCACTCTTGGTGTCCAGCGAAGGGGGATGGTAAAAAAAAAAAGAGAGAATACATACACAGAGAGAGATCAGTCCAAAAACGATACTCGTCCTACCATTCAATTATTCCACTGCTTTCTAGCGTAAAGACCCAAGATTTGATTTGATCGAAGTTCGGTGTATTTCTCCACATCCTTCTCAGAATAGCCGGGGTAGGATAATTCAGAACTAATTTTGTTCAACGCGGCTAGTGCAAAGCTAGTGATAAAACTGTTTTGTTTCCCCAAGAAACCCAAGAAGGCAGGCAAAAGGCCAGGTTCCGAATTATTATTATTATTATTTGTTCGTCGTGAGATTGCGCGTCCAGGTCAGTTTAAACTTTAAGTATATAGAGTAAAATTGATAAGAAGCAGAGCAAACCTGAAGAACACTACGTCGATTTTGTCTGTCGATGGAGGCAAACTAGTCCCGATATAATCAGGTTGATTCCATGTGGGTAAGGGCTTATGAATCACGTCATCTCCGATGCCGGGACATTGATCTCGAGTCACGTAACCATAATTGAGATTTTGTTGATCGGAAGTCGAACCAGCCAAAGTGAATATTTCGTCTCGATCATTATAATCCATTCCTCCGCGTAAGTAAGATTGAGTGTGGCGTTGATGGTTGGATTGAAGTTCGAGCCAGCTGCGATAATGCTCCTCCACATCTTGACCCAGATGGTATTTTGGACCTTTGATCACCTCCCCCGGTATTTCCGAGTTCCGTCGGCTTTTATCATGATTGGATCTGCTGCGGGCAGCACCACCTACATACATCAACTTTTGGTCATCAGAGCCGGTAGGTGTTTGTTTCTTTAAGATCACGGTGACTTAGACTCAATCACACGTACCGACATTCATTGCTGCTAGAAGCCTCTCAGCGATGGCTCGCGGGACGTCACGCACATATCCGAACGTATTGGCGAAAGGCATCGTGATGAACTCATCATTGACGGTGAAGTTACCTGCTAATACATCGAATCGCAGAGCCCCAGTGTTAATGATTATCAATGGGGCATGAGGGCGATCAGGATTCCTAACGACCGTCTCAAGGACGCCATGAGGCCCAGCGAACAGATAATTTAGCGAATTTTTGGCGTTGGGTGTTAGTCGGTAACCAAAAAAAGACCTGCCAAGAGAGCAAATATGAATCAAAGGCTGCGATTCGGACATCGACCGAGGTTTGCCTCGCCGCCACTTGCAAACGTGACTAAAGCTTACTGAGGGGCGGTCCCGAGTCGATAAGTGATGTTAAACTGCTCGGCCGTCTTTGCAAGCCCCCGAGTCACACTCAGCCCCTGTCGAGTATCAAATTTCTGACCGGCGTGGAAAGCATACGTTTTTCGGTTTGGGTCTAGGTACCTTCTCGAAAACTTCGTCCTGTGTGGATGATCAAGCCCTTGAACACCTAAAACAAACGTGCGCGACAAAGATGTAAAAAAACCATATCATCCAAGCAGCCAAGTTCGAAGTAAGTCGGATTTACTCATCCAGCCAATGGTTTCCATGTACCGTCCACTTGCCAACGACATGGAGCGATCGTCCAGTTGCCTACAATCCCGAATGTGCAGCTTGGTCGATAGGCATTGAGAGATCCCAATTAGCACCAACGACGCCATCACTACCAGACGAGAGATGACCGCGTTGGAGGATGACTCACGTGGCCGCCTAAGATGATGATAGGAACCTTGGGATGAAGCTGTCGAATCACTGCAAATACGATTTTCCAATCGGCATCCGTGATGGCCTGTAAGTGTCATACCGAGTTGGATGCAAGATATGAGTTTGCCCTCAAATGGTGAAGATTTTTCAAAAGACTATTGAAATACTTACCATGTGTCCGGTGAGAAGAAACACATCAGGCCTCTCCTTGATAGCTTCCTTAAACCACGGCTCCAAGACAAGCTACGAAGTAGGATGATCGATAAATGAATAATCTCAAGGAATCAAGAGGTATTTTAAAACAAAGCAGCCACACACTTCAGCTGGAGGCTGAACGATCGTGCCTTTTGCGTTTCCCGTGAAATGAAAGATGATACCGAACGCGGTCACTCGACGACCTCGTGTGGTTTTGAACTTTCGATATCGAGATCCGATGGGTACGGATTGACCGGAGGTGGTAATGTTGACGTTTGAGGTTAGATAGGAGCCGCCCCAGCTGTAACCATTCCACATCGACCGTCAGGACCTGATCGTTTCAAGTTTGGAAGTTCATGAATCAGATGACGTTGGAGACCAACACGGGTGCAAAATTATCGTGCATATCTTGGGCGATCGACAGATCGTAAAGTTCATGGTTTCCTAGATCGGAGATCATCATGCCATCGATGACGATCGTCAGCGCGACAGACCGTAGGAAAGCGCCGATACGGGGCACGATTTACCGATCGCTAATACATCATAAGGGACGCGGGCAAAGAATTTGCCAGATGACGTCCCTCGGGGGGTCGTGGGATGAACCAAAGGCTCTGCATCCGTAAGACCGTTGCCGTCGTGTAAATCACCCTGGGGGAAGGAGGGATCAGCTTGGAGGGTAAGTTCATGGAGGAATGTGAACTTCCAAAAGGGAATCGTATGAAAAAAAATTGATGACACACCGTATCGACGATGAGTAAATCTACGTTCTTCTTCTTGGCTTTCTGCTTCATTCTTAGAACGAAAGACAAGAAATCGCCCTTGGAGACGATTGAAGATGATCAGCAACAAGCTATCAAGCATGTCAGATCGACAGGATAGAGGTGCGGTTCAAGGAAACCGAATCTGCTTACAAAGTCACCACTGTAGTTGGGTTCAGGGTATTCAGATTTAAGATGACCCTGGAAACCGGGACGTGAGTGAATCGAAAAAAAAAAAAAAAACTCGAGTGAGGTACGATTGGGAACCGGGTGTGATTCTCGATAGGAGGATTAGTACAAATGAAGGAAAGACTGACTAATAACCATCCCTGGTAGGTGCGAAATCGATTGATACAACAAAACCCAGTCAAACGTCAGGAATCCAACACGATCATGACGAAGCTAGGGTTTGAAGTAGGGGGGGGGGATCCCAAAAGGCTGCTCTCACGTGAGTATCGGTGGTGTGAATGATGTTGAGGTCACCCCATTCCAGCTCGCGAGTTGGGGGGGTGAGAGGTTGGGTGGCTGAAGGTTGGGATCGCTTGAGGGGATGATGATGAGAGCAAGCTGATGAAGGGTGTGAGTTCGAGAGGAGGAAGGGGATGGCGGGAGAGAGGAGAAGGTGTCGGATGCAGTTGAGCATGTTCCACAGACGCGTCGCGGTTTCTTGCTGGGAGGTTCGGATGATGATGGCTTGTTGGGATAAGGGCTTCGAAGGATGAATTTCGATGCCCGAGTTTGGCAATCTAACTCGTACTCCTGGGAGGACTGGGATGAGGGGATGGGGAGGATGGAGCGATGTAAATATGTATGGTGGGTGCTTCAAGATCACAACTTCATCTTCATCAATGACGGTGAGCTTGGACGCGTTGGTGGCTGAGGGTGGTATGACCTTTTCCCCAGGTCCTTGGGGGTGGGAAAGTGGGGGAACTAGTATCTAGTATACCACTGGCCCGTCAGCCGGCGAGTCGACGATGTGGATTGCCCAATGCCAACCCAAGCAACGATCTCAGATCCTGATCATGGACACTTTCTTGGATGGGCTCGTGCTTGGGAGATCTTGGAGATTGGCTATGGATCAACCTTGGAGATTGAGATCAAGGTTGAACAGGATACACCCTCTATCCATCTATCTATGTATCTCTA
Organism: Puccinia polysora; assembly: GCA_025617555.3. Lineage (NCBI taxonomy): Eukaryota > Fungi > Basidiomycota > Pucciniomycetes > Pucciniales > Pucciniaceae > Puccinia > Puccinia polysora. Next base: position 29,315,145 of record CM062616.1, read on the forward strand.
TCAGTTTCGATCCAGCCTGAACATCTTCCCACGAGCGAAGGATCCCAAGGACGAAGAGGACTGACGAGAGGCTCATGAGTCTTAACGAGCTATGGCACCACCACCTGGTGGTTCATCCTCCAATTACTGAGATGAGATGGGAGACTGAGTGAACCCTATCACCACCACCACCCACTAGGGATGGTCCCAACAAGTCGGGCTCCAGTGATTAGAGTCCTCTGGTTGACCAACAAAGATTTAGGTTGCAGGTTTGAACGATCGGCAACTTTCTTTGGATTTGAACATCACCCAACAAAGCAATTCAGGCCGAGATCACCACCAGGTTATCTATAGCTGGTGCCGTGAAACTCTGAAACGAGCAAAGTGTGGGCAGGGAAACTCGGAACCATCAAATGCCCAGACGGCCTGAGTCATCTTACGTCTTATCTAGGTTAACTCGCCCCTTTAAACAGGAGCTGGCGCAAACGTAAATTACCCATACCGCACCCATCTTATAAGGACGACCCCGAGAGCCCAGTGGTTTTGACTTACCCCACAAACATCGTTAATTCAGTGCCTTCTTCACCTTTATCTAACGCATCCATCCAGACTGATGGGATTACTTCCTACAGGAGCTATTTTCACTCTCCTTCCAATTACGTATCTCTCTGTTGATCAACTTACATAATCGCCATGTTTCAAAAGCAGCCACTAACAACATCCTGAACCCAACTCTCAACTTTGATACATTGCTTTTGAAAGAACCTTGGCTAAATCCAATCGATCTTGCTCCCCCATCTCATTCTGCCTGAAGGCTTTCTGTAGCTTTGGAGCACAAGCCCGCAAGCTGGGAACTTCTGATACAAGACCGCCAAATGTGTGCAGCGATTGAGTCCATCCAACACTATCAATCTCCTGGCGGATCTCATCCAATGTCCGGTAGCCATTGAAGGTTAGAATGCGGAGGGAGTGTCGATATGAATTCTAAATATTTATGTCTAACCCAACAACCTCATTAGAACTGGTATGTAACTTGGCTGGACAAGAACAACTCTTGGCAGGCTCCAACAATAGTAAGTATGCACTCAAACTTGCATCAAAGCCACCGAAACCTTACTGTGTGTAAGATCAAGAGGAACAGAAGATGCACTGATTTTCCTAATTCCCCTCTTGGCCAATGGCTACTACCGCCTATCATCCATCCCCTAAACAGATCCCAACCTTCCTTTTTTTTTCCCACCATAGGTGTAGCGACAACAATCAACCATGTCAGGGTTGTTTTTTGTATTGCAAAGGTGTTACAGGACCCTGTTGTATCAAATGATAATTTTTGGCTTGAACTGTCAGCTTCCTGATGCCAGGAACCTTGCAATCCTTTAGCTACAGAAAGTGATGCAGTGGAAGAATAATAATATTCTTAGAAATAAACACGGTTGAGACTCCAAATTAATAAATATGGTTGGAGTATAAATGTAAGTTTTATGTTGGTTTGGTTGAAAGGGTTTTCAATATATTATAAAAGAGGAGCCACAGTTTCATACACACTAGGGGGTCATTAGCACTTCTCTTCAGGGGATTAAATTTGAATCTGTATCCTGGAAGATGGGGACCTTTTGACTTAACAAGAAGGAAGTATTACCCAACTAAATGGTAAAAATGATGGGGAAAGACAGCACACAAGCCAAGGCAGGAGGCAAATAACTTACTTCTTTGAGTAATTACTCACAGGGTACCTGCAGAGGTTCACAGTTGTAGGGTTTTAGATCAAAGGTTGAGGATTTATTGATTTTTCTTCAATGCAAACAGAAATAATGGTTTGGAAATAACACTAATGTATTTCAGACTAATGCCATAAATCACTTGCTTTACCCTTTTAAGAACTTGATCACAGATGGCAAGGCGTCTGGATGATTACTGGTGAATTCTGGGGTAAAAACAGTCCAAAAGGGTACTGTATGAATACCTTTTTGGGGTAAAAGGAGATTCCTCAGGGCATGTAGAGAGGTTAGGGCTCATAGGCTAAGACTTTGAAGCCAGTCAGGCCTTGTTTCTTACATCCTCTTGATTCTTTAATCCAGCTGACCCTGGATCTGGAGGATCAGTACATGATTTGAGCTGCAGGATCTGTCAATGTGCTAATTTGTTATTTTGAGGCTCCTGCACATATCTCAATTTTTTATTATCATTATTTGATTATAGTGATCATTGGGGGTTTTTATTGATTTTCCATCACTTGCTGATCATTTTGGTGATTTTTAATGATTTTTATGCAAACTCCTTGCTATGTTTCATGATCCTTAAAGTTCTGGATCTGTTAATTTTGTGAGGATCCTTATTATTTGTTTCCCAAATAAGTAAGCTTTATATTTTTTTTATGTATTTTTATTTGATATTATATGGTTTTAAACCCTCCTCCATGCATATGTCACACAATTACATATGCCTGGTGGATCCAAGTAGGGTGTAGCTGTTATGTGTGGTACCCTGTTGCCACAGGAAGGCCTTGCGGATCTGAGGCATGCAGATCTGGCAGCTGCATGCAGGAGTTGGATCTGCTGTGCATGTGATCCTGTTGCATACTTTGAATTCAGGATCTTTGGCTTAAAGAGTCACTATGCATGTGGGAATTTAGTTGTGGGCTGTGCCTGTGGGTTCCCCAACTAACTAATTACCATGCAGAAGAGTGTTCCAGGGATGTAGAGCTGCACACAGGAATTCAGAAAAAACACAATTCTGCATCTAACTCCTAAAATATACACAACACCTTAATTCTGAATGAATTTTAGGTTTTAAACCAATATGTGACAATAAATGCGAATTATTCAAATGGCCAAAAAGTCACTGTAGTAGTTTCATGAGTTTCTGGGCAATTTTTGTTAAATTATTTAAAATATGAAGGAGTGAGAATTCAAGGGTTGCATCAGTGAATGGCCCTACCAAATTTTGGGTGAAGAATCCAAATCTATAGTTACATTTTTTGAATTTTACACTCCTTCTTTTATTTTATTAATCATTTTTTATTTATTGTTTTTATATCTTTGTTGTTGATACTTTGACAGGTTTCTCTATACATAGTAGCAAGCTTACATGGAACATCAAGCTCTGGTGTTCTTAATGCAACAGAAGTAATTCAGATCAATCACCTTTTAGAGCACATAAATATGGGCAATTTTATCCAACAAACAGAGCAACAAAGTGATTAAACAAATAATGACACATCTGTGTAAGAGTTGAAGTGAGGTCAATGGATGAGAGGGCAAAGAAGCTGAAAAAATTTATCTTTCAAATCAATCAGAACCTAGGCATGAAATTTGGATCAAATCTGGACAAATGTAAGCCCTGGTGATTTAAGGGGACTCTGGACCTGGTGATTTGACTTCAGAACAGACAAAGGAGTTGGCTGATATTGGTAAATTCAGAGGAGCCAAGGTAGTAGTTCTATAAGAGGTTGGAATAAGTACTTTTTGAACCTGGTCAAATATCTGAAAAAGCAGAGTTAGTTTCAGATCCTGTAAAACTCAAAAAAAAATAGTTATCAAAGGTTCTGTGGTTTGGTATATGGGGAGGAGGAGGAACATCCTCCTCCTGGGAAGTGTTAAGGAGAGAATCAAAATCAATAAGGAAGAGCAGGCCACAATAATGTTTTCAGGTACATACCATGGTGCTTCTAGTTGAAATGAATTTAACAGATGGGACCCTGGTAGAGCCAGGGGAATTTTTTATCTAAACCCTGGAATTACTGAGGGAGACACTTGGATTTGAAAGAAACTCAACCTGAAGAGGTAGTGGTCATAGATGGCCTTATTTATGAAAGGTTCCAAATACTGAACCCTTCAATAAGCCATCTAGTAGTCAATCTCTTTAATTTGAAAATCCATACAGTTACTCTTCAATTTGAGTGGAAGAAGGCAGTGACAACAATAGCCAGGAAGGTGGGGGTAAACTGGACTACACTCATCTAGCAGCCTATAGGCAAATTGAGCTCCTGAGTCTTCTGGTCCAGAAACTGGAAATAATCATGGCCAGAAGATTAACACATTAGTTTGAAAGACAGTTTATTGTTTCAAATGAACATCTAGGTGGTTGGAAGGGATTGGATACCAAGGATTCCTTTTTAGTCTTAGACACTTGGTTTTAAGCAAAGTGGGTGGAAGGGAAGTGTCACACAACCACCCCACGTACTATAGGGCAATCTTAGATGATCCTGATCACAAAAGGAAAGCTGAGTGCAAGGGCAAGTGCAAGGTAGCAAGGGCTAACTGCAAGGTGCAAACTTATGGTGGAGTAACTTAACACACAGCAAGAGGGATGAATTTTCCAATGGAAGGAAACCAAACCCAAGCCCAATGTGATGAATGGATTTAGCAAATGCAAGAACCTATGACATTAACTTCCTGAGGAGACAATCCTCAGGAAAACGGAATAGCCTTTATAAGGTAATCCAAGATTACTAGATACAGCCTGATGGATGGTCAACTACAGTTCCGAGCGGTGAGGAAATGAATGACATGGACAGAGTACAAAATGAAATGACAGTATGGATTTTTTCCAAGGTATTAGCATAAGTGCAAGACAATAGGGGAAAAATGCATTGGAATGTAACAGTTGAGACATGAGGGAATGACTTCAGAAGCAATGCAAATATGAAGGTGTAGTTTATGCAGGGTAAGGGACTAGTCCATTTTCAAACTATACATTTGAGATGGTTTGACTAGCGTGAGTTCAAACTAGCAATAGCATGTGACCAGAAATGGGAACCCAAGGGTTATTGATACCCAGGGTGAAAAGGGTGTAACCCAAATGGATGTTCAACCAAGGTAGAGTTGACTGCAAGGTTTGCAAGTTGATGCTGAGTCAGTTTCCAAGAATGGAAGGTTTTTATGCAAGCCAGAGTTGATAAGAAGAAGGCATCATTGATTGCTTCTAGTTTTTCATGCTTATGGACTGAGGTAGATGGTACTTAAAGAAAAAGAGTATGTCAAAGTAGGAAGACAATAGCCCTTAAGCTCAAAGTGTGACAGTTGCCTGGGTATAAAGATGCAAGCTCCTGCAAGCGTTCAGACAGTTTTCCCATCAATTCCAAAGTTGTTACAATTACTGTATAACCATTAATCCTAAATTCTTTGCTTTTAATAGATTCATAATTAATTATGTTGTCATCATCATTCCGCCATTGCAAAAACTGCATTTGACAAAACAAGCAATGTGTCCCTAGTACAGCCATGCAAGGTATTTGAGACAAGTGTAAATAGTGTTGCTTGTGCAAGGTTGCTTGTACATTCCCTATAGTAGCAATCCGGTTGTAGATGTCCCAGCAGTGTCCAGAAGGGAGGTGCAAAGTTGAAGGTCTGCACCACAATTTAATTATCAGATACTGTCATTGCCGGAAATTGAGTTCTTAGGTATTTAGAACCCTGGTAAGTCAAGGCTTAGAGACTAACAATAAGTAGAAAAATAAAGAAAGGGAGAAATGGAACTAATAAAATCCTCATTGATGTAGTACTGCCATGGTTCCAATGATAAACCACCAATACACCTCTGCCGCCACCACCATATATTGGATCAATTGGGTTGGAAGTGCAAAGAAAGGTGCAAAGTGAAGTGCAAGCCAAAGAAAAGAAGACAATCAAAGAGGCAAGGGAAGAAGGAATGACTGAAGGGGAGGTGGAACCGGAGCAAAGGGAGGAAAGTGAGGAAGAAGGAAACAGAATAGAATGAAGGAGTGGAATGGAACGGGAGGTGGAGGAACGGGGGGAACGGAAAGAAATGAGATGGAAGGCCAAAATGAGGAGAGCCAAGTGCAAGTCAAAGGGCCAATCAAAACCAATGCAAGGCAATTGACTGGAAAAATTGGAGAAGGTTCTTCAAGGGGTCAAAGGAAGAGAGCTCACAAGGAACTCATGGAGGAAGGTGGATGGAATACCAAACCAAAGAGGTTTTGGACTGCAAAGTGCAAGGAAATCTTCAAAAGACATCTGGTGACTCAAGTGATGATCTTGCAAAGATTGTATTCTTTGGTGGATGACCAAGACTTGGAAGAATTTAGGTTGATGGTAGAGGAATTGAATGAGAATTGGGAGGAAGCGGAAAGGGAAATAAAGGATAATCTATCAAAATGTATATTTTTTTTTTATTATTATTTTACTATGTTATATATATTTGTTTTTTTAGGAAAAATAGGATTTTTAGTTTTGAAATAAAATTTAAAAGGATAAGATTTTTGAAAAGAAAAAAGGAGATGGATATGAGAAAGGCAAAGGAAAGGAAATGAGGAAATGGGACAAGATTAATGGGAAGGAATGGGATGGAAGTGTGGAATGGGATGGAAGTGTGGAATGGGATGGAAGTGTGGAATGGGATGGAAGTGTGGAATGGGATGGAATTAATGGAATGGAATGGGAGCTAAAATTGGCAAGTTTTCCAAGGGTAACTCACATGGAAGTCTCAAACCAAATTGGGAGAGTTGCAAAGGTGATGGGCTGGTTCCCACAAGGTGTGATCTTCATTGGAATGGAAGCCATTCCATTCAACAAGGTATTGAAACTTTCCTTTGTGTAACCTGGAATCCAGGATATGGCTTACTTCCCACTCTATCTGATTGTGGACTTGGACCGGTTTAGGAGGGGGATGAGTCTTGCCTGGGTATAGGACTTTAGCTGGCTCTAGGAAAGACACGTGAAAGACCGGGTGGATACCTTTCCATTTTGCAGGTAAGGTAAGTTTAAAGGCGTTAGGGGAGACTATTGATTTGACTTTGAAGGGGCCAATATTTCTTTCAGAGAGTTTAGAGTTGGGCAAGTACTTCAAATATTGCAAGCATCAAGCCATACCCAATATCCTACTGCAAAGGTTGGGGCCAAAGTGAAAAGCTGATCTGCTTGTTCCTTGTAGCGCTGGTTTGCTGCTTTGAGGTTGGTTCAAATTTGCAATTGAAGGGATTGGATGTGGTTAAGGTAATTGTTAGCAGGTTGAGAAGGTGATACATGAAGGGAAGAGAAAGTTGGGTTTCTACCATAAAGAGTATGGAAGGGAAACTGTTTGGTGGAGGAATGAGTGGAGTTGTTGTAGGCAAATTTGGCTAATGGGAGCCATTGTGACCAGTCGTCCTGTTGGTAGAAGACATACATTCAAAGATACTGTTTGAGGATCTGATTGATCCACTTGGTTTTCCCATCCATTTCCGGGTGGTAAGCCATTGATAGATTGTGAGTAATCTTCAAATGTTGACACAGAGAGGTGCAGAAGCTAGAGAAAAACAAAGATCCACAATCACTAATTATGTTATCAGGGAGACCATGTTTTGAGAATACATATTCTATAAATAAATTAGCTAAGTCTTCCAAAGAGGCTGTCACATTACTGCAAATAAATAAAGCCATCTTTGAGAAGCAATCTACTACTACTAAAATAGCGTCATAACCACTAGAAATAGGTAATTGCAAAATTAAGTCCATAGAAAGCAAGTGCCAAGGAATCAGCGGAATTTGAAGTGGCTGGAGCAGCCCATACTTCCAGTGTTTTGAGGACTTGTTCCAATTGCAATCATAGCACGCATTAACATAGTCTTTCACTTCATTGGTCATACCAGGCCAATAGAAGTCTTGTGCAATCAATTGGTAGGTTTTATCCTTCCCATAATGACCAGAAAGCGGTGAATCATGCCTTGACTCAAAGATATCTAACTTAATGCAAGGATTATCTTGTACTACTATACAATTTTTATAAAATAAATAATCATTTTTGTCAATACTATAATCACTATCTGATAAGTTTGCATTCTTGCAAAGTTTGCTACACTTGAGGTTGTCAAGTTGAGCTTGTTTTAGTTTGGAAGCCAGATCTCAAAGGTGAGTGATGATCAAACTGAGTTTGGAAGACTGGGTTGAGAAAAGTGTCCTAAAGTTTTAAGGATTGTTTTCAGCAAAGGTTCTCCCCCCTCCTGGGTAAACGTTGTCCCAACATGACAAAGCATCAGGGACTACCGCTTGTTTCCCAGGACGGTACATGATTGTAAAGTTGAACTTGGAGAGGTATTTGGCCCAATGTGCCTGCCTGCGTGTAAGGAATTTCGAGCTCATGAAATATTTCAAAGAATTGTGATCAGTTAAGGCCTCAAAAGATTCCATAAGGCTCAAAAGGTATGAACACCATTTTTTCAAGCAAAAAAGGATTGTAAGAATTTCCTTGTCATGAATCTCATAATTAAGCTCTGCAGCAAGCAATTTGCAAGACTCAAAAGCTACAGGATGAAGAAGAGAAGAAGAGGAAGAAAACTGAGAGATTACTCCTGCAATTGCATAGCTGCTTGCATCCGTTTTGAAAATAGTGCGAGCGAGCTTGTTAAAGTGAGCAAGTATTGGAGCAGTGGTAAAGGCTTTCTTAAGAGCTTTGAACTCCAAAGCAGCTTGTTCTGTGAAAACAAAATGAGTGTCTTTTTGAAGAAGGTTAGTGAGGTTTATGGTTTTCTTGGCATAATGCTCAATAAACCTCCTGTAAAAATTACTGAAACCAAGGAAAACTTGAAGGGATTTAACAGAGGAAGGTGGGGGCCAGTCCAATATGTGTTGGTGTTTTGCTGGGTCCATGGATATTCCTTGCTGCAAGACTATGACACCTAAAAATTGAAGAGAAGGAGTATGAAATTTTCACTTAGAGGCTTTTGCAAACAGGTCATTCTTGCAAAGGTTCTGCAGCACCTCTTGCACATGTGCAATGTTATCCTCAAGAGTTTTTGAGTAGACTAGTATATTGTCAAGATACACCACAAGATATTTCTCTACAAGGTCAGAAAAAAATTCATTGACAAAATGTTGAAAAGTGGAAGGAGCATTGCAGAGGCCAAAGGGCATGATGGTATACTCATAACTGCCAAACTGTGTTATCATTGCAGTCAAAAAATCATGGCCTTTTGCAATGCAAACTAGGTTATAGGCGCCTCAAAGGTCTATCTTTGAGACATAAGCAGCTCCATGAAAGAGAGTGAGGAGGTGCAAAATAGGTGGTACTGGGTAGGCATTCTTCTGAGTCACCCGGTTCAGTTTCCTATAGTCAACACAAAGGAAAATTCCACCATCTTTCTTCAGAAAAAATAAGAGGGGTGAACCTGTGTTTGTATTGCTTGGTTGAAGAAATCCTTTTGATACATTTTCCTCAATGTATTCATGAAGCATGGTTGATTACTTCTTTGAGAGAGAGTAGACTGGTCTGTGTGCCGGTGGTGGGCCAGTAAGTTTGATCTTATGATTGCAAGGATGGAATGGAGGAAGTTTATCTGCTTTTACAGCTGAAAAGACATCAGCAAAGTCATGATAAAAAGAAGGTAAAGACTCTCAAATTATTCCTAAATCTTCAATATTGTCATCTTTGAGCACAGGATTCAAAGTGCTTGCATGATGCAAGAGGATTAGGGAGCTCAAAATACACCATTTGGTTGGTGCCTGTTTCTCTTTGAAGAAACAAGGAAGAGGTAAGTTGGACAAATAAGCAATAACTCCTAAATCTGAAGAGGGAACTTGGGAATGAAGGTCAGGATATTGCAAATCTCCTGGCGGAAAAGTGTCATCCAACTCAATGACAGTTTCAGGTAGGCTGTTTAATTCCTGTTTGATGCAAGAGTTAGTCTCCTGGTGTTGCAAGGTTTGAAGTTTAATTACTCCTTCTTTCCAATTCACATCTGGATTCCAGTGGACTAGGAAATCATGGCCTAGAATGGTATCATCCATTCTGGGAATATCCAAGACAAATAAATCCCATCAAAATCTAGGGAAATTGGAGAAAGCAAAGGTACATTTTGCCTTTTGGGAAACCCAATGAGACGGCTCAGTTGCACTACTTACTAAATTGATAGGAAAATTATCTATCTCGGAACGCATAAGGTTGTTGGAAGTGGCAAAAGATTCACTTATAAAAGAAACATTAGCAACAGAATTGAGTAAAACTTGATAAGGAGAGTTGTGGGAATGGAAAAGGACAAATCTTGAACTTGGAGCACCTAGTGTCTTGCAAGTGTGAAGATTGACTCACTGTAATTTAGATAATGTGTAACCTTCCTTGCGAGTTTTGGGAAAACTACCAGCTAAATTTTTGACTGTTTAGCCGCTTCACGCGCTAGCCGCTTTGCACAACTATTGACATCATGTTTACCTCCACAATACATACATAACCCATTCTTTTCCCTCCTTAACCTTTCCTCATTCTGGAGCATCCCAGTTTCTTTATCCAGGAACTTTGGAGTTTTGGCAACAGATTTTCCTTTTGGGTTGGAGTGCGAGTTTGGATTTGGTCTGCATTGCTTTGGGTTCTTCAAAGATTGTTTTGAGGATTTTTCCATCTTTGGAGTCAAAGTCGATGGTCCATGGTTGTTTTGTCACGAGCAGTTCTTGTCATGATAACCATTATCAAGCTCAATCACCCAATTGATTAACTGCTGAAGGGAGGTTGTCTTATGTCCCCCAACTGCAAGTTGTTTGATTAGGCGTGCCAGTAAACCTTTTCAAAAATGAAATAAAAGGGCTGCCTTGTTCCATTGGATGCAAGACTGCAAAGTTAAAAAATTGTAAATATAAACAGAAGCTCTACTATTTTCCTTCATGACTAGATTATTTAGTTTGTATTTGGCATTTCAAACTTCATTAGGGTCTCCAAACAGGGTGAACAGCTGTTGCTCAAACTTGTACCAATTGTTGAGAATACAAGTGGGGCTAGTATTATCTAATAGTTAGAGGTAAGGTTTGAACAACTGCAAGGCTCTTCCACCAAGGAAGGAAGATGCATACATAAATCTAAGTCTATCAGTAGGGAAATTATGAGGATCATTTGAGAAGATGATTTTGCAGGACTGTAGGTAGGATCTAAGCTTCTGAGGGTGTTCCCCAGTAAAGTGATCAGGCTGCTTCATGCCCGGGGTGCAAAAACTAGCACCACTCAGGCCAGATTGCAAGGAAGTTTTATTGAGTGCCTGGATCAGAGTCGTGAGTAAGGTTGAGGCACTGGGTTTGGAGAATTAGTGTAAGCCCATGATCTACCACAAGTCAAGGTTTCATTGGAAGAGTCTTTTATTTCTTCAAGAGGGTCCACTTCCTCCTGCAAGGGAGCAGGGGGATCATCAAGAGGTTCAAACAAAGGAGATTTAGAAGAAGGGACAGGATCTAAAGGTTGTCTGGCCCAAGAAACACTGGATCTCCCTACCCAATGGATATAATCATTGTAAGGGGTGAGGGAAGCATTCCCGGTTGAGCAAGTATGTGACATCGTAAAAGGAAATCTATCATAGGTTGGCAAGCTACAATAGATGATTTGAGTTAGTTAATTTAATTTCACACAACCACCCCACGTACTATAGGGAAATCTTGGATGATTGTGAGCATGAAAGGAAAGCTGAGTGTGAGGGCAAGTGCAAGGTAGCAAGGGATAACTGCAAAGTGCAAACTGATGGTGGAGTAACTTAACACACAGCAAGAGGGATGAATGTTCCAATGGAAGGAAACCAAACCCAAGCCCAATGTGATGACTGGATTTAGAAAATGCAAGAACGTATGAAATTAACTAACTGAGGAGACAATCCTCAGGCAAACAGAATAGCCTTTATAAGGTAATACAAGATGACTAGATACAGCCTGATGGATGTTCAACTACAGTTCCAAGCAGTGAGGCAATGAATGACATGGACAGAGTAAAAAATGAAATGACAGTATGAATTGTTTCCAAGATCTTAGTGTAAGTGCAAGACAATAGGGGATGAATGCATTGGAATGTAAGGGTTGAGATATGATGGAATGACTTCAGAAGCAATGCAAATATGAAGGTGTAGTTTATGCAGGGTAAGGGACTAGTCCATTTTCAAACTATACATTTGAGATGGTTTGACTAGCGTGAGTGCAAACTAGCAATAGCATGTGACCAGAAATGGGAACCCAAGGGTTATTGATACCCAGGGTGAAAAGGGCGGAACCCAAATGGATGGTTGACCAAGGTAGAGTTGACTGCAATCTTTGCAAGTCAATGCTGAGTCAGTCGCTGAGAATGGAAGTTCATTATGCAAGCCGGAGTTGATAAGCAGAAGGCACCATTGATGTTGCGCTTCTATTTTTTCATGCTTATGGACTGAGGTAGATGGTACTTGAAGAAAAATAGTATGTCAAAGTAGGAAAACAATAAACCTTAAGCTCAAAGCATGAAAGGAAGGTGGTCATGGGATTTTTCCTAGATGTGAGGTTGAAATACCTGTCTGTGAACCAAGAACAACTGATTCACTACCCAAGATCCAAAAGATGCCCAACATACTTAGTTCAAATAATTAAAAATTTTCTTCAGGGCCAATCAAAATCTATACAGATGGAAACTTGTCAGTCCTGGGTGTATGAAAAATACAAGGGCCTCCCTAAAGAATCCCCTCTCTTTGTGATTCTTTACATTCTTAACAATAAAAAATTTTAGAAAAAAACTTCCTCCATTGAATTTTATATTATATAAATTTGATACATAAATGATTTAGTGGACCTCACAGAAGATCTGGAGACAAAAAAAATAAAATAGGGAGTTTCTCATAAAAGAAGGAACTAAGTTTCTGAAATTGGGAAAAAGGGTAGGGGAAATAGTTTTTTCTAGAAAAGACCCAGACCTATGAAATTTGGGACTCAGAATCTTTCACCATCAAATAAATTTAAATGGCTAAAATATTTTGGAGGGAAATATAACCAGAATAGGATGTATCTTAGTTAGAAAACCCTCCATTAGAAACCCACTTTTTTATTTTTACCAAACATGCCATTTTGATGGTGGTTTTCTAAAATAAAAATACCCCTTGAAAGGTGTATTTCAAAATAAATTTCAGATTTAAAAAGCCAAACCTTCCATTTATGAAAAATAATCCATAAACTTACAAAAATTCCATCAACACCTCAACATATAATCAAACATACACACCCACTCTCAAGCTTCACAGATAAAACCCTTATCATCAATTGTACTCTAGCTCATCTCCATTGTCAGGGATTTAACCTCCATTGCTACACTGGGCTGTGGTTAAACCTTAAAAAAACAAGACAAAAACCAATTTTAAAATAATTTAAGGACTTATTACAACAGTAAAAATGTTAAAAGGCAATGCAACTCAAATAATAATAGAGTATCATGAGTAAAAGGCCACACCTTTATCTCTATAAAGAGATAAGGGGCCTGGCTTCAACTGAATAAAGCCTAAAGGGGCTTTGTTTAGAAGGTAAACTCACACTCTTTAAAGTAACAATAAATGTTACAACTTCAAAGGGAATTTCCACACAAACTTGGAGTTAAGGAGTTGATTATTTGATGATTTTTATGCTAAATTTTAGGTCCCCAGTCAATCTTCTTCTTGAGATTAAGGTGAGTGGGCTTGTTAACTCTTGCTGTATACTGGATCAATAATAAATAATAAATAAATGAGGAAGGGGCTATAGGGTGAAGACCCTCCTCTTTTAAGGTAAAAAGAGCCCTCTGGGGACTCAAGGAATCATCAGGGGAGTTATAGGCTTCCCCAGGTTTCGTCCTCAAGGGATCAGAACCCCATTACAACATACCAAATGAGGTATAGAGTACTAGTACTCATTGGGGGTGATTTGAAATGTAAAAGGTTGTAATTACATACCCAAGAGGGTAGTTAAATGATCCCAGGACTCAATATCAGCCAAACGTACGGTGTAGAACTCCTAGAACACCCCAGAATGATTACATACCCATAAATTGATAGCCTTGGCATGTACTTACTTCTTAATTCCTAGTACCTTGGCATATATTATACATATAAGGTATGCATATTCTTGGAAATGATATTACATGGTCTATAATTTAAAACTGATGTCAGATTCCTTTGAGTGGACGCTATCAAGGCACAGTGAAGTATATTAAATTATAATTACATCCCAAAGAGGGATAATATTAAAATTATGCAATCTGTTTATACAGAGTAGAGAGTATGGCTCAAATTAATTCCTATAAATTGTCCCCAAAGGAATGGTACATATTGGGAAGTTCTATATCAATAGTTGGGAAGAATCTAGTCCTCATTACTTAATTGAAAGTTATATTGGATCCCCATCTTGATAATATATATTACAAAGGTTTTAATTCCATAATCAATACTCATAAAAAATACTTATAAAATATTATAAAATATTATCAGAAATTATTATATAATTCTAAAACTCCTGATCATTAATCATTCTTGTATCTATGATGGTTTGAACCAGTGACCTTTGTTTCAGATAATGGAAGATGAGACTAGTACTTAACCACTATACCAACAAGACATATGAGTTGTGCAGAAATTTGGAAAAGTCACATTGCCTTGTGACTGACATCCATCAACTAATCCAAAATTGGAATCCAACCTCACTCAGATCTCAAATTTTGGCCAGCTGCTGCTAAATTTACCAATATCAATCAACTTAGTGGACTTTCTGAACTATTAGAACCAGATCATCAATCCCCAGATTTCCATCATCCTACCCTCCAATGCTCTTGCTCAACAATCCATTCAATGAATCCTAGGCTCAGCGCAATTTACAAATCCATGTAAAGATGAAAAAAAATAAAGGTATCATTTTTTGGTCATGCTTACCTGTTCTAAAGAGGCTGTTTTCATTCTTACCCAATACTAAGAGAGCCAGGCTGAACCAATACACCTGGAGAATAGGTCAAAACCAGTAAGCCCAATACCTACTCCAGTCCAAGTTGTTATTGAAGAGTCCAATTGAATCCTAATCCTCCCTCCAGACCAATGGTTGAATTATGTAAGTAAATTCTTCATGCAGGCAAGGAAAACATCACTGAATCAAGATTGAATATCCAAAAAGGTTCTGAAGGCCTATGTTGGTATTGCAGATGGTACTTTGAGACTAGTTTTTGATGCTATCTGAGAGCTTTATAGGAGGTCAAATTGTGGGGCTGGAGCAAAGCTGGCCTGGTTGTTTAATTTTTTTAAAAAACCAAGTGAATATGGATTGTTTTTTTCAAAATAAAAAAAAATTTTTAAAAGGCCCTCTCTGGACTGATGAACTAAAACCTGGATGAATTCTTAGGATCAACCTGAGAACTGAAACTAGCAAGTAAGTAAAAATGACCAATGTGAATAAAGGCAGATATCAGGAATCCTTTGAGTGGGAAGTGAGTGATTGGGATACAGTAGGTAAGTTTAATCAATGCTGAGGTAATCAGGAAGATCAGCATTCAGTCAATCAGTGATGTTAGCTTGGCATGTCCAAGACATAGGAGTTGAAGAGGTGTTGGAAGGCCATTGAGATCATGGAGAGGAAGGAAGGAAGAAGATAAGAAGAACATCATGATTATTTAATAATCTGGAAGAACAGCTGAGTTTTATTATATTTTATTTTCAGTTAGACTCTTTTTTTCCTGAATATTAATTTATTATATTTTCTTGCTTTGATTGGTTTGACTGATTTCATGTGTTCTCCTTTAAATCAAGGGGATTGATATATGTCAATAGATAATTCTATCTCTATATTTTTGAGTTTTTTATGATGGGTTAATCTTTCATCTCCTTTCCTTTTTCCAAGAGTAATCATATCTCTGTGAATATAGTGTTTCATTTTTTGGTTGGGTTTTACATGACCAATCACCTTTGATAACCTTTCAATGGCTAGGTCAATTTAAAAGGGTAGTAAAGTTAGTAACAAAATATAACTTCTAATTGCATCTGGGTCCAGTCCAATGCAGATGTTACCCAGTATACAAATTTTTAAATCTTCCAAAGGCTTTCTCTGGTTCATTTGTGAAATATAAAAGGTGGTAAAGCAATGCTCCATTAATCTTCATCCACTCATAAAATTCAGCAGAAATTTTAAAGACCCATTCTTCATTGCAATATGATTCAAAATTTCACATCTACTTCCCTTTATTTATCCTTTACTCGTCCTTCAGAACCATCTCCAACTATTTCAATTGAAAGAGATGAAATAAAAAAATAAATGAATTTAAATAAAAGAACCCCGGTCCAACCTAGCATTTCATATAGGGTATTTATTTATAAAAATCTTTGGTCATTACGTTTTTCTTTCCCCCAATCCTTATTTTTCACAGTTTTGATGTCCCCATGATGTCCCCCATCTGTGCTGTTTTCCTTTAATTTGTGTGGTTTTGCAAAGTTGAAAATAATAATAAAAAATATAAATGCATACAGGGCCATCTAAGAACTCTCTGATATTTTTTTGATATTTTTTGGTTCATTTAAAGGCCTTCAAAATTAGGTTCAAAGAATTGAAAAAAGAAAAACTTTACATCACAAATGTTTTCACTTTTTTTAATAATTTCTTTGTATTTATATTGGAAAATCTGAAACAACAAAAAGTTCAAAAATACAAAATGAAATTCAAATATTATATTTGAAGATTTTTAGTAATTCATTTTTACCCCCAAAATGGGATTAAAATATATTTAAATTCCTTCTTTTCAATTTTTTCCCCCTTCACCTTCTGAAGAATTTTCCAATTTTTGAGCTTTTGTTGTTTTGGTAGGTATTTGAAATGTTACAACAAATTTATCTAGTGATTTTCAGGATCAACTATTCACCTCAAAATAGTTAATGCAACTACAAAAATAACAAAAAATGTCCATTTTGGAGTGCATTTTGGAGCCATTTATGATACCATTTTGATTCTTTTTGCTGAAAATCTGAGTTTATTCTTTTTAAATATACTTGAAACAACAGAAGTAAATTTTTTTTCATATTTTTTGCACCTTGTTTTAGACCTCTCCCCTTTGGAAGGCTTTTGCTAGCAAGGAATCACAAAAATGGGAGGATTTGATTCATAATAAATTAGAGCTGGGTTTGAAAAATTTGTTTCCTCCTTCAAATTCCCCTCATCAAAGAAATAAATTATTAAAAATTTATATTGATTGAATGCTTTGTTTGTTTGTTTTTTTTCTGAAGTTTTCATTTTTTTTCTATTGATTATTGAATCAACAATTTAGAGCAAAAAGTGTCATTTTTGGGTTTTTAATTATGAATTATTTTGGGGAAAAAAAACATAAAAGAAATCCTCAGATGATTATTTTTCCCTTTAAAATGCCCACTGAAAGACTGAAAGCTCAAAAATTGGGAAATGATTCAGAAAGATGAGTGGGGGGGATTTTAAAAGCACATCTTTGCTTTTAATTTAATCCCATTTGTTGGCAGGAAACTGAAGTGCTAAAAATCTTCTATTATAATATTTTCTGTTATATTTGAAAAATTTTTGCCCCTTCAGAATTTCCAAAATAATACAAAAGAAGTTATTAAAAAAATTTAGAAAATTTTTGACATAAAGTTTTTTTTTCCAATTCTTTGAGCCTAATTTTGAAGGCCTTTGAATGGACCAAAAAAGCAGAAAATTATTAGAGATTTTGTAGATGGCTCCAGGAAAACATTGCAGATGGTGCGCATTGTGGGGACATCAAAATCACAAATAAATGAGGATTGGGGGAATGAAAAAAACAATGCCCTCTTTTTTTTTCTAGGTTGAAGGGTGATGCAGAATCAGATTTGAGAGGTCTCCTAGTTTTTTTTTTAGGGTGGGGGACTTTTTAACAGCCATTTGCTTAATACCTGTAAGATGAGGGGGATTGGATGGAAGGAGATAAATTTGGGACACAATTTAGATCAAATTAGATTTTTATTAAACAAATATGGATGGATTCATTCAGCAAAAGGGTAGAAAAATTAAACTGGATTAATTTTTTTTTAGGATTTTTAAATGATCAGTGATGAAAAGAAGCTGAAATGAATCAACAAATATTTGGGTTATGAAATTAAATAAATTTCATAATTAAATATATTTATCATCAATAAATATATATATCATCAATAAATATATTTATCATCAATAAATATATTTATCATCAATAAATATATTTATCATCAATAAATATATTTATCATCAATAAATATATTTATCATCAATAAATATATTTATCATCAATAAATATATTTATCATCAATAAATATATTTATCATCAATAAATATATTTATCATCAATAAATATATTTATCATCAATAAATATATTTATCATCAATAAATATATTTATCATCAATAAATATATTTATCATCAATAAATATATTTATCATCAATAAATATATTTATCATCAATAAATATATTTATCATCAATAAATATATTTATCATCAGTAAATTTATTTATCATCAATAAATATATTTATCATCAATAAATATATTTATCATCAATAAATTTATCTATCATCAATACATATATTTATCATCAATAAATATATTTATCACCAATAAATATATTTATCATCAATGAATTTATTTATCATCAATAAATATATTTATCATCAATAAATATATTTATCATCAATAAAGTTATTTATCATCAATAAATATTATTTGAATAACAATTGATTAGATCATTATCAACATAATTTGGTTGAATTGGACAAAATCTACAGTTACTTTGATGATAATGATGAATTTCTTATTTTCAAATAAATATGAATACCAATTCCAGGAATTATTAGAGAAAATAATTGATGGATGAGTGAAAAGGAATTTTTTTGGGCTTTGGTAATAATCAAACATTTCAAAAATTGCCAACATACCAGTTTTTTCAATCACCCATGATTTTTTAAACCATCCCAGGTTATTATCATCATCACAGGGTTCAAGATAAACTTGATGGTACACATAGATATACACCTATCTTGAAAATTATTCATGCTTTAATTTATGAATTTTTAAGTATTCTTGAGCTTTAGTGAAACAAAAAATACTAATTTTGAAAGAAATTAATTTATCCTGGGGTCATTGGGGGGATCATAAATGGGGATTGGGCTCTAGTATAAGGAAAAGCTCTTGGAGGGTGAGTGAATCAACTGTTGAGTCCTGAAAAGCCACATGGTATTGGGGCCCATTGTGGGAGGATTATGTACTAGAGTTGGATTAGAAACAGGGTGTGAATTAAAGATGACTGGCATCAAATGATGGTTATTCAAGAGTTCTGAAGGAAAATTCATTTTTTGAACATTTTTCCTTTCCCTGACTTTAAGAAGAGGATGCAATGACTGCTGTCTTTTTCCCAATTGGATCTTCTGGTTTGAGCTGAAAAACATGAAAATATTTTCTCAGTGGTAAAACTTTAATGATGAGATGCTAGTCAAGGATGAGGGATGAAACTCCCTATGTATTAAAAGTGGAATTGGGACCAGAACTATGCATGTCTTTTGGAGAATGAGTTTAATTAGTTTAATGTTACCTACTGAAATTAGTACCGATTGGCTGCCATGTTTGCTTGTTCCATGGTTTTTCATTGGATCAGAGGAGTACCATTTTGAATGCCTTGTTTGTTTCAAAAATTTTCTATTGCAAAATCATGGTTCAGTTATTTGAGCCAAGTAGAATTTCATTTTCACCCTTCAGGTTTCCAAGAGACCAGGAGGATTATGATTCTTGCTTTATACATATGATAGTTGAGGTGTTTAGATTTTAAAATGAATGGGTGATTTTTGAGAAAGGATGGGCAAGGGTTATAAATTAAAGAGATAGAGGTAGAAAGAAGAGGGATTGAGTGAAGAGGGGGTTATAGTGAAGAAAGAGAGGTAGCTAGACTCATATAATATATTGGAAAATAACCACTGATTTTCAGGTAAATCTGAAAAATCTGATGTAAAATAAGTGGTTTTTTCTATTTTGTAATGGAAGGTTTGAAATTGTGGATTTGGGTCTAAAAAACCATTAAAAATGGCAGGTTTGCTAAATCTGATAAAAAATAATGATTAAAAAAGGGTTATGTTAAATTCACAGCTCCAACCATGTGGTAGTTGTGTAGGGCCCTACACGGCTCAAATGAGTCATGGGGGCCCAAAGACGACTACAAAGGGCTGTTTAAAACACACGCAACCCCCAGGAGGTTGTGTAGGAGCCCTGTACCCCTGTACATGGCTCGAATTAGCCTTGTTTGGAGGTGCAGGACCCCCCAGAAGTTGTGCCAGAATTTTGGGCACCCTCTGGACCACACTTGGGTTCTGTCAACCCAAATTTGGGATTAACACATACTTTGTGGGACTGTTGTTCCACACCTAGAAATCCCAAAGAGACATTGAAGTGAAGCCAAAGTGAAATTAAAGTGAAAACTGAAATCATAAATCATATAGAATTCTGCAAACAATTCTTTCTCAACTCAAAAGTGAGCAAACTTTGTTTGATCAATTGAAAGTTGGATTGAATACTGAAGTATACCATTGCATTTTTTTGCATGGGAAAAGTGGCAAGCCATCCTTCTTCTGACATGGCTGCTTGGAAGGTCTACATTGATAGTGCCATCAACAAAGCTTTGGAAAAATAAAAAAAAGGATTTGGGTAATGAAACATTGGAAGCCCCAATTGCATCTTCATTAAGGGTGACAATTGAGGAAAAAAATGATTCACAAATGGACATGAACTCTGGTGGTGAGTAAAATTTTATGTTACTGGTCTTTTCTGTATTTAATTTGTTTGAAACTGATGGAGTGCATGCCATTGATATAACTATTTAACTATGGAAGATCCACTTGAACCACCTCCCTTGAGAGCTTTTCCTACTAGGGAAGAGGCACAAAAATATTGTCAAACATGGGCCATGAATCATGGTTACGCTTTAACAGTTTTCAACTCAAAGCATGGCCAATATGTGGATTTAACCTGTGATATACATGGTTCCTATTCAGGAAATCTTCTTACCAAACGGTCTAGAAAAACTCACACAAGGAAGGTTGGGTGCAAGTTTTTAATCCATGCAAGTTTCACAAAGGCAGAACCCTTGTGGTGCCTCTCCTACAAAGAAACCCAGCATAACCATCAACCATCTGAACATCCCTCTGTGCATCCTCAACTGAGGAGAATCTTGGGGGTGGCCTTAGAAAATCTAGTAGAAGGAATGAATTATGGGCTCAATATGTTACAACTGAAGAGAAAATTGAGCAAGATTGATGGGGGGGATTATTTTGATGACCAAACAATCTATAACACTAAGTGGAAGGTAACGCTTGCAGAACTAAAGGGAAAAAGTGTTATGGAGGTACTCTATGAACAGCTTGAATAAATAAGTTGGATTCACCGGTCAAAGCTCAGTGGAGAGGGTCACTTGGAGGCCCTGTACTTAGCACATCTAGAGGTAGTCAAGCTTTCAAAACAATTCCATCATGATGCTATTTTGGATTGTAATTATAAGACAAATAAGCACAAAAACCCACTATTGCATGTTGTAGGAATGACAGCCAATTGGAAAACTTTCACAAAAGATCTTATTTTTATAACAAAAGAAACATTTGAGTTCTACAGTTGGTCTGTAAATGCATTAAAGGAGTTGGCTTATGATCCTGAGAGACTTCCAAAAGTCTTTGTCACGGACCGTGAAAAGGCTCTGATTTGTGCTATTGAATCTAGTTTCTCAGAGTCATCAAGAAAATGTTGCACTTGGCACATGTCTAAAAAAATACAAGCAAAATGTAAAGTGGGCTTTTTTAATGACATTGTAGGATGGAAAAGCTTTATGACTCTGTGGGAAAAGTATGGGGCCTCAAAGACCAAGGAGGAGGTGGAGGTCAATGATGCAGAACTCAGAGTGGGTCCAAATCACTGCTTCTTATTCTTCCTAGTTTTGGGTTCTGACCTTTTGACTTGTATAGTGTTTCTTGAAAGACTATGAAGATTTACTTGAGTATATGGAAAATAAACTTTTCCCTATCAAAGAGACATTTGTAACAACGTGGACTTGTATAAACCCAGATTTTGGAAACAAAACAACATCTTGGGTTGAAGGGGCCCATGCAACTCTGAAAAGATTCCTTGCAAAATCTTTGGGAAACCTGTTGGATGTTTGGAAAAGCCTAGATGGAACAGTTTTGAATCAAATTAAATCAGTTCATGCATCACTTTATAACCCTCAAATTAAGTTAGGGACAGTTCTTCCACCTTAACTGTTACCATTGGGTTACAAATTGTCTTTAGAGGAAATCCATCTTTTTAGGGAACAATTTGAGAAGTTCAAACGTGATCATGATGGCAAAGTCTGCAGCAAGTCATATTTCAAGACTATGGGTTTGCCCTGTTCCCACCAAATAGGTGACCGTCTAGCATTCAGAGGATCCATGGTACCTGAAGATGTTCATCCTCAGTGGTGGTTGGACTATGACCCTTGCAGTTCTAATTCTGTAAGTTGGCTTAAGTTGTATTTTTCAAATCACTATGTTATTAATTCTTTTTGATTAACTAATTCACTAATGGTTTATCATTTTGCATTTTTCCAGTGAAATGTTGATGAAATTCTAAGCATTGCTCAGTCATGTGAAAAAGTCAATTCAATGATTGTGGAATCTCCAGATCATGAGCAAAGCTGCCTTTTGAAGTATATCATTCAGAAGATTACAAAATATTGATTGAAGCCAAGACTTGAAACTAAAGTCTTACAATCAAGTAGGGGC